>JANRMT010062835.1:43298103-43491652 GCA_026402145.1 Polypterus bichir lapradei
GCCAGCAAGTTGGCGACTCACCCCAACAAAACCAAATATGGTTGGTTTTGTCTTAACTCACAGAGATGGGCTCTGTGTATGTGTGAGGGTTGAGAACCTATGAGCACTCACCTGGAAGTCCAGTATACAAGGAATAAGGAACGTGGGTGTTTTGGACCTCGCAAACAGAAAGGTTGCTTATCTGTCTGATGTACCACATTATGACAGAATGGAAACAAAAAAGGGGGCCAAGATATGTGGCTGAACTCATCATATTAGAACATCAGAACAATCTAGACAAGAACAGGCCATTCAGCCCAACAAAGCTCACCAGTTCCATCCACTGAATTTTTCTAGAATAGTTGAGTTTTGAAGGTTTCTAAAGTCCTACTTTCTACCACACTACTTGGTCACTTATTCCATGTGTCTATAGGTCGCTGTCTAAAAAATAAATTTCTAATGTTTGTGTGAAATTTACCCTCAACAAGTTTCCAACTGTGTCCCTGTGTTCTTGATGAACTCTGTCTCGATGCACTGCACTAATTCCATTTGTAATTTTAACACTTCAAACATGTCACCTCTTAATCTTCTTTTGATTAAACAGAAAAGGCTCAGATCTTTTAATCTTTCTTCATAATTCATTTCCTGTAGTCCTGGAATCAGCCTAGTTGCTCTTCTCTGGACCTTTTCTAGTGCTGCTGTGTCCTTTTTGTAGCCTGGAAACCAAAACTGCGCACAGCACTCCAGATGAGGCCTCACCAGTGCATTATAAAGCTTGAGCATAACCTTCTTGGAATTGTTTGTTACCAGTGTGGTTAAAAAAAAAAGCTGCAGACAGAAAAAGGTTTGTGGATGGTCAGCCTGTATACTGAAAAATCAGTAAAATAAAAGAAACACATCATTATAGAAGCAGAGTTTACAAATGAACTGACTAACAGGTTGATTCTGAGCTATAAATATGGTGGATAAGAGGAAGAGGTGGAGTCAGGGTGGCTGGAAGATGGATTCTGGGTACTGGAAATGATGTCATCAGGGTTTGCCAGAAGTGATGTGAACAGTGGGAGGACCGGTGGTGATGTCATTGGGTGGCAGGGTTTTGGCCTGAACTGCAGAGGAACAAGAGGAGATCAGGTGAGAGCGCCAATTCCTGGTGTGGCTGTCAAATTACACTAGTTGAGCCTGTAAACTGTCCCCCATGTGCACATGTGTGACACCTGTTATCTGTAAACCTTTTGCCTGCTCCATCAGGTGAGATGTTATTGGCTATTAGAAAAATGGACAAGCAGGTGACACTGTGGAAATGTGAAACTATGCTGGAAAGTCATCACAGAGTCATATTAATTCGACATGCCGTATCATTTGTGCTCATGTACAGTAACTGACAAACTCAGGCGACAGGATCAGCAATTACATCCCCTCAAACTAGAAGTCTTGAAATGTGACATTGGCTTAACATCTGCTTGTTCCATAATCTAATGTTGGTAGTGGGACAATGCATTTTTAAACAGGAAATTGAACTGCTTGCAAGCAAAAAACACATAAACTACTTGTTAAAATGAGAAAACTTGACCATGACAGAACTTTAACCTGCATCAAAAACGCACATCTCACCTCCTACCCATCCATGTCAGTTGTTCAAAGAAGAAACACAACCTACCGATACATCCCCACTCCTTTTAATTTTTTAAATTTTGTCATTGAATATTATTTTAGTGGTACTCATGTTCTAAAAATATATTTAATGTCCATTCACAATATAGGGGTCATCAGAAACCTGTGCTCATCCTGGCAGCATCAGGAACAATGAATTAATCACTCCAACTGAGCACTGGCCCACAATAATCAGTGATGGATAGGCAACATAGAGTCATATAGCGCCATTAATTGACTAAACAACCAATAGAGTGTGGTGTGGATGGAACAAATGGAAGAAGGTATCAGGACTTTTGTGGAATCAAAGAATAAAGTTGAATTTTAAGGGTAAGGTTTTTAAGACAGCGGTAAGAAGAGCAATGATGTATGGAGCCAAGACATGAACAACAGAAGAGGTTAGATGTGGCAGAAATTAGAATGTTGAGTTGGATACGTAGAGTTACAAAAAAGGACAGAATAACAAATTAGACACCAGGGGTACAACAAAAATGGGAGAGACATCTACAAACGTACAGGAAAGTAGGCTGAAGTGGTATGGACATGTGATGAGGACAGACAATGAATATGTGGGCAAAAGAATGATGGGAATGGAAGAACAAAGGAAAAGAACGTGAGGGAGACTAAAATGGAAGTGGATTAAAAAAGTCAAAGACGATTTGAAGGAAAAGGGCTTGACTGGTGAGGAGGTGTAGGACAAAGCTGTTTTGAGAAGGTCAATCCAGCACATCAACCCCACGTTAAAGTGGAAAATAATGAAAAGAAGAAACATGTCTTTGGGATGTGGGAGGAAACCTGACTAAAACCTGAATAAAAACCTCCTGTGTATACCATTTAAAAGCGCAGACAGACTAATGAACATGTCTCCATTATGTTGTGAAGCAACAGTCTTAGCCACATTGCAACTGTGCAACCAACCCTCTTATTAGTTTTAAAACTGATTTAACTCCCTAAGAACTTTCTAAAGTTTTCTTAGTTGTTGTTTTTACTATGCCTTTTACATGACAATAGTTTTTTTTATTTATTTGTTTGTTTATTTACATATTTTTATTACATAACCATTTCAATGAACTAAACTGTACTCATGACAATTAATTGAGACTTTCTAGCACAACAATTTCGTACTGGTGTTGCACCTCCACACCTAAATAAATACAAAGCCCGAGAAACAGAAAGCTTAAGAAGGTGCTCTCAGAAACACAAAAAAGGCCCCTGCCACGATCCTGCCTGCCATTACGTGACCAAAACATATTAAAAAGTGTTGAATGGTTGGGTAATTAAACTCCAAATATATGCTGCACTATTTTGGTTGTGGTCCTAACACTATATTTATTTTATTTGTTCAGCCACTCTGCCTAGTTGTGGTTTCATCCTGTAAAGATTCATTCTCAGACTATCTGTTACTGTGCTGATTTACTTATGGCGTTCTCTTCAGCTGAGCACTGTAATGTGACTTCTTTTTTTTTTGATTGAATGAAATCACACATGCAATATTTTGTTTGTTGGATCTACAGTATTAGGTCTTTTTCAAAGATTTTCATTTCAAAAAATTTATCACACAGCCAGACTGTCGACATTATAGATTTGTCAGCTAACAGTGTTTGCTCCCCGATTCTGTTCTCAGCTAGGATACCTTTGGTGTGATGTCAGCAGGCAACCACTATGTTGACATAAGGACCTGAACTCAGAGATTGATTGATGACACTAAACTGGCCTTGTGTGCCCTGCAATGGCCCATGGGTAGTTTACCTCTGGAGGAGACTCCTATTTTCCATTACAATAAACAAGAAAATCAGAATGAGAATATAAGTGGACAGATGGATGCCATTGTCTATCAGTGTATTCTGTATCAATGTGTTGATTGGTCAGAGGTAGCTTAGGAGGTTAGGGTCTGTCTAACCTTGCTAAAATCAATAATAATAATAATAATAATAATAATAACAACTTGTTAAACAGCAGTTTTCTAAATAGAATGGTTCTGAGGTACAAGAGGAAAAAAATGTGGTTAGAATAAAGTGCTCATGGAAAAAAAATACTAATTAGAGAACTTTCCTAAACTAATTAAGAAAATTTGCCAGACATGCCACCAATATAACAGATCCATTCAGTGCCACCATAAAAGTAGCCATTTTTCTTCTTCTTCTTTTGGCTTCTCCCGTTAGGGGTCGCCACAGCGTATCATCTTCTTCCATATATTTCTGTCCTCTTTATCTTGTTCTGTTACACCCATCACCTGCATGTTCTCTCTCACCACATCCATAAACCGTCTCTTAGGCCTTCCTCTTTTTCTCTTCCCTGGTAGCTCTGTCCTTAGCATCCTTCTCCCAATATACTCAGCATCTCTCCTCTGCACATGACCAAACCAGTACAATCTCGCCTCTCTTACTTTGTCTCCCAACCATCCAACTTGAGTTGATTCTCTAATGTACTCCTTTCTAATCCTGTTCATCTTCATCACACCCAAAACAAATCTTAACATCTTTAACTCTGCCACCTCCAGCTCTGTCTCCTGCTTTCTGGTCAGTGTCACCGTCTCCAACCCATATAACATAGCTGGTCTCACTACTGTTCTGTAGACTTTCCCTTTCACTCTTGCTGATATCCATCTGTCACAAATCACTCCTGACACTCTTCTCCTCTCTTTTTCACCTCTTCTTAAACTCATCCACCTTCGCCAACTCTACTCCTTGCATCGTCACCATTCCACTGACCTCCCTCTCATTTACATACATGTATTCTGTCTTGTTCCTACTGACCTTCATTCCTCTCCTCTCTAGAGCATATCTCCATCTCTCCAGGGTCTCCCTACTATCGCTACAGATCACAATGTCATCAGCAAACATCATAGTCCACAGGGACTCCTGTCTAATCTCGTCTGTCAACCTGCCCATCACCATGGCAAATAAGAAAGGGCTCAGAGCCGATCCCTGATGTAATCCCACCTCTACCTTGAATGCATCCGTCACTCCCACCACAGACCTCACCCCAATCACACTTACCTCGTACATATCCTGTACAACTCTTACATACTTCTCTGCCACTCCCGACTTCCTCATACAATACCACAGCTCCTCTCGAAGCACCCTGTTATATGCTTTCTCCAGGTCCACAAAGACACAATGCAACTCCTTCTGGCCTTCTCTATACTTCTCCATCAACACCCTCAGAGCAAACATCACATCTGTGGTGCTCTTTCTTGGCATGAAACCATAGTGCTGCTCACTAATCATCACCTCCCTTCTTAACCTAGCTTCCACTACTCTTTCCCATAACTTCATGCTGTGGCTCATTAATTTTATCCCCCTGTAGTTACTACAGTCCTGCACATCCCCCTTATTCTTAAATATCGGCACCAGTACACTTCTTCTCCACTCCTCAGGCATCCTCTCACTTTCCAAGACTTCATTAAACAATCTGGTTAAAAACTCCACTGCCATCTCTTCAAAACACCTCCATGCTTCTACAGGTATGTCATCTGGATCAATGGCCTTTCCATTCTTCATCCTCTTCATAGTTGTCCTTACTTCCTCCTTGCTAACCCGCTGCACTTGCTGATTCACTATCTCCACATCATCCAACCTCTTTTCTCTCTTGTTCTCTTCATTCACCAGCCTCTCAAAGTACTCTTTCCATCTGATCAACACACTCTCTTCTCGCTTGTGAGTATGTTTCCATCTTTATCCTTTATCACCCTAACCTGCTGCACATCTTTTCCAGCTCGGTCCCTCTGTCTAGCCAATCAGTACAGGTCCTTTTCTCCCTCCTTAGTGTCCAACCTCTCATACAACTCATCATACGCCTTTTCTTTAGCCTTCACCACTTCTCTCTTCACCTTTTACCTTATCTCCTTGTACTCTTGTCTACTTCCTGCATCTCTCTGACTATCTCACTTCTTCTTTGCCATCCTCTTCCTCTGTAGACTCTCCTGTATTTCCTCATTCCACCACCAGGATTTCTTTTCTGCTTCCTCTGTCCAGATGTCACGCCAAGCACCCTTCTTGCTGTCACCCTTACTACATCTACTGTAGTTTCCCAACTGTCTGGTAATTCTTCACTACCACCCAGTGCCTGTCTCACCTTCTCCCTAAACTCAACCTTGCAGTCTTCCTTTTTCAACTTCCACCATTTGATCCTTGGCTCTGCCCTCATTCTCTTCCTCTTCTTGATCTGCAATGTCATCCTACAGACCACCATCTTATGCTGCTTAACTACAATTTCCCCTGCCACCACTTTGCAATCTTCAATCTCCTTCAGATTGACTCTTCTGCATAGGATGTAATCTACCTGTGTGCATCTTCTTCCACTCTTATATGTCACACTATGTTCCTCCCTCTTCTTAAAATACATATTCACCACAGCCATGTCCATCCTTTTGGCAAAATCCACTATCCTCTGACCTTTTTCATTCCTCTCCTTGACACCATACCTACCCATCACCTCCTCATCTCCTCTGTTCCCTTCACCAACATGTCCATTGAAATCCGCTACAATCACCACTTTCTGTCCCTTGGGTGCACTGTTCATCACTTCATCCAACTCACTCCAAAAATTTTCTTTCTCATCCATTGCACACCCAACTTGCGGGGCATATGCACTAACAATATTCATCATCACACCTCCAATTTCCAGCTTCATAATCATTACTCTGTCTGACACTCTTTTCACCTCCAAAACACTCTTGACATACTGTTCCTTCAAAATAACCCCTACTCCATTTCTCCTCCCATCCACACCATGATAGAACAATTTGAATCCACCTCCGATCCACCTGGCCTTATTCCCCTTCCATGCAGTCTCTTGCACGCACAATATATCAACCTTCCTTCTCTCCATCATATCTGCTAACTCCCTCCCCTTACCAGTCATACTGCCAACATTCAAAGTTCCTACCCTCAGTTCCACTCTCTTTACCTTCCACCTCTCCTCCTGCCTCCAGGCATGTCTCCTCCCTCTTCTTCTCCGTCTTCTTCGGCCAACAGTAGCCCAATATCCGCCAGCACCCTGTTGACTAACAGTACTGGTGGTGGTCGTTGTTAACCCGGGGCTTATCCAATTCAGTATGGAAATTTGTATTATTGTCCACATATTGATTTGGCAAAATTTTACACCAGATGCCCTTCCTGACGTAACCCTCCCCATTTATCTATGCTTGGGACTGGCGCGAAGAAACACACTGGTTTGTGCATCCCCTGTGGCTGGGTTCCTAAAAGTAGCCATTATTGTGACAAATTTCAAGCTCTGCTAGCCTCCAGCTGCTAGGCTTTGTCACATTTCCTTGAACCACTTCATCATTTTATATAAATAATCTACTAAATATTTACTGAATTGAAACCCATTATGTTATATCAATGTTTAATGGATTATATCTTAATTTATAAATAGACACATGTGAAATTCTCAAGTAAATGTTTATGGCTATTCAGGCCTTCTTGATGCACTTCTGGTCACAGCACTATGTCAGCATTTTTCAGGGTATTTTCCACTTACTTTCTTTGGATTTGCAGTCATTCGTATATATGGACATTATAGACTTAACATACAAGACATACGGTAATTTGTTTTACTCTTTTTAGCACTGTAACAGTTATGTATAATTGTCAACTCAAATTCAAACCAAATTGTTAATCCTTCACCCACTGTCATGCCCCAGTGTCTTTACCTTACCCAGGCTCTAGCAGGAGCATGAAGTCAGTGGGACAATAAGGGAGGCAGACTCAGCTGAAAGTGAAAGGGTAAATTTAAAAAAATGCACAACGACACTGGAATAATTAATTAAGATGAAAAACAAGCAAAAACATGCTCAAAAACATTACTTTCACCACATGGCACTCTCCTTAAATAAAATCTCCCAAACAAAAAAAGCAACTCCTTTTTTAACAAGCTCCAAAGATTCAGCCCTTTGAGTAAAAAGAATGCTTAGCCTGCTTTTTCTTACTCTAGTCCAAAAAAACACGAAGGGAAACCTGGCTTGTCTGGGTAAATTGGAATCACTTGTCTGTTCTCCTGCCTGTAAATCACCTTGCAGATGCTGTCATTCTTTGCGTACTGTTCTTCCTTAACTTGCAAAAAGACTGGCTTTTATCCTGGTTCACCCATCACTTGACCCGAGTGTAACCAGATGGGTCTAACTATAACGTAGGTCAGGTAATGTCCACAATGTCAGTCACAAAACACCCTTTGAGTCAGATAACCCACCCACAGCCCTAATCTTAACCATAGTGTAATGCAATGGGAGTTTTGGGACTGACGTTGAGGGTGTTTCATGATGTTGGGGCATTATGTGACTGACCTCATAGGTACTGCGGTCCGCAATTACACTCTGTTGGATTTAACACCCCATTTTCTCACTGGTCACACGCTTAGCCTAAACAAGATCTCTGCTGATTGCACCACACATGCATTTACGTTGCCGAAACTCTGTAGCAGCCCATGCCATGTCTGTCCCATACACCTGAGACTGGTGTCTGTCATACGCCAGTTGCTTACTATGCAGCAGTAGAAGAACACTGAGACAAAGCACGACTGGGCAGCGGGCATGCATTTTCAGCCGAGGGCCCTGCAAATGGAATCATTCCCCACCTCGTCTATTTCAAGCTTGACAACACAAAGCCTCTCCATGGGCCTCATGTATGAACGGTGTGTACGCACAGAAATGTTGCGTAAGAACTTTTCCACATTCAAATCGCGATGTATGAAACCTACACTTGGCGTAAAGCCACGCACTTTTCCATGGTACCTCATACCTTGTCGTACGCAAGTTCTCCGCTCGGTTTTGCAGACTGGCGGCACCCAGTGTCAAAGCAGTGCTACTGTTCCTGTGTGGTTACTCTTTATTTTCCTGATGCGGCTTTATAAATACGCTGAAACTAACCGCATATTATTTATTAGTGTAATGCATCTGATTGTAATTAACTTGTAACAATATTATGGTCCAGGGAATAGCCACAGTATTCCAAATACCATAACTGCTTTAGCGTTGTTACTCTCACTGCACTTTCTTCATCTTCTTCTTCTACAGCGGATCATCTTTTTCCATATTACTCTCACTGCACCGCTTGGAGTATTTATATCACTGTATCTGAGTGTGAATCACAGCAGCTGCTGATCGGAAAGAGAATTATCGGTATACAGCATCAAGCACACGCTGTCTCAGCCATGGCAAAACGTTTCAAAGCCTTTCCTGTACAGACCTTGCGGTTCAGAAACAGTTTCATCCCAAGAACTTTAAACGCACTCAATCAATTGCTCCTTGTAGAACTATCTGTACTTATAAGTAGAATTACCTCACTGTAAACTTGCACTACAATTATAATATTGCACAAACTGAGCCATTTTATAAAGCGCATATTTACATATGATGACGATATTATTTTTAAGATGAAATGCAGCAAAATATGTTTATTATATTATACACATAAAACTTTAACTTCATTTAAATAATCTATATTCTTCACTGGGACTGGCATGAAGGACAGAATAATTAAACATGTACTAAGAAGATATTTCAATGTTCCTTAAACGTTTTGAAGAGTCGGCGCTCTAAGCTTACAGATGGCTTAACGTCTATTACAGAGCTGATTGTGTGGCGATCGGTTACTTGGAGAAAGAAAAGCAAGGACTGCAGGGGCGGCCACGGCAATATATATTGAATAGAAAACAGAAAGAGAAAATAACGACACAGCTAAAAACGCAGCAGCAAATTTCGACAAAAGATAAACAATTGTGTCATGAGCACGAGGCGGCTATGCAGCAATATGTAAGACATACATAAGATATCATATTGACATTGGCGGGCGAAGGGGCCACCGATTCTTTCTCTGCCCAGGGCCGCCACAAGCCTAGAGCCGCCCATGAGTACTGCAATAAATAAACCTTCATCGAAGGTTGCGCACAATCACTGCACCGTGAAACCCATGTTTAATAATGTGCTTTAACTCCTATCATCATGAAAATGATATCACGTATACATCTCAGTATTTTAGTTATTCAGAGAGCTGTAATATCACGAATGTAATGGATTCTGTGTCCAGTCGGAGGAAGAGAGCCGGTTTAAGAAGCAAGTAGTGATTCACACACATAGAGCACATAGAAGATCACATACAAAACAAAGCATTTAACGTGCTACTTTAATTACGATGTGATTTGAGAAACTGGTTAATTAAATGATTTTAAGATGGCGTTTATGATGTTCTACTTTAATGACTAAATAAATTAAAGTGATGATTAAAGTGGAAATTTTGAGATTGAAGTTGACATTTCGTGCTTTTCCCCCACTGTGTGCCTTTTTTTTCCTCTGTACCCTAATAAGCTTTCATATGACACTCAGACGGTGGGCTATGACTCGCCTTTTCATGGCGACTTTGATATCTGACAACTTCTTTTTTATTTCTGGCACTGTGCGACTTTGTGAACGTGAGCTTTCCAGTTTCTCCAACACACTATGTCACTCGATCAACTTCCTTTTGTTGATTATACCACGGTTTAAATAAACAAACAGTATGTTTTTCCTTTGCCTCCACTTGGTATTCGCTGAAATTCTTATATTTTCCCCCATGCTTTTCCCATTTTCTTTTCACAGAAGGCTGAGCTTAAGGGCGATTTATATTGATTTGCATATTCAAAGAGTCGTAATTCTAGGAGGAGTTGGGGCGGGACAGAAGGTGCGTGCACAAGCGTTACTTTTCACGCTGACCGGGATTTATGGAGCGGAAGAACGCGGAAGTTGGAGTATGCACAGATTCCTGCATCTGGATTTTTCTGTGCGTAAGCACATTTTGGCTTTTGCGCTTACGTCATGTTATAGTGCGAATTCTCTGCACGGCGTTATACATGAGGCCCCATGTGTGTACCCAGGGAACAACACAGTAAGAGAACAAATACATTAATTCTTTTATTATAAGGACGAGGCCAGCAAAGAATTAAATACAAAAGAAGCAAAGCACTTTTCAATTATCACATTGTGAGGTGTTTCCTCACACACCCGCTACAAAGACGTTCACTCTAGTTGCATAATTATGTACAACATAAAGCTTTTTTTTTTTTTAAATACTTTATTAATTTTATTGCAATCCATATAGAGCAGTCAAATTTTTACAAAAAGAAAAATTAAGTTAAAAATAGATTGATCCCCACCCCTGAGAGAAAGAGAGCAAGCCAAACGGCGTGAAATTTAAGGCTTGTAAACATACCTAAATTAATAAATTCTCTGTGCTTTATGAGCTTATTTTAGAATATTACTGATTAGATCCTGCCATGTTTTGAAAAAAGTCTGTACGGATCCTCTAACTGAGTATTTGATTTTTTTCCAATTTCAAATAGTATAACACATCAATTTCCCACTGACTTAAAAGAGGACAGTTTGGGTTCTTCCAGTTTATTAGAATAAGTCTGCATGCCAAAAGTGTAGTGAATCCAATCACAATTTGCTTGTCTTTCTCCACTTTAAACCCCTCTGGAAGTACAACATAAAGCTTGACAATACTAATTGTTGGATATATAAATAGTCTATTGAAGAATGTTCCATTTTCTAGGTATAAACATGATGGAGAACCTTTTGTTGTCAGGTTAAGAAATTATCTGGAGATGATAGAAAATAAAGACAGAAAAAGATTTTAGCAACGGAGTGTGACCTCTGTGTTAAAGTGGAGCAGTATGTTTTGAGTTAATTAAAAACAAATACTTGTTCTTTGTAAAATGCCTGCATTTCAAATCATACCTGACATTCTTTTATCCATTTAATTTTTAACTCCTCCTTTTCATTCCATGTTCACAGTGAACACCAGCATGCTAGTATCAGGTGCAAGGCAGGTATATATCATGGATGTTATGAAAAATTTTAAAAGCAGGAAATTTACAAGTAACAGGTTCCTGTTTTAGTTAGACTGGACTAAATCCAACACATTCTGGTTGTTGTGAATTGGAGTTGGGTTTGTGAGGCCTCCAAAATACCATAAAGCAAGCCAGGGCCTAAACTGTCCTGCCCAGAAGATGTTGACTTAAAATCAGCCAGTCTCCAATTACTACCTGCCAGCTTCAGCCTACACAGACCTAAAAAAGGAGCTGGCTTTGAAAATTAAAAACATAAAGAAGTCTCAAAATTTAAGTCAAAAATGTCTCACAAGGGAATTTCTTGCTTGTTGAAACAAGATTCACAATGAATCTTTATAAATAAAGAATTTATTGGCAAAATAAAATCAAAATATAATCAAAATGCTCAACAGAGTAACATAAAACATACGAGTAACAAGCTGGTTAAGTTTACAGATGATACCAAAGATAGGTGGATTGGCAGATAATTTGGAATCCGTTAAATTATTACAGAAGGACTTGGACAGCATGCAGGCTTGAGCAGATTTGTGGCAGATGAAATGTTATGTCAGTAAATGTAAGGTATTACACATAGGAAGTAAAAATGTTAGGTTTAAATACACAATGGGAGGTCTGAAAATCAAGAGTAGACCTTATGAGAAGGATTTAGGAGTTATAGTGGACTCTACGCTATCGACTTCTAGACAGTGTTCAGAAGCCATTAAAAGGGCAAAGGGAATGTTCTGTTATATAGCACAATGTGTGGAGTACAAGTGCAGGACGTTATGCTCAAGCTTAATAATGCACTGGTGAGGCCTCATCTGGAGTACTGTGTGCAGTTTTGGTCTCCAGGATACAAATAGGACATAGCAGCTCTAGAAAAGATCCAGAGAAGAGCGACTAGGCTCATTCCAGGACTACAGGGAATGAATTATGAAGAAAGATAAAAAGGTCCGAGCCTTTTCTGTTTAATCAAAAGAAGATTAAGAGGTGACATGATTGAAGTGTTAAAATTTCGAATGGAATTTGTGCAGTGCATCGAGACAGAGTTCATTGTCTGTCACTTATCTGGGTCTAGGCCGTGGGGGCAGCAGTCTATGCAAAGATACCTCACCATCCTTTTTCCCCTCCACCTCCTTCAACTCCACTGAGGGAATGCCAAGGTATTTGCAGGCCTGCTAGGAGATATAATCTCTGCCCCATGTTCTGGGTCTGCCCCAGGTGTCCTCCTAGTTGAACATTCCTGAAACACCTCCTCAGAGAGACACCCAGGGCTCATCCTAATCAGACACCTGAACCACCTCAACTGGCTCCTTTCATGGTGGAGGAGCAGTGGCTCCACATTGAGTTCCTCCCAAATGTCCGCACTCCTCACCTTATGTCTAAGGCTGAGCCAAAAACTCTACAAAGGAAGCTCATTTTGGCCATCTGTATCTACGATCTAGTATCTGAATAAAATTAAAAGAGACTCAATGCAAACTTTACACAGAAACTCAGAAAAATATGAAAAAAAAAGAAAATCAAAAGGTATAAAGATTGTCATGAGAGTAATTGCTTTTGGAAACTAATTCTAAAGATTAATTTAAAAATAACAATTTGTAATAAAAAAATCAGCTTCCATGATCTTAAAATCTACATTAGAATACATTTTCCAGATATACTGTACATATTCCGCAGTATGGTCACAGGTAAAATAATAATTGCAAAATAAAATTAAATAAACAGAAAAGAATGCCTTTATACAATCACTCACAAAGGAAAAAGTCTTCAAAAGTTTTACCTCTAATGTCTTTAAATAAGAAGCAGGGTTCAGGGGTGAAGTAGAATTAAACACCACCAACACCAAAACCTCATAGGACCTTCCTGACTGAGCTGTATGAATGGCCGCTCACCACTCCATGCTGAGTCTAGGGTTGGGATTGCAGAGGAGTTAAGGGAAGGGGGATATGTTGATAGGACACTGGATAGGAGTGTTTGATTTAAGGCAAGTGTCTTTATATAGATTAGATTAGATAAACTTCATTAATTCTATGGAAACATTCACATACATACAGCAGCAGAAACATAAAAACAAGAATATACAGTAGACTCACAGGACAAATAATACAGCCAATCTTTCAATTGATATGTAAAATAAATAAGTATTGTTCAGATATTTCAAAATGGCATTTCAAAATAAACTTAGTGAGTGCTCCAGGAGGAAGCATTAAAATACCTGATAGCACTGGACAGAAAAGACCCCCTGGAGTCATTTCTTAGTACACCATAGTGGAATGAGCCTGTGACTAAAAGTGCTCCAACAGGCCACCTTCCAGAGGGGGGATTTTCTTTCTTCTTTTCCACAACAGCTTCCAGTGTGTCCAGGGTTAGCCCTGTGATGGAGCAGGCTTTCCTGGTAAGTTTGTTGAAGCATTGTATATTTTTTGAGCTCAGATTGCTTCCCCAGGAGACTGCAGCATGGAACACCACATTGGCTACTATGGACTGGTAGAACATTTCCAGCAGCTTGCTGCACACATCAAAAGACCTGAGTCAGTCTCCTTAGAAAGTATAGTCTGCTCTGACCCTTTTGGTACAGCACCACTGTGTTGTAAGACCAGTCCAGTTTGTTGTCTATGTTAATCGCCAGGTACTTATAGTTCTGCACCACTTCCACGTCCTTCCCATGAATGGTGACTGATCTCATATGCTTCTTGGCACGTCAGAAGTCTTGCTGATTTTGAGTTGCAGGTTGTTGCCTCTGCACCACAAAACAAAGTCCTCCAGGACTTTCTTGTACTCTGACTCATCTCCATTATTAATGAAGCCTATGATGAATGAATCATCCAAAACTATCTGTAGGTGGCAAGTGCGGGTATTGTGCTGCAAGTCTGTTGTGTAGAGGATGAAAAGGAAAGGAGGCTTGACAGTTCCCAGCAGTGCTCCAGTATTACACAACACCATTTCTGAAACACAGTCCCTCAGCCTCACAAATTGCTGTCTGTTGGACTGGTAGTCTGTTATCCAGGGAGTTATCTGGGGTACTTTGGAAATCTTTTGTCTATTAAATATTTTCAGAGATTCTTCTTTTTTATATCTTGTATATGTATGTTCCGCACTGTTAAGGGTTCTTTTCTGATTCATGCTGGTAGATCGGAGGTACCATTAAGAGCTCCTCTATCATACTTTTTAAATATTTCATTACATTATGATGTACATTTATAAAGAGCAGTGCTAACACATGAACATAACTATTAATATCAATTAATTCTGTTATTAGCTTTCTATCTTACTACCTGGTTGGAAAGAATTTTCTAAGCAAAGGGAGCAGCCACAATGTGTAAGCTATCACTATATGGTGAGCATGTTCTTTATTTATTTACTCCCACAGCTTTAAAACAAGTCTACAAGTCCTTTGATGATGTGTACACATTAATTAAAGCAAAGAACAGCAACATCACCAAGTTTGACGTTTCTGCTGCTTGTCCTCTGCAGGGTTCATTTACTGTATAAAGTAACTCCACAGCTGGCAAACATGACTGCGGCTGTCAACCCGGTCATTTAGTTTCATACACATTACACTTGTGGTCAGACATTTGATTGCATTGTTTTTGCATTCTTGGCTTTATGTGTTATTGTGCTCTCTCGAATCACCCCTTTCTAATTGCTGTTTTCAACTTTTATAAGTACTATTTTTAATGGCCTGTTTTTGTTAACTTGGATAAAATCTGCAGCAGCTAGAGATGTATGAAAGGAAAAAAATGTGCACTTTGGTTTATTTGTGTGACCTGAACAGAACTGAACTTGGGTTCATTTTATTATTCACTTTCTCGGTAGAGTTCATTTTATGGATTCCTTCTTTTATTTGGCCATCTATAAGGTTCATTTACACACCATAATAGGGAAATAAAAGTGATGCACTGGTAAAGATATGACCTATCAATACTTTAGCCCTGCAGAAATGCACACATTTGGAGGAAAAAAAAACATTTTTGAAGGTATGACACAGAAAAACTGCTGGCTGGATCTGTGTTAAAGTTGCAGCATGCTATTGGATTTCTGTGCTTGTCATGGATTGTCTCCAACAAGCACTATGTTTGAATGCCAGGCTGTTCTTATGTGTACTGGTTGGCAGTCTGAGTTAGCTGTACACTCCACAGTTACTTCTGGGAGCCACTAGAACCTGGAACTGTTGATAACGTACCCAAGGATGAGCCAGGCAACTGAGGACACACTTATTCAGCAAAGGGTGGTGCAAAGTATTAAAGTGCTGTTATTCACAAAGTGTTCAACAACGGTAGAAACAGTGAGGTGCTTCATCAAATAAATAAATAATCCATGATAAAAACAGGTGAATGGGTGAAAATTGAAATATTCTTTAAATAAATCCTAAAAAAACAAGTTTAAACAAGGGAAAACATATCCTTGTTTTTAAACCACAAGTGTCTCTCTAAAACTGGCATCTCCTCAGCTTACCCTTTTCAGATTCCTCAGCACGAGAATTCATCCACCAACAGGCACAAACAACCCTTAAATTATGCTTAGGTGCCTGTTGCCAGATCCTCTGCATTAGCAAGACACCGTACTGAGCTTTACTCCTCACTTGCTCCATGCCTTAGTCCGCGAGGCTTCTGTAGGAGCCTCCTGGTGCACTTGGTTGCTCCTCAACCTTATGGTGCTCAGCAGGAGCAGCTGCTCTTGAGCATCTGACCATACAATCCTCATACAGGGCTCACTTTCCTCTCTGCCTGCTTCAACTCTTATATCACATAGGTTTCTGTCTGTTCCTGCCATTCTCCCCTTTCCTTTCCTTTTAACCTCCATTCCTCATCATTCTTTTCTTTCTCTCCCCTTCCTTTCACGCCTCGGTTCACTTTTAAAACCCTGTGGGACACAGGTGCGGCAACTATGGATCCAGCTTTAAGGACGGAACAGAGCAATTCCTCATGTGAATGTACAATTGCCTGCTCTCACATCTGCCTCTGAACCTGCTCCGCCATTCTACCTACATCCCACCCAAAAATGCCATCACATTATTTATTTATATAAAATACACAAGACACAGACCCACTATATCATGACTGGGTAACGGAAGACCATGAGCTAAAAGTCAGTGAGTGGCTTTGTTATTACACCATCTGATCGGAGACTACATTGTCT
The DNA here is from genome assembly GCA_026402145.1 of Polypterus bichir lapradei. Classification (NCBI taxonomy): domain Eukaryota; kingdom Metazoa; phylum Chordata; class Cladistia; order Polypteriformes; family Polypteridae; genus Polypterus; species Polypterus bichir. Next base: position 43,314,679 of record JANRMT010062835.1, read on the forward strand.
GGAGACTCAAAGAATGATTCTAAAATATCAAATGCTTACCACGCAAAGGTGATCTGTGAGAGGCATACATGCAATGATTGCATCTGGGAAACACAGTATTGGAAAGTTAGCTGTTATCTTCAGAAAAGTTTTTCCCGCTTCTTCAATGAAGCTGCAGATATGGAGTCTGACTCTGCCGAGTTCCACCCTCTTGCTAATAGAGGTAAAAGCAAGTCTCTGCAGTTAACAGGCTTTAGGTTTTGCGCGTGTTTTATTTATTTATTTTTTTTTTTTTTTTGGTACGTGTTCTACTCAATTTTTAAATCAAACTTTTTTACTTTGTCAAAATTAATGACATTGAATGTGAAAGACACAGCATTCTTGTTATGCTGAATAAAGAATCAGGATTGCAGAAAGAGAACATAACCAGAAAAAGTAACCAAAACAAAAATCATAACTGAGAATTCAAAGAAACTGTTGTCTAACCCTAAAACATAAACCAGAAATCAAAGTCGAAAAATAAGAAAAGAGTTTTTAATAAGAGAAGTATAAAAAATAAACACAAGCAAAGTCTTAGTATATCCGCAATCTCAGATAGCAACGGTATGGAAGGGTAAGGTTAAGTAGCTAGCACTGCTAGGTAGTAGTTAAGGCCACAAAATAACTAATGACAACATTCGTGAAAAACAAACATGGTGTAAAAGTTGGTACAAAATAATTTGAAGCCAATTTTTCTATTGCTTTTAATTTACTTAGCATTTAATTGTGTGTTTATTATTATAAATTGTTGCACATATTTAGTCATTTTGTATTGCTTTGTGTTGCTATATTGTTTATTGTTGTCATCTTGGTTGCCATCAGATTGCATTGCACTGGATGTGCAGTCACAAATGACAGATACTATTTAAGTTGGTGATGTGCAGCCTTGTGACAATGCAGATTGGTTCCATGCTCCCGCTTCTCTTTGAGAGCATCTTGAACCCGCAACCATCTAAAGTCATAACCAAGATAAGCCGGACTAATGAGGACACACTTACAGCAAGGGGTAGGTGTAAAAAGTGTTCAAGTGCTTTAGTTAAAATTCAACAAGAGACAGTGTTCAAAAGTACAGTGCTCATCCAGAATAAATAAATAATCTTATAAAACAGTGTCTGCGTGGAGGTTAAAACCAAATCCATAAATAATTGTTTAAAATAAGGTTAAAATCCAAAGGCAGGAAGCCATTCTAAAATCTCAGTTCCCAGTGCTTATTTTCTAAAATCAACTGGCACAGCCAACCTTTTTCTTAGTCTTACGTCCTTGCTTCTGTCTATGGCCCTTCTTCAACTCCCACTGCCCCTCCTCGACCTTACACAGACAGTCACTTGAATAACGGGTCCCTTCAGTTCCCTAAACATACTCATCCAGAGCGATCCTCTTCAGTCCCTGAGCGTCAGCCCTATGCTCCTTCATGGGGCTTTCCCTGCAGCTGTCTGCCTCCTTTCCCTTGCACTGGCTCCCTCCCATTCCTGCATTGGTCTCCATCTTTTAACTTGTATTTTTCTTGTTTCTTTCCCCATCTCTGCCATGCAGTCTCCTTTTATTGCCTTGATTAGGTACAGGTATGAGATGCCGCTTCCTCTGCAGCACGAATGAGGCACCTGACTGATGCTAACATGTGTACACATGATCAGCCAGGTACCCTCAAAACCATCCCCGGAGCTGAGTGCGCCTGCACACATGCGCGGCCCACTCATCACAAGCCTATTATGCCTAGCTAGTAAAAGAAAGCTAGGAAAAGAAATTGATAAAAGGACCACGAGATGGAAAAGACAAAATTGACATTAAGAAACAGAATGAGGTAAAAACCAAAAGAAACAAACAGCCAGTAACCAAAATCTATGAATTCTTAAACTTTTGTTAAAAACGGAGTGCTAATTTCTTAAACCCTGAATCACTAACTCATTCTTTTACACATTGCTCGGACAATAAGAAGTCTGTAATACTGTCATGCTAAGACGTCACGTGGGGCAACCTCTGAGATCAAACTTCTTAACAATGGGCCACCACATCATGACATCTAAACTACAAAATGGCAGCACCCATGGAAAGCAAAATGGCAGCACATCATAATGTGAAATATCTAAATAAATCAATGCTCTGTGCACTGAAGAAAGAAAAAAATATATAGGACGTAATTTCATAAAACTGAATGAAAAACAGAGAATTTCCTAGCTCATTTCACGTTATCCTAGTTTTCGCTTACAATTCAATGATTTCAGTTGTGGGTTTTTGTGTGTGTGTTACAGTCACTGGCTTGTTAGCAAGTCTATTAATTGCCAATCTATTAATCTTCTCACTACCAAATCATGTTGTGTTTTATTGACAACCCTTTTTTGGTCACTTCAAACCTCTTCTCTCCTGAAAAAGTAAAAAATTATTGACTTACCATATATATTCATTAATAATTCGGGACTTGATTTTACCATATAATTTCTGGTATTTTACAATGTCAGTCATATAAGTCAAATGTGTAAATCTCACGCTATTGGTCCAAGAGATTATGATATGTTAACGCCCACCTGAGAGAATAACCACGGAGCACACTGCCTTTTTTTTCTATGTATTGTGCCTACATGACCACACAATAATATCCAAACTATTCCGAAGCAACGTTTGCACTGATATGTATTTTTTGTATCTCACACCCTCATATACTTTTATCGTAAGAGCATCCCTTATCTACAATGGACCGTTTGATCAGAAGAAAATATGAAGCTGGTTTTAAATTAAACGACATTGAAGTAGAGAAAAAAATTGGTAACTGTGCTGCTGCTGCAACAAAATTCGATGCATCTGAGAAACTGATGCGAGATTGAAGGAGGCAAGAAGATGTAAAAAAAAATAAATAAAAAAATTTATGTGTTGCATTTTTGAACGGCGTATAAGTCGAGGTCTGATTTTATGATCGATTCTTCAGGTTTTGAGACCCGACTTATACATGAGTATATACGACAGGCACAAGTTTCCATCTTGGCAGTAACACACCACTCCATGTATTAGTAGGATCAAACGTATCCAAAAATATGGAAAAAAAAGTGAGCCAATTTATCTTAGACGAGAAATATTTGGAGTAACACTGAAACAAAGTGGTTAGTTCTGCTGCCTAACAGCTTCACAGTCCAAATGTGGCAGAGTCTGTGTGGAGTTTGTATGTTGAATGTTGTGGGTAGATCTTTCCACAGGTAATCTGTGCATCCTAAAAATGTGCAGGTCAGGTTTATCGGAAGCATGAAACTGACTGTACAAGTGAGTGTAAGGGTAAAAGTGATTGAGCGCAGAGATGGAAATTTAATTTTAACACCCACTACAATAATAGTAGGCTCCAGCTCCACAATAACCTACTTTGGAATAAGCATCCTCACAAAATGAATAGACAAGTGAATTTATTTCAAGTGAAGAAAATTCAAAAGGATATATAAAAACTTGTTTTTATCTTAAACACAGATCATTTGTTGTGAAACCGGTATATCAACTGATAGCAATCTTCAGGTTCACAAAAATCAAATTAAAAAATGCTGCTTAGATTTTCCATTCTTACTTTCCTTTCATACTGGTTCATGTACATGGTTTATTTTTTCTCCTTACTTGTTTTCTAATGTATTTTTAACAATGTTAAGGTGATTTGATTTTCTTCTCATCTTCTACCAGACACGTCTCTGCCTTGTCCAATTTAACACACATACACTTCTCCAAATGGAAGAGCGAATCTGGATATTATTTAAAGAGGTTCAAAAAATAATCTCTAAAGCCTCTTGCAAATTATGACCAGTGTTTGTCACTGCTGACTGTGGTGGCAGCAGTTGAACTAATAAAGATATAAGCAGTACTACTTTAAATTCTTTCACCAAACCTTTTCTTTCTTTCTTTTAATTTGTATTTAATATAACACTAAATTAAACTGATTACAAGCAAGTCAGCATTTTTAAAACAAGACATTCAAAGTTAACATGTAGTAAAACTATGTAAATGTAAAAAATATGGTTTACAAAAAAAACCCATGTATTCAGGCCATTGGTCTCATTAGATAATGGGTAAGTTCTGACAATATCTCACCTAAATACTTTTTAAAGATTGGTCCGGAGACTTACAAGCCTTCTTTCTTAAATGTATTTCTCTTTAAGTTTTGCCAATGGCCTTGAGTATAACAATTCGCTGTTTAACTGAGAGAATTCTAATGTTTCAAGCTGATGGAAGTGAATGAACTTTGAACACCAGGATGAGGTCCCTACACAGTCATGTTGTATTCAGGAGTCTCAAACATAGTGTAAGGGGTGTGAGGCCTCCCAAAAGAATCACAGAGCAGGTCAGGACATTTAACAGCTTGTCCAGAAAATGCTCACCCAAGTCAGTCAGCATCCAACTGCTTTGTGCAGGCAGCAGCCAACACAGGCCCATTAGTGGGAAGCAGGCTTTAAAAGTCCAAAATACATAAAATGCATATTGAGAGAGAGGAGTTGTTAAAAATTCTGACTCAATGAAAAAAGTCCCACAAAAAATATTTATAAATGAAAGTATTTATTGACAAAAGCAAAACTGGGAAAATATAGTAAAATTAAAATACTTAAATTCAAAAAAGGAATTGCCTAAAATATCAATCTGAAGCAAACAAGTCACAACATAATAAAGTAAAATCCAAAAACCATAGTAAAATTAAATAAAAAAGATGGCAAATCCAAAAAAGCAGAACTCACAACTCCAAAATAAACTCAATGATCCACTGCTGAGATCCCATCTCTGTTTCAGTATATAGTCAGAGTCAAAACAGACTTTGGCATTTTTTAACTGGGTCCATATAAGAATGCGCCGACCATCTCTGTTGTTGCTCTGTTCTTATACACTGCAGACTGGAAGAGGCGGGGCTTCCTTTGGCTGGGTGCCCTCAAGGGGCAGCTTCTTCAGGCTGTGAGGGAAGAAGGAAACACAAGTCTGTTAATGGCAACACCCCCTCTTGCCCGAGGCAGTATTACTTATTTTAGATGAGCCTGGAAGATGACCCTCTGGCACACATGTGTGACAATAGATAAATACTGACTTTAACTTTTGACTCATCAGATGTCCCTAAACCCACAGTAACATCAGGAAACCAATTAATTAATGGAAGATAAACTGTGTGGAGGTAGGAAATTACAAAAGAAGAGCTAAGACACTATCTAAAATACTACAAAATAATAAATCTAGTGTTTCTCTGACCAAATGCAATTTATGCAGTGCTTAATTTTGCAAACAAATTTGGGAAATAAATTGTGTTCTGCTGCCATTAAAATTTATGCAATTTACAAAATAAAAAACAGTTTTAGAATTTAAACAAAGATCTCTAGTTAAAGTAAAAAAAAAAAAAATCCCAGCTCGTGTACACATCCTTAACTAGAAAAAGGTGGCTGCTTTGTAACAGCAGGGGGTTTGGCAGCAGCGACTTTCTGTGAGGTGAGTTTCTCTGTATAGAAAACACAGTAATGTGAATAATGGTTAATTTTGCAAAACAAAAGACAGCATGTTACATTTTTTAAAAAGCACACTGAACTTACCCACACTGATTTTACCAGTGTTGTAGGGAGTATAACATTTTTCCTGTTGCAGAAAAGGATGCAGGTTAATGCTGAAATGCGAATGAGGCTTTAGGATGTTTCGACCCAAAATAATACATTTTCAATCCCCAAAAAAAAATTAATTAGTGAGCTTTACATGTTCTAATTACTTAATTATATGTAAAACAAATTTTATTGTCAGTTTTGCAAAGCCTGTTTTGCGTACCTGTTTGACTCATTACGACTTGCGGCCTTGCTGGTCCACTTTCCCCTCATAAGATCCTTTATAAGCTCTCCTTTCTGTCTCATACAATTTCTTTCCAAGTCCACTGTGGCATTTCTTCCACCCATCTTCCAAACTCCAAGTGCAATGGTCTTATTGCCAACAGTCCCTTTAAATCCCAAACTCAATACTAGAGCCCTTGAACAAGAACACCCCATTACAGCTTCATCGTGTTGCACCATTTGCCCCACCAACATCACACTTTGTTTGACACAAGTGGTTTGATCTCCAGGTTAAAACTGCAACTGCAACCCCTACTTTGCTGATTGGTTTGGGTCTGAAATTTTATAAAGTACGAGAATATAGAACATTTGTTCAGCTATCACCAGTATGAGCAGTGTATGTGAGCTTTCAACTATAGGTTACAGTAGACTTAACTTAGAAACTTCTAAAATCACTGAAGTACAAGTCACACCTAAGAATGTTTTATTTGGTGTGGAATTGTATGATGGCAACACTTTGGTGAAAATAATTGCAAGCAACACCATTTCTCAATAAATGTTTTGATGCATGTTATCCTTTAGAGGACAGCGATAAGTCAAACCTCACTCTGGCAGAAACAGACATAAGACACAGACCAACCAGGTACATGATAAGATTTCATCATATTGCACAGTTCCTTAGACCAGGGATTATTCACAGTTGATAACCACTCAAATGGTATGTCTTTACACTTTGTGACATACCCAGAGAAAACATCTTCATGTAAAGGAAAGACAACCAAATTTCCAGTGGGCCACGAAGCAGAACTGAACTAAGACTGGAACACTTTGAAATAAGAACCTTCAAACCAGTGGTCAATTCCAGCGTTGTGCAATTGAAGTAGCAGTTGAAAATCATTTAAGCCATCCAAAAACAGTTAACTTGACTGTTTCATTAGAATGATATAATACTGATCATCCATACTTTCTGTTTCCTCAGATAAACAGAATAGTGTTTCCCACAAGACATTTGTGTCAGTGAAGTATAATGGTCTTCAGTCATTGGAGTACATTTGAAAATGTCTTTCCTGAAGGCCATAGTATGCTGTGTTATTGCATCAACTCTGACAGTAAGAACTAAAGAGCAATTAAATAGACACACTTAATGAATGAGCACTACAAAGTACTCAGTATTCAGTCAAGGTTTCTAATTATAATGTCCAAGTATAATGCTGACTTTCTACCATCTTGGCTATTTCTCTTTCTGAAATGAGCAGACAGTGTAGCCTAGTGGTTAAGATGCCGAAGACTTCAAACTGAGTCCATGTCTTCTGATTCACTGGGACACTCATGGGTCACAATTTGTAATCTTGTCAGGGTAGTGGGAACTGAAGATTATATTTTATGGCCTGGTAATACTTTTATCAGGGCCAACACATCAGGCAGTGTGGTTTGGTAATTAAGGCTTTGGACTTCCAACCCAGAGGTTCTGGGTTCACATTCCACTACTGATACTGCGTGAACATGAGCAAGTCACTTGACCTGCCTGTACACCAACTGGAAAACCAAAAGAAATGTAACCAATTGTATCACAAATGTTGTAAGTCACCTTGGATAAAGGTGTCGGCAAAATAAGTACTGTAAATGTAATAACACATTAAATAAAAAGGAAAGATTAATTAATAAGTTTCTATTCTTAGTAAGTATACCTGCATTTCTTTAGGGTATCCAAAATTCTGCAACTTCAGCTTGCTTCATAGAAAGACTCAGGCATTGAGTGAGACACTTATGCAAAAAATTGGGAGTGGTCTCCCCTAGACTTTCTCGTATACTCAGATATGGGGATGGATATTTGAGGAGTAAACTGCAAGACAATAATTATATTTTTATATTATGTACATTAAAGAACCATAAACAACAAATCAAATCACATTAATTATATATTGAACAATTATTATAAAAGTAAATTTGAACAAATCAGACTCTGCAGCTGCATGAATGAAAGGTAAAGTACCGCTTCAGGTTAACGGAAATAGATTTCTATCAACTTTTAGGTTATGTTCTGTACCTCATAAATACTTGTATGCAAAATTTGATTGACCGAAGTGAAAATGTAATCATGTTTGCATACACACAGACATAATTCCAAAAATGGTATTTTTGGACTCAGGGAGGTCTAAAACGTTGAGATTCATCAAAATCCAAAATGCAATTTTTTATAGGATTCCAATACTTTCCCTATACTTAGTAAATGAGAAAGTCAGGTAGGTCTAAAACATCAAGATTCCTCAAAGTCTCGACATTGAATCTTTGGACGATTACAATACTTCACCTATACTTTGTGTATAAGAAAGTAAAAAATGCAATCCAAGTTGTTTTCTATGATATTTCTGTCTGTGTCTTACATATTTTGTTATGTTTCTTTAAATTTGTAACTCACACTTGTAGGACATTCTTCAGAGCATACAGTAAGAAAATTGTATGTCGTTGTTCTATTTGATAGCAAATCTAACAGTTCATGCTTCTAGCTGAGACACTACAGTATGTTCCTTAATGGCTAATTAACATTCTGTTAATAGCTGAGAAAGTTCTCTTCTCAAGTAAAAGATTTTACTATGACTTAAGTAACTATATGAAACTTATATTTCATTGAAATTCTGTAAACACTTATTTAAATATTCCATTAGCATTAAGAAGATCACCACACTTATGTGCAGTGCTTTAACACTGCTGCTGCCACACTGCATGACAGTACAGCATTCAGCCTCCCTGCTGCGCCACCTGACATCGAAGTGCTCAGGACCCCTGCTGATGTGCGCTTGTCACTGGCTGCACAGTTGCAGCAGAAGAGATCACCCCATTGTTATGAAGAGTCGTGTGCCATTTCAATGAGTTGCAAGTGGTCGCTGTGGACAGGAACTCCCAAGGGAGGGCTTTGTAATGGCACTGACAAGTTGCATTTTTTTATTTTCATATGGAAATGATCCCATCTAGCACTAAAAGTGGGAAAAATTTGAAAGCTGGGTCTTTTTGAGGTTAAGGCGGGTTAAAACAGTTTATCCTGAGTTATAAAAACCAATAATTTTATCTTTTTAGCAGAAAATACATTTGAGGGACTCATATGTGCAAACCTTTACGATACGGATGGAATCATTCATCCCAAGGAAACCCACATAGTGACCCCATGAAGAACTCAATGCAGGATCCAAAGGTGTAAAGCAGTGCCTAATTCTGCAGTACAGTAAGCACATATCTGAAATGATTTAAATAAGATAAGGTAAATCAAGTCAGAGTAATGCAGTAAAGATGCATTGCAATGTCCCCATAAGAAATAAACAATGTAGAAAATACACAAGCAAGAAGAAGCTTCATAAGGCAATTGGCCAAATGGAAAGAGATAGTCAAAGAAGAGCAACATACAGTAAGAAAGTCAGAGGGAGTGCAGTCTGATGACATATTTTTACTTTTAGTACCTAGCAGAATGGGATGAAATAGTAAGCACATCCCAGCCATCTGACTGGAGGAGAAGAATATCTGAGCATAAGCAACTGTCAGAAATGAAGGAAAAGTTCTAAGAACAGGTAAAGCAGAGTGAACATAATGAGAAAAATATGGAATTAGGAAAGCTAAAAATTTAAGGAGGAGGGAAAGAGCAGCAAAAAAGTGCCAGCTGAATAGAATAGCAATACTCTCATCTTTTCCTTCTGGGTGGGGAGTCTGTTCAGAAAATGGTAGCAAACAGGCCTATGAGCTTTAAGACAGCTTCATTTTGTGTGCCAAATCCTGCAATAGATTACATAAAAAAGTTACCAGTGTGACTCAGCCTGTCACAATCTTCAAACATGCTGGATTCTTTCACATTTTAAATCTCTCAGTGAAATGAAGTACACAGTTACTATATTTGCTAGAACAAAATAACTCTTTAAAAGATGATCTTTATAAAGACAGAACACCGTCATATATCTATGGACTGGCATCGCATTGCAAACAAAAGCAGGACCTTGGCTTTAAAATATTGCACTGATATAAATAATAGATTGCCAGGTGTAACCAATACATCATTATGGTGACATGTTAAACTGAACTCCACAAGGTAGCAAATCATTTTTTCATCCCAAGGACAGATGATTTTGGTATAAAAAATCCTGCACTCATAATGATTATATAAAATCATACATTTTTCAGACTTTCTAGCTCGAGTACAAGGTCACAGGAAGGCAATTTCTAAAACAGTTTAACTCCCAAGGTCAGTTTTGTGGTCACCATTGGCTGAAGCCTATCCGAACAGCACCAAGTGAGAATGAGAATCTAAATTAGAGACCACACTCACACACATGCACACTTAAATTAATTCAATTTAAAACCGCCATTTAATCCAATATGGAATGTGGAAAGAGACCCAAACCACATAAAAAAAAAAGAAAGAATGGACACAAGAAGGGTTTTTAGATGTCACTTTGAAAATGACTGAAGCAGATTTTAAAGCCTGGAATTGCCAGGCCACCACTGTTGAAGTTAAATATTAAATACAAAACCTATTTTTTATTGAAAATTTCATATGTTTATAAAGAAGATACTGTAAATATAATCAAACATATATTTTAAGCACAGTAGTTTTGTGTGACTGATTTTAACATATTAGTAATACTTTACACACATTCCAGCTCCATGACATTTTAAACTGCAGTTTTTTTAATAATTTTATATTTCTCCATTAAGGAACACGAATGTGGGCATTTTTGTGGATTTGGTAGCCACTTTTGAAACTCCCAGCTAGCCAGAGGGAATACATGTTTTTTTCTTTTAATTCCAAAGAACACTTACACAACTTCATTTTCACTTTGTCATTGTACAGTATAATTCTATACATACCTATCCAGCTGATCCAAAAACTCTATGCACTAGGACTTGCTCCTTCCATATGCAACTGGTTACTGGATTTTCTCACCAACCACTCCCCAGTCTGTCAGGATGGGCAAACACTCATCCTCCACCCTTACCCTGAGCACTGGTGTGCAGCAAGGATGTGTACTAAATCCCCATCTCTATGCACTCTTCACCCATGACTGTCAACCCATCCACCAATCAAACATTATTGTTAAATTTGCGGATGATATGACTGTCATTGAGCTTGTAACAGACAACAATGAAGCTGCATATAGGGAAGAGGTTCAGAATCTGACAGAATGGTGCAACACCAACAGCATGGTCTTAAATACCAAAAAGACCAAAGAAGTTATTCTGGACTTTAGGACCACTAAAAAGACCAATCACAGTCCGATAACAGTCAATGCAGATGCTGTGGAGAGAGTTTCCAGCTTTAAGTTTCTAGGAGTCACCATCTCAGAGGACCTGTCCTGGGCTGACAACAATTTGGCTATAATAGGCAAAGCACAACAATGCCTCTATTTTCTCAGGAAGCTAAGGAGAGCAGACCTCCCCCAGAAGCTGCTGGTTAATTTCTAAAGATGCACTATAGAGAGCATTTTAACTAACTGCATGATGGCCTGCAGGTACAACGGCTGCACCAAGGCTGCAAAAGAAGCCCTGCAGCGGGTCGTAAAAACAGCAGAGGCCATTATTGGGACTGAACTGCCATCACTCGAACTCTCGTATAAGACTCGCTGTGTGAGAAGGGCCAAAAACATTCTCAAGGACAAAACTCATCCTGGAAATTCTTTGTTTAAGCTCCTCCCATCAGGAAGACGCTTTAGGTCAATCCATGTACGCACAAACAGACTAAAAAAGAGCTTTTTCCCATCTGCCATAAACTTTCTGAACTCTGAATCTCCTCAGTCTGAGATCATTTTTAATTGAACATGTGCAATAAGCTATATTGGTAATGTACAATATAATAATGTAATACAATATAGAATATGTAATGTACTATTCATTAACAGGTGCAATAACAATTTATGCTGCTATACTTTGAGCAATAATAATTTGCTCTGGTTACTTGATCACTTAACACTGTATACTACATATTTGGAATTATTTGACTTTTCTTTAAGTGCACCTTGGGGCTGTCACAAAAAGTAATTTTGTTGTGTTACACAATGACAATAAAGTGCTTGCTTGAACTAATATATACTAACCCTATATATTCTCTAACCTACTTATGCCAGATTACAGCTTGTAGCATTTTGGGGGGCAATGCCTGTCCACTGAGGGGTGCAAGTCAGAGACTAACTGAAAACAGGGGGCCACTTTCATCCCTGGCCCACTTATGCAGATACCAGTAGATCCAGCTGGGAACTGTCAATCAACCCACAAAAAAAAAAAAAAAAAAAAAATGGCCTACCCACATCAAAGCCCACCCACAAACAATGAAAGGGTGCAGACTCCACACAGACAACTACTGGGTGAGGACCCTGGAATTGTAAGGCAGCAATATTAACCTCTGCACTACTATGTCACCCATTGATCATTTAATTCATATAAAACAGCTATTTAAAAATATGACTTTTGATTTTCTAAAAACAATTTACCACTTGGTTAGCCTTTTCCTGTATTTTTATGCATTTATTTTAAATTTAGACCTGACATGTTGATAAATAAAGGTTTATTCAGTTCAACAAAACTGACCATAATGCTTTAATGTGAATAATTAGAATGAACAATTTAATATTTCCTGCTATAGTTAATGCAGAATGTTGGGATATTTGAGGTTCGAGTAAGCATTGATCAGATACCTCCTACAAATTAAAGTCCTGTGAATATGAAGCTGGATGTTAAACGTGGTGAAAGAATTGGATAGTAGATCTGAAGATGAGCAGGTTAGGCCTACTTTGAGATAAGGATTTTAAAAATTAATGATTTGCTGAGCTGAAGAAACAAACAAAGAAAAACTGATGCAAAGGATACTAGTACAAACAGAAAAGACAGAAATACAAGAGATACAGAGAACTCCAAACAAGCAAGATTAAAAGAGCTTAACAACAGCACAAAGAGACTGCAACCCACATGAAGTGGGAACTGACCAGCTTATGGTAAAAGATTAAATACATGTAAAAAGGTTAATCATTTTCCAAAAAAGACTAAAAAAGGGAAAATAGAATGAACATAAAATGTGCAAGTCCTGACCAAAACTAATATCCTGATACCAAGCTGTACATAGGCACTGAAAATGAAGAGGATCAGACCTCTAAGTGCAGATCCAGGACACAGATAAATATGCTATGATCCACATTCATTTTCTGAAAATACTTATTCTAATGCAGTGTCTTCTTGCCAGCATCCGACACGAGGTAAAAACTAGTGATGAGTTAACCCGCTAAGTTCACATCTCCTCAAGTTCACCCAAATCTTGGAAATGTTTGAAAACTTCACTGAACTCAGCTAAATGTACTGAATTCAATGGGGAAGGAGAAAATGAGCAGTTTTGTGTAAATAATAACAGCGTAATGGTTGTTTAAGTGCCCCTGAGGGCCAGGGAAGCATCTGCCAAATATGATGGTCAGATTGTTGTGGCCTAAAATGTGACCTGAGCTGTGAGGCAGCAGTGCTAACCTCCGTGCCTCCTACTTACTGTTTGTGCTTTGAATACCGGCAGTTAATGTATGTGTACTGGCACATCCACCGAGCCTGTGATGCAAGGAACTTGTGTTATACACTTGGCAGAAGTGCTTGATTTGCACTGGTACTTCCCTTTTAAGCTCAAAACTCCACGGGGGAAACCCCTCCACCCCCTCAAAGACTTGTGAAGCTAATGTATGTATTGTGTATAATGCATCACAAGGAAGGATAATAATCTGACACAACAGGGAGTGCTGGCAATTATTTTGTTCAACGTGAAGCACTGCTAAGGGGGCTACCCCATCCAACATTGGCTGCTACAGCTCTGTGATGTCATGCTGGGCTTTTAAAGCATCATGGGGAGCTGGGAAAAAGTTTGACTAAGCCAGCTGCACAGTCAATTTTCACAGATAAATTTGGTGAAGAAGGTCACTGATGAATCAAGCAAATTTGCTGTGAAAAATACTTTCAAAATGCTTTTTGCCCATCAACATTAGTAAAACTATACTCTTAGTAAAAACATTACTCACACTGAGTTTTGGGTTGAGAATGTTGCTGCCAGAGACCTACTTCAAGTCAGGAGCAGTGAACTCAGTGTGTTTCTCTGTTATGGGTTTCCTGCCTGATACTGAATTATTTGTGAAGTCTAGCTACTGGTTACAAAACTAGTTGCAAGAGCCAACCAGAATAGCTGACTACATCAGTTACACCATATACAGTACACCATTTATCAAGACAGCTGGAATCTTTGAATACTAGCATTTTCTCTGTTACTCAACTCTCATCAAAGCTTTATTTAAAGTTGGATTGCGCAGCATCCAGAATTCTCTTGCTATGTTTGTTCTCTGGTTTCATGAACACTCTTCCTCCAAACTCCAATATGGTTACAAGGCATCATGATAGTAACAAATAATACATCATTTTTATTAACAATTTTGGAAAAAAGTACATAAAAGGTACTGAAAGTGCACATACATGAAATATTCTGTGAAACTGTTTAGGTGAACACAGCAACATGCAAAAATCACACAAACAAATTATGACCTAAAAGTTATTTAAGAGAAGGGTGTCAAGAAATGGTACCGTGCTTCCTTCATACCTACAGCAATTTGCCTTAATAATGCCTCACCATGGAGTTTTTGTTTTTTAATTTGTATGCATGTTTTAGGGGGGTTATTGTTGTTTGTTTTTATAATATTTCTTGACGGTCTGTAAAAAACTAAAATTTCTTTTGTGCTAAGTAAAGTACTATCTATCTGCCTAACCTAATGTTTATTTCATTTATCTGAAATTTCACAGAACATACCGATTCTCCAGTTTAATAGCTTACATTTTTTGTGCTAAAAATAATATACAATATACTACAGTTTTGAAAAATTACCCTTATTAATTTAATATAACATAACATTCTCACATCCACCATATCCGTTTATGGTGTAAGACAGTAACCATCAATGGAAGGAATGCCAGTCGGTCATAAAGACCAGTCATATATACAAGTACACTCAAAATTTAGAATCACCAAACTGACTGACTTGCATGTTGCTTTGGGTGTGGGAGAAAAAAAAAAGAAACAGGGTACAAACATACAGGGAGACCAACAAAAAAGCATGGAATTTGAACCCAACTGCTGACTAAATAAGCAGCAGCAGCATCAACTCCTTTTTGACCTCTCTCCATCAATTTCTTAACTGTACTAACTTAATCTATTATGTAAAGGCAGCATCAGGACTATGGAATCAACTCATTCTAAATGGAGCGCCAGTTTATTACATGTAGAAATCTCCTTGCAGATATGAAGAAAGAGTAAAAACTGCATACCAACAATGACAGGACATGATATTTAAGGATTCATATGGAACCAAACTAACATGTTTGGAGTTATTGAAATAATTACAATAAATCAGGAAAAACATGAAAACAATAAAAAGTGGAACCTGACAGGAAAATAACACATTGCAAACAACTTAAATTACAATGTTCTGATAAAGGCAGCTTTGGCTGGAGTCATTTGGTACACTCACAAGTATTGGCATAGCGTATACATTTTACTGTATAATATCACTGGGGGGAGGGGGGCGGCACCTTCTAAAATCTGTAAATGTACAAAAGAATAATGATTATTTATTGGAGTCAAAATTCTATAAATATGTAAAAGAAAAATTAATTATCATTTAATGGATTAAAAATAATAACATGAGAATGAAATATTTACTCTCTTATGGATTGGAGTATTCCTGTTAAACTGAGGTCCACTATGCTTGATGAGTATTTATAAGGGACTAAATAAACGATCCATTTAACTGATATTCTTAGATAAAAAAAGCCTTTTTTAAAAAAATGACTCATTTAAATAACAGGAAAAATCACTTGAACTCTAAAGTGGTATGCAATGGGTCATCATAACTTGACCTTCAGCTAACAAAATCACCTAAATACAAAAACTGGTGTTATGAATAGATCATTTTTTTTAATAGTTTGTTCCTGTGAAATTTTACTCGATCAAAAATTAAAAAACACAACTTTCTTGATATTAAAAACCATGACTTTCGTGATACTTTAATTTATAATTTAAAAACGGAATAAGAATCTGAAAATCTAACAAATCACATTAAAGTTCGATAAATTCTGAAAAGAATGATATCAAACATATATATGTAGGTTTTAAAATAAGCCTGATTCAAAGCGTGACAAAAAATGTGACATAAAAACATCACATAAAATGGTTGCACTTTTAGGCTTAGCATTTTATATATAGAGAGTAGATATAACAAGATTTCTTAAAATTGTGCAGATTGATGAATAATAGTAGAATGACCAATTCGAGTAGATCAGTCTTAAGGTATCTCTTCCAAAGATAATCCATGCCTTGTGTATGTAGGGTTATGTTGTATAGACTGAGGTGGCCAAGCAAATTACTTTAATTTAACATGTAATTTGCAAAATGCAGAGTTTGGTCACACAAAAAGCTAAAGACACGTTGGATCCAGATAACCATTAATGAGAAACATCTGTTAAAGAAAATTATGTTTATTTGCTTTCACGCGTCTCTTTTTCAGCATCATAGAAGTGCTCTTTGGCCATTCTGAGTTAAAATGCTGCAGGGCATAATAATGCAATATACTGTCTATTTTTCTCTGTTGCTGTGTATGTTTTAAAATGCATGATTTTACCAAAAAAACATGTTCATATACACCTGAAAAAATGCTCCTTGCAATCCTCATTCAGTTCAGTTAAATGAAAGTTATTTCCTATTAAACTCAGGAAGCAGAATGACCTTGGTCATTTGACAGCTTTCCTCTGTCAAACATGAAGGTGTTTAGTTAAAATATTCACACTCAGCTCTTTAGCTGACAGGCTCTAAGTGCAGGCACAACAGCTTACATCAAAATCAAGAAACAATTGATTTGTTCACATCAATATTGCAGCCCATTCTGCTGATGTGCTGATGCTACTTGTTTAACATTTAGTTTTATTTTACTAAGCAAATTGTACTGAGCCCTCTCTCCACTACTAATCTACTATTAACATTGTACTTGACAATATTTTTCTTTTGATTTGTATTGGTTTGACTCTCTGCCAGATCGACCGAGATTTTATCTGTGGCCCATGGTGCTCCTATCAGCTATTGGGGAAAGGACAAATGCATCAGGCTTCCAGGAGTCACACTGGGACTTAGCGCAATTATTTATTCTTTTTTTTTTTTTTCTTCTTCTTATGACTTACGCTGTTGCACCACCTTCTGGATTCATAAAGATTCAGCCTGACATATGTGGAGAGTCCCTCAGTTATCTCTGGCTACTAAATTAACCAACTTTGTTAAATAAAACTATTGCTTTCCACTGTAAAGCTTAATATTGCATTCCTTACTCAAACCTTTCATCCATTTCATAAAGAATTGCTTTTCAGTACAAGATGATGGAAGACACGGAGGCTATCCAGGTAGATACAAAGCAGATGACAACCCCATGCATGATGACATTCCATTATAAGAGTTGGTCACAAACTCCCACACTTTATAAATTCAGAGATGCCAGAGAAATCGGTGTAGATGAGCCAACTAAATTTAACTAATACACTTGAGGTGGTGAACCATTTTAACACACTGACATGCCTAATCTAACAATTTAGAGCAAAAGTAATGTTTTTTGTCATTTATTTTATTAGATAAACAAAAGTGGTGGCACTGTCCTATAAATAATAGTTGCTTTTTCTCCTTGAATGCATCTTTTATATATTCTAAAACTTTAATATGTCAAATCAGACCTCTAGCTCCATTTTCATTTTTAAGTAAGGCCACAGCTACCCCAACCAACTATGTACATTAATCTGAATTGCAGCGAGTCTTTTTACTCTTCTCTCTTCTTGCCCTCATAGTCATCTCGCCTCAGTTTGTTCCTGTAAAGTAACAAACACACCTCAAGGACAGATTACACTAGAACATTAGAAACGTTTGACGAGAATAGGCCATTTTGCCCAAGAACTCTCAACAATCCTATCCAATTATCTCTCCCAAAAAACATCAAGCTAAGCTTTGAAGGTCCACATAGTCCTACTCACTACCACCCTACTTGTTAGTTTATTCCATGTGTCTGTGGTTCTCTGTGTGAAGAAAAACTTCTTAACATGTGCAAAATTTCCCCTCAACAAGTTTACAACTGTGTCCCTGTGGTCTTGATAAACTCATTTTAAAGTAACGACCTGGATCCACTCTACTAATTCTTTTCATAATTCCTTAAAACTTCAATTATGTTACCTCTTAATCTTCATTTGCTTAAACTGGAAAGGGTTAGCTCCTTCAATCTCTACTTATACCTTGTACCTATTAGTCCTGGAATCAGCCTTGTCACTCTCCTCTGGACTTTTGCCAGAGCTGCTCTGTCTTTTTTGTAGCCTGGTGACCAAAGCTATGCACAGTACTCCATGTGAGACCACACCATTGTGTTAGAAAGCTTAAGCATGACCCTATTTGACTTGTACTATACACATCATGCTATGTAATAAAACATATTGATTAATGGAGTTTTAAATGATTCCCATCAACTTGTTGTCATTGAAAATCAGTGTGAAATGAGGATAAAATTCTTCTACTCCTTTCTTCCATTTCTTCTAGCCAGCTATTAATTCTTTACCCGTATCCCTACTCTCTCCTTATCTATCTCAGCTTTCTTCCATTACTCTGATTTGCTCTCGGGTCCCAAAGATACAAAGGCTAGCTTGATCAGTGAATCTAAGTTGGCCTTGTGTAACACATTGTGTCCTTTGATTTTCTGGCATCACACTCGTCCAAAGACTGATGCTGCTAGGACAGTCTCCAACCTTCCATATGCAGTGGAATAAACAGGATCAGAAAATGAATGTCCTGAGCGTCTTTAAAAAGTGAGGGGGACTTGGAGCTCCCCATGGACCTTGGAAGAACATGCATGCTCAACTACAACCATAAGCAGAGCTCAGGACTCTGGAGTTCTGGGGTGGCAGCATTAACACCACTCCACTCTGCTGACCATAATTTGTTGTTTGTTTGATCAGATTTTTTTATCATAATTATTTTATTAGCTCTAATTAATTTTAGGACATTTATTTAGTTGCGTTGTTTGTTAGCCACCTGTACTTAATATTGTCAGCCTCTGGAAATCAACTGATTAAGTTATTGCAACAGGCAATAAAAAGCATATGCTTGAGAAACGTAATAATTGTCTGATTTTGGGCAAGTAGAGGGTAAACAGAGTTAAAAGTTACAAGAGAATATCATTGCTAATGGGTAAAAAGAAGCTTCCTGAAATTTTGATATATGTAAGTAAACTAAAACTTAAAAGAAAGTTCATTATTTGAAAGTGCTTGAAACATTGATTTTCACTGACATCTACTGGTCAGTAAAAGACACAGGCCTTAGACTACCGTCCACCATTATCAAGACTTTATTACCTTTGGCTTTGAGCTTTTGTAACCTGTTGACGTGATCTGTTTGAGCTCATTTTTATGCTTAAAACTGTATAGTAATCAAATTTTTGATGTTGTTAACAGAACTCTGTCATTTGCAATGGTTAAAAATAGAAATGGGATAAATATTAAACAGTTGGAAAAGGTGCTGCAGTGGTAAGTACTGTTGTTTCACATCTTCAGTGCATGATTTGAATGGTCATTTTATCACTGCTTGTGAGGATTTGAATGTCCTTCACATATCTTTGTTGACCCTGAATTCTCTGATTACCTCCTCTTCTTAAAGGCACGTGTGTGAGGTTCATTGGCGAGTATAAACCCGTCCCTTACAACAGACAGGTGCCCCAACAGCTCTCAAAGCAAGGATGGCATCAACCATATATGGTGTTCTGGTCAAAACCCAGGCTTACACAGCCCCAAATCATCAATAAATGCAACATGCACATTTTTTGAGATGAAAATCCATGCAGATATGGGGAGAATGTACAAATTCCACATAGACATACTCAGAACAGAGCTAGCAACTCCGCCAGTGTGCCTCTATGTATAATCCCTAGAGTATTTAGTAAATGGGAATAAAACAATTTCCATCTCTTAAAAATAAATCTATGTCAAAGGGCTGCACAGCCTATTTCAGCATTGCATTTTATAAGGCAGAAAGTAAACTTGGATGTCATTGTTGAGTACTCTCAAATTTGTACTCCAATTGGGCTAATATAGAGTCATAATAAACCTCATTAAAACAATTAGTGATACTGGACTAGTAAAAAAAATGGATTTAGGAAAACAATAATATTTTTGAATATTAGATTATTTCATAAACAAAAATGTGATAACTGAGTCTTTGTTTAAGTAACCAAAAACTTAAAATGCACCAACTTTCATATGACTTAACTAAGTCCCCGAAAGTACCTGAATGTTACACCCTGCATTTTCTAATTTGTTTCATTTTACGATGAAATGAAAAGTAGAAAAAAAATTTACCACCTTACCAAATTGTTATATTTGTTTGTTGGTTCAGAGTGATTGTGTCATCTGCTGCTTTAGCCATCTATCCCAAAAGCACCCAGGGATATGCAACACATGTACTACTAGTCTCACAAAGGTATCATGGGGCGCTAGGGTAAAAAAGTTCAGCTAAGCTGGCTAAATGGAGAATTTTCAGGAAAAAAAATCAGCAAACAAGGCTGGTTGTGACCTTTGCAAATGAACCTCTACTTCTGGGGTCCCAGTAAGGTTTCGTTAAAATCTGACCAAGACTTCATGAAATGTTTTTTTTTTGTCTTTTTATAACATATGTGAACATATTCAAATTTGACCTTCATTTAAACAGTATCTATATGTAAGTGTGTTATATTATAACAAACATCATGCCACATTTACATTTTATAGCCCATTGTATAATTTGAATAAACATACTGTAAATGCAAATGTTGCATACGGAAAAAGCAACTACACCCCTACATTTAACACTACTTTAAATACTTTTAAGTAGAATCAGGTGCACCAGATAAGATGCAAATGATTAGAACCTCATTAGACAGAACCTGTGTTATTTAAACCTCAGACATTTACTTTAGTTTGCTCTTTGTTGTTGAAGGGTGCGTTATCACCATTCCTACATTGAAAGAACTCTCCATGACCTTCAGAAAATAGGTTACAGATATCTATAGTCTGGGAAGAGACTTTAAAAGATCTCTAAACATCAGAAATTAACCATTCCACTCTCTGGAATATTATCTATAAGTGAAGAACATTTCAAACAACCATCAGCTTGTCCAAGCCAGGCCACTCCATCAAACATAATGCTGAAAGAAGTGTCTAAGAACCCCAGAATATCATCACAGGACCTACAGGTAACTCTTGCCACTGATGGTGTCAAAGTACATGAGTCTACCATTAGAAAGATCTACACAGGAGGTGTGTCAAGAGGAAACATTTACTTTCCGTAAATACAGCAGCGATACCACATGCACTTCAGACCAGGTCCTCCACCCAAAGATAACCATGTTTGGGCCTGGTTGGTACTTGAATGGGTGACCAACCAGGAAGAAGCTTGGGTTGCTGCTGGAAGAGGTGTTGGTGAGGCCAGCAGGGGGTTTTACCCTCTGGTCTGAATGCGGATCTCAACGCCCCAGTGCAGTGACAGGGACAATGTGCAGTAAAAATGGTGCAGTCCTTCTGATGAGATGTAAAATCGTGGTCTTGACTCTATGTGGTCATGTAAGATCCCTGGGCATCATTTGTAAAGAATAGGATGAATCCTAGTGTCCTGGCTAAATTGTCCACCATGGCCTGCTTATTCTGGCCCCTTAATCATCCTCTGTCTCTAGATAGCTAACTATCTTTCGCCCCTTCATCACCTAAAAGCTAATGTGTGGTGAGAGTGTACTGGTTTCAATAATGGCTGCCATTGTATCATCCAAGTGGATGCTGCACATTAGAGGGATTTGAAGTGGCTCCCCACTGACTATTTAAAATGCTTTGAGTAGTAATGAATTATTATTATTATTATTATTATAAATAACATCAATGTAAGACTTAAGTCTGCACATTAGCACCTTGGCAAAGAAAAGGGCCTCATGCATAATGCCGTGCGTAGAATTCGCACTATAACATGACATAAGCACAAAAGCCGAAATGTGCTTACGTCCACATGCAGGAATCTGTGCATACTCCAACTTCCGCATTCTTCCGCTCCATAAATCCCAGTCAGTGTGAAAAGTAACACACGTGCACGTGCCTGCTGTCCTGCCCCAATTCCTCCCAGAATTACACCTCTTTGAATATGCAAATCAATATAATGGCCCTTAAGCTCAGCGTTCTGTGAAAAGGCAATGGCAAAAGCACAGGGGAAAATATAAGAATTTCAGCGAATACCAAGTGGAGGCAAAGGAAAAATATACTATTTGTTGATTTAAACAGTGGTATAATCAACAAAAGGAAGTTGATCGAGTGACATAGCATGTCGGAGAAACTAAAAGCTCAAGTTCACAAAGTCACACAGTGCCAAAATAAAAAAGAAGTCACATATCAAAGTCGCCGTGAAAAGGCAAGTTGTAGCCCACCATCTGAGCTTATTAGGGTACAGACAAAAAAAAAATAGGCACACAGTGGGAAAAAAGCATGAAATGTCAACTTTAATCTCGAAATTTCCACTTTAATCACGTAGTTTATTTTGTCATTAAAGTAAAACATCATAAACTTCATCTTAAATTCAATTTGCTAGTTTCTCAAATCCCATCATAACTAAAGTAGCACGTTAAAAGCTTTGTTTTGTATTTGATCTTCAATGTGCTCTGTGTGTGTGAATCACTACGTGCTTCCGTTCTTTCTCTTTCTCTGACAGGACACAGAATCCATTACATTCGTGCTATTCCAGCTCTCTGAATAATTAAAATACTGAGATGTATACATGATATCATTTTCATAATGATTGGAATGAAAGCATGTTATTAAACATGGGAACACGATGGCGCAGTGATTGGTCATGTCTCACACAAGATGCTGCTGCGCCTTGCGCGACCTTCGATGAAATAATTTATTGTAGCAGTACTGTCTCTTTCAAACGTACTAACCTGCAATTCCTATCCTTACTTTTCTTTCCCCAAATACCAAATCACCACACATTAAGCCATCTGTAAGCTTACAGTGACGATTCTTCAAAACTTTTAAGGAACATTGAAATATCTTCATAGTATGCGTTTAATTATTCTATTCATCTATCCTTCCAGTGTCGCACCAGCCTCAGCAAATATACAGCATGAGTCAGGAACCATACGTGAACTTGCTAGCACTGCGGCACCGTGTCCTCACATGTTTAATTATTAACAATACAGATTATTTAAATGAAGTTAGTTTTATCTGTATAATATAATCAACATATTTTGCTGCATTTCATCTTAAAAATTATATCGTCATCATATGTAAATACG
This sequence comes from Polypterus bichir lapradei, assembly GCA_026402145.1. NCBI lineage: Eukaryota > Metazoa > Chordata > Cladistia > Polypteriformes > Polypteridae > Polypterus > Polypterus bichir. The sequence goes on from JANRMT010062835.1 coordinate 43,337,819, forward strand.
CGCTTTATAAAGTGGCGCAGGTTGTGCAATATTATAACTGTAGTGCAAGTTTACAGTGGGGTAATTGTACTTATAAGTACAAACAGTTCTACAAGGAGCAATTGATTGAGTGCGTTTATAGTTCTTGAGATGAAACTGTTTCTGAACCACGAGGTCCGTACAGGAAAGGCTTTGAAACGTTTTGCCGTGGCTTTGGCAGTGTGTGCCTGATGCTTTATACCGATAATTCTCTTTCCGATCAGCTGCTGCTGTGATTCCCCACTCAGATACAGTGATATAAATACTCCGAGTGGTGCAGTGAGAGTAATGTGGAAAAAGATGATCCGCTGTGGCAACCCTTAAAGGGAGCATCTGAAAGAAGAAAAAGAAGAAGATGGTGCAGTGAGAGTAACAACACTAAAGCAGTTATGGTATTTGGAATACTATGGCTATTCCCTGGGCCATTATATTGTTACAGGTAATCTACAATCAGATGCATTACACTAATCAACAATATGCGGTTAGTTTCAGTGTATTTATAAAGCCACGTCAGAAATGTGGTTCTAAGAAATAAAGGGTAACCACACAGGAACAGTAGCACTGCTTTGACACTGGGTGCTGCCAGTCTGCAAAACCGAGCGGAGAACTTGAGTACAACAGGGTATGAGGAACCGTGGAAATGTACGTGGCTTTACGCCAAGTGTAGGTTTTATACATCGCAATTTGAACGTGGAAACGTTCTTACGCAGCATTTCTGTGCATACACACCGTTTATGCATGAGGCCACAGGAATTTTGGAAAAAAGTACTCTGGACATATGACACAAAGACAGAGTTATCTGGCCACAGTACCAGAAGATATGTTTGCCGTAAAAAACAAAAACAGTATTTCATCAGAAGGACCTGATAACTGCTGGAACATATGGTGGAGGAAATGTTATGGTTTGGGGCAGGTTTGCTGCATCAGGGCCGGGGCAGCTCACCATCATATAAATGACTATGAATTCTTCATTGTACAGTATCAAAGTTGCTGAAGATAATGTAAGACCTACTGTCGGAATACTGAAGCTCAACCAAATGTGGACTTTGCAACATGACAATGACCCTAAACATACCAGGATGTCCACCAAGGAATGGCTGAAAAGAAAGAAATGGGGGTATCTGGAATGGATAATCAAAAGCCTGTATATGAATCCCATTAAGATGCTGTGGAGGGATATGAAACAGGCTACACACAAGACACCCCTCAAGCATCGCACAGCTAAAAGAATTCTGCATGGAGTAAAAGGAAAAATTTCTCCAGTGGATGTCCGAGTCTGGTAGACAGTTATAGGAAACACCTCCTGCCATAGACAGCAATATCAACTTTCTCGAAATGGCACATCTGTTCATTTTCCTTTAAATAAATTACTGTAAAGTCATATTTTCTTTTTTTTCCAATTACATCACCTTTACATAAAGGTACTGTTTAAATGAAGATCAAATTGTGATCAATATACTGTACTGTATATTAGTCCACATATATTAAAAAAAATACATGGAATGTACATATTTTTTCACATGGCTGAATATAGATATGCTAACTCTACACAAATCAAACCCTTTGTATCAGCAGCTCTAATCACTGAACCACTGTACCACCTATTAGAAGAATATAACTTCTTTAAACATTATTTAAAGCAAATAAAAAGAAAATGCAATGGAATACAATTTATGATCTTAAATGATTAGCCCCACTGACATGGTTAACATTTTAGTTTGTTTTCTGTTCGTGATATAGGGAGACATTTTCTTTTTTACCCCACATTACTACCAGGCGGTTTTAGATACCTCTTGTTTTAATGCTGCCTTGCACTGAATGTTCAGAGCAGTGTCAGTGTACAGATTTAGGCATAGCATTGTGAGCTGCCATTGTAAGAGGAGTAAAAAGCTGATCAGCATCCACAAACCAGGCAGGAGGCTGACAGCAAGAGAAGGAGGTGACTCTGCCGACGAGGGTGGTGGAAGTGGAGATTTACTGTTCTTTTCTTGGAAATTGATGATGATTGTTTGAAATCCCAGGGGCTTAGTGTCACTACTCAGCATGAATTTTAAGGGACATCATGGCATCCTGGGGTTCTTTCTCTGACAAAACCTTACATGATGTCAGGCTGCGGTCTGGATTATGGCAGCAGGAGGGCAGCCTGCCATCTGCTGTTTCAAGCATTTTTTCAGTTAGGCTTTTTATTAGTTTATCTAGACTTTAGTACAATGGTGACTGCTTGATAATCATTTTAAGAGCTTGTTTTTATTACAGTTTGTCCCTTTCACTTTTTATGTTTTAGAGCTGGCAATAAATTTAGTCTTCGACTGGTGGGACTTGAAAACTGATGGTGTGTACAGTATGTCAGTTTTGGGGTTTCATTTTTTGCCTGTAATTTAGATTATATTAATTTTGTATTATGAGTTACAATATATGTACAGAATTCACTTTTTTTTCTTTTTTAAAAATAATTTTGAATATGGTCCCTTCCTTTTTATTGTTTCCCTTTCTGTTCAATACATTGTCCTGGGCAGTTAATTAGCACATTGCCTAAACCTATAAAGGTATGGAAGGCCAGAGTAAGAGGGACTGTTGTGTATAAAGAACACATCAACCTGGGGATTGAGAGAGAGAAGTGCATTCCCACCTCAAACTTGAAATTTATACTTGTGCCTACAAGTCTAAGATAGCATGTTAGGGGACTTTTGATTGTGTTGTTTTGGACATGTGCAGAGGAGAGATGCGGAGTATATTGGGAGAAGGATGTTAAGGATAGAGCTGCCAGGTAATAGAAAAAGAGGAAGCACTAAGAGGAGGTTTATGGATGTGTTGAGAGAGGACATGCAGGTGATGAGTGTGACAGAACAAAATACAGAGAACAGAAAGAAATGGAAGAAGATGATCCACTGTGGCAACCCCTAACGTGAGCAGCCGAAAGAAGAAGATAGCAAATGCAGATATAGACTGACTAACATTATACAACCATTATTAGTGTAACTCAAATTCCAGGATAATGATGAGAAATTAATGTATCATTACCAAACGGTACTCTTATTAAGCAGCATTTACACAAAAGAGAAGCAATTATGAAGTGATTGCAAAATAACAGAGAATGATGACAAACCACAGAAGAATCTATGAGGGACCTGCCCACATTTTTATAACTGTCTACAGGATTGGTTTTCCCACTTTCTCATATCACAATAACACACAAAACACTTTTCATTTCATGTTCAGTCTCTTGCTTTTCTTCCTTGCCAAAGAGGCTTTGTCCTGCTTATCTTCATATCCCCAAATACATTTTCAGACCAAGCCCATTGTTACTTTCAAGCCCAGCTACAAAATCAAATCTGGGGTCAGATATGGCCTTCCAATGCTACAGGACCACAGATGTTTTTCTGGTGATCTTGATGTTCCTATACCATTTGGCCATGGGCTGTGTAGTACATCTCTTTTCTGCTGTTATAATCTTGAAGAGATTGAACAGAATGTTGTAACAAAGAAATTAAAAAAATTCAGGTAAAATGGATACAAAAAACAGTTGGGTCAAATTACTGAAAGAGAAAAAAGCGATGAAAGAACAAGTCAGAAACGCTAACCAACACCAGACATCTCCTAACCCTAAAGTTGGTAGGATTGCATCATTGTTTTGTTGTGTTTTTCTTTTTGGCAAATCTTGAACTTTTCCCTGCTACTTTGTCTGCTATATAATTACATGTTTTGTGTTATTGGTAATTTTACCCTAATCCTTTACCATACTAATTTGCAATTGTAGCCTCACATGTGACCTGTGTTTTTATTCAGTGCACTCTAAATGATAATTGTTTTGTCAGAAGAAAACAACTTGTTGTGTTGGGAAGCCAATAAGATTTTTAAAGGTCAAACCAGGAACGAGATGTGAGACAGTAAAGGGTCAAAACCAGGAGATCGATAAGTATTGAAACAACAAAGCAAAAAAGCAAGTCAAGGTCAGAAGGACAAAATGAAAGCCAGGAAACCCAACAGATCAACTCAGAAAACAAGAAATATTCACAATTGATTTAGAAAACGCTTTGTTTTGTCTGCAGCTCAGATAAAGACACAGAAATTTAAACTCACCACTGCAACTGCCAGCAGGTGACGTACCTAGACGCCATGCCCCCTAATGACAGGAAAGCTAACCCTGGCAACTGGAACAAGCTGCAGTGAAACTCAACACACATGAGACAGCCTTCAGAAAAAATACAATTCAAATATTTAACAAAACTCTACTGGCAGACTTTAGTCTTGCCTGGCCCCAAAATTGCAGAACAGGCTTTTACAGTTGGAAAATACCCTAAATGTCCTAAATCTGTCAACATTTCTTTCAATCAAGAGAAACTACTAAAAAAGACTGGTTTAAATGACAAGTCCAAAAACAGGACCTTTTTAAACAAACAAAGTAAAAAAAATGTGAAAGCTAGAGGTTACAAATTGAATATTACAATACAAATTTATACCATAAAAAACTGAAGTGAATTCCAGATAGGTGCGGAAAAAAACCCTAAGGAAGACAGGAATAGGTCAATCAGTCAGTCTGTCTTTATTCAGGCACCAGTGAGTACATGGATTCATGCGTTGCAAGGCAGAAGAGTGCAGATTCCCCTTTTCATTCAGCTTATATTTGTTACCTCCCTCCCCCTTCCTCCTCAAAAAGCATAATATTGTTTACCTAAGCATTTCACCTTATATTGCGCAAATCGGCCAACCGTTTTGTGTACGTGTCAGATGCTCCCTAAAGAAGGAAAGGTCATCTTTCCTGTGTCTAACAGACACGTTCTTAAAGTGGACATTGTCCTAGGTCAGCTTACTGCACCCTGTCTTATGACATACGCCTGTATGAATAACCTGCCATTATAACAAAACAGCTTTGTCAGCTTTTAACTCTTATTAGCTTGCAAGCAGTTCATTTTTCTTTCACAGAGGGAAGATTTTTAATTATCGTGTTAGACTGGAGCAGTTTGTCTGGCTCTCTTTCCATCTTCCAGACCACCGCTCAGTCTTGTTATCAACTGAGTTTGTAATCCAGAATGGATTTTAACAATCTATTTTAACAATCTATACATCTGTTCCGGGGTTTTCTTACCTAAGCAATGTAATTCTGTATCTAGTTTCTTTCTGGCATGGAAGATCTGGGAAAATCTACAACTTTTAAAGTTTTCCTACGACAACATTTTGTTTTCCTTACAAGCGCTGCTGTTTTGCCAAAGTCACATTGGCTTTTGCTATGCAAAAGTGCCCACAAACCCCTGGGAGTATGTAACACTAGACGACATCAGCATGAACATTAAAAAAAAATAGCACTTCTTTTTTTCAAACTATCCGAGTATTAGATAATTAAATTGTTAGTTTATTTAGTTGCTTTTCAAAACGTTTTTTATAGCAATAGCAACTCCTAATGGGAGCAGCCCAAAGAAGAAGAAGAAGAAGTGTCTTTGATATCTGCTTACCATTTTAAACTTCACGATCATACGGTTTGATATTTTGGTTATGATTTTGGCTTCTCTTTGATCCTACTGTTTTCTAATGAGCTCTTTACACTAAAACTCACTTTGTCTCTTGTTAAGTCTGAACAAGCCTCTGATGAGAGGGTGGTGGACTGAATTCTGTGTCCAATCTGTCTTTTCTCTTTGGAGTGATCTTGGAGGGTTACTTTACTGTGCATACTTTGCAATAACTGGATTACTAAAATACACTACAAAAATACAATGATTTGTATAATTTATGTGCCATGTAAATTTGATTCATTTGATTATTGCCTGTGTGATTCTATGCAACATTCTGAAAAGTGAGGCCATTTTTGCTAGCTGGACACACTTTCACAGAGCCTGTTCTGTTAATGGGCCTCTCTTTTCTTTTGCTATATTTATATGCTATAGAAATTTTGCGCGTTCCCTCCTGTAATGTTTCAACATCTCTCTTCTTTGTGTTCACATTAATTTCTTATTTTGTGTTTTCAGAGAAATTTGATTTTGTGGCTGATGTGTTACACGATCCACACAAAAAACAACTGAAGATGGGGAGTTTTAATTTTATTTTCCCACTGTATGAGATTTCCTCTCTGGTCCAAAGTACATGAACAGCATTTCTCCTTCTTTCTTTTTTTTCTTGTTCTAGTTTCTCTTATGCCCTCAAGTCAAAATTGTACTCTGAAAGCTATTTTCTTTTGTTTTTCATCATCTTAACTTGATAGAGTCCTAGTAAAGCTTTGAAGAATAGACACAGATTACCAAATGGAAAGGAACTAAAGCAGGCAAATCTATCAGAGGATATAGCATTAAACCTTACTTTTTAAGAAATTAAAATGTACCATATACCAACCAAGCAACAGGGGATGCACAAACCAGTGTGTTTCTTCGTTACAGTCCCAAGCCTGGATAAATGGGGAGGGTTATGTCGGGAAGGGCGTGTACTGTAAACTTTGCCAGATCAATATGGGGACAAAAATACAAATTTCCATACTGGATTGGTCGAGACCAGAGTTAACCATGGCCACCACCAATACTTTTAGCCAATAGGGTGCTGAGGGAAATTGGTCTACTCTTGGCCAAAGGAGAAAAAGAGGGGGAAGATGTGTCTGGAGGCAGGAGGAGAGGAGGAAGGCTAGGAGAGTGGAATTGAGGGTAAGAACTTTGAAAGTTGGCAGTATGACTGGTAAAGGGAGAGAGTTAGCCAATATGATGGAGAGAAGGAAGGCTGATATATTATGCGTGTAAGAGACTAGATGGAAGGGCCATATGTATCAGATGCAGATTCAAATTGTTCTACCATGGATGGGATGAGAAACAGGGTAGGAGTTATCCTGAATGAATAGTATGTCATGAGTTTTTTGGTGGTGAAGAAAGAGTCGGAAAGAGTGTTGATTATGAAGCTGGAAAGTGAAGGTGTGATGATGAATGTTATTAGTGCATATACCCCACAGGTTGAGTGTGCAATGGAGAAGAATATTTCTAGAGTGAGTTGGATGAAGTGGTGGAGAGTGTACTCAAGGGAGAATGAATGGTGATTGGAGCGGATTTCAATGGACATGTTAGTGAATGGAACAGAGGGGATGAGGAGGTGATGGGTAGGTATGGTGTCAAGGAGAGAAATGCAAAAGGTCAGAAGGTAGTGTATTTTGTGAAAAGGATGGTCATGGCTGTGGTGAATATGTATTTTAAGAAGAGAGAGGAACACAGCGTGACATACAAGAGTGGAGGAAGATGCACAGATGTGGATTATATCCTGTACCGGAGGGTCAGTGTGATGGAGACTGCAAAGTGGCGACAGGGGAAAGCGTAATTAGGCAGCATAGGATGGTGGTCTGTAGGATGAGAAGAAGTTTACTTGTACTGATTTTTAAGAATTAGGGTGATGTGCAGAACTATAGTAACTACAGAGGGATAAATTTGATCAGCCACAGCATGAAGTTATGGGAAAGAGTAGTGGAAGTTAGGTTAAGAAGGGACGTGATGATTAGTGAGCATCAGTATGGTTTCATACTGGGAAAGAGCAGTGCAGATGCAATGTTTGCTCTGAGAGTGTTGATGGAGAAGTATAGAGAAGGTCAAAAGGAGATATGCTTTCTTTTAGGTCCACAAAGACACAGCACATGACAGGGTGCCTAGAGAGGAATTGTAATATTGTATGAGGAAGTTAGGAGTGGCAGAGAAGTATGTAAGAGTGGTGTAGGATATGTATGAGGAAAGTGAGACAGTGGTGAGGTATGCAGTAGGAGTAATGAATGCGTTCAAGGTGAAGGTGAGATTACATCAGGGACTGGCTCTGAGCCCTTTCTTATTTGCAATGATGATGGAAAGGTTGTTAGATGATTTTAGACAGGAGTCCCTGTGGACAATGATGTTTGTGGATGACATTGTGATCTGTAGTGAGAGTAGGGAGCAGGTTGAGGAGACCCTGGAGAGGTGGAGATATGCTCTAGAGAGGAGATGAATGAAGGTCAATAGGACTAGCACACAATACATGTGTATGAATGAGTGATGGGTCAGAGGAATGGTAAGGTGCAGGGAAAAAATATGGATGATTTTAAATACTTGGGATAAACAGTACAGATTAATGGGGATTGGATTAGGAAGATATTTCAAACTTGCTGTTTTCTTTAAATAGTATCGCACATGTCTCCAATTGTGCAATCAGTCATTCAGCCCATCTAAATGAAGAAAGGTTGTCACTTTCCTGGTTGGTATCATCGTGTTTCCCACACAGAACCATAGACCAGAGAAAGCAAAGGAGAGAGTTGTCTGAGGAGAGCAGAAGGAAAATTATAGACAAGCATGAAAAGGCAAAGACTATTAGACCATCTCCAAGCAGCTTGATGCTCCTGTGACAACAGTTGCAAATACTATTAAGAGGATTAAGGTGCATGGATGTGTCCCCAAGAGGATAATCAAATGGGCAGAAGTATAGTGGGAATGGTAAACAAAAAGCCAAGGACAACCTTCAGAGAGATACACACTGAACTCTAAGGTCAAGGTAATTCAACCACAACTGCTGTATTCCCAGCTATGACTAGGAAATCAAACAAAGTTTCAGTTTCATAGCCTCTTAAATCCTGTCCAAAAAAAACCGCATGTGTATTAGTCTCTGTTTTCAGCTTTCATCCACACTACCTTGATGTTTTCAACCCCCAACAGTGGAGACTTCTAAAAACACTGTCCAGAGCCGTATACTTGCAGATATTAGTTTGTGCTGATTATGTGGTTCTTTCTTGATTCGATCCTGCTCATTATAACGTCTCATTCCCTAATTTGTCAGCCTTCATGGAAGAAACCCATATTCCAACTTAGCAGACAAGTAAGATTTGCTTTTCCTGGTGATTTTTTGTGTTGACTAGCTGTATGCATCTAAATTTCATTGTGTACAGTTTGAATGCTGCATGCAAGCACAAAAGGCAAATAATTTACTTGTCGCTAAAGTTTTGTAATAAATCTCATGATTGGGGATGTTGCTGTTGTAGTGAAAAATCCATAGCCCTAATAACAATCAAATTGTAAATAACTTATTTGACAGCTTCTTAACAATTTTTATTACTTAAACTTGAACAATTCAAAAGGGAGGGGCACTTTCTACAGCAAAATTAATAACAAGGTGCTTAATGAAGTGGATGGATGATGAAGTCGAACTCACCAGGATACAGGACAGAAACATGAAAACGCAATGTATTAAAGCGAAGTTTTTAACATACACATGCCTATATGTATTCATTCATTCATAATTTGAAAGATTTTTCAGCCCAATGCATGCATGCCCATGTAAGTGCACATATATGTGACATGTGGTTTTGCTAATTTTAGTGCAGACTTAATACTTTTGTAAATGAAGTGAAAACAGTAGTTTGAATGGAGACTTTTCAAATGAAAATGTAGTTGTCTGCATGTAGCCTTAGTTTCTTGTTTGAACAAAAATGGTGGACCTAAGGTTGATGCAGAGTTCACTGAGAGCTTTTTCCACATGATGCTAAAATGTACAGTACCAAAAATACTATAGGCCTATTGTCTGTCTGTACTCAACATTATGAATGCATATTTCACAATATATGCATTTAAGTACTGTATATAATACACAAAAGTGAATATGTTCCAAAGAGTCAACATCAACAACATTACAATAAAGTATGGCATACAGTATGCTAAGTAGCATTGTAGGCACAAATGATTTACAGTCGTTGAATCGGTCCATTTAAAGGGTGAAATACCTCAACAGCCATTTTTATTTTTTAAAAGCTTGCTGGCTCCACCAAGTGGTCACTGGTAACTTTAAAGAGTGTATGAGACTTATTTTAAAATATTTAATTTTCATCTTCAAATTAAAATTATTATATTACCATTGTTCAAGAAGTAAATGATATTAAGGTAGTGAATTCCTTTTAATTGACAAAATATCCTCAAACATGAAACATTTTTTCAGAAATATTCCACTTTCAAAGATATTTTTCTCTTGTATTGTTTGCGTAGTGGATAAATATGTGAAATATATTGCTGTTGGAGATGTCTCAATTATTTAGCACTTCTTCCTGGCAGTTCCAATGTCCTGGGTTCACATCTTGGCCCAGCCATTATAAATACTTTATATGTTTATTCTTCTCTCTGGGAACCCTGGTCTCCTCTCAGAGCCCAAACACATGTCTCTTAGGCTGACTGTGTCTTCTAAGTCCACTCCATATTAGGAAGTGTGCACTTGAATGAGTGCGCCTTGTGTTGGCCCAGTACCCCATCCATGTGTGACACTTGCCTTGTCCTTGGTACTGCCATGATAGGCACAAGCAGCCAGAAAAGGCAGTTTCAGTGAATAGACAGACGGATAATATATATATCTATATATAATCTGATGTCTATATCTATATCTATATATAATCTTTTTACATAAACATTAGACTGCTCAGTGTAGTTTCTTCCAGCCTTTCACCTCATGAGCTTAAACTCAATTGTACAGGTCAGGTTGGGGAGCATGCACTGGTACAGCTCGTTGCCACACCCACCACATGACAAAACAGCTCAGAATCCTGGTTGGCAGCCCCCCAAGGTGTAGCCGCTAGGATCCTCACAATGACAATCCCACAAGCTGGATCACCCTCGGGAAATTGTGCCATATGGCCATAATGCAATAACTGGTGCTCCCTCACAATGCAGGTAATACACCTCATTCAGGACTCCTTGACCAACCTGTCATTTGTCTCAAAGTCAAACCAGTTGTACTTAAGGATTTTCCGGAGAGACACAGTACCGAAGGACTGCAGTCTTTGTCTCAGGTCACTGGATAGCGTCCATGTCTCGCAACCATATAGCAAGACAGGAAGCACCAGGACCCTAAAGACTTGGACCTTAGTCCTTTTGCATAGCGCCACACACCCCTTTCCAGCAACCTCATGACCCCCCCCATGTTCTCCCAATCCATTTACTGATTTCATAGAAAGACTCACCAGAGACACGAATGTCGCTGCTGAGGTAAGTAAACCTCTCGACAAGGTCAACACTCTCTCTGCAGACAGACACACTGCTGATGGCTGTGCCTAAGAGGTCATTAAAGACCTGGATTATACCTTACAAGAAAACTGTTTTAGAAAATGGACAGGTTGCAGATAAATTCAAAGGTTTCTGTGAAAGGCTAAGTATTGAATTTGAGAATTCTGATAAATTTGAAGTTAAGGAATTGCTTGCACTGCCCTAGTAATATAAGCTGGCTATTTGTTTTTGCATTTTATTCATGGATTTTGTAATCTTATCTTTTACACATTGGCAGTTATTAATCTCTCTCTCTCCATAAAATGAATACTGTACAGTACGTATATAAGAAGAAGCTGCCTCTAAGTCATAAAGAGAACTATACTGCAGTATAAATCACAAATTATGATAATGTATTAATAAATAATTTAATGAATTAAACAAATAATACAGTAAGTAGTGCTTAACTAGGGTTAACAGAAAAGAAAAAAAGAAAAATATGAGAAGAATTAAACTAATGAAGTAATATTTGGAGATAATGGCACTCAATGTGATGCAGTGGAGTCTGAGAGCCTTAAAATGACTTTGTAATCCATTCTTGTTTGGTAAGTTTCACAGTTTTTTCCTCATCTCTTCTAGAAATTTCCTTTGATAGAGACAGAATATTTTTCTTGAAACCTTATAGTGACTACTTCATTTCATGGTTAGTGTCAATATATGATGAGGTTACATTTCAGCAGGGGACATTGCAGGAAGATCTAGCAATGCTCAGATAGCTGAGCCTTTTTATCAATTAACCTTAGTCAGCTGTTTGAGTGAATAACTACTAAGCAATTGCCTTTTCACATCGGCAATGCAGGTGTTGGATAACTATTACTTAACTATATTAAGTAGTAATTTAGAAATGCCATTATATGATTACTCTGGTTCCCTTTATTTATTATTACATTTTGTCTAAAGATCTTAAGCCATTTACTGAAACAAATATACAGAAATAAAGGACAACAGGAAGGGATCAAATTGTGATTGGCTTTGTGATGTTGTTATTTAGTTGTTGTTGTGGCTTTAAGGCAGTACTGGAAAGGCCATGTGACAATTAACAATTTTTCCAGCTGTTTCCTTCATTTATATAAGCTTAGTGCATCAGAGTGAAATGGCTGCAATCTCTCATGGATGTCAGTAACATAATCTGACATACTGAGCACCTCAGTCCAACTAGTCTGAAACTCGCTCCAACAAAATCAAATAGGTTTGATTTTGTCTTTAGTCATAGGGGCTCTGTGTGCATGAGAGCTGGCAGCCAATGAATGCTCATTCAGAAGTGCAATTCATATAAAGCTGCAATGAAGAATAAGGAAAGTGGATGTTTTGGAACTCACCTGTCTGTCATCTGTCTAACGTCCCGTGTTTTACATACCACAACAGAATGTAAAAAAGAAAAAAGGCCAGAGATTGTGGCTGAACTCGCTGTACTTGTTAACCCTGCAAATGGGAATGGCTCTATCAGGAAACAATCTTTTCACAGCTAGATAAAGGTGCAAGCGTGACTGTGCTGGAAATTTGACTTACCCAGTGATTTAGCTGTGTAAATTGACATGATGAGCAATGGCAGTCGGTAGGTCTGACACACTCTCCAACTTTAGACTAGAAGTTGCGAAATGTGACGTGGCTTAAGAGGAACAACTTTCAACAAAGCAATTCCTTACAGTAACCTGGTCCATTCATGCAGCCTTTTGTTCCCTTCTGGATACAATAGAGTAAATGCACACTACCTTTTGGTTCAATAGTTAATAATAACCAATGGTAATTTAGTTACTATACACACTAAGCAGAAAAAATAGAGGCCAATCATATCAGCCAGATGATTAGATACTAGTTTAGATCAATCAGATACACAGAACAGCATTGTTGTTTGCTCCATATGTTTAATCATTAACTACTGATTGTCTCTGTTTTTTGATTTGTCATAGTGTAAATGCCGAATGCATAAAATAAAAAGAAACATCAGTTAAGTCTACAAAATTTATGGTTTGTGTTCAAAGATCAGTCATCTAATAATCTTATTAAAATGAGAGCAGTCCTGTTGAGCAGAGACTCACCTAAAGTAAAAAATATGCTCAAGTGTCCTGCCTTTTGATTTGATTAAGAAAGTAAAATCAAAATCAAAGTACAGTCTGGTTAATACTGCTGTCTCGTTGCTCTGTGGACCCATCATGTGTCCCAGTTATTTGTAGGCTACATTAACTGCTGTCTCTAAATAAACCCCTGCATGATTTGGTGTGCTTTAATGTTCTGGTGACCCACTGGTAATAGAAAGAGCAGACTCAAAAACAACAGAACAGAGATGTTGGAAATATCACTCAAGCACCCTGCTTATTACACCATAACAAATATTTTTTCCAGTGAACTGGCACCACCCGCTAGAGTGTTTCTCTATGAGCTTCACTATAAGTCCTCTACCATCTACCAGCTAATGGTCGTACAGTTGCTCAGTTTTGTCATCTTTTACTTTAGGAATTTGAATTCTCTTTAAACACCCTGCATTCAAGGCCTTTGCTGTAGTTTGCTTACATCCTCCTAACATATCAATCATAGATTTGAGTCAAGTTAGACAACAAGATTAACATAACATCTATTCAGCATATTTTATTATCTCACGTTAATAATTAAAAACTAAATAACTGTCATTTTGTACTGTCCATTAATTAAGAAATTGTATTCTCAGGAGCAGAAGTGAATGTCTTTCTTGCCTGAATGGTTAGCATTAGTGTTGACAGAGTTTGCACTTGCTTCTTCTATTTCAATTTCTGCTTCCACTTCAAAATATTCTAATGAGATGTCAGTTTAAAATGTCACCAGAAATGTCTCATAACATGTGGTCATCAGCATGTTTTTAAATTTGTGTTGTTTAAATTGATTCCATATATCTTCATCTATACACCCTTTTTAAACCATTTAAATCCAGTTCAAAGCTGAAAAAAATCTCTAAAATTCTGCACTTACTTTAAAAGAATAACAAATATTAAAGTTAATTCTATTAAAATGGTTATTTTTAATCAGGTTATTACTAGAACAAGAAATGTCAGTGACATTAAATTTCAGGGAGGGGGCGCTATTGGATAAGCTTTATTTAAACTGCAATGATGAAATTCCCTTTCTAATAAGCAAAATGCATTCGTTGATTATATTTTCGGACTTACATTTATCGAGTGTTAATAATGAACATAATGATAGTTAAATGTTTTCTTTAAAGTCGTTAGCATTTTTTTCAAAAATACAATTAAACCTATTCTTTGGTCACATGATCTCTTCAAGTCAAATGTATGAAGTGTTTGTACACATAAGAACCATCTGTGTAAATCTGTAAACAGCTTAAATGTAAATCATCTTATAAATGTCAGTTCATCTATCTGTCAGTTTTGTAACAAATTTATTCAGTTTAAGGTCCTAAGGATCTGGTGGCCATCAGAGTAATACTAACTAAAAAAAAATCAAAACTATTTGTTTCACTTTCTTTTACAAATCAACATTTAAATATTAGGAAGTAAAGAAAATGAATGAATTGTATAGATATGGTTTTTCTTATTTAGTAGGTTTTTGAAGCTCTAAAGTTAGAATATTTGGAATAGTCTGGATTTCTGCATTGGTTTTTGTCAATACTGAACACTGGGTTGAGATTTGGACTCTCACTTGGCCATTCCAGAATATAAACATCCACCTGTTTAGACGTTTAGACCATTCTGTTGATTTACTGCTGTTTTCTGAGTCATTGTCTTGACACATCACCCAAGTTCATCCTTCAATTTGATGTTCTCCTGTAATTTTTCATAATGCATTTTAATTTGTTTCAAAAGATACTGTATGCTTGACAAAGTAAAGGTGTAATACAACAATCAAATGCACATTGCTACCAATAAATGATGAAGAGTCAAAACTACCTTCACTCCAGTAAATCAGAGAAATCTTTAATTTTTATTAAACTTTAACAATACTAAAATCCCCGTCCTTACCAATGCAAAGAGTTCATATGTAATAAAAGACCCATTATACAAAACATCTTCATATTAATTAAAGAAAGCAGAGTTAAACAGAAATGTTGGCAGAGGCCCAGTAGATTTGTTTTAGAATAATAGTAACTCCTTGACAAATCCAAAAAAAGAAATAAAGAAAGAAAGCTCTGCACAGTTTCACACAAAGACGTTTTGGTTAAGTGAGATATCACTTTCCCATTTGGTTATGGTGGATGCTTTAGGATGCCTTCAGTTCTGCAAGATACACCAACACACTGAGGAGGGGTTGGGTGGCCAGAAAGCCCAGGTGTTGAGGACTTTCACAATGTCTGACTTTGTCTTTGACTTTCTCTTTGACAATTGATGATAAAACCCTCAGAGGTTTATTTTCTACAGGGATGCTGCTGACTGGAGTTTTTGTTTTCCTTTTCTTCTTGGCCATGTCACATCAGTAATATCATTGGATATATACTGCTAGGTTTCTTTTGGCATTAATCAGATTGAAGTTGCTTTGGTCATTGTGTGTTTAAATCAATCCAAATTTTTATGTGTGTTATTTTATTTGGTAAAGTTTGTAACTATATTTACCCGTATTTAACTGTGAACAGTGTTATAAGCCTGTGTTCAGTCAAGAGTGCCATACAATAACAAAATGACATAACTGGACTCACTTCTGGCATGATTCAAATAAAAATGTATTTTTCATGCATTGAAAACAGTTTTAAGGTTTGTTTTATATTTAAAAGGTTCTCCTTGTATGATTACCGTATATACTCACATATAAGTTGGGTCTCACACCCCGATTTATACGCCCGTTCAAAAATGCGACACTTAAATTTTTTTTTTTTTTTACATCTTCTTGTCTCCTTCAATCTCACATCAGTTTCTCAGACACATCGAATTTTGTTGCAGCAGCGCAGTTACCAATTTCTTTCGCCGCTTCAGCGTCTTTTAACTTAAAGCCAGCTTCATGTTTTCTTCTGATTGAACTCTCCATTGTAGATAAGGGATGCTCTTACGATAAAGGTGTATGAGGGTGTGAGATACAAAAAACACAACACAGTGCAAACATCGCTTTGGAATTATTCAGGTATTACTGTGTGGTCACGTTGACACAATATATAGAAAAAAAAGACAGTGTGCTCCCTGGTTACTCTCTCAGGTGGGCATTAGCATGTCATAATCTCTCGGACCAATAGCGTGAGTTTTCCGCTATATTCGACTTATACGACAGACATTATAAAATACCAGAAATTATATGGTCAAGATGATCCACTGTGGCAACCCCTAACGAGAGTAGCCAGAAGAAGAAGAAGAAGAAGATACGGTAAAATCAAGCCAAGACTTATCCGAGGGAGAACTTATCCGCAAGTATATATGGTAACTTGCAAGTAATAGTTTCTGGATATATGTTAATAATTGTTAGCTTTATGTTTTTATTTAACAGCAACACCATTTTGTTTGTGGGTACTAAATTGTCTCTAAGCTATAATGATCTGCTTTGTTGTTGGGGATGTGGTTCCAGAAGTCTTGCCACATGACATCGCCAGCGTGACTCCTTAAAATCTCGTGCAGTGTGGCCATCAGCATCCTAGATTGTGAATTTGTAAAAAAAAAAAAAAAAAGAAGAGAGTGTCTGACTTTTCTTAGTGATTTACAATTTGAGAAGTATAGCATGCATTATTTGACTAGAAGTTTGCCTAACGTGCCAGTTTTGGTGTCTGATGTTCGTGATCTTCTGGTTTTGACTTTTTTTTTTTTTTTGACTAAGGTTTACAATCCATCCCTTGATCCCTTTTCCTTAAATTCAATGCCCTGTTACAGCTTCAGACAGAACCATTTTCAGCCATCTGTTCCTATTTTTAAACCATTTTCTAACTGACAATGAAATGCAAAACATACACAGATTATTTACAACACAAAACACAAAATTCATGATCTAAGGGATAAAACGAATCTGATGAATTATTTTAGCCATTCAGGTGAACTCCAAAATATTGCTTAGTAAAAATTTGTTTTTTCTTTTTCACCTTGTCAGACTCATGAAAATGAATTTTAGACAGGCACAGAACCAGTGTAGGACCCTAGTTGTCCTTTACCAACCCACTTTGCTCATGGACCCAGTTTAGCTTTTTTTTTTTTTAATGGTGGTGAACCTATGTTGCATACATGCATTTTAATAATACACCTCCCTTGATTAAATATCAATTAACTATTAATCTACACAGCAAAATGACAGTGTTATTTTATCAAAATAAAAGATAATTTCAATTTCAAAAAGAATTTGGAAAGCATATATAAGGATAGCGATTTTATGGTATATGTCTACATAACAAGGTTTAGAAAATCTGACTGACTTTAAATTTTACCAATCAGAAACACTCAAAACATGGGACTAGTGCTGATCAGCTAAATTCACCCAAGCACATTTTTTTGCATATATTCTGTGTTCATCGGTGACCTTGTTTGCTGAATATTTTTCTGAACATTTGCCATGTGGCTGGCTTAGACTAACATTTGCTAGGCCAGTATTATATCACAGAGCTGCAGCAACAATGTGCAAAACTTTCACGCATACCGTACGTTGTGTATGACTGTTGCTGATTTGCTTTGAAGTCAGTACTTCAGCCTTCCACCCCACATGCATTTAAAAAAAATTGTGGTATTTCCTTTTGGGGGATACATTAGCTGATTATAATTGTAATATTATTAGTACTGCCACTGTACAGATAACACTGATCCATGTGCCTGACAGCACAGCACCACATGGCTAATTTACATGCATAATGAGCAATGTGCTGCAACTAGAATCCAAAATGTGCCTTAAACGATTCCTCCCCGGAGAAAAAAAACACGTGACCAAGTGAAATAATAATCATAGAAATAGATTTATTCCTATTTACAGGATCTTTTTCAAGGAAGAAAAAAAGTGCAAAGCATCTGCACAGGGATTATAAACAAAAAAAGACATTTCAGCGTCACTGAACAAGTGAACAACTCAGACTAGTTCAGTTCCTTCTTTCCCATTAACTTCAGTGCCTTTTGAGGAGTTCAGAAGAGTTCCCGAACATTTCTGTGATTTCACTGAACTCGCAACAAAGCAAACTCTGCAGGGTTTGGTCATCACTACATGTTACCTTAACACTAAACTATCAACCAGTCCAGCTGGAGGGAATCATGAACAAAGTAAGTTAACCGTGAATGATGTCTCGACAAACAACCTTCTAGATTTTATTAGTAAATGGAAATAAACAAAACTGTAAAACGTTCCAGAGTCTGATGTCAGCACTGAAAACTTTGGTGACGTCCCAATTGCCAGTGAACCGAAATTCTGGCAATAGCTCTGCTAATTTTATTGATGGGTTTACCTACAGCTTCTTTACTGCATCTCCTGGAACATCTACAATCACACAGTCACTAAATGTCAAGGAAGATGTGAGGTAATGGATTTGACTTTTTTAAATTCACAAGCCACCAACTTAATTGGTACTAAAGTTTATAACTTTTGTTATAATTGGTAAGGTGAGAATTTTTGCAGGTCATTCATACAACAGATAACAATAAGAGGCTGAAGAGATCTAATTTTGTTGATAACTGGGGACAGATTCATTCTTAGATTCAGAGACTGGATATACAAAAAAATAGTCATGGTCAACAGAAGAGTCAAATAAAACTCATGGGACAACTCTGTAAAAATTCCAAGGGATGCTAAAAAACGTAATTTGTCTGTTTGCTGTTATATCAAAATTCTAACATATTCTTTAGGCATCTGTACCTTGCATTGGGCTGGTATCTCATACATATAATCAAAAATGAGATAGTTTATTTCCACCATTTGGAATTGAATTTAAATTAGTGTTAACAAAAATCATTCAAACTAGATGTCCAGCTAAAAAACAAAAAAAAAAATAATACTCCATTTATGATGGCATAGCTGGACTCCTATTTTTTTTAATGAATGTATATTTAACAACAAAAAAATAGCATTAGGCCAGCTCATGACAAATTTAGATTCACAATTTTATGAAATCTTGGAGCCACCATTGTTACACAGTTACTTTCACCCAGCCTTTCCCATTTATTTATTTTTTGAAGAAGTGAAAGGCCTTTGTTATGAAGTGATTCTTTTTTATGATTACATTACCATTCTTTACATCACTGTTTGATAATGGGATAATGGAATAACCTCCTTTTTGACTTCAGCATTATAATTATACCAACTACGGCATAAATAAAAATATACATGCTAGCGAAGGAACTCACCAATCCCTGGGCAACTATACCTCTTTCTGTTAAAGCTGTCTGTCTATGTAAACTATCTTTGAAAGTCTCATTGACACATTTTTTTATATAATGATCCTAGAATTAAAGTGTTTTAGCTGAACTTATTTCAGTAGGGTTAACACTGGAAATGTAATCAACAATTTCTGGTATAGTTGGAGGGAGCTCTTATAGCAAAAACACAAAGGAGACACAAGTTTAATAAAAATGGTGTTTATATTAACAAAGCTACTCTGAAGAATGATATAGAGACAACAGAAAACACAAAAAAAGGAAGGAAAAGAATGCATAATCTTCTAGTCTAGGCCTGTTTAAATGACCGTTGAACTCTTGTCTATTCAAAGAGATTCCTTACCCACTTGCAAGTCACAGTACCACACCAGACCAGACACCTTCTCAATTACCAGCTTTCTAGCTCTCTATACTGGGGCTGGTCTTCCTCTTGTGTACCCATTCTTCTCCTGACTCTTCATTAAAGAGAAACTACAGGCTGCAAAGTAGCCTGAAACTCAAAGTGTTTTTCTGGATTGATGCAGGCCTTCTGTTATGTGTCAACCTGGATTTATGTGCATTAGGATTTATATTTGTCTTGATGAAGTTTTCATGGTTTCTCCTTCTGGTGAGGTATTTTTGATATTTTGGAACATTTAAGTATATTTTGAACCTTTTAAAGCCAGTTC
The DNA here is from genome assembly GCA_026402145.1 of Polypterus bichir lapradei. NCBI lineage: Eukaryota > Metazoa > Chordata > Cladistia > Polypteriformes > Polypteridae > Polypterus > Polypterus bichir. Next base: position 43,357,748 of record JANRMT010062835.1, read on the forward strand.
GCAATTTCTGGAGCCTGCAAAGCCAAAGTTTTCAGGTAGTAGTCTGAAACTGTCTGTATCTAGGGTGACCCTCTTCTGGGCAGACTAGACCTGGCCTGCTTTTGGTGTTGTTTTTGGAGGCCTCAATACTCTTCCACCATGTTCTGTTACCCTTAAAAGAAAAGGTAGCTTTCTAGTCACCTGCTCTGTTAGATGAACAGTGGGGGTCAATATGCTTCCTTCTGGGAAAGTTCTTATGTCTAATCAACAAATTATTCAGTAAAACGGTGTCAATAGATGCTACTGGGGCTCCTTTATACAAACAGCAATACTCCCGGCTAATGCCTCACTGTGACTGTGACAGCCAAGTCAGAACTTTTTTTTTATGAATTTTCTTGCTTTATAGTAATTCTGTTGTGTGTTAAGACCAAACTGTGCATGTAGATATATTTATCTATTTACTTATCTATCTTTTTATATATTTATTTATTTATTTATTTAAAGAGCTTCTGTAAAAAGCCAGATTTTACTGTAGGGGCAAATAAAGTTCATCATCTAAAATGTAATCTAAAATTTTGTCCTGTGGCTACTAGACCACATACCCTCTAGTGTATTGGGGAAGACTGTACCGCTCTCTCTCTCACACACACACGCACACACATATTGGTCCCTCCAATTAGTGTCTTCCCAGGTCACATCACACCTACAGGGGGTATCACTTCCCATGTTTATTGTGTCTACTGTCTTTTCTGTTGCCGAGGCGTCTTTCCTTCTTGGTGTCTTCTTGTGGGAGGTAACCCTGTTCTGTGTCTTCCTAGCAGTCATCTCACTGCACACTCTGGTCAAGTTTTAGTTTAAAAACTCATATCAGTGTTGCTGTGGTTATGCTTCTTAGGTTCAGTAGCAATGTAATAGAGAAGAAAATGGCAATGACCACATGATCTAAGTAACTTTAGCATCATCTTTTTCCCTTTTATTGCTGATGACTATTATTTTAACACTTCATACAACGTTTATTGCTTGAAATGTAGTCAGGTTAATTAATATGAATATGTGATGAACTGCTAGATATACTAGGCTTTCAAAGCATCACTTGAACCTTGTTCTTTCGGGTGACACCTCAGCACCATGCTAGTTCAAATGGAATGGAACAGTGTGAGATTTTTTTCCCCTCCTTGGTTTGCATGTTGAAAGTTCATTTGTTTATTATCTAATAAAGAGGAATGAAGTCACCCAGAGGGACCTTGTATTAGAATCGGATTACCATTCCTTTCTGTGTCACAAAGCTCATAGACTGGCATCAGGAGAGCCCTCTCACTGGAAAAACTCTGACAACCCCTAAGAAAGCATACTAAATAAATTGGTGAGGAACACAGTAAATTAGCCTCTGGGCAAGTCGAACAATCACCTGCTTTATGATGGTCCTATGGCTAATGGACAATGAGGAGATTGCTTAAGGTGCAAGACAGATAACTAAATAAAAATGTGTTTGGGAAAAAAAGGTAACAATGGAAGACAGGGTAAATTTGATGAATTCTCCACACAGAAGATGAGTAGAGATTGTAGGGAGATTTTATGGAAGATAGAAGTTTTTTTGAAGTGGAGAGGCAGTGAAGACAAGGCAGAAAATGGCTGAACAAAGTGCTTGGGGTGAAGAGGCTGGAGACGTCTTCTGAGTTTTTAAACACATTTCTTGCTCAATAATTGATGAAAAAAGACACAGCATTTGCCCTCTGGGTTAGTAGAATTGATAAACAGAAACATTAGTTTTGGTACAGATTATTGCTAATGCCATCTGAGATGCCTTGGGGTGAAGCATGTACTGACTGGATCCAATGTTAAAAGAAAAACCCATCCACCCACTTGTATTTGTCTTTATTAATTGAAGAACTGACCTTCTATTGTGTATGGTGAGTAGGCACAACACAAAACTCATAACAAAGTGCCTCCAATGAGACAATGTAGACCTCAGATGCTCAGAAAATTAAAAATATATTAATTTAAAAAAAAAACAGGTTCCCTCTATTGTACATTTATGGATTGTCATTTAAAGAGATGTCTGAAGTGTTTTAAAAATACATTGAAATATTAAATGCTATCTCTGAGTCATTTAAATCTATATTTCAATGCAATTAAAATGTTTAGCTTAGTCAGTTCAACATAGTTTTCACCAGAGGTGGCCTTAGGGATGTGTAGGACCTAGGGCTGACCAATCCCACGCGGGGCCGGTTACATCAAACTCTGTTACTGGTATGTGTGGACTGTATGAACTTGCGTGAGAATTTAATAAAAATAATGTTAACATACACCGGATTTTCTCATTACAGTATTCAGCTAAATTATTGCAAGATAACACACAGACTTTATCACAATATAATGATATAATCTATTAAAAAAGAGCAATTCATAATTCATGACAATACCATGACAGTGTGAAATGCGATGTGGTGTCATGCAGAAATTAGCAGGGCCTCTTCTAGAAAACATACTCAAATCGCAAGTATACTCTGAGTCTCGATATGCAGGATGTCATAGTCATAACTCACGTTCATGTCAGCCAGTTATCATTAGCGATGCATGTTTTTGTGCATTAATATTTGGACTATGGAATGTCTTCAAAGACGTACATAATTGACCTTGAAGAGGTTATTTTAAAAGGATTCCTCTTAGAAGCATCTCAAATCTCTATATACTGGAGAATATAACTTGACAAATCCGCTCGAATGAGTCACGCGGACCTCAAAAGCAGGGCCCCCTTAGGCGCAGGGCCTGGGGCTGTTGCCCCACTTGCCACCCCCAACTGCTGCTCTTGGTTTTCAAACGCTTCATATAAGGTAAGAAAAATGTCTGCCTAATGCAATGGATCAAAATGTCTTTTGAAAAAGTGCTTAATATGAGATAGTATTCGTTAACAAATTATTAAAAACAATGTAATGTGATGTTATACCGCGAAAAGTGGAACGTTTTGCCGATGTCTGTCCCTGCTTTCAACTCGTTTGAATGTACTGTTTGCAAGTTACCTGGATCTTCGCCTACCGTCATCGCTGCTGTTTATCGTCCACCTAAACCGAATAGCGACTTTTTAAATGACTTTGCTGCTTTTCTTGCTCAGCTTGTCATTATCTCCCCTAATATTATCTTGCTGGGTGACTTCAATATTCATATGGACAATGTAAATAACCCTCTTACTAGAGACTTTATGTCCTGCCTGGAAAACTTTGGCCTCCAACAGTTCACCAAGGTCCCCACTCATTCAAAAGGACACATTTTGGACTTAATTTGTTGCTCTGGTGTCTCTTCTCTCGATTATACAACTGATGAACTGCCTTTCTCTGACCACTCTCTCCTCTCTTTTAATCTTCAACTCTCTATATCTATCCCGAAGCTACCCCGCACAATAACTTTTCGCAATATCAAGAACATTAACTTGGACTCTGTTCGATCCAGTATTGAAGCATATATTGCCACTTCTAATTTAACTACCGCTGATGGGTTGATTTTGCATTATAACACCATCCTTCATCATATTCTGGATTCTCTTGCCCCTTTTAAAACAAGGTCTGTTTCATTTTCCCTCTCTGCCCCCTGGTTTACGCCGGAACTTCATCTCATGAAAGCGAAAGGCCGGCAATTAGAGCGACTTTATAAAAAAACTGGGCTTGCGGTTCACAAAGATATGTATTTCCACCATCTTTCACATTATAAGGATTGTATTAATCAAACTAAATCTGCCTACTATTCTAATATAATCAGCATGAATGAAGGCAACACTAAATCATTGTTCTCACTCATCAAACATGTCACCCAACCCCCTGATTTGTGGCCATCACATTTTTACTCTTATGCCTTTTGTAATTCTCTGATGTCATTTTTTATGAACAAAATCGAGAGTATCCACCACTACCTTGCTTTGCAATCTGCTCACACTACTCCTCCTGAATTCTTCCCATCTACTCACCCTTTTACTTTCTTTCAAATTCCCTCCACTTTAGAGATATCAGATATAATCCTTCATTCTAAGTCATCCACCTGTTTGCTTGACCCCTTACCTACATCACTTGTCAAAGCCTGCCTTCCATCTTTGCTCCATATTATATCTGCTATTATCCATTCTTCTCTTTCAACTGGAATTGTTCCTGCTTTATTCAAAATTGCTGTAGTAACCCCAATTTTTAAAAAAATCGGCGCCGATCCATCTAATTTTAACAACCTGCGTCCGATCTCTAACCTACCTTTCTTATCCAAAATTCTAGAAAAAGTGGTAGCCAATCAGCTCCACTCTCACTTAACCCTGAATAACCTGTATGAACAATTCCAGTCTGATTTCCGCCCACTCCATAGTACAGAAACGGCATTAATCAAAATAACTAACGATCTTCTTATGGCAGCAGACTCCGGCTTACTCTCTATCCTCATACTACTTGATTTGAGTGTGGCTTTTGACTCCATTTCTCATTCCATTCTTCTCAATAGACTATCTTCCATTGGTGTTACCCACAATGTCTATAACTGGTTCACATCCTATCTTTCTGGCCGCTCCCAATTCATACAGCTCAAATCATTCTCATCTCACTCTGTATCCGTTACCTCAGGAGTGCCTCAAGGCTCTGTCCTGGGCCCCCTTCTGTTCACCATCTATCTCCTCCCTCTGGGCAATATTTTCAGGAAATATAATATCCATTTCCACTGTTATGCAGATGACACCCAGCTTTATTTTTCAACTTCACCCACAATCACCCTCCCACCTACCACCCTTACTGACTGTCTGGCCGAAATCAAAAACTGGTTTACACTTAATTTTCTTAAACTCAACAGTGATAAAACAGAGATCCTTCTTATTGGTACAAAATCCACATTATCCAAATCTCATAACTTCTCTATTATAATTGATAACTGTACTCTATCCCCCTCCTCTCAGGCCAAAAGTCTTGGTGTCATCTTGGATAATAACCTCTCCTTTCTTTCACACATCAATACTATTACACGATCTGCCTACTTCCATCTACGTAATATCAATCGTCTCCGCCCCTCTCTCACCCCTCACTCTGCTGCAGTTCTTGTTCATAGCCTTGTTACCTCTCGCCTTGACTATTGTAATTCTCTTCTTTTTGGTCTCCCTCAAAAAACTCTTCACAAACTTCAATTAGTCCAGAACTCAGCTGCCCGTATTATCACGAGATCTCCTTCTACTCACCACATCACTCCTGTACTGCATCAACTTCATTGGCTCCCTGTCAAGTTCCGCATCGAGTTTAAAATCCTTCTGCTAACCTTTAAAGCTATTCATGATCTAGCCCCCCCCATACCTGTCTAACCTTCTTCACATTGTCACCCTTTCCCGTACTCTTAGATCATCCTCCTCAATTAAATTGACTGTTCCCTCTGCTCGTCTTTCCACAATGGGGATCAGAGCTTTCAGTCGTTCTGCCCCCCGACTTTGGAATGCACTGCCTCCTGAGATTAGAAACATTAATTCATTCTCTCTGTTTAAGTCTTCAGTTAAAACTCATCTTTTTAAACTTGCCTTCTCTATGTAACACTGTACTGTATTGTGTGTTGGGTGTTGTGTAAGTGTACGGTGTCCTTGAGTGTTTGAAAGGCGCCTATAAATAAAATGTATTATTATTATTATTATTATAATGTGAAAATAAAGACAAACGTTTATAAAGGTTTGGGGTTTCCGGCCCTGTATACTGTACACAATTGCACCATATAGTTGACAGTCGAAATGGCGGAGTGGGAAATATTTATGAAGAGGGACCGGAAGTAGAGAGAGAGGTATGCTGGGAAGGAGTCGAGATGGATGTTGGAATGGCTGACATCACCAGGAGTTGACAGAGGAAGGGCGGAAGTGGCAGTGCGTGGTTAGTGAGTCAGGCAGAGTCATGGCGGAGGTGCGTCTTTCTTTCTGCAGGAAATAAAGAGAGAAAGGTTAGTACCTCGCCATTCCCTTCTGGCATACGACTTTACGATACCGTTTAGGTCCGTACGCGGCCCCCTACTCGCAAGTGCGTGACAGTAAGAAAATCTGTAATATTCATTGTATTGTATAATGATGCGGACTAACCTCTATAGTATGTATGACAATTATTTCAACAATAATACTGTACTTAAAATAAAGAGGTGGCATGGTGGTGTATGGTGGAGCATATGACTGTGCTCCTGGTCTGTGTACCTTCACTTTGTAGTTTGGACCTCCCAATGTGCCCACGGGTTTCCCTTCCACAGTCTACAGATATGTTGGTGATAGGTGGTTGTTGACAATGAATTTCACATGTGAGTGAGTGTGCTTACAGTAAGTGTGCCATGAGATGAACTAAATCCCAGTAAGTCCTTCCAGCCATTGTCTCTTTGATTATGTATTGATAAAATGGTTTCTGAAAAATGTATGAGTGTAGCTAAACAAAGTGCATTTAAATTGTTGTGTCCATTCTTACATGAGACAGAGATGGGGAGAGGGTTACAACTAGCAAATTAAGCTGGTCTGGAATACAGTTTTTGCTTTTCCTTGTTCACTTTTAGTATCCTGGTTCCCCCTTGGCTCATATTAGTTGTATTTAACCCAGTAGTGCTAACATAAGTTTAATCCAGTGGTTACTTAGTTATATGCCTCTGAAAAGGTTTTTCTTTTTTTTTTAACAAGAAGTACCCTGTCACAAAGAAGTTAAATTTTCCATTTACACCGTATGCTTATGTATTCCAGTAATTTGGACATATGATTCCTTAAAACTTTATTCTTCTTCCTATAATGTGGTAGTAACAGACCCAGAGACAGTCAAAGGTTTTAGGAAATGCTGGTCTTGCTGTTTATTTTGAAGTGAGAGAAAAGGAGACACTAACATGAGAGGTGCTCCGCTGACTCTATGACTCTCACAGGAAGTTTTCTTAGAATTACAGAGGTTCAGGTAAAATGAGCCAATCCTTGGGGTCCTGTTCGTTTTCCTCTATCTTTCCATCTGTTTTGTATGGGTCAATGTTCCTGGTAACCTTTCGCATCATGTATGACGATGCTCAAAGGTTTGGGGGCTTCTCCATAAGTGACTCAGAAAGGGTGTGACTTGTCCTGCAGTGATGTTTCTTCACTGAGCAGATAAAAGGTTCAGCATTAATACTGTGAACATGGTATGTTATAGTTTCTTATTTACCATTTGGAATTTCATTGACTTTGTTCTACTTATATGTATGTATTTGTTTTGTTGTTAGTAAAGCAGATTGTTATTGGTCTTCTGTTTGATGTATTATTGTACATAGGTCTTAGCATTCCGATAACAGTATCTCCGAAACCACTAGTTCCAAATTTTTGTATCTTTTCAAGGATTCAGTTATCCAGAAGCTCTTACACAAACTGAAAAAATGCATAATTTTCTGAAAAGTTGTAATTTTACAGACATCATGGTAAAATCTTGGTATTTTGAACATCATAGAATCACAATCTGAATTTAGCTCGATAGAATATGTTTGACCCTATCACCAAACTTCCACTTACATGGAAGTAAAAATGTGATTAAGTAACTGAAATGTATTCTGATGTTGTAAGTCACCTTTGTTAGATAAATCAGCTGAATATAGCATGATAATAATAATGTAAAACCAAAACAGACAGTACATTAAATATGCAGAATCTAAATTTCACTGCAACAGCATTGTTTAAACCCAGGATCTGTTTTAAAAAGAGTATGGATGTGAAGGATTATAATAAGAGAGGTGAGATGTGTTTTACCTTTTGAAATATTATTATTACCCTTTGTTTAGAAGACACTCTATCCAAGGTAATGAAAAATATCTTTATAAATATAATATATTAAAATGATTATAAATAACAACAACAATAACACACAAAAGAGAACAAAATGTGTGGTAGACAACAGAAAGAGTGGTCTATTGTAGTCCCAAATCTGAATGAAAATCAATAGCATATTAACAAAAGCAAAAGGACAGCAGAGAGGCAGGAAGACTGAAAATTTCCATAATGCTTGGAAAGGTATGGTATGGTATTGAAAGCGGAGGTCAATGTTATGGTTCAGGCACGGCCTAATCTTTAGCTCAAGTGTGTTTCTTTTAATTTAATCCTTTTGTTGTGTTTTAAATATTACTTTGTATATTTGTTTCCATTCTTTCTGTGTTTTATTTATTGAATATCGCTTTATTAATTATTCTTCACTTCTGTATTACGTTATTTCCGTATGTACTTGTTTTCTGCCCTGTCTCCTTTATGTTATGCCTTGGGAGTGGGAGTCACCTAATGCTGCAGCTGGAGGACTTCTCTTAATAGTATTTAAGAAGAATCAGCCTATACTATGGCTGCCTCAGCACTGAGCATCGTTGCTGTCTTTGGGCTGTGCTTTGTTCTGATCTTGGATTTCCAAGTTTTAGATCCCTGCTCATGTCTCTACTGATTCTGGTTATTGATATTTGGATTTATCTATTTTATTTCCTTTTCTGTGACTGACTTTGTTTTCTTTTTGATATATATTTCATATATATCCTATATTTCAGAATTCCTGTCACCTTACACTCCAAGTCTTAATCTTAGATCTTCAAATGAGTGTCTGCTTATAATTCCAAGAGCTAAATTTAAAAGAAGTGGTAAGGCAGCCTTCTGTTGTTATGCACCCAAAATCTGAAATAGCTTACCAATAGAAATTTGCAAGGCTAATACGGTGGAGCATTTTAAAAAAAACTGCTAAAACCCATTATTTTAACATGGCTTTCTCATAGCTTCATTTTAGTGTAATACTATATATGCATTGAATTATCGTTTTTATCATGGCTCCGCAATCTGCACTAATCCCTAATTTGTCTGCTGTTCTTTTTCTGGTTTTTGCCAACACGACCTGATCAAGGCACAATGCTGTCCCCACATTGATGTATTGAAGGCCAGATGCCCACATGACCATCATCATCAAATTCTTTCACATGAAGCCTGAAAACCATAGGGACTGATTTAGATCATTTATGTTAGTTAGAACGCCCAGTGGGAGCTAGACAGTCTTATGGTCTTGGAACCCCTGCAGATTTTTTTTTTCTTTTCTTTTTTTTGTTGTTGTTGTTGTTTCTGCTCTCCCGGCCATCAGACCTTACTTTATTCTGTTATTTAGTATTGCCTAATCTTATTTTTTTTTTTTACTTTTCTTTCTTCATCTTCTAAAGCACTTTGGGCTACATTATTTGTATGAAAATGTACTATATAAATGTTGTTTTTTTGAATCCTTATAATAAATATTTGAATTTAAAGCAACCATGTTTTGTTTTGTTTTCTTTGCTTCAGTAGTTTACTCATTTATCTCCCCCTACTTATCATATAAAACTCTGATCTCATTTTTAGGCCTGTGTAGGCTATAAACCTGTTAGTAGAGTTTTAGTTTGGTTGTTTGGGAGTGGAAGATGCCTGTTCTTTCAATCCAGACTTGTGTGACTTACAGGACTAGCTTTTAATTTTGAGGTTTGCATCCTTTGTGTAGATTTATGAATGATTGACAACAGGGGTTGGCTAACATACAAGGTTAATGAGTTTAGGTGATTGCCATTTAAAAAGTGTTTTAGGCACTTTACAAAAGATCAGCAGTTTGTCTGCCGATATTCATAGCCCTGCATGTTCTCTGCAGGTTGCTCTTCAATGTGCAGTCAATTTACATCCAATTTAGTCCATTTTTGTGTGATATTCAAAAGATTGGCTAAAGCATCTTCACACTCCCCTTGGAATTGAGATCTGCCCCCAGTAAATATTCATCAGTTGGGTATGGAGAAAACACGAGACTTTAAATGTTCCTTAGGATTTATTATATTTTCCAACAACTTCCCATCTTCACTATGCTTCATATCACATTCTTCATGGACTGGAAAGTTATTGGATATTATCATTGTGTGTTGCGGAGAAGTGGGTATTGCATCATTAAAATACAGTGTTGTTGTCTCTCTATTATAAAAAGAAATCCTGGAAAGCAAAAGCAAGGCGACGATACATGATCTTCTCGGAAGTTCTTGGTAGACATTTAAAAGACCCAAGAGACAAAAGAGACTTGCCACGGAGCATCTCACGGGGACCGTAAACATGAGACTTAGTGCCAAGAGTTTGTCCCTGGGCCGTCTCGCGGGGACGTGGAACATGAGATTCTTGAAAGACACGCCCTACTTACAAAAGATATCATATAAGAGCACACCCATCAAAAAACAGTCAGTTGCAGTAAAAGCACGTAGTGCACACAGATCATGTGCTCTCAACACATAAAGTGTATATGTAATATGTAATACAGAGAATAGAGACCCAAAGGCGTTGGAGAGAAAAAAAGACAGATAAGAGATTATGAAAGCAGTGGAATTCAAAAGGGTCAAACAAACGATGGCGCGATACACATGCAGAGAAAGGTGCAGAATATGAAAGCAGTAAAATTAGAAAGTATTGTAGCGTCCCAGCCAGGTTGAGGCCTTTTTGGTTTTAAGTGGTTGTTCAGTCCGATTGAGGGAGGGCGGAGTACAGCACAGAAGACTGATAACGGGGTATTGATTGATGCGGTAAGGGGGGGCAAGACGCAGGGGATGAGGGATTGAAGAGGTTGCTTGAAAGTTGTGTTTCGGATTACGAAGTCAGAAATTGTTCAAGTAAAACTTTTGTGACACTTTATCATGTCAGTCGATACAGTATCAAAGAAAAGATAGAAAAGATTGCATTACCGAAAAACAAAAGGTGATTAATCATCAGAACCAGGTGTAATTTTAAAAAGAGCAGGACAAATCGAGGTCAGAAATAAAAGGCAAAGAGTAGACAACAAAGTTATTTTGCATTCACATCATTCAATGCACAAAACGTGGATTTACACAATAATGAACCATACGCTATAAGAATCTGTGGTCCCGCAGCAGTTAAAGCAACGACAAGTTGAATATCAAAGAATACACAATTCGGTCAGTTGTATATTTATGATCATGGAGAAGCGATGCAAAAAGAAAGGTAATGTATGTATTCCGAGAATATCATTACACATCAAAGGAGATCATGATATGCCATTCATATTAAAATGTTTACAGTTTACCGTGAGAATAGCTTTTGCTATGACAATCAATAAATCACAGGGACAAACATTAGAAAAAATCAGATTATTTATTAGAGAAACAGAAACAATATTCACTCACGGGCAGTTATACGTTGCGTTGTCACAATGTGTCTCCAAAAAATATTGTTTTTAATGAAGCTTTTAAGTAAAAGTGCAAATAATGAAATTGAAACAATTCCAAAGAAAAAAAAATAAAATTGTATATCTGATTAACCAAACACTGGGGTTGGTGAGCGAAGCGAGCATGGGGCAAAGTTGTTTTAAAAATAATGTGTATGGTCACATAACAGTTCAATTTTGATGCAAATAATAATATAATTAGTAACAATGTCTATATGCAGTATATGTCTGACTAAATTGTTAAGTAGTTTTATATTACTGTTCATATTTATTTCAGAACTTATCATTTCAGGTAATTGTAGTTTAAATAGCTATTGTTATTTTGAAAAGAGTAACATTTATGCTTCTCAACTATTATGCTTCATTTAACAATGCCTTTCCCAGTATTACTTGAGCAAACTGTGTCAATGCATTTTCAGATCTGTTTAAGTGTCAGTGGTATGTTCCTAACATTGTACTTTAAAGTACTAAACACTATTCTATTTTGTGCTATTAGCCATAAGTGTTCATTGCAGTTTGCTATCTACATAAATTATCATTATATTACTGCGTTAATGACCTTAGCTGTTATCTGCATTTACCATTGTTATGACTGTTAAATGACTATTTCTGTTTGCTTTGTCACAGGAAACCGTCTAATCATAACAAATGCCAAATCTATAATCATAATAATATTTATTTTATATCTGTGTAAACAAACGTAAATTAAATGAAATATCTGGATATATGTGTGGCTTGGATATTTATGTTCAATAAATAACAATAATGGATATCTTCACTTTCAGATTGTTCTTATCAGACAAGCTGTGGTCTTTGCAAATATCATACACATCTGCAACTAAGAAGTCATCAGTGAAGTCATAGATTTGGGCCTAATTATCCAACAACCCTCTAGCAGGTAATGAAGAAATGGGGTGACCAGGAGGTGCAGCTACATGACTGCAAGACTTGACACAGCAGACTCTGCTTCCTAAAATTTGAAGTGTCGTCCACCATTTTCAGTGGCAGCAAAGTCTTTCCCTTTATACTGAATTACATCTCATACCATCAGAGATTATGGAGATTCTATATGGTTTCCTACAATATGAAAGGTATGTTGGAGAAAAACATCAGTTTTTATGTGCTTTTATCTAAACACACCTGAATTCTCCAGTCCAGCAGTAATTGCATGGATTTGGCATTGTAAACAGATGATTAAAGTTGAGAAAGCCTCTTGAGATGAATTCCTCATTATAGCTAGATGACCTGTTTATTTAAAGATTACTATTCTAAATAAAGATTATTTATTGTAAATCCTGGAAGTCTCCAAATAAAATATACACATTGAGGAGAAGCAGACAATGTGACTTGATCAGGGTCACACGGTGACTCACAAACAGGAATTGAAGTGGCAGCTATGGTGTAATCTTAGTCACAACAGAACACCCACCTCCTGCATTAGTAGTTGCTTGTCCATGCTGAAGTCCAACAATGCTGACATTAATAAACCTACAATATAAAACAGAATATTTATCATTAGACTGAAATAAGAAGAGCCAATCCTAAGAAGGAAACATAAACCCAAAGTACAACTTGGCAGCCATAGACAGCAATTACCAGGTATAACTAATCAACCTTAGTTGCAAAAGTAGGTCTTCTGCTTATGCAGTATTTTTAATATCTGGATAATCTGATTGGTGGTTTACCTGAACTGCCTTATGAGTATCCATTTGGAGATCAGGCCAACAATGTGTCATCCTCCATTATTTTTCTAAGAGGCAGCTGCAAAGGCAGATTGGCAGGGGAGGTGCAGTGAAGCGAGATAATTAAAACGGAAGGAAGACAACATAATTGGAATGTGTACTATAAGGAAATTATATGGTTTAAGCTTTGGCTGTTTTCCTTTTAAGAAACTGTCATCTTTGTGTTAAAGAAACATTGACATAATTAATACAGTGTACATTTGGCAAGCAGTGTGGCTCAATGGTTAAAAGATAGGATCTGATGTATTCCTTTGTGTACACATGCTCAGTTAACATTTACTTTTGATTTATTCCCTTTATAAATTTTCAATTTAGCCTGTCGAGTTAAACGAGAGTGAATTTGCAAGAAACAGCTTAGGAATAAAACACATTGAGGCCTGAAACTTGGCGGTGTAGATTATTGAGGGCAGTGTAATGCTTGACGTGACTTAAGGCATTTGCTAGACAGTGCATTTGCTTACCTCTCATCTTTGTAATACTACCACACCAACCATAATTTGTGTTACTTACTGTGATTAATTTCATTCTTAATTTTACACTATATTTCACATAGAAGTATTTAATTAATATAACATCATCAGGTCAAAATACAGGATGGTTTTGGCAATGTTTTTGAATAGATGTTGTGACAGATAGGGCGCTATCGCTCCCTTGAACCCTTGTCCAATACACCAGACACCAGATAAAAGTCCAAATGTTGACTTCATTCATACACAACAGTACACAAAGCATCCTCTCCTCCACAATACTCATTAAATTCACTAATCACAAATACAATAAACAATCCTCCACTCCCGATTGCGTTGCCACCCTTCCACCCAGCTCAGCTCGCCGTCTGGGAGCTCCCACAATCCTTTTATATTCCCTGACCCGGAAGTGTTCCAATCCCCAGTCCATGTGATCTCCTATCACTTCCGGGTCAGATAAAAAGTCCTTTTCTTCACCCTGGAAGCACGTCATTCCCCTTGTCCATGTGACTTGGACGTACTTCCGGGGCGTAGGGTAAATAAGCATCGTTCCTCCCTGCAGCGTCTCCTAGTGGCCCCTATGGTATCCAGCAGGGCTGTGGATACAGACTCCAATGTCCATGATGCCCTGCTCGTCTTCGGGGCACCTCCATGCTGCAGGGAGAGCTCCACCTGGCGGCTTGGGGGTATTGGCGGGGATAAACAGCCGGCCATACACCACAATGTTTATGGTGGATACCGAAAAACAATTTTTTTAGTACATAAATGAAAATAATAATGATTGGTAATGTATACTTAAAGAATGATTAACAAACAAATTTGTTAAATTATTAAAATAGAACAAGAATGTGAAAACAAAAAAGAAAATAAATGATACCTTACAAAATCAAAATTTACTTAATGTATTTTTCCAAACTGTCTTAAAACAGTTTGGCATCAGGCCTTTGTGTTTAGTATCAGCAAGAAATTCCTATGCCTCATAACTGCATAAATCAAAATAAATGTTAAAAAGTGTTTGAAGATAGAAGCCAGCAAAGATGAGGAGAGTAAAATAAATGAGCATAGCAGTGGTGTGGTTAAAGTTGTACAATCGCAGGCAAACCTGCTGTCTTTGAAGATGCCAGATTATAGAATTGTAAATAGCCCATAGGCACATTAGAGTCTATTCCAAAACCACAAGATTAGGTAAATTCTGTTTTCACTGCAATTAGCCACTTTTATGGGGGATTTACTCTGTTTAAAGCAGTAGGGATCCTATCTTGATGGAAACACATAAGAAAGACATTGGTGTGCACACTGTTCATTAACTACGTGCTGTGCAGAACAGGATTCCCTTCAAATGAAGAGATGCATTCTATTTAACAGATTAGTACATTTTACACCAAGAAGATGTTACTTTATTTTAGATGGCCATATCCTATCTCTTAAAAGTAGCCCAAAATACTCGGAAGAACTTCCAAAACTAATCGATAAAAGTGCAACTCGCCTTCGTTTATTGCTTCCTCATGGAAAATATTAAGCTGGGTGGGAAAACAACCCAAATAGCAAACACTGCAGCCCAGAGAAAGCATGGGGTGAGTAAGTAATACTCGTGATTAGTAGAATCAGCTACGTGCAATGAACAAGAGTGTACAGGTGGGCAACTGCAAAGCATGAGGTACAAAAATGCAGTACATCTTGGCATAAATACAATATGCTTATAAAAATATAAAACGTGTCATTGATTTTGGCAGACTTCAAATACTGTGCATAAATACCAGACAATATTAAGTTTTGTATTCCATGTCCCTGCTGTTATAGTCATGTAACTTCTTTTGAGTAATTTGCATTATTTTATTTCTAGGTCTTTTCACATGATATGCAAAAAGGGTCTAATATTGTCTTCTGTCTGTTTCTCTGTCCACATGAAATCAACTTGACTGATTTTGTTCAGACCTGGTACACGTATTCCCTATGGTAACATGTCAGAAAAGCTCAGTTTAAATTGAGATATCTCAAATAGAAAATACTGTAGAAATTTTTGAAATCTGAAGATCCTCAATTCAAGTTAGAGAAACGCTAGCAAAGTCGGGCATGTGGGCAGTAACATATCCTGCCAGCAACTTGCACAAAACTCTGCAAAACCAAATTATTTCTCAAGCTGCTTGAAGTCATACCAGGTAAGTCAAATGAGATTTGGTTAAGTTGGAGACTTCTACAAAGATTTAATTCAGTACTGGGTACTTCTTTAAAATTTTTGCATGCTTAAGAAATATGAAATGAAAATTACTATGGCCACAACATCCAACAGCAAACATCTAACTGTATATAAATGAATGCAGCTTTTGTTTAATTTCCAGTGGAATTTATAAAAAGCTATTTCAGCCACCACAATCCTATTTTAGCTCAGTTTTAACTTTAATATTGAAAGATAATATTAGAAAAAAGCATTTTACTCTGTTCTCTCCTAATACATTCAGTATATTCTATTATTACTGTTGTTTTTGAATATGACTCATTGTTTCAAAAAACCGGGGCAGCACAGTGGCGCAGTGGGTATCGCTGCTGCCTCGCAGTTAGGAGACCCGGGTTCACTTCCCGGGTTCTCCCTGCGTGGAGTTTGCATGTTCTCCCTGTGTCTGTGTGGGAGGAGTGGTGGTGCCAGGAAGCATTTGGTTGTGTGGGTTATTTTGTGCTTTGGACTGTGTTGGGCCTGTGGGACACGGGGAAGGCGTGTGCCCACGGCTGAAGAAAATAAAAAGCCCTTTGAGTGTGAACACATGCCTCTGCGTAGTCTGTGCCGGGTCAGGCGCTATATAGCGCCTTTTCACACTTGCCTTTTGAATTTTGCACTTGTCTATCTTTAGTGTTTTTCCAGTTTTGAAGATGGTCAGAATGTTATCCTATATCTTTTGCTGCTAGCTCATGCAATGCTGCCCGGCCTGCCCCTCTTATTTATACATTTTTCTTAAGAACCCAGGGTGTGGAACGTATTCCAGCAGCATCAGGAATGGCAACAACCAATTTAGGAATGAGTTTGTCAGACAAAGGAAGAGTGACCCGGTGGCTGAAGCACTAACTACTGTATAAACTAAAAGGCTGTCAATATAATACTCACCTGTTGAATTTTTGTATAACCTTGACCAAGTGCCATATTTTGCCTGTGCTCTAATTTTAGAAATATAAAAACAACTATTTTCTACACTTGTGAATTTTAAATAATTTTGAAAACAAAATATCAGCTATCTTATTATATAATATGCTACCGTGGTGGTTCGTTTGTCTGTCCAGGATTTTAAATAGCCTGTAGCTCGCAAACCGTTTCACCTATTGACTTGAAATTTGGTACACATATACTACGTTACACCTACTATCCGCTTTTGGGGTGGTGATTTTTATTACTCCTTTTATTTTTATTTATGTTTTATTGTAGAATCAACTCTTGGCAGTGTGCAGCAGGGCAACCGAGCGGCGCATGCGTATAGGTGCCATTCTCATTCCTTACCACCTTCGCGGTCACTTCCCCTACATCTTCATATCTTTAATCATTCTTGAGGCAGATTGAAGACTTCAGTGCCAGCTTAAGTGAAAAATTAAAGAAAACGTACTAAGTAATTGCAACACAAAAACTAACTTAATCAGTTTTAACATGAAAAGATACCAACGAAAGAAGACAAGCAGCGAGCTGCTAGGGTGGAGAAAAGAAGAGCTGCTCAGGAAGCAGCAAGCGCATCAACCTCTGAGCAAACGAACGCTAAACGTACAGAGAAAGAGGATGAAAACTACGAATGCTCAAGTCAAGTGTATTCATATGCCGTTACTGGTCTTCTTATATAATATGCTACCGTGGCTGTTTGTTTGTCTGTCCAGGATTTTTAATCACCTGTAGCTCACAAACCGTTTGACATATTGACCTGAAATTTGGTACACATATACTATGTGACGCCTACTATCCGCTTTCAGGGTGATGATTGACTTCCAAGGTTATTCCTCTTTTTATTTTATTTTTTTGTAGAATCAACTCTCTGCAGCAGCCGCCGTTCTCATCCCTACCACTTTCGCCATCACTTCCCTACCTCTTCATATTTTAAATCATTCTTGAGGCAGATTTAAGACTTAAGTGCCAGATTAAGTGAAAAATTAAGGAAAACGTACAAAGTAATTGCAACACAAACACTGACTTAATCAGTTTTAACGTGAAAAGATGTGGATGAAAGAAGAGAAGAAGTGGACCGCTAGGGTGGAGAAGAGAAGAGCCGCTTAGGAAGCAGCAAGCGCATCAACATCTGAGCAAATGAATGCTAAACGTACAGAGAAAGAGGATGAAAACTATGAATGCTCAAGTCAAGTGTATTCACTGCACGTTATCATGCAGTCTGCTGTTACTGGTAGCATATAATCAAAAACAGATGAAATAAGGATGTTAATTAGTAGTCAGCTAGACACCAATCTATTAACTATACATAGTGTGTTTTCCATTTGGTAGCATTAACAGATGACAGTATTCTCACGCTGGATTACTGGAGGAATTCTTCAAAATACCAACCACTTGCAGGAGTTCAAATAGAAGTTTTGTTTTTAGTGAGATTGCAAAACATATGAGTACACATTGGGTGGGTTATTGGGTCAGACTGTGGGAAGTTAATGGCACTGGATTAGAGTTCAACGTGTGTACACTGCAAGGAGTAAATCAAGGACCCTCGTATAAGTATATAATAACAGTGTGGAAGTTCCTATACATTCCTGAATAGAGCCATCTTCACTTGGTTACAGGTTGTGAGGGAGAGCATAACAAGTCAAACTATACTGTATATTGGGATCAAAGAGACACTTTATTTAAGGGTGGCTTAAGAATAGTTTATCCAATCAAAATTAAAAGAAAAGGGGTACACCAAAGAGTTTCCTTTATGTGTGGTAATTTACAGCATCAACCTCTCTTTGATTTTGAAGTTATGTAGCTGACACAGTTCAGATTGTTCCCAAGTACCCAAACCTGTCATTGATTGAATCAGGACACTAGAAGGAGAGAGGGCTCAGGGTCACAGTGGAGACAGGAAGACCCTCTTTACAAATTGCATGGCTGTAATATACATGGCTGTCTGTTACAGAAATCATCTACAGAGGACTCTGGCCACCTACTCTCTCTCTCTCTCTCAAGGCCTTTGATAACATTTGGGTTTTTCTCCCCTAGTCTCTCATATTATATCTTCTTAGGAGTGAATGCAGAATTTGACAGAATGGGGTGACATGTACAACCTATTGTTCCTTACTCAGATAACTGGACTGATTTAATGTAACAAAATAGGTGGATGAGTTGATGGATGTATGCATTTTCACAAAAAAAAATGTAGCTAGCTGTTGAACATTTTTGATACATCTTATGGTGAAAAGCATGTGGGTACCATGCAATGCAATGACAAACACTGGCAGTAGAATGGGTCACACTGAAGTTCTCTGTGACTTTAAATGTTGCACTGTCATAGAATGCCACCTCTGTCACAAGTCAGTACATAACATTACTGCTCTTGTCAACTGTAAATGCTATTATTGTGAAGTGGAAACATCTAGGAGCTACATCAGCTAATCCATAAAATGGTAAACCACACCAAATCACAAAGCATCACCCCCAAGCGTTCAAGCACAAATTGTGTAAAAATTTCCATCCTCTGCTGCATTCCTCACACCAGAGTTCCAAACTTCTTCTGGAAGTACCATCAGCACAAGCATTGGAAACTTTGTGAAGTGGGTTTCCATGGCCTAACAGCTGCACACCAGCTTCAGGTCACTATGTACAATGCCAAGCGTTGGCTGGAGTGGTGTAAAGCACACTACCATTGGACTCCGGAGCAATGGAAATGTGTTCTCTGGAGTGATGAATCACACTTCACTATCTGATGTGACGGTGTACTAGTCTGATGGATGAATCTGGGCTTGGCACATGCCAGGACAATGCCACCTTCTGGGCTACTCTAAATCTTGACGTAGGAGGGATATTGGTCTGGGGCTGTTTTTTGGGATTTATAGGCGTCTTGGCTCTAGTGAAGGGTATTGTCAATGCTACAGCAGGCAGGCATTTAGGCAATTGTGCACCTCCAGCTTTGTGGCGACAGTTTGGCATACTGTTCCAGTCTGACTGTGCCCTCATGTACAAATTTATTCTTGTTCAATAAATAAGCAAGTTGTAGGGCTGGCTGAAGTATTACTGGCTGTGGTCGCCACAATGACTCTTGTCCATTTAATCAACGTTTTGGCCTCACAATTTACATATCATCCAGAAAATGACGATTATTCTCTACCTAGTTCCCAAAAAAGTAATTTTATATGTCCATAAGACGTGCTCAGATCATAACCGAAATTGTAGTGCGTCTAATATCTCATGAAATTGTTTCCATCCAGTCGATAAAATTACCTCTCTTGGACACGATGACGTACAATTCGATAATAACCTTAGCCGTTTTAGGGGTGATTTTAACGTGACACCTGGATAACAATCCCACTACAAACGGACATCGGTAACTGTCCTTCGTACATCTTGTCCAAATGTGAATTATGTTCTTCGTTAAAAGTCTTACCAGAAACAAAAACAGTTAAATGAATGAGATTTTTTAAAATAACAAGCTCTTAGTTAAACAGAAAATATATTTACATTCTCGTCAAATGATCTGATTAGGTTCTATAAATGGATGGACGGACGGGTGGATCATCTTACCACGAGGGACGCATTTCCATGCAGATCGATAAAGCGCAGCATCCTGTCTTATGTGGCTGCTCACCTCCCAGAGCACAGAGTCGCTGCCATGGGCGCCGCTGAAAAAAACTTCGCTTAAATCGGCCTTGAATGCAACGCTTTAGGTTCACCGTCTGCATTTTCAAAGCCAATACAAGGATTTAGCCGGTTGGGTTACATACATGGCTGGCTTTGAAACAAGAAAATAAAAGGCACGAATGTGGAGTGTGTCTGGATAATTCTGCGCGTACCTGCGAGACTCCGCTTAGACTGAAAGGTAAGCGTGTCAAGTTTATAACGGGTCTTCCCGTCCAGACTGAACGAGAAATGCAAGTATACCGTGAGTAGATTGAAAGGAGAGCGATAGGTGAAAGGAAAAAAAGGCATAGTATAACAGACATTGTGATTTAATGGTAAAGTTTTGTTCTTATCGTTTTCTCTGCTTTTTACGTTTCCTTATATCCCATTACTAAGATCGAACGGTTTAATTGCTTAAATTCATACAGCAATTTTCTAACCCTACAAACATTACATGTTCCTTCCGTTGATATTATTAGCTTTATAAGTTGTTTGCAATATCGAATTTCCTTGTTACAAAATAAGTTTCATACAGGCAATTCTATTGCATCATCAGTTTCTAAACCTTTCCAACAAAGAGAAAAGCGGATTTTTATTATCTGAACAGGACTATAATTTGTGTACAACATACCAGTTAACACGCATAGACCGGCGAGTGCCCCATGCGCAAGAAAGAAAGACGTATGCGAGACATCGTGAAATTTAAACAGTAGTAATATGGTGTTCCTATCCTTTACAGTGAAATTTTAACTTTCATAGTGGAGAGTTGTAACTGGGGTCCGCTACCCTTAATTTGTCCCCTAGGTGTGTTTTTCCATTTTTGCCGATGCTATTTAAATTGCTTGACTTTACACATTTTTTCCATACAGTTCTGCTACTCGTGAAATTAAAAATTAAATCAACGTATAATCGGCACAAACTCCCTGATAAAACAGGGTACTGTATATATCGTCATGCACGACTACAAAGACTCTAAGATAAAAGTAAGACTCGAATTGTAAATTAACATTTACCACAAATAAAGGTTAAAGTACACTTTTCGTGCATTTTCAGTGTTTTTTTTTAATATGCAATTATTATTTTCCTAACCTCGATGAACGTCGTTTTCTAAACTAATTGTCCCTTTCCATCCATTCATTTTCCAAACCCGCGTATCCAACCCGGCAAGCTCCCTGGACCGGACGCCACTCGATCGCACACACACACACACACACACACACAAACGCACACGCACACACACAGGGGAAGCAATTCAGCATCACCCGTTCACCTAACCTGCAAGTCTTTGGACTGTGGGATGAAACCGGAGTTCCAGGAGACATTGGGAGAACATGCAAACTGCATGCAGGGATGCGAACCCCGATCTCATGCTGTAAACTATTCAATTACAATACAAGGAGCTTGTTGGCCATATTAAGTACAGGTGGTAATGCAATACCACCGTGAATTGTGTGTCTGGTTTACAGATTTGCTTTGATTTTGTCAGTAAAATTGTTACATTTGTTATTAAAATTAACATCTTTAAAAGAGTTTAAGCTAGCAATGTATGTCTACTTGTCTGTCTGTTTTTACAGCATTGCTATTTGCTTTTGAAATGCCCCATAATTATATAATGAATTTGATTCATTGCTCATATTCTAACTGCCTGTGACTGCTGCCAATAAAATTACAAAAATTGGAAGCGTCTACCACTACCCTGAGCATTGAAAAATACATTTTAAATCAAGCAACATCTTGAACATAAAAGACAAAAAAAATGTTTGTTTGGATACTTTGAGTGACACTAGTCGACAAGAGGACACATTAAAAGCCATCCAGACTTCGATACCCTGAAAAGGAATGACATCCATTAGCCATGTAGACAAAAAAATATGGAAGCAGCTTCCAAGAGACTTTACTCTTGAGTCAATAATTGGATGAATACAGAAGTCCTACATGCATGGAGAAAAAGTAACAAAACATAAATAAAATTCTGAAATTATTGTGTAGGGTAGATAATGTTTTTAAAAAATTAGTTGACAGAGCTGTTTTAAAGTACTAAGCCTTTTCAGTAATAAAGAGTGAGTAAATTATTCATGTGAGAAATGTTCATTTTCTATTATCAAATCATGAGCTTTCAAGACAATATTAAATTCCATTAGCAATAATACATTCAAATGGTGAACTATATTAACATATGTGTTGTTTCAAAATCTAGCATTTTAAAGCTTTTTATGCCTGTACATGCACACATTTAGATTCCTTCTTTCCTTCCTTCATGTTTCAAACCTGTTGTTCCATTACAATGTTGCACCGAACTGGATGTTATCCCAGCAGCATGAAGTGCAGAACTCATTTTAATTCTTTAAACATAATGTTGTCTTCTAGAAAGGGGTGACACAGCGGTGCAGTGGCCAAAAGTTCCACGTTCAACTTATTACTTGGGCACTACCATGATGGAGTTTGCCGGTTTCTCTCTAGGTTGGTGTGGCTTTTCCTCCAAGTTTTCCATTCTATTACCATATTTGAAGACATGCATAGTAGGTCTATGGTGGGCTGGCGTCCTTCCCGGGGTTTGTTTCCTGCCTTGCGCCCTGTTTTGGCTGGGATTGGCTGAGAAGCAGACCCCCATGACCCTGCAGTTAGGATATAGCGGGTTGGATAATGGATAGATGGATGTATGGTAGGTTAATTGCAGCTTTAAATGTTCCAATATGAGTAAGAATAACTTTATTCATGAGGGTCCCTAGAGATAGACTGGTGCTTCTTATGGTTTGGTTCCTGCTTTTCTCCCAGAACAGGCACTTGCTTCCCCATAAACTCCCCAAATGGAGAACTGGGTTAGAAAATAGATGGATGGTCATCTCCCAAAATATTGCTTTATAACAACTTCAGAAAATGCAATCACTTGTGAGTTAATTGCAGTAAAGTATTGCCCAGTTGAAGCTTCTCCATAATAGTGAACGTGATTTCAAATAGCTTTTAAGTTGGAGATTTGCTACATGTGGCATGCACAGCGTTATATTTACTGCTATTTTAAACATGTTACAAAATTAACATATTAATGAAAGCAATTTTAAATACAAATGTGCATGTGGCACAAGCACTCATAAAGCCAAGGCAGTGGAATTTGAAATAATGTTGTGCTCTTTAAAGCGCTTGTGCTGTGTGTCTCCATGAAACGCCTTCACCCCTATGTGCTTCTTGAAGCTTGATAAAGTGTCACACTTTTAAAAGAGCACCTCAGGTTTATTATCTGCTCACATATGCATCATCTAGGCCTCATCTCATGCCCCTCTGATGCACTCACTGCAGGTCACCAACAAAAAGAACAATTTTGGAAGTAAAACAAATTCTCAATGATTTTGTTCCATTGCAATATGCAAAACTGATGTTTGGGAAATATTTCTTGAACACACGTCATCAGAGTAGGCTTTATATTCTAGGCTAGTGTAAGTTCTAATGCAGTGATGGCAAAGCTTTTATTCCAAGTCAATTATTTTCCCCCTGTAAATGATTTAATAGTTAAATAGCTGGTCCTTTTATCTTTTTTATTCTGCATTAAAAAAGATCAGCAAGGTGCAATGTACATTCATAAGACATTGAGAAATATTCATATTTTTGCTATAGTTCTAGATTTTTTTTTTACCCATTTCCTATCACTTTTTATTTTCTTGTGAGTTTGTTGCCTTGTATTTATTCTAATTTGAAAATAAAAACAAGCAAATGTCCCACGTGCACCTGCACCCTAAAAGCCCAGCCATCATTTTAAGGAGATAACAATCCTACTGTAGCCTGTTGCCCCCAATATACATCAGGGGTCCTTGTCCACAGCAGAGAACACTTTGCTCTCCTTTAGCAGATTGTAGGCCTTTCTCTGCGTTACCAGTCGCTCCTCGCTAACTTTCAACAACATCAGTTCGCAGAATTAACCATTCCCGGGGCACTTATTACTTATTTTAATGACCTTAGTGGCATTATAGCCCTGGCTCTGGCATCAGGATAAATCTCCCAGTTTCCAGGGTCTAATTCTTATTTTGTGAGGACATTATAAACCCCAGTTGGTCTCAAAGCTGGCTGCTGCCTACACTCCATTTACATTTGGTACTGATACCCTAAAACTGTTCAAATGTGTCTAAGGTTTCATTTTTGCTGTGTAGTGTACAAAGTTTGGTTTATTTTTTTTCCACTCCTTATATATATATTGTAGTACACAGCTGCTGCTTTAATCCATCAAACCCCTAAGCATACCTGTGGGCACAATAGCTGTCTTTTAAAATTATTGTATAGGGATTGTCTTCATTTAGGTGAGCTTTTATATTTGAAAAATAGCCATATTAAATATGTAAATATATTTGCATAATTTTTTTCTCAACAAAAGATGGTAATGCTTTGCATTTTTTGAAAGGAAAGCTTGATGTAAAATATTCAGTATAATGGATAAGCTAACCAGTATTTTTTAAGCAGGCTAACCCTATAAATGGAGCATGAAGCAGCAGGGCTCTTGGGCAAGGTATGAACAGGCCATGGAAAGGAAAGTGATAAGGACTGATCCCTATCACTCTCCTTTCCAAGCAAAGCCACACCAAATCAAATTCCTTATTCAAGTTGGGTATTATGTCCTGTTCATCCCGTCCAACTTGTATAGCTGAATAGAGTTGAGACTGTTGCTGCTTGCTGTATTCCAAGAAAGCAACCTTGGAGTACAACTTCAGATGGTGCCTGAAAAACATGTCGATGTTTGGGAAAATATTGCTGAAGGATTTTTTTTAGGACTCATCTATAGACGACAAGCATGACCCTCTAATCAAACCATGAACTTTGTCAGAGATGGTGAGTGGCATGGAGCAAGAAGCAAACCACCCACTGGAATTCTCACATCTGCACATGACCAGAAGCTCATGAATAACATTTCTGTGGTGGTGGGCTTCAGGGATTTTTGCTCGACAGTCACTTCACAAAACATTCAGTGAATTAAACAGCACCGATGAGGTAGATAGCCATCTTTAGTTCCATTGTGGTGACAAAGAAAGCTTCAAGATGGCTCTGGCTGAGAAGAGCAAGTCCATGGGGATCTGATGCATATGCTACTTGAACTCAAATTGTTGCTTGATCAACCATGGCTGGGATTGCCTGGGCCAGGGTGTCTGATGTTGAAAGACCGGAAACACCCAATGACTCCAGATCATATCACTTATCGTGTGTTCGAGTGCATCATGAGATGTGTTCTTGAAATTGCACTATATTACCCAACATTTAAAGATTTCTGCCCTCTGTTTGTTTTGTACACAGCTTTCACACCACCCAGATTTCCCAAATCCTTCTTATAATATATTACAAATTTTCTAAAACCAGCCCTTCACTGTGTAATGACTCCTATTTATTTATTTAGCAGATGCTTTTATCCAAAGCGTCTCATAAACCACAAATGCTGACAGCATTTCTGTAGCTATGCCACTATTCAAAAGCTACCTAATGTGGAGTATCACTTATTCATTAGTGCCAGTTAACTAGTTGTATTAAAAGCTTAAGGGAGAAAAACTAAAGTGAAACACCACACTATAAGTCAGTGAACAGCAAGCAAATTACAATCAATGAAAAAGTAATTTAGGTACTAAATAATAATAATACATACATTTTATGTATAAAGCAATAATTAAAGTGAGTCTAGGCACGGTGGCGCAGTGGGTAGTGCTGCTGCCTCACAGTTAGGAGACCCGGGTTCGCTTCTCGGGTCTTCCCTGCATGGAGTTTGCATGTTCTCCCCGTGTCTGTGTGGGTTTCCTCCAGGTACTCCGGTTTCCTCACACAGTACAAAGACATGCTGGTTAGGTGCATTGGCGATTCTACATTGTTTCTAGTGTGTGCTGGGTGTGTGTGCACGCCCTGTAGTGGGTTGGCGCCCTGCCAAGGTTTGTTTCATGCCTTGTGCCCTGTGTTGGCTGGGATTGGCTCCAGCAGATCCCCGTGACCCTGTAGTTAGGATATAGCGGCTGGGATAATGGATGGATGGATAAAGTGAGTCTTTAAGAAGGGTATTAGTCTTCAGGGACTAGTCTCAATAGGGCATCAGTCATTTTCAAAAACAAGAGAAATACTTAGCTATTCCAGTCAAGATTAGTCATCTGTTTCCCCACGCAGGTTCAATTGTCAGATAAATGAGATGTGGATATCCAAATGTACAGTATATACAGTGTCATGTGAGGTTGCCTGGTAAGTTCCCAAAGTCCAGTAGCCTCCCTGGTTCAGTAGCGCTGGAAAGCAGCACTAGGGTTTTGAATTTGTTGAATGTTACCAAGTCTCACTATGGAAATAGTGTGAATGTTTTGATTTTTCCCTATACGCAGAGAAAAATTGGCCCCAAACCAAAGTTTCACAGACTAAACACACCATGGGGAGCAACGTCGCATATCTGTGCCAAGTTCCAAAAATGCTTCCTATGGGCACTTCCCCAATAAAGCACAGGTACAGTCACTAAATAAAATTCCACAGGGGAAAACGTTTGGAACAAAACATAGCCTGTGGTGTTCCCCTGTACAAATGGGGAATCTAAGCAAAATCTGGCAGAGATAAATCTCTCCTCCAATCCCTCCTCATAGCTCATACCTTTCAGTCCCAGAATTAGACTTGCTGTTCTCCTCTGGGCTTTCTTTAGTGCTGCTATATTATTTATGGAATATGGACACCACACTGTGCAAAGTTCTCCAGGTGAGGCCTCACTAGTGCCTTATAAAGCTTAAGTATAAACTCCCTTGACTTGTACTCCACACAAAGTGCTATATAACCTGATATGCTATTGTTTGATTCTGTACACTGCCTTGATGTAGACAGTGACAAGTCCAATATGACTCCTAGATTCTTCCCACAGGTAAACCTTCAAGTTTGAAATCTTCTGTTTTGTATTAAACTCTACCATTTTTATAATTCCTATTTGTAACATCTTACATGGGATGTTCAAAAAGTTTCCCCACTTTTTTATTTTTTTTGGAAGCTATGAAGGCGGGAGTAGTAGTAATTGGGCATTAAAAACTTGGTACAATACTGGGGAAATTGCAGGAAAGGTAGGTGACTATGTAGAAAAGTGATGTAATTTGTTTTTGAAATTTTTAATGAATAGAGTTAAAAAAAGTGCGGAAACTTTCTGAATGTCCCTCATACATTTACTCACATTATATTTTGTCTTCCACAAATTTGCCCAGCCTGCTGTCCAGGATCCTTGTAATAATTTAGTTGATTGTGCATTACCTGTCCTTCCACCTTTCTTTGGTATCATCATGCAAACTTAATCAGCATGTACTTTATATTCTTGCCTAAATCACATGTATTAAAAAAGCAGCATTCCCTGCATTGTTCACTGAGAGACACCCTGACACCCTTTCTAACATCACCTAATTGTGATTCTCCTTATCATATTGTGAATTTCCCCTTGGGATTAATAAAGTATCTATCTATCTATCATAACCATTTGCTTCATGTGATTGAATTAAATTTGTACCTACCTAAACATATCATTTAGTTTGATCACTAACCTTCTCCATGGAACCTTATCAAAAGGCTTCTGAAAATCATGATAAGAATGTGAAGCTTCTTAGGTGTACAAAGTGGTCGGCACATTTCAATTCCTGTCCTTTCAGGTACAGATGTGCATTGCAGTTCTTACCCATCACCATCACTTTGGTCTTGTCTTTGTTAAGGTAAAGTCCAATGTCTTGGCCATTCTAATGCACCTTTCTCAGCTGTATTTGAAAATAATACTCTTCTAATATTAATATTATTATTATTATATTAATATTATTATTATCTATACTAATAAAAGGCAAAGCCCTCACTGACTGACTGACTCACTCACTCACTCATCACTAATTCTCCAACTTCCCGTGTAGGTAGAAGGCTGAAATTTGGCAGGCTTATTCCTTACAGCTCACTTACAAAAGTTAAGCAGGTTTCATTTCGAAATTCTACACGCAACGGTCGATAACGGTCCACAACGTCCGCCATGTTGAACTTTCTTATTTATGGCACCATCTTCACGAAATTTGGTAGGCGGCTTCCCTGCGCCAACCGAAACCGATGTATGTACTTATTTCGATGGTATGACACCACTGTCGGCCGCCATATTGAACTTTCCAACGTCACTAATTTTCCAACTTCCCGTGTAGGTAGAAGGATGACCCCATCTTCACGAAATTTGGTAGGTGGCTTCCCTGCGCTCACCAAAACCGATGTATGTACTTATTTCGATGGTATGACACCACTGTCGGCCGCCATATTGAATTTTCCAAACATCACTAATTCTCCAACTTCCCGTGTAGGTAGAAGGCTGAAATTTGGCAGGGTCATTCCTTACAGCTTACTTACAAAAGTTAAGCAGGTTTCATTTCGAAATTCTACGCGTAACGGTCAACAATGTCCGCCATGTTGAACTTTCATATTCATGGCCCCATCTTCACGAAATTTGGTAGGCGGCTTCCCTGCGCTAACCGAAACCAATGTACATACTTATTTCGGTGGTATGACGCCACTGTCAGCTGCCATATTGAACTTTCCAATGTCACTAATTCTCCAACTTCCCGTGTAGGTAGAAGGCTGAAATTTGGCAGGCTCATTCCTTACAGATTACTTACAAAAGTTAAGCAGGTTTCATTTCGAAATTCTACGCGTAACGGTCACAACGGTTGACAATGTTCGCCATGTTGAACTCTCTTATTCATGGCCCCATCTTCACGAAATGTGGTAGGCGGCTTCCCTGCGCTAACCGAAACCAATGTACGTACTTATTTCGGTGGTGTGACGCCACTGTCAGCTGCCATATTGAACTTTCCAACGTCACTAATTCTCCAACTTCCCGTGTAGGTAGAAGGCTGAAATTTGGTACTTATTTCGGTGATATGATGCCACTGTCGGCCGTCATATTGAACTTTTCAACGGTCTTTGTTACTTATGGGCCCATCTTCAAGAAATTTGGTACGTGGGTTCCCAACGCTAACTGAATCCTACTTACGTACATATATACGTCCATAGCCTGCAGCTCGGTCACCGTGTGAGGCGGCGTTGGGTCCCCCATCCCAACGCCTCCCACGTTGTTGGCTGCCAGCCTATATAAGGCCGTCTGTCGCTCCAGTCTCTACATTCCCTTCCTTGCTTCGCCACAGTATTCACGTCTCCCTGCTGATAACTACAGCCTTTTTATTTAATCCACGGCTTCTCCGCTGTTTTATTGTTCATTTATTACGATTATAGTTATTGTGTAGGTATTTTAGACTTACTTTACATTGTTCAGGTACCCATTTCTTTTATCATTCCAACCGTACCCCCATTAACATGTCTATCGAGGTGATCACCATCGATCAAAGAACTGTCACTTACCAAGTGGTTTCCATGCCCGGAGATGGCACCTACCTTTTCCATTCTCTTTGTTACATATTGCACGGCCATATCAGGCTCACTCTTGATATCCGGAGGAACATTGTGTCTTATGTATTGAATGACTGGGACAGGTTCAAGGTGTGGACTGATGACGGTACAGGAGATAATTATACTACACAGGAGCACTAGAAGAGTGAAATGCTTAAGTGTACCGAAATGGCCAAATATTTTACACCTTTGGACAACCGCCAATGCCTCTTAAACATCTTAGCTTCACAGGTGACGATTTCAGTAGTGGACACTTTGATGTTTAGAAATGTTTAAACTCTCAAAAGCTGGATGTGAAGTTATCAATGAAACTGGTTGTATACTTACAACGCTTGACAGATGCCGAATGTCTCTTCAACACAAGTCCTACAAATACTGTCGTAATTGAAACAAACCATGAAACTCAAACCGATTATGACAGCAGCAATCCAAGCTGTGAGATTTGAAACAAGATTACTGTTCACATGGCCAACTGTACATTGCATGCTCAAGAGTAAGCTCAGCGCACAGCTACAGCTTGGTCATATTACAACTGGAGGGCCGAACTGACAACGTGGCATACAAAGAGATCCTTAACAAATAATTATTGGTATATTTTCCCTCAGTTTTAAAAAGGTTTGTCTTCTTAATAAAAATTTTAAGGCAGTACTTCGCCGCTGCGAAGCGCGGATATTTTGCTAGTTATTATTATTATTATTATAATAAATAATAAATTCATTTTATGTAAAGGAGCCTTTCAATTCACTCAAGGTCACCTTACAAAAGGGTGCAGGCAAGAGATTTAAATAAGAAGATCTAAGAGTACACAGGTGTATAAATATGTAGCAGATCCGAAAGATATGAAGGTGCCAGGTGCAAATCATTAGCAATTTTAATTAAAGCTGTATTGGTACTACGGAGATAATGAAAACCAGACTGAAACTGCTCAAATAGATCATTATCAGTAAGATACTCTTGTACCTATGCTGCAATTGTTTTTTCAAGCATTTTAGATTTCAAATTGGTCAGAAATTCAGATTATCAGGGTCAGCACCTGGTTTCTTTAAAATAGGAGTTATACCAACTCTCTTATGAGCTGAAGGAACAAAACCAGAAAAAAGCAATGGATGTACAATATCACTTATTAATGATATAACAGAAGGCAGACAAGCTTTTATCAAATGAGTGGGAATTAGATCTAACTGAGAAGTGGTAGATTTAGATTTTTTAATGCGATCAGATATTTCAGAGACAGAAGGGAGTGTAAAGGACAAAAGGGAATTTGAGCAGGGCCTACCAGAGGCAAGGTTAAGAGTATTGTGTAGTGTACATACCGATGATGTCAGTTGCTGGTGAATGTTGCTAATTTGTGAATTAAATAATTTCATAAAAATATCACATTGTGCAGTGGAGTAATGGGGAGGTGCAGGGGCATTAGGTGACTGTAGAACCCTATTAACAGTAGGAAAAAAGCTCTAGAATTCCCTTCATCTAACCTAAACTGTTCTGCATAGTAGGCAGATTTAGTAGCAGAAAGAACATCTTTATGAAAAGTAAATGATGATATTTTTATGTTTAGCAAACCCCGACTTAGCTGACACACGTTGCAGTCTATGGCCTTTAGCTTTAAGCTGACGTAGCTCAGGGGTGTACCAAGGAGCAAAGCAGGTAAAAGAAACAGACCGAGATTTTAAAGGAGCACAGTTGTTCAGTAGGCTATGTAATCTATCATTGCAATATGAAACCAGTTCATCAGTTGTTGAAAAAATTGTCTTTACATTGGTGGTTATCATTTCCATTCCAAAGAGTAGGTACTTGGATATTCTTAATGTTTCAAAATGAAATAGAGTGATATTGCTTAGTTTTAGAGAGTGTTACGTTAACATTAAAGGATATTAATTTATGATCAGATATGGGCAGATGTGATGCAGTACAATTAAGAGGAGTTACACCAGTGCAACAAATAAGATCAAGAATGTGACCTTTACAGTGTGTAGAAAAATCATTATATTATTGCAAGCCAAAACTGTCAAGACAAGACATAAAATCCATCACAAGAAGGTTATTAACATTATCCACATGTACATTCAAATCACCCACCAACATAACATTAGGTGACATAGCACAAAAAAAAGTTAAAAAACTTTATTAGGTTTGGGTGGTTAGTAAACTGTGGATAGAAATGTAGGAATGGGCCCATTGATATGTAGAACAATGGACTCAAACAAAAGTGTCTTCAGTGGCTCCACCTGTATACATTTTCCAGTTGTTGTTGTTGTAAACTATGGCAAGACCACCCCCTCTACCAGAGGCCTGAAGCTGACAGGTGTAGACAAACCCTCGGGGGCACAGCCTGATTCAGATATAAAAAGTCATTAGGTTTCTGACAGGTTTCAACAAGACACATAATATTTACGATTGTCACAAAGATCACAAACTAATGGACTCTTATTCGGATATTAAAAAGTCCAACAGTGATGCTGTTATTAGCGGGTTTATCATTAGCTGTCCTAGCGAGCTTTGTCTGCATGCTGTAATTGGCAGTCTGGCCAGATTTCCTTGAGCATCACTGGTTGGATACCCAAAAAGATGACATTTGGTGTGTGTCATTGAAACTGAAGTTCTGATGGGAC
This sequence comes from Polypterus bichir lapradei, assembly GCA_026402145.1. Lineage (NCBI taxonomy): Eukaryota > Metazoa > Chordata > Cladistia > Polypteriformes > Polypteridae > Polypterus > Polypterus bichir. The sequence goes on from JANRMT010062835.1 coordinate 43,389,896, forward strand.
CCATGATGAATGTATCTTTACTGTAACAGACATAACGAATGATGTCCACATGCTAGTACAATTCTGGGGGTGACAGAGTGGAAGTGTAGCTAGAAAAGTTCAGCTGCCATGTACTAAAATAAGAGTAACAAAATGGAGTAAGGGAGAAAGAATAATCCAAGCAATAATAATCTAGAGAGACAAGATGTTGAAGAGCATAGTTGATGATGACATCCCGTCGACAGCCAGATGAAGAAGCAAGAAATCCAGCGACCAAGTAAATCCACAGTTGATCCAGAACAAAATCGCATTATTTTTATCAAAATCATATTATTTTTATTTTAAATGTGAGCTATGGTTTGTTATAGCAATAAACAAGAAAAAATTAAAAATACAGTGAAAAATAAAAATAGTGGCAAGCAACGGCAGCCAATCATGCCAGCATTCACTTCTGGACAAGACTGACAGACAGCAAAACTGCCAGCAAAACTATGTTATCTACAGATCCTTAATATGCGACTCACTATACCACCACCCCTCTCTATTCCAGCACTCCAGTTTTCCATGGTCTTTTCCAGGATTGCCACTAATAATAATGGGACATTGGCTCTCCTTGTCTGCTGCCTATTGTGTTCCTTACCCATTCACTCAGATCTTTCTTAGTCTTGACTACTGGCACTATCATGTCAGAGGCTTCATCCTGTGATGTTCCCATATTTGAGCTGTGTGATCTTTCATGTCATATAGAGTTAAACACTTTCTTAAAGTTAATGAAGCAGTAGTAGAGGTTTTTCAATTTATTAGTGTTTGTGTATTAATCAAATCATCAAGATCTGTTGAATGAAACTCCTCTCCTGAAGCCTCACAGTTCCTGGCTTATATTCTCTTCAAGTGCTCCTCTCCGCCTGCCCTGCAGAATGTTCAACATTATTTTGCATAAGTGTGATATCACTGTTATTGTTCTATAATTTTGAAAATTCATCAAATCGACTTTCTTTGATAATGTCACCATGATGGATCTAAATCTGTCTTTTGGCCATCTCACTGTTTCACCTATTTTAATTGAAAGTTTTCATTTAGTCTCAGAAAAACATTTTTTTTAAAAAATGCTGTAACATTGCTCACTGGTTTGATATTACATTTTAGATTTTGTTGCCATTTTTGGTTTTATGAGTGTAATACCTTACTTACAGTGCAGTAACAAGGTGGCCTGTATAATTGGGAATATCTATGTCGGGTATTTTTGTAGCTGTGTGGAGCTGTTATGATTGCAAACGGGCTGAAAGATTTTCATTTCTGTTTTTCTTCTAATGCCAGTATTACAGCAGAGAATTTGAAAATATAATTAACAAATAAATGTAATAAGCTAATCAATCAAGCACCAGCCTTTGTTCCCGCAAGCCACCCATAAATGAGCTTAAATCCCACCTGTTCTGCTTGAATCGGTGATCAAACCAGGAGCTCTGGGCTGGAAATGGTACAGTGAGGAAAATTAAGCAAAATTCTATGGCAATAAACAAAGCTACCTTATATATGCAAAGTTTTGTCTGTTCAGCACTGTTGTGGATGTGACTTGATTGAATAAAAAAAGCCAAACAATATTATATATTTTCTTAGAAGAAAAAGTATACATATTAGCAAAAAAGCTGTTAGATGGTGTGTGCTCTCTAACTCATACAGTATTTATGACAAGTGAAGGCACTGAGTGAAAAGACCTTCCAATCTGCATTTAAGCTTTAATGGGTGGTAAAAGGGCATCATCACATCTGGAGGGGACATCACTGAGCACCCCATTATGTATGTGGTGTGGATCTGAATGTAAGCTTAGAAGAATGTAATCAATTCAATTAGTAATGAGATGGCAAGATGGAGGCATTTGATATTTATACAATCATGGCAGCCCTTTGTACTGTAAGTCTATATATAAACATTTCAGAAATTAATTAAACAAGCAAAATACAGTATGCGTAATACTAAATATCCAATATGGAGTTCATTTATAGCCTACACTGTGAATGTTTATGTATTTATAAGTTAAATTTGTTTCCACAGATCACCAAGCACAATGGGGAATGGATCAGTTAAACCAAAACAGTCAAAGCAGCCAGATGGGACAGTTAATCGCTCAATCAACACAAACGGAAACAGACTTTTTAAAGATTCAGGGCCAAGTTTAAATATAAAAAATACTGCAGATATTTTGAGGCTAAAAGTTTTAGATCTTGAAAAAGAAACTAAAAGGAAAGACGACGAACTGTGGGATAAAGATTTCAAAATCAAAGGACTGCAGGATCAGCTTGCCAAGCAGACAAAAACAATCTCTGAGCTTACTGAAGAACTTCAAAACAAGTGTATTCAACTTAATAAACTTCAAGATGTCATCATTACACAAAGTGGAGGTAGTCTTCATCCATCACCCATCAAAGCTGCAGCCAGGATCAACCAGCAAGTCAGCAGCTTGATTAAGGACACCTTTAATAGAAGGAAGGGAGCCAAAGAGGGCGTCTCAGCTGAACCCACTTCAAGAACATACGATACGAGCAAGCTGCCTGAATTTTCCTTTGAAAAAGTGAGAGTTCACAAAGATTCCAAGTATGTTTTTTGTTATTGAAAAAGAAGGAAATTCATCTAAAAATGTTTACGTGGTTTATTTTAGTCATTGATGCATTTAAAATATAATATATGCTCAAGCTGATGATTAATTACGCCACCAAGCATCCCAGGGGAGGTACCGAGGAGCCCATGGCTGCTCTCCCGGAACATAAGTAGAAGGGGTGTCCCGGCAGGGCCTGCCACACAGTATAAACTTTGGAAACAAACCAGATTTTAAAAACATTGGGAGTATACTTTCTCGTATACTCAGATATGGGGATGGATATTTGAGGAGTAAACCGCAAGACAATAATTATATTTTTATATTATGTACATTAAAGAACCATAAACAACAAATCAAATCAAATTAATTTTATATTGAACTATTGTTATAAAAGTAAAGTTGAATAAATCGGACTCTGCAGCTACATGAATAAAAAGTAAAGTACCACTTCCAGTTAATGTAAATAACCTAAATGTTGATAGAAATCTACTTTTGTACCTACTACTAGTATGCAACATTTGGCTGACCTAAGTGAAAGCGTACTGAAGTTATAGTGTTTACATACACACACCCACCCACGGACAGACAGACAGACAAACATAATTCCAAAAATGGTATTTTCTGGGTAGGGGTTGATTTGTTTCAAACCAGTTTTGTTAAACTTGACTTGCATGTATGAAATGTCTTTTGATTTTAATAAAATAAAATATTAATAAAAAAAAATTAAAAATGGTATTTTCAGACTCAGGGAGGTCTAAAACATCGAGATTCATCAAAATCTCGACATCATATCTTTCAATGATTACAATACTTTTCCTATACTTCATATATAAGAAAGTAAAAATGGTATGCAAGTGAGAATAGTGTACATAAGTTGTGATCACACCTTACGATTTCCATAATAAGCACAACCACTTTTACCATTCTTTGTTGGTCAATTACTAATACAGCGGGCTGATGTTCCATACAGGACTGTTTCCTGTCTTGCACCCAGTACTGCCAGGATAGGCTTCAACCTAATGTGACTCTAAATTAGATTAAGCAAGACAGAGAATATTATGTAGCAGGTTAACTTAAAGATTGTGCAGAAAAAGAACATAAGTGTAGACGTAGTCAATAAACATATATGCAAACAATTTAACTCTTTAAGGGCTAAATATTTTTTCTGAAAAACATAGTTTCTGAAAAGCAGTGGTTTCACACAGAGATCAGCATTAAAATGTCTGTTGCTGTATGTTGCGGCTGCCAGTTTGCCAAGAATGTGCGGCAGACTTGCTGCCCGGCTGTATTCACATGGCTGGGGCGGCAGCGGCAGCAGCAGCGGTCACGGTTGAAGTGCATTGCCATCTGATTTCTCCCTCTTACCACTGTTAAGTGGCAGTCCTCCTGGCAAACATTGCTGTAGGTGTGTCAGCTCAAGTCAGAACCTCACATTCATTTTCGATCACTTTTATCAAAATCGGAGTCCAGCAAGTCATAGTCCAGTTTAGAGATAATAGGCAAAACTTCATCCACGGAGTATTTTGCTTTACGCATTCGCATTGATCTCTCGCCATTATGTCAGTGCCATTTTTGCTCTTGTTTTGCACTTTACTACTCACACAAGTGCAGAAAATCTCAGTCAAACCAATGAAGCTAACTTTCCTTCTAGCAACGAGACTCCAAATAAAGCATAACGGTTTGTTTTGGCACAGTTTACAGTTGATTACCATTGTCAACTCCTCCTTCTGACAAAAGTCGACATCAGCCCTGAAAGAGTTAATATTTACAAAGAGTGAATATTACAGTTTTGTCTAGGATTACAAAGCACTTGAATATGCCTGGACTTTAATTTTACATTTATTGCAAAGAAAAGAGAAGGCGTGGCACCCTGAATGAGCAGAATACAGGAAATCCCTAAAATCTAGACAATTCAATCAAAAAAGGCCGATAATTACAATGTCATTGACACGAAGATGTCACTTGTAATTATAAGAGATGTTAATCACTATGTTTCATTGATAAGGACAAAGTGAAAACTGAGGTTTTTATTTACAGTTCTGTATCGGTGTTATTAAGTGAGAAAGTGAGAACAGATCAATCAGTGTTGTTTGAATGCACCAGTCAGCCCTGTTGCTAACAGAAATATGATCCTCCATTTAATACACTATGTGTTTGTTTATTAAAAGTGGTCTGGCCATGCCATTAATCTTCATCAGTGGAGACTAAATCCCAGTAGGAGTTTGCTAGTGAGAAAATGAGGCTTGTGGAAGAAGCTTTGTCTCATTATTCTGCATAGTTATTGTTCTGGGAAAATACACCATTCTTAACAGTGGTTTCTTAAAAATATCATTAGTATGAGATGAAATAGGCTGACAACTTACATAAGTAAAAAGAAAAGGAAAAAAAACATGTTATATCTACTCCTTCTCATGAACTGGGTTTGAGTTCTCCCTAACGAATGGAAGACCAGCTAATGATCCCTAATGTCATTTTATTAAAATCATTAAGATAGGCAGGTTTGGTGTGTGGATCTGTGGGAGTTGCACCACATCCCCCAGTCACCCACATTTACACAAAGAGTCGGACACAGCTGCTGTAACAATCAACAGTGTAGTGTTTAGTGTGGGTATTCATGTCAGTACAATTTTCAACAGTTGTGCTTTAGTAGAATAAGAGCTCTCAAATGCTCAAGCTTAAAATGCAGGCATTAAAAGCAAGCTTCATTTATTTTCTCTCAGAATTAAATAAATAGGTCATGATTTTCTTACTCCACACCCATCAGAGAAGGCGCACCACTGAAGAAACCGAGGAAAACATGGAGAAACTATGAGGTATCCACCTTGAGAAAATGTGTGTAATTTAACACAATATAACACAAAATGCTCCAACCTGCTTAATCTAATGCAGGGTCTCTGGGGCTGCCAGTGGCAGCATCAGGTGCAAGACAGGAACTAACCCTGTGTGGTGCCACAGAGATCTGCAATGTGTATAGTCTATTTATACAAAATAAGGTGCAAATAATTTATATGAAAGCAAATAACACCAACAAAAATATTACAGCTTATTCTCAGCTTCATACTTAAAGCATACCACACAGAAGAAGATCATTTGTATTTAAAACTTAGTTCCAAATATTTTGCATCTGACCTCCAAAGGTCATGCAAAAAGACAATTTCCCCTCAGATATTAATAAAGAATATCAAATCAAAATATATATTACAGTGAAGTCTGACTTTTGGTATTCAAATCGTATACTAAAAAACTTTCACTTGACACACCAGCAGGGATACACGGAATCACTAAAGTCAATTAGATCATAAGTTGTGGTCAACAAATACACAGCAAAAAATTCAGCCTCCTTAGCCAGGGCAAGTCATGATAAATAATAATAATAATTAAACCAAATAACCCATATCAGTTTTATTTGCACAATACGTTTTCATTCTGTTTAAGACAAAGCATGTGAATTCTACATAAATACTGAATTGAAATAGAAATTCTAATTAAATTGTGTGCCTTTCTATCTGGAGGGGTTGCTCACCCACTTTTCCCACCCAACAATTACCACCCTAAACCACTTCCTTCTTGTTTCATATGGCTCTCTTTTTCTCACAAACCTGGGTAATTCTTTTTGCCACAATCCCATTTACCCTACTGTCCTTCACCTGACCCATTTGACTGTGTTGCCCGAGACCCCTTTAAACCATTTCCCCGGTAAACATATAAAAGTATGTCCCAAATCATTGTCAGGCTGGGGAGTAGCTTTAATATCAGGGACTCCAGGCTAGAACTATCTTCCTATTGTCTTTAGCTTTCAGTAGCTATAAAGGCTGGCAATACAAGGCAGTTTTACAGCTGTACATTCCCTTAAACAGTTAGCAAATACTCATCTAAGTTAGGGTCTACATTTGTTTTGTGATCCTGGTCTGTTTGAATAAGTTAACCACAGAATTCCTAGTTAGGGACTCTGTGCACATGTGGCCAAATTGAGGTAGAATTGCTGCTTCTTGAATTGCGAAGAGGAGTTGAGGTACTTTTAGAATGAGGGTGCTCCCTGGGCACCTCATTCAGGTTATATATGAGTGATACGTTCCCATGTATTTAACCCACTTCTATCATCTCAACATCTATCGCAACATTACATTATTAAGGCGTATGTAAAAGTCACAGCTAACCATTTCTTCTTTATTAAATGGAATCAAGTTAAACGGAACGTCTCATCGATCACATCCAAAATTCAAATATCAATAGTTCAGACAAATTCAAAATAGATACAGCAGTAATATTACTATTATCATATCAAGGTAGTTCAAGACCATTGCAACAGTTATATCATGATGCAATGGCAATATCCAGAACTATCGGTCAGCCAGATTTATTTCTTACAATGATGTGCAATCCACAATGGCCAGAAATCTGCAGCTTCTTGAGAACAATGCCACCTGCTACATCGGCTCTGGATATTCCCACTTTCATAAGTAGATTGTTTAATCAGAAAAGTCTTATTTTTATTGAAACGATATTCACTCACGGCCAGTTATATGTTGCATTGTCAACAGTGAACATAATGCATATGTAACAATTCCCATGAAAAAAAAAAAAAACACTTTAAATTGTATTTCCACAGGACCAAACCTAGGGTTGTCGAGCGAAGCGAGCATGGGCTGAAGCCCCCTAGTGTGTGTATATATATATATTATTAGTGTTTTATATATTTTATATAACTAAGTTATATAAAAAAAGTGTTTTATATAACTAAGTTCCCATAAGACATCCACACCTACACCTACCCTTCATCTTGCCACATGTACTGATGCATTGGCATCTTCTTGATTTAATCATTTTTTTAAACAGCTCCGACATAACACTGCTTTAATTATACTTTTGTTTTATTGTAAATGTGACAGAGATATTTTACTAGTATGAAAATGGCAGAATTACACAACAACAGATGTAAAGTGAGTTAGTAAATGATGACTTTCTATACTGATGTATTTTTGTTACTTATGCCGGTAAATTGATATATGCAGTAACTGAATTTGTTCTCTGTAGTTGACCTTCTGCTGATGGCTAGGTATACCTGTGGCTTATTTATGTTGTGAAATATTCCTTTTTGTTTCTTTGCTATGTTTTTGATTAATTTATTAATTTTTGCATTCAAATTGATTACTTTTCTTTAATGGGTAGTTCTGAAGTTTACATGTTGGTTAGGTCTACTGACTTCAAAGACAAGCACGAAAAACAGGAGCTGAGGCTAAATCCAATATTACACACTCTTTGCTGTTTTATGTTCACAATCAATTAATGCAACATGAAACAATGACCTATAATCCAAAGGGTGTACAACACAAAAGGTGCTTATCTTCTAAACTATGAAAACATACAGCATATGCATGGAAATCTAAAAAATACATAATCAAAAGGTGAAGGTCTGCATTTTTTAATCATATTCTTCTCCTCATCTTTATTGTGGACTACCTGTGTTACAATCCCCTGTGATAATGGGCCTTGGTTATAGTGGCCTCAGTTAATCAGATCAAACAGAAGTACTATGTAAATAACTGAGTACTTTTCTATATACAATATTTGTTATTTATTATTAAATTTGGTGTTGGATCCATGACCAGCAGCATAATGTAAGGCTAGAGCCCACTTTGGACTGGGTGCTAGGAACTACAAACCAGCCTTGAATGCTCAGATGCTTTTGCGCCCTCCAAACCAATTCAGCATGGCCAAATGTAAATATGGATGGCAGAGAGACCCAGAGAATACCTCTGGAATTAAGAAGAAAATGAGAATAACTGAAATAATCCAGACAGACAGCAGGAGTACTTAGAAAACACGCAAAGAACATTACCTGGTCGTTAAATTGAATTCTGGCTTTTAGAAGGCTTTAGAAGGCTTTTTGAGGCAGCAGCTTTATTCACTGTAGCACTGTGCCACAATCTCCATTTTACAGCAGCAAAAAAGTTGGACACCTCTTAGATGTACAGCACACATCTATTTGAGATTAGAGGAGAAGATTATGTGTCATTATTATGCTAAAGCATATCATTTGATATTATTTATCTCGATTCTTAGGAAGTATTTAATAAGTGTCGACACAACAGACTTTTGATCAAACTAAAAGAAATGGGAGATCAAGGTGTGGCATGAGGATGGGGTTAAAATTGGTATAAGCACGGGAAGCAAAGGGTTATGTTGCGAGGAGCCTTTTCAGAATTTAAAGTGGCATCTCTCAAGTGACTTGGACTGCTGCTGTTTCAAATATGTAAGTGATCTTGATAAGAATACAAACAACAAGCTGGTTAAGGTGCAGATTATACCAAACTAGGTGGAATGGTAGAGAATCAGCCTAAATCATTACAAATAGATTTGGACCAGATTCAGACTTGGGCAAATTTGTGGCAGATGAAGTAAAGTATTATATATAGGAAGTAAAAAAAGGACAGAGGAATCATCATGGATTCTTCACTTATTTTCCAGACAGTTTACAGAAGTGATTAATAAGGCTAATACAATAATAGGTTTATATAGCCTAATGTGTGGTATAAAAGTTGAGTGAGGTTGTGCAATGCACTATAGAGGCCTGTGCATAGACTGGCTTGTCAGATTACAAAATAGACATAGCAGCACAAAAGACAGTCCAGAGATGATGCCAATTCCAACTGTGAGGAAAGAGTGTTTGCTTAAACTGAAAAAGATTCAGCTCTTCGAAGTACCCTCTTTGTGTCCAAAGCTGCTAGGACAGGCTTTGGTTCCCTGAAATCTTCGGACTGGATAAGCAGGTAAGAAAATGGATGGGTGGATGGAGTCTGGAAAGATGATCTTCAAGCCTTCAGGTAACCTGAAAAATCAACTATCACAGTCATAAAACTATGCACTGCACACTTGTTTCTTTTAAAATGTTCTCTCTTTTTTAATGGAAATGGAAATTAACACATTTGTTGTTCCTGTTTAACAAAAGTAGCTCTTCTTCTGTAATTTGTATAACAGTGTGAAGAAGCTCGTTCTGGAGGCACTTAACAAAAATCAATTCCTCAAAAGACTGGATCCACAGCAAATAAGAGATATGGTGGAGTGTATGTATGAGAGGAGCTACCACAAGGGAGATCACGTTATTAAACAAGGGGAGCCGGGGAATCATCTTTTTGTACTAGCAGGTATTACTATCCATCTGCAATTAATTCCATAAATATGTAAAATATTTCACAGTTTGATGTTACAAGAAAACATAAGGGATAGACTTTAAATTTGTTTTAATTGATGCATCAAATACCAAACAAACTTCAGTTTCCATATTAAATAAATATTATGCACAATGCTAGTTTTTGTCTGTGTTTAAACTTCTATATTTGCAACTTCCTTATTTGAAATTCCAAAAGTAGAACTTCATCATACAGTATTTGTTTGTTTAAGCGGCAGGAGTGCAAATATTTGATTTGTGTGTTTGCTAGGCCACAAATGTTTTGAAATAGAAGCTTTCAGAGCTATGGGTCTGTTTGAACAAATTCTATCTGCATTCTTTTTTCTATTATTATTACTATTAATGTAATGTTAATGAGTAATTTATAAAAATTTTGATAGTATGACTGTAAAGTACTCTAAAGTTATTATTCAATTATGCCACACCATGACTCAAATTAACTGCACTATGCTATCTTTTAACTTTTAAGTATTTTCTGCAATGAATGTTCAGGATTAGGACCCCCTAGGTTTTCCTTTTATGCTACTTTATTTAAATAACTATTATTGAATTTTATGGAAATGCATATAGGTAAGCTTTGTGTATTCATTGGCTATCATTATTTTAATTTTATTATTTTTTTGAGTTCAAAAACAAGCAACCAATTTGGAAACTGTAAAGCATCACAACACCTCGGGCCTCACATATGTATAACACCTTGCATGGAGTTCACACTAAAACATGGCATACCGACAAAACTATAAATGTGCGTATGCACAAAAAATTCAGATGCATAAAATTGTGCATAAGCAAAGTTCTACACACTTTCCCTTTATAAATCCCAATCAACATGAATCCTAACACACATGTTGTGGTTTAAGCAACAAAAGGAAATTGATGGAGTAGCACAGCGTGGCTGAGTTACTCAAAAGTTAAAGTTCAGAAAGTCGAACAGTGCCTGAAATAAAAAAAGAAGTGGTCAGATATCAAAGTTGATGTGAAAAGGTGAGATGCAGCCCACCATCTGAGTGCCAACACCACTGGAGGACATTCTGAACTGACTCCATACGAGCAAATACATTTGTGTGCGTGATTGTGCCCTATGATAGGCTGGTGGCCACTCCGTGGATGGTTGTGATTACTGCTATTCACCCATTGCTTCCAAGAAGTGAATAACTAGATAGAAAATAAGTAAAAAGATGCATTGAAGGATGGATAGACAATAATTTCTTTAGAACAATAAGCCACTTCAGATATGTTAGATAATTTCATAGACATGTTAATTTCTGTGGAATCCAAAAAGGGGAATATTAAGTGCCATGACACAACAACATAGCCTTCCCCAAAATTAGATATATATATATATATTTAAGTTCATCATTAACTTGACACATATGTTAAAGATTGTTGCCTCAAACTGTCTTATATGGCACTTGGTTATTTAATTTGAATACAAAATGCTGTTTTTTATTTTCTTTGGGTACCGTTTTAAAGAAGTATACAATGCAGACATACAGTTAACACAATGTCTTTTTACCTCACATTGCTCCTCAAAAAAATTGAGAGATTTAGATAATCTACTACACTACCTCAAATAGCTAACACACTGTAAATGCACTGTTTATTCATAAAAAAAAAAGTTTATATACTAGCATATTAAGGATATGAGAGATGATAAAATGAAAAGCCATATGGAGATGTAGCCTCAAGCTTTAGAGGTTTATGATAATAGCAATTAAAAGATTTACTGTTATCAAAAGCATCCTAAGGATTAGGGTTGTGTGATCAAAGCAAGGACAGCACACAAACCTAATTGATTGTTGCTGCAGCACCACTTAATTTATTTTCTATTTATTAAATACTAGTAGGAATTAAGGGTTGCACTCTGATATTTAATGTTTGTGCAGTATGGATAACTCATATTACAAGGAGGAACAGAGAAATGATTACAACTCTAAAGACATATTTATGACCTGGAGTGATAGTTTTAAACTCCCAGATAATTAATTGTGCAAGAGCAAATCAGATATGTGAACTAATAAAGAACAAGGCAGAAAGAGATGGTTCAGGGACATCGGTATTGTAATCAGTTTAAATGACAGAATACTGAAGAAAGCAATGGAAAATTCAAAGAAATCTGAAGATGCCATTATGGTCCAGGCATACAATAGTGCAAAAATAAATGCACAAATCAATACATAAGAACTGAGTAGAACTAAAGACTGAATGATATGGATAATTTATTTTCTATGATAGAAGATTGTGTTATAATGAAAAACTGTTTGACTTTTGTTATCATGTAGTATTAATTATTTTCTGGCATATATTTTGTTTACAAAATACAAATAACATTAAGATAAGAAAGGTCATCAATGCAGGACTCAAACCAGGATGCCACCAAATTATCACTGGGGCAATTCTACAACTGCTGTAGAGCAGCATGAAGACTGCATGCACTTTCTGACTGTTACATGCAAAACACATTTGTGGTTTTCTCAGATTTTTCATGAATAAATTAACTTTTCAGTGAATTTTTTTTTTTTTTTTTTGCATGATGGCTATGAGGTTGATCACTAGTGAAAGCCGATTCTCTTAGGGTTGAATTAGGCCACTTCCATATAGCAAGAACACTTTATTGGAATATTGTTCATACGGCTATGTTTTAGCCTCACTTTTTGTGTATTGTTGTGTATTGAATAGCTGCTTTGAACAGTACACAAAATAGTAATGTAGAATGTAACATATAGCAGCATCTTTACTAGTAACAGAATTTGGAAGGATTATAGCTCTAGGAATAAAAGAGTTCTTAAACCTATTGCTTTACCTATGTAACTCGTATCTAAAAATCTGTTACTTAAAATTTGTCCACTGAATCTACTCTATAGATATATATAGATTTTGTGCAACAATTTTATGTCACATTTTTGTCACACTTAAATCAGTCTTATTTTAAAACCTATATATATATGTTTGGTATTCTTTTCAGAATTTATTGAACTTTAATGGAATGTTGTTAGATTTTCAGATTCCTATTCCATTTTTAAATAAAACTAAAATATCAAGAACTCACGTCCCGCGAGACGAAACTTTGTGCCAACAGATTTAACCACGTCTGTGGCCAAAAATAAAACAAAGAGTAGATGACAAAGACAGCTGTACAGGCTTTTAAATGTTCGAAGCGCTGCGTGACATGCAGATCACCAGGAGCAAGCCAGCAGCTGATCGAGCAAAGAGGAGGTAAAAAAAAAAAAAAAAAAAGCTGTATTTGTTTCAGGTGGCACAGTGATGCAGTGGGTAGCACTGCTGCCTCGCAGTTAGGAGACCCAGGTTCACTTCCCGGGTCCTCCCAGCGTGGAGTTTGCATGTTCTCCTCGTGTCTGTGTGGATTTCCTCTGGGTACTCCAGTTTTCTCCCATAGTCCAAAGACATGCAGGTTAGGTGCATTGGTGATTCTAAATTGTCTCTAGTGTGTGCTTGGTGTATGTGTGTGTGTGCGCGTGTGTGTGTGTGTGTGCACCCTGCAGTGGCTGGGATTGGCTCCAGCAGACCCCCGTGACGTGAAGTTAGGATATAGTTTGTTGGATAATGGATGGATGGATGTATTTGTTTCCCATTGTATCACCGTTTAAGAGGAGGTTTCGGAGGAGTGACCGTGTCTCCTTGGGGTGCGTTCAGCCCCCCTCTTCACAACACAAGCGGCAGAGACGCAAAGTGGCTGGCACGTAGCACGGGCAAGGGGGGTTGGTGAGCCAAGCAAGCAGGGGATAAGCCCCCTAGTTATTCAAATAAATTTGTAAATGAAAATGAAAATTTGCCATTAATATGTCAGAATGTGATACAGTCCTTAATAATAAACAAGTTGGTTCAAATCCTGGCCCAGGCTCTGTCTGTTTGAAGTTGACCCACTTCTGTATGCATCTCTCCAGTTTTCCTAACATATCCTAAAGGCATACGTGTTCAGATAATTTATGACAGGTGAGTTTACCCTGGAATGAAACAGCACACTATTTACAGCTGGATCCTGCCTTAATGTTTATATATTCAGACCATGGATGGATTTATGAGAAATGGCATTATTGTTGTGTAACTGGCCAATGCCTTTACCAAATGTGACTTAAACTGATATGTTGTAATTGAAGATTTTAAATGGTATGTTGTAATTGAATTTTTCACTCATTATCTTGTAATGTTGACATAGAAGACAAATCTTTTTACTTTTACTCTTTTAACTACAGAAGGAAATCTGGATGTTTTTCAGCACAATAAGTTAATAACATCCATAACTGTGTGGACAGCATTTGGAGAGCTAGCAGTTTTGTATAACTGTAAGAGGACAGCATCTGTCAGAGGTAATACAGAACTTTTGTACTTTTTATATTTTTATACTGTACATTTTATTTTTCAAAGTGATCTGATCTTTATCAGTGCTTAGTTTGCAAATGATGAGGTGTCAGAGCTCACAGTTACTGTCTGGGAGTGGAATGGATGTGTGACAACAACGGCAAGTTGAATTCAATATTTAGCCTAATAAATACTTAAGATCAGTGCTTTTTAAAGTACACTCACATGCATAAATTAGTTTTTCACTTGAGTATATTTCAAACGTACAATGTTCCACCGTCCACACAAGAACTGAAGTTTCCATTCTTATCAAACTTATCTCATGAGTCTTCATTCCCATTGCCTCTCATCCTCCACATCAGCCTGCACACCTGCTGCACCAGACCTAGCCTCTTCCTCTGTTTTTCACTACACTGATCTGATGTATTTTTGCTTTGTGCCCTCCCCCACCATAACGTATAGTCTATGGGGGAGGAACAAAAGCTTTAGATTTGTCAAAAATTCCAATCTCTGATTTTTGATGGATCGCAAGGTTTTTGGGTCTCCCGATACCAAAAACATCAATGATAGGTGTGTATCTGTCTGTGTGTGTTTGTGTGTCAAAGTTTGTTGAGGATGGCCTAAAGCCAAAATGGCTGAATATAAAAATACCAAACTCGAAACTCAAGCCTGTTATGAGATGATGGATATGCTGATAGGTTTTTGAGTCATATCATGCATGAGAAAGAAGCACTCTAGAGGAACCCTCAAATACCGTAATTCTGCAATTAATTTTGAATTCTTCCTGTCAATTGCTATCATAATGACCTATTTTATGATCAGAAAGATCAGTGTCAGAGCGGTAGATAATTAATGAAATGCTATAGAATAGTTTGGGTAACTTGCTTCCTAGGGCACAAAGCCTATTGACGCTCATGTCCAAATTTTTTTGATCTGTGCGCCTTCTAGTGTTTGCACCCTTTTTTAATCACCTCAGCCAATCAAAAAACTCATAGGTGTAGTCTTAACTAGGCTACTTTTATAAAGTTTAAATACAATCTGTGGAATAAACCTTGTTTATTTAAACACAATAGAAATTTACAAAAAAGAAAATTTTTGGGGTCCCAGTGTGTGGGTGGAGATCCTGGAGCACACAAGGTTCAAAATCAGAGGTACCGGAGCTGTTTTATCATCAGTTACTATAAAGTAAGTGATAAAAGCTTTTGGTTTGCTACTCAAAGTTGATGGGATTGATAGGTGGCTTTGCTAAGTGTGTTCCTGGAAAACATTGCTTGTGAATCAATGCATTTTTGTAGTGCTTACATAATATATAAGAAAAAACGTATTTGATTGCTTTGGTCATGTAAGGCATTATTTTTAACATCTACAGTAAGTGAATCGGTAAAACAGTTCACCTCACCTTCTTGTGTACTTATTCCCATATAAGCTAAACATTTTATGTAAGCAAATTATCTGTTGCAAATAATAGCTTTATAATCATTATTATTTATTGATATGTTACAAATTAATATTATATGGCCAATCAGCTTTTTATACAGAATGATATTTATGACTTTTTAATTTTATATGTGTGAACAAAGTTCTGCATAAAAAAGAAGCAAAACTTTACATATTTTTAAGAATCCTAAGTTACTGTCTTAAAATTACTGTGATGCACACAGCCTTCCAGTAGGAAAGCTTATTAACGTCTACAGTGTATGTATTAAAGAATCATTGCTAATCACTAAACTGTTTAACTTTTGATGGGTGTAATACACAGAAACATATAAAGTCATAATGACAGAAGAGAAAGTTTCCAATACTCTAGAAAGTGTTAATAAAGTTCTATTCTTAAAATATAAGCTTTAAATGTTAATTATGCTTTAATAAATACTTTCGCAATATTCTTTCCAACTTTGCTTAGGTAGTAGGATTTTATAAACTAGGCCTTATTATAAATAAATGAAATACATGTGTATGCACATTATACTGATTCTTTTCTTATATTACATAACATTATGGGGAGGGTTGAATATAAACACGGGTTCCGTTGAATCCTTTTACACTTTTAAGAAAGCCTTATGGGCACAAATGATAATTTGAGACATGTGCTATTTTTAAAGGTAAATCTGCGTCTTATGGCTTTAGTTATATGGGACAAGAGGTTAAAATGTCTGTCCTGGTCAGGGTCAAGCACACAATGTCCAAGACTCTTTATTCATTTTAATTTTTATTGTCTGCTTGCAGCTGTCAGTGATGTCAAGACATGGGCTTTGGACCGGGAGGTATTTCAGAACATTATGAGAAAAACAGCACAGGCCAGGCATGAACAATACAGGAATTTCCTTCGAAGGTAAGAAAAAAAAAGAAAAAAAGCTGTATATAGAATGTTTAATCCACAATTTGGGGTGAGAGGGGGCCATCATGGATAAATGGATTATTCACTTTCACCACACATCTCAAAGACATGCAGGGAATATTGATTGAATTAATGAATGATTAATGCATTTGTTAGAGTTTCTCAGTCATCATTTTCAAGGTACTTTTGTGATGATTTGGAGAGGCTTTGCCGATTTTAAACTTGATTAACCTTTACTTGCTTATCTTTCCTTTTTTACCTGAATTGTCTTGAGAGACTGCAGGCTGGCAGAATAGTCATTACAGATTAGATGTTGAAATTTTAAATGCTATAATTCTGGCTGTTTATCAGTTTCATAAATTTTATATGCACACTGAAACATATGTATTCATTTTCCAAAAGATTTATAAAGTGAAAATCCATAAAGAAAATTCCATTTGAATTTGGCTCCAAAAGTTAAAATTAGACTAGACTCATGGCTCAGTTCAATAACACTAATACATATTTGTCAAAGATTTGCACATGTCCAATCATTAACAGCATCAGATCTTCTTCCGCCTGATCCCGTGAGGGGTTGCCACAGCAGATCATCTTTCTTGATGTTCATTTTGAGCTTTTTATAGGGTAGAATTAAATGCAAAGTTGCATCAATAAACGAGACAGCATTTTTTTTTTCCCTCCCAAATTAAACTTTATTTAGAAAACTCTCCCGACAACATATATTGCTAACACCTCATTGAAATAAACAGCAGCATCTATTGGGACATTTGACCTTTGTTTTATTTATTTATTTATTTTTTAAATTAATTTTATTGTAATCGTTCCATACAAATTGATCAATTTTTACAAAAAGTAGGATTGAGATTGAAAAACAAGTCGCCCCCCACCCCTGAGAGAGAGCATGGCCAATGGGGTAAAACATACCTAAATTGATGAGTTTGATAGGCCAATAGAGATGAATAGAGAAGAAAAAGAAACATGGAAATAATTGCTTCCTCGGTGCTATAAGAGCTTATTCTAAAATGTTACCGATTAGATCCTGCCAGGTTTTGAAAAAAAATCTGTACAGATACTCTGAGTATTTGATTTTTTCCAATTTCAAATAGTATTAAACATCGGTTACCCACTGACTTAAAGAGGAGAGTTAGGATTCTTCCAGTTTAGCAAAATAAGTCTGCATGCCAGAAGTGTAGTGAATGCAATCACAGTTTGTTTGTCCTTCTCCACTTTAAACCCAGGTGGAAGAACACCAAACACAGCTGTTAATGGGTTAGGAGGTATTGTGACACCAAGGCTGTCTGAAAGGTAATTAAAATTTTTGGTCCAGAATGATGTTAATTTGGTGCAGGCCCAGAACATGTGACCCAGTGAGGCTGGGACTTGGTTGCAGCGTTCGCATGTTGGATCCTGCCCTGGAAACATTTTGGAGAGTTTAAGGCGAGACAACATTTGGCCAGTCCAGTCCTTTTGTAGCCGGAACTGATCCTTGCTTAGTAAGTGGGTCTCCTGTAAAAATACTATTTTAGCGTTTAAACCTGTTAAGTGAGAGAATACTTTCTTTCTCTTTAATTCGTGATTCAGGTCTTTAACATTGCAGCTCACAAAGTTAACTGTCCCTAACATGGAGACAGCGATTCTGAATTTTTGTTTTAATTTTATAGTCTTAACTGGAAGTGAGACAGCTTTAACCTTAATTTCCTATTTCCCCAAGAGTTATTGCCATGCAGCCTATTGTTACGTTGGTACTTAGAGACAGAATTTTCAATACAGGTTTAAATGCAACAGAGAAAGAGTTGAGATATGATGAACACCACATCTCATTGATCCCAGATTGAGAGCAAGGTTCCAGTAACTTTTCCCAAAGAATCCCTAATCCAACGCCATCACCATGACACAAAGTGGGCATTATAATTTAAGCCCAAAGTTTTAGGGTGAAGAGTATGAATGGTTCTAATGACACTGATGGTAACATCTTCAAGTTACTGGAGTTACTATGAACCTCTTATCACTGATGCGAGTCATACCAACACAGATTGCACCCTATTGCAGTACTTAGGCATGGAAACTGGTTACCATAGATGTCTATTTCACAGAATCAAACATTTTTTATTTGTCTTAAACTTGAGGGGGTTTACCTTTCCTTCCATCCACCTTCTGGATTTCATTCATACCTTTTGAGCAGGTAAAACCACTGTAATGTGCGTGCACATATACACCCATTAATCTGAATCATATGTGCTTTTTGAAAGGTATTGCTTATTGACTGTTTTTAATGAAAAATTGTTAATTGTTGTATTAAACTGCAAAACTGACATTTTTAATCCAAAAATTAAAACATGTCATACATTCAATTAAAATGACTGTTCTTTTGTTAGTGTCAACCTCATAACTCATTTGCCAGAAGACAAATTAAGTAAGATTGTGGATTGTCTTGAAGTTGTAAGTATCCGTTTTTCTTCAAAGTCTGATTATTGTACTATCTGTTCAATTAAAATGTATACTGCTTGTATATTCCAACTTTGACACTTAATTTAAAAATGTTTTTATAATTACTATGTAATATGTAATCTACAAACTCTACAGAGAAATTAATTTAAGATGGGTATTTTTGCAATTATACAGTTCTTCAGTAAAACTGTTTCAAAAATTAAAGTTTATATAAAAAAAAAAAAAATAAAAGAAATTTTTTGTTTGTTAAAATGTCTGATATGTGAGCCACGTTCTGTTTTGGTACAGGTCATAAAAAATAAAACAGCTATCTGAGTGATTGTCCTGCAGTAATAATATTAGAATTCTTATCATAGCCATTAAGAAAGATAATGGCCTGATCTTGATCCTAGTTTAAATTTGGAATGGTCGAATGAGTTTGATTCTGAATTATTGAAAGCTTTTCTGAGTCAGTCAGTGGATAGCTACAAAGCTGTTCCTGTTTATAACCAGTTGCATTCTGAAACTACTGGAGTTGTCACCCCTGCCCTTTTTTCACTTTTTACAGCAACTAATCCCCTTTGCTTAACTGACATATAACAACATTCTCAAACCCAGTTTATCTAATTCAGGGGGTCTGTCCGGAAGCACTGGGAGAAAGGCAGGAAACAACCCCAGAAAAGGCCACCAGTACATTGCATGGGCCACATTCACACTCAAATCACCAGTTAACGTAGGCTGAATGTGGGTGAAGGAGAATATGTAAATTCCACATGGGCAACGTCTGGGATTCAAATACAGCACACTGGATCCATAAGAAAGCAGGGCTACCCACTGTACTGTCATGTCACCCTTAGTTTGACTAGTGAGCCTTAATTTCTTACTTGATAGAATTATGGTATTAACAATGCAAATTACTCAATGCCAATTTCTTGCTGTTTTGAAATTTTTTTAATATTTAAGGAAGCAATAAATATACAGTTAAATCAGAAAAGAACAGAAACCAACCAATTTGAATACATTATTGTAAATTAATGACAGCCAGCCAAGAAATGTATTCACCCACTCCCATAACACCACGTCCATCCCAGAGAGCCCATCCTTTTGGGCCAGAAACTGGAATAAAATTAAGAAAACAAGAAAAGAAAATGTAATCATTGATGCACAGTGAGTGAGTGTGTGTATCAGTTTCCCCTTTAGAATGAACACCACAAATTTAGCGTCTTATCTGAAGCATCATAAATTCTGTCAGAAATTTCCAAACATAATTATTGATTATTTAGTTGCTTACCTACCAGGTAATGTTTGTGGTTGGTCAGCCGGTTGGCAAACATACGACACGTCCGTAAGGGGATGCACAAGTGTGTACACCTGATGAGCCCCCATAAAGACTAAACAAGTAGCATGTAGTCTTTGTATTGTTTGCCAGATACTGTGTATCTCTCTCTATATATAAAATCCAACGTCTCTGTATGTCTGTCCACTTTTCACGAGAGAGCTACATAATGGATTTAGGTTGGGTTTTTTTTTTTCTATAATTTACTTGAACATTCCACTTGATTTTGCGAATTCTCTCAGTGCGCTAAGAATCATAATTTGCTTGCAGGAGCGAAATATTTGCGCAAATCTGAGTCAGAGGCTGTGGGCCGAGGGGAGTGGGAAGTTGGGCAGGGCCCTCCTCACTCATGCGCCAGCATCTGTTTGAGTCGGTCTACCTCTGTGTTTTGGAGTGTAACTTGCCTCTGCTTAGCTAGTGATACCTGTCTATCGATTTCTAAAGTTTGTCTTGTTTTGTTACTACGTGGGCAGAGCCGCGTGGAACGTCTAGTATGTGTATGTATAAAAAAAAAAATATATATATATATGTTAAACAAAAGGATGCTTACACTCGATATAACTTGAAAGGCTAGAGGAAATTTCAACAATAAAGCAATAAACTGCAGGACAGTAATTATAAAACATTTCCCTGTTGTTAGATATACGGTAATCTATTATTAAATGCTTGATAAGTAGGGCTCATAGAACATGATGAAACATTTTTGTATATAGTATTCCCATATTAAATTTCATTATTTTTAATGAAGAATCGCATATTTTGACTGGCAGTTCATCACAGAGCACGCTCATGACTAACAGCACGTGAGAAATAAAAAAGCTTCAGGAGACTGACAAATAGTTTGGTGTCCATGAGTTTATGCTCATTTTTACTTTTCTAAAGTTTAATCTATATTCATTCATTTTTCTTGGAATTCTACGTTATGAAGTTAATTTTAATTTTTACATTTGTGCTTGCACCATACTGCATCACTGGAGTGGCCAGAGAGGTGGCTGAGAGACTAATTAGAAAATTAGAGTAGAAGGCTGCTTTTAATGGAGATCTGCACTTCATTTCTCTGTTACCATCTGATTTTAATTTAGTATATTTATACTATTCAATTTTTGTTTTTAATATTTTGGCATACTAAAAGCCTAAATTATTTGGATATATACATAAAATATTTGCATATTGTATGTATTTATTTCTTGATATAAATTGAAATACACTACATAAGAATAAACTGAACCTGGGAATAGAAAGAATCTGCAGTATCTGGAGATCATTCAAGGACGCCAAACTATCAGAACCAGTCCAGTCTAAGACACCTTCTTGTCAGTATACAGAACATTTCACATGACAGCTTAAATGGTTTTGACAAAAACTAGTAACCTGGCCAAATATACTGTACCTTGTCAAAACCGTATTCATACTGTATGTCTAAAAGTCTTATTGATTTATGGTTTGATGGTCCCAAGGTGCTGCTTTTAACAATAGTTCTGATTCACTGGCTCTGTTTACTTACAATTCGTAATGTAAAACAATGTTTTCAAATATTTGTGGGAGTTTTTACTTTTCAGCAGCTTCCAACTGTATTTCTATAACTTCACTGAATAATTTATTTTGTGCTTAGTCTTCGGTGAAAGCTGGAAAAAAAAACCCGAGGCAGTGTCCAATAATAATAATGTAATAAACCCCAAAATATCAGGACATTTTACATGTTGATAAGACATCAATCATTTCATCATAAATTTAGTGGCCTTGTATCCTGAATGCATTTTAGTGTACCATGAAAATCCAGACCTTTAGGTTTGCAGGCAGATATTGCTACCTTAACCTAAAGCATGTAAGGATATGTACTGTGTCACATAAATGACTCTTAATTTTGCTTCTCTCTGTTCCCATTATCTTACTTTTTTGTGATGGCAATCTTATAAACCAAAGTATGATTTCAGTTTGAAAAGCTTTTGTAAGGTTTTAATAAACAATAAAATAAACAGGAAACAGTACTAAAATATATCTGTTTATGAAATCTTATTCTTCACACTTCAAGGACATTCCATTATGCAGTATGTCTCAAGGGGGCTTTGGAAAAAAAAAATGTTCATTCACTCATTGCTGATAAAGACAATAGCATGTGATCTCAAGGGGATGTTGACTCTGTAATATAATACAGGCACAGATGTTACACTTAAATATTTTATCTGATATTAATCTATATTAATAAAATGTATTGGGAAAGGATTGTTTTCTATTTCTGTGAACAATAAAGCTTAACAATGTAAATTCATCCAGTTTAAAATGTTATTCATGATTGTAATAATGTGATGCTTTGTTTATTATATCTTATATAACAGTCCCAGTGAACAATTAATGTGCTGTTTCGCCAACTTGCAGTTCTGGAACAGAAGGCTTACTGTAACTGGAAAACACATACCATACATGAATTGCATGAATTGTTTTCAGATATTCCATTTAGTTCACCATGACAGGGAAGTTGTTGCATTACTCCTAATTTTCTTTTTCTTTTTCATGATCTATGGCACCTGTTTATAATATATAAACAAAGAATATCACAGCTACATCAGGTCCAAGGCAGGGTAGGAGAGGACATCAGTCCATCATGGAACACCAGGCCAATTACCATACAGTACATTAATTTGGGCTGTAGGAGAACAATCAAATAATCTGGGCAGAAATCCTTTAAAGCACTAGAAAAAAGTTCAAACTGTATGTGAAAAATGCCCAAACACAGGGTTTTATGCCAATCTTCTAGAGCTGTGAAGTGCTTGTGCAAACCATTTCACTTTTGTGCCAACATTTTCCAGTATTTGGCAGTAGCCAAAGTGGTTTATCCAAGGCTCAGTTACTGCATATTAAAAGTAATCTATTGACTCTGATTACAAAATGCAGTCTGGGCAAAATAATAATAATAACTTGGCTATGTTTAATCTATCCATCCAACTATCTCTCCATGCATGGAATAAGCTTTTTATTACTGCCTTAATAACAGGCCATATGGACCTAGAGCTAATCTGACACCATCCATCCCTGGACATGAGAAGGTCATTGCAGGGTATACTTACACATACCAACTAATTTAAAATCATCAACCAATCTGATGATTGTGAGCTACATTAGGTCCATGTCTTATACTGTCAAAGTAAACCAGAATCCTTAGGCACAGGGTGTCCACATTAACTTTGGAAGAACATGCAAACCACCCAAAGGCGGCAGTGTGGCTGACAAATAAATACCAGCTGTACCAACATGTCATGTCAGGTTTTACTATTTTTTTTTTAAAGCTATCATTAAAATATAAATATTTCCATGTTATAGTTTCAAATGTAATTCTGGAAGATCAAAGAAATTAAATAGTTGAATGTGTATAATGCCTATGAACACCTCCTAATTCATAATAACATACAGAACACTCTAAAATTTGTAATATAGTAAATATTAAAAATTAAAAAAAATAACCATTATGAAGAAAACGGAGTTTACATTTCCATTCATTTGATTAGCAGTTGTTTTTAGCCAAAGCGACTTAGAAAAGAGGTAAACATAATCGAGTAACATTAGGCTCGGGCCTGTTTGTTCAGCAAGTGTAATAGGACAGGTAAGAAAAGTTTGCCACAAATAAAAAGATGTAACAACTCACACATTTGCAATTATAGATTACAATCAATAAAACAATTAAACTTAAACAAATTAACCATGACTATAAAGTATCACAGTGCAAAAAGTTTTAGTTTTTATTTGTTTCTCCTCTTTTCAATTAGACAGGTGATTTTCACAGAATAGATGAGTCTTCAATTGCTTCTTAAATACATACTGTACCTGTACACATTTAACTCCTGTTCATTTTTTTTAAAAGGTGCAAGTGCAAAAAGGTACAGATACTGATTCTCATTAAAACCTTTGAGTAAGAATATTTTAAATCAAATAACATTAACTAATGCTGACTGTGACGGAATTGTTTTTCATTTTCTTACTAAACAAACTCTGTAATATTTAGTAGGATTTCCAATTTTAGATGGGGTTAAAATGTGCCGGAGCTGCTAACAGATGTTTCTTGCAAGTGCTGTTTGTCACACATTTCTGTTTCCTTTTCTGCCCCAGTAATTTCCTTTGTGCTCTGTGTGACGGTCCTCCCTCGGTGGATATTTTAATTGCTGCTGCTGCAGTGTTGTTTAGCCCTCCAGTGATGCAAGTAGTAGAAAGGCTTGTGGCTGGGAATAATCAATGTTTGTCTCATTTCAGCCTTTTTTTATTGCTTTTAGGAATATTATGACACGGGGGATTACATTATCAGGGAGGGAGAGGAAGGAAGTACTTTCTACATTATCGCCAAAGGAAAGGTAATACTTTGATTTTACTCTGCCATTTTCCTTCAATAAGTGTGCACCTGATCTACAGAGGATCCCCAGTTCTCACCTGTCAAGCAGGGGATGACCATTACAGCTCTTGTCTCTGGGGTCACTCTCAGACTCTGCTCCTTCTGCAATCTGACACCTAAAGTACAAAGACACTTTAACCCTTTCCTGCATTTCCTGCCTTCAGGGACTCTAAAATTGCTTGGTATAAATGAGTTACAGAAATCATTTAGAAGGCAGGAAACACTTAGACACCTGAGGATACAGTCCTTTTGGGTTTAAACAGCCACAGAAAAATAATTCCCTTTGTCTTTTAGTTGAGTGGGATTAGTCTAAGAACTGGAAAAGAGGTATAAAAAGTATTATGTAGTCAAGAAAGTATGCAGTGGATTGATGGAAATGTAACTAATTCGGTTGATTTTGACAGTAATCATGCAATCTGTCTTCCTCTTTAATGTATTATAGCAATGCTTAATTGAACCCCAATGGTGCGATTCAATAAGGTTTTATATAAAGAAATAGTGTGATTTATCACTCTTTCCTTTTAGCAAAAATGCTCTTTAGTTGATTATTGAAAATCCATACATAAAGATTTTATACATAAAACAACTGTGCATTTAGAGACAAGGGTGAGATAACTTGAAGCAAGCTTGTTATTACTGTACCACAAACAGGTTTTGAAAATGTATTGTATGTCCATTTCAGTTCTGGGTGGCATGGTAGAGCAGCGGTTAGAGCTGCAGCTTCACAACTCCAGAGCCCTGGGTCAGAATCCTGGTTTGGTCACAGCCAGTGTGGAGTCTTCACATACGTTCCATGTCTATATACAGTAAGGTGTTTCACCATGTATTCCAGTTTACCTACCATATCCCAAAGTTATCTGTGTTACATTCATTTGTGACTCTAAAGTGGTCCTGTATGAGTGAATGGAAATGTATTACACAGGCATGTTCAGGTGGTACAGAACAGGTTGAAACACTTTGGTGAAACTGCACTGGCAATGACTTCTTGAGTGGCAGGTGTCAGAGGTGGCTGGGGTGGCGACCCGGCCAGGACGCCCAGGAGGACCGGAAGAGGGCTTGCGCCTTCCCCAGACTATCTGGGGGCGACCGCCCTCGTTCCTTTGGGGGCCACGGGTACAGAGCTTTGAAGCTCCACCCTGTAGGGGCCCGTGGTCACTGCCAGGGGGTGCCCCCATACCTTTGGAGCCCTGGACCTCAGTACTTCCACCACACCAGGAAGTGGTGGGGGGGAAGAGGAGCAGGGACACCCGGAGTGCTTCCGGGGATGTAGCCGGCACTTCCGCCACACGGGGGTGTGTCCGTGGAAGGTTGCCGGAACCCATCTGGAGCACATCCGGGTGATGATAAAAGGGGCTGCCTCCCTTCATTCGGGGCGAGAGTCGGGAGTGGAGTGGACTGAGCTGGAGAAGAGAGAAGGAGGCGGTCTGAAGAAAGGCATTGTGTGGCCAGGACTTTGGGGACTTTGGGGCTTTGTGGTGCATCTTGAATTGTAAATAGTGTAAATAAACGCGTTTGTGGGTGACATGAATGTGTCTGCCTGTCTGTGTCTGGGCCAGCCTCCACACAGGATTAGTGTAATCAGACCACAAAAAGATGTTATGTTCTTTATTTATGAAAGGAGCTCCAGAGGCAGACACTGGAAATGATTATGAATTAGAAGGACAGTGGTGGATGCTGGATAATGGCAGGGATTTTGTCATAGTGGCTAATGCTTTAGGCTTCAAACCCTGAGGTTTGTGTATGACCATGAGCAAGTCAGTTCACCTGCCCATTCTCCAACTGGAAAAACAAAAGAAATGTAACTAATTGTATCTCAAATGTTGTAAGTTTCCTTGGATAAAGGCATCGGCCAAGTAATAATAATAATGAATCAAGAGTCCCCCAGTATACTGGGTGGTAACAGGTAAAAATCCATCATGCTACTGGTGGCTTTCTGCTACCCGTAATAGTGAAGAGGTGACCTGATGTTTGCCTTATCCTTCAAAACAGGAAGAGAGACAGAGCTTTGATCCAGGATTACAAGAAATTCTGAGACTTCTACATGGGAGCAATAGGTGAATGGTGCCAAAAGTTTTGAGAGGCTATTCTTTACCCCAGAAGTTATTCCTGGGACATTATTGGAAGTAGGTTGTTCCCAGCCAAGGCTTAAAAGCCCAGTAGATGAGCTTGAGGGGAGTCTGTGGCAAGGGCTTCACTGGTGAGAGGAAGAGAGTTTCACCACTAACTCCAAAGACACAAATCTATTCCGAACTCCAGTATGGTTACTAATTTGAATAGGCAGACGTATATAAACCTAGCTAAACAAAGTTTATGCAGCTAGATACTCTATCCACATTTATCACCTAAATGGTTAGCTTAGAACAGTTACATTTCTTTTAACAAGCAAAAAGAAATAAAAAACAAAAAGGCAGAACAATCCAGCCCTAACTCTCCATACCTTGCTCTGTTAAACCCAAATCCTTCTCCACACACATGCACACTCACACACATGCACGCTAAAACCCAAACAAGCTTCTTTTTATATAGTTACACCCCACCCACAAACCCTGATGATTTTATAACAGTGGGCAATTCAATAGGTAAGTAATAAGGGCAGGACCCAATTAAGTCATCTGCACCAAATGAAGGAGAACAAGCTTCGTTTACCAAATAGATCAAAAGTAGGTCATAACACCCTCATCACTACATCACTACTATTTTTGTACTTATCAATTGTCCATGACTTATAACATACTGTATATAACATCATTTTGGATGACCGTTTTGATGTGCAGCACATGCTGTTTCTCAGAACACATAGGCTTATTTTGCCATTTAAAGCTTCACAGAAAAAACAGTAAGAAAAAAATATCTTCAATGTATAGTGGTTAAGGCTTTGGACTTCAAACCCTGAGGTTTTAGGTTCAAATCCCACTGACATGGTGTGACCATCTGCAAGTCACTTGACCTGCCTTTGCTCCAACTGGAAAACCAAAAGAAATGTAACCAATAGGATCATAAATGTTGTAAGTCACCTTGGATAAAAGTTATCAGCCAAATAGTTACATTTAAATGTAAATGTTAAATATTAGAAAACTAGGCTTAACTGTATAAAAACTGAGTATCAGTAGAAGTCCAGTTTAAAACCTTTTGGACCCAAATGTGCAGCTGGAGTCAGCTGCTCACAGAGTGTTTATGCTGGTGTGTCATTTTACATTGAGCACAATATAATTGGATGTTCTGTACTGTACACAGGTAAGAGTAGTTCAGCTTAACACAAAATCTATGGGGTTATTTAACATGTGTTAAAGCCTATATGAAGTTGAAGGCGTACATATGTGATGCACAAGTATTTTACTGAAGAACACATTTCTTCATCTGTACTTCAATAGACTCCTTTCAACATTTTCAAAGCTCTTGTACCACTTCAAACACATTAAACTTCTCAAATTAAAACTTATCAATTGACATGGTCACCTTAATGATCTTGTACAATTAATTACTGACAGATTCAGTGTATTTTGCGCAAGATGCTATATACACTGATCAAAAAAATTTAAGGAATACTTTGAAAACACATCAGAAAAAAACATGGGGAAAACGTGTTAGGGACAAAAGGATGCCACAGCGTTTGATGGAAATGAAAATTATTAACCTACAGAGGGCTGAATTTAATGATGCAGCAGGCTAGTCCATTTTGCCGAAATTTCATTGCAGCAACTCAGAATCGTACTTGGTAGTTTGTATGACCCCCACGTGCTTGTATGCATGCCTGACAATGTCGGTGTATGCTCCTAATGAGACAACGGATGGTGTCCTGGGGGGATCTCCTCCCAGATCTGGACCAGGGCATCACTGAACTCCTGGACAGTCTGGGGTCCAACCTGGTTGCATCGGATGGATCAAAACATAATGTCTCAGAAGTGTTCTATTAGATTTAGGTCAGGCGAGTGTGGTGACTGTAGCCAAATGCAAAATTATTGAAAAAACAGGCAGAAAAGATGAGGAGTGAAAAATGTCAGTGGCGTCCACCTGTTAAACCATTCATTCCTGTTTTGGCGGTCGTCTCATTGTTGCCCCTCTAGTGCACCAAAGCAGCTGAAATTGATTAACTACCCACTCTGCAACTTAACTGACCAGATCAATATTCCAGAAGTTTCACTGACTTGATCCTATACTTGGATTAAAAAGTGTTCCTTTAACCTTTTTGAGCTGAATATAAACGTATAAGGAATATTGCGTTTAAAAAGTTTCAGTGTATTTCATTATTTTCATAAATGAGTGATTTCTATATAAATATATTTGTATATGTATTGTAAAGGTGCTTTTAAGCGTCCAGATGCCCGTTTTCAAACCTATTTAATCCATTTTGTGATTGTTGGAGTCTGTAGCTTATCCTGGAATGCACAAGTGGAAGCCAGGTGACAATCCTGGGAGGTCTGCTTTTCTTTTTTTTTTTTTAAATTGGCCATGCTTGTTTGTGCACCACACACATACTATCACTTCCAACGTGTCAATTTGGAATTGCCAGTAAACCTAACCTGTTTGTCTTTGGAATGTGGAATGAACCAGACAACCCACACAAACACTGAACAATGTACAATGGTTGCAGAAATGGTATCTGGACTAGGATTCAAATCCAGATTCCTGTAGCCGGGAGCCTATATGGCTAATCTTTGTAATACTGAGACATGTTGCAGCATCACTGTAATGTAATCTGTTTCCATAACACAGCAAAGTCCTTTCTCATTGTGTTGTCAAAAGAGCTCATAAAGTATTTTTCTACTGTCTTAAATATGCCTTTATATGATGGAATGGTGGCTCAAAAGGTTAGTGTTGCTGTGTCTCATGGACATAAACGTCATTCTACAGACTATTTCACATTCCTGAGATATATTGTTTAGGTTAAATTGTTAATTCTAATTTGGCCCTGTTCAAGTCATTACAAAACATTAAAATCCCATTTTTGACTCGGGTTCTACACTTATTGATACTCCTGGCCTGGTAAATGAAGTGTAACATTCTAATACCCACTCAATTTATTTCAATGCCATGAGGGCTGGTAGCATCAGGCAGAAGACAAAAACCAAGTCCTTGATGGGGTTTCAGCATATCATGTGGTGCACTTGTGCACACACTCTGGCTAAGGTGACAATTTGGATTTTTCAGGTCACATAACATGCATATTTTTAGGGACATGACAGGAAACCCAACAAAGACATTGGGCAAACATCCAGAAAAAATAGATATTCAGAATTCAAATTCAGGATGCTGGATCAATGAAGCTGAAGTGGCAACCAAAAAAAGTCTGACTAGTGTAACAAAAACTGCTCAACCCAGAAGCAGTGGTGCATTAGAAATCAGCAAGACGAGGTACACAGATGATTTAATTTGCATATTCAATAACCTCACATATGGTACTAGAAGTTTATACATTATGCATACCATGAAAAGAGAATAATTGGATGAGGTCAGTTCATGGTATCCTTCAAAAGCTTGTACTGCTGATGCTACACACCCAGGACATGTCAACAACCTGTTTGTCAGTTACTTGGACAATTGGCTGAATTCATCAGGAGAAATTGTTTAGCTCAGTGTATTGCAGTGGAATACATTGCATGCAAGGTAGATGATGATTATAAAAAAAGTTTACTCACACATTAGGAAGAATCTGTGAGGCATAGAGGAACAGAACATTAGAAGGCCCAGAAACTATGCAAAAGACTTTCATAGCACCTAAATCTGCCACTTTTCAGGATCTATTGAGATTCAGCAACTTTGATACAATGTCAAGACTCACCATGTAATACCCACAGAGATTAGATTCAGTCCTGAGCCACCAATTATATCTAAAGTGATGTTTTAGCCTAGTAACATAGAATTCAGTGGACTAGTATGGGGCTGTCTTCAGCATTGGGTCCTGTTTACCTTTGGAGCAGATGGCCATTGGATTCTCATGAAAGAAAAACACAGATAATGATGCAATCCAGACATTCCCCAGCATCACATTGACAGAATAGTGTGGAAGAAATCCCCCGAGGAAGACAGGAATAGTTCAATCAATTAGATTTTTATTCAGTCACAGATGAGTACATAGATTCTATGTTGCAAGGCAGAAGAGCAAAGTTCACTTTTTTGATTGGATTTTTATATTTTCTTCTTCCTCTCCCTTCCCCTTATTTATCAAAAAAACATATCGTTTACTTAAACATTTTATATTAATACGCTAATGGGCCATCTGTTCTTATTTTTTTACTATTCAGATAGACCCTAAAGAATGAATGGTCATCTTTCCTGTGTCAAATAGACACATTCCTAAAGAAACTGAAATTATCCTAGGTCAGCTTACTGTACCCTGTCTTAAAACAGACGTCTGTATGAATAACCTGCTGTTATAGCAAAACAGCTTTGTCAGCTATTAACTCTAAGTAGCTTGCAAGCAGTTGATTTTTTTTTCACAATAGCTTGTGTCATGAAGAATCCACTACAATAACCAATCTCTTGTTGCTGCTTGTTAGAGGTAGTCCAGAAGATCCTTGCACTTATTACAAAGACTTTCAGGGTTTGCCTCCATACTACCATTTTTCCAACAGAGCAATGCCTAATGATGTATGCTGATACAGTGTATGTAGAAAATTATGTCAAGCCAGCTATGGTTCACTCTACACCATCAGTGAACTACTACTGCCTGACTGGAGGTACTGTTGTACAAAACTTAGTTAAATTTGTAACAAGGCCCTTAGATTACTCTGTCACTTCATACATAAATGCTTATGTTGCCAGTTATAACTATTTCACTTGATAACGAATAACTACGAAGTATAGCACAATTGCAAGAAATAGCTCCTTTCGAAATGATTTCTTTCTTACATGTTGTATGTACTGGCTTTCATGCTGCTTCTGAGTTAAAATTATTTTTTCTGTCATTTAATATATGCCATTATTCCAGTTCCAGATCATGGGTATCAATAACGAAGAGTTTAGTCTCAGACTTGCTTATATTTTGCTTTTCTTTTATTTAGTACAAATAAGAAAAAAAAAACTGTTGTTCAGTACAAATGACTTATTTCTGTGTAGGTGAAGGTGACCCAGCGTGCTGGAAGCTTCAATGATCCGAAATTGATTAAGACTTTACAAAAAGGAGATTACTTTGGTGAGAAAGCCCTCATAAGGTAAGCTGGCCTTGCATTATTTAGCTCTTGGCCAATTATTTGATGAATCTTATTACATAAAGAGCATTTTGCAGTGTAAAATGATAAAAGCACCTATCAAAGGAGACAAACAAGAGGAAGCAACCAGAAAACAGTGTAGCTGCATTTTTTAAGATCACCAAAGTTCAGCAGCGCTAGCATAAAAAAGGGATTCAACAAAAGCCTGATACGCTCAAATGATTCTACAGACAAAATATCTTCTTTTTAAAAAATTTTAATTAAAAGTAAAACAGTTCACACAAAAAAGAAAAAATTAAAAATAACAAAAAAAAAGAAAAGTTCTTGTTAAGAAAAGTTCTGTTCAAAGCTTAAATCTTATTTCATTTCTTTAAGATTGCTTATTCAGTTAAATCATTTCCATATGTTTCTGAACCATCTCAAAACGGTCAAAAACTTTACGCCTATCCCATTTCTAAGTTGAAAATGGGTCTTTTAAGTCCCTGTTTACCGGGACCTGTTCTAAACAACAAATGACATAATTAACACACTGTACCTCAGTTATAGCAAGAAAGTTCTCTCTCATAATAACTTATATGGGGTCTATGACTATGGAAGAAATGTATATTTTATTCAAATTAAGCAAACACTAATATGAGTTTAACTTAAAGCTTTAACTTTCTATGATTGGCTCTTAACAAACATATTGCAAGATTTTATAAATAATCAAAAAGTGAGAATTCTCAGAAATAAAATTAGTGAATATGGAGTGTAAGTTGGATAATTGGCCAGAGACAGAGTACAGATTGTGTGATGTGACCAGTGGAGCTGCCTTGAGATCTGTACTTGGACCATCACTTTTTCTAGTTTTGTACTAATGACATTAATGCTAGTATTTAAAAACTGAAAAATATATGACTCTAAAATTGAAAGATAACAGATGCTGAGTGGGGAAAAAAAAAACAACTCAACATGATTTAAGCAATCCTCATACAATTTAAAAATGTAGATGATTTTCAAAAGTGTAAAGTGCTACACCTAAACAAAAGGTACATTAATTACAAATACAGGATGGGTGGCAATGATCTATAAAAAGCAACTTAAAAATGGATGTAAGGGCTTATGTTGATGCAGCATTCCTCATTGCCTAGATAATGTGCATAAGCCATTAAAAAGAAAAGCAAAGTGCAATACCATAAATGTTGTTGGATATAAATCAAGAGACATTATGCTCAAACTGTGTAATGTGGAAGTAAGGCAGTACAAAAAACACAGAAACATTAAAAATGTGCAGGGCTGAACAACCACAGGCATTCCATGATTAAAGGGTAGGTCCGACTCTGACAGACTAAGGGCATTTGGCTTCTTTAGTCTTCAGCAAAGAAGAGTACATAGGGATTTAATTGAGGTCTTCTTTTAATAAATTATGAAACACATACTCAAGGACACTGTTGGACATTAAGGAGAATCGTATTTATGAGTAGAATGATTTCAAGCTAACAAACATTTTTTTACACAAGGAGTACTTATGAATCTGGAACTTACTATATAGAGTCATAAGTGAAGCAGAACCCTTAACCTTAATTGATGAGATATTCAGACAGCCTAGCTAGGAGGTAGGCTGACCAGCTTGAAAAACTAAAGGGCCTCCTGACATTTGTCAAACATGCTATGTTCTTGTTGTGTTCGATCTGATAGATAAGAAAGCAAAAAGTGGAGAAAGAGCTTCAAAGATTAGGGGCAGACAAGCTAAAGGAGTATTCATCAAGAGTAGCGGGACCTTTCAGAAGTAAGACAGCTGGCATCAGATGACTGACAAATTTAGAAAAAAAAAATAAAAGGACGCAATTGATCAGTGTTCCTTGTGTGTAGTTAGCATTAGGACTCTAGCAGCAGCATTTCAAACTTTTTGTAATCAGTTTGTTAATACTCAATATAGAGTTAGACCATATCAGTGTTTCATAGGTAGCTGTGAGAAGGCTTGACTGCCCAATAATGACAAGCAAAACATGCTAACAAAGAATCATGAGATGATTTGGCAAGCTATAATATTGAATGAGAAGATGATCATGGAGTAAGCAGTTCAGCTTTCCTTTTTAAATGTTAAGATTTAGTTATTTAAAACCACCCATGAAAGGATGGCATCAAGGCAAGGAGTGAACATGGCTGAAGTTTATTCAGGAGTGATTTTATAAAATTGGGTATCACTACTGTATTAGTGGTAGATGATGTAAAGCAGGTAAAGACAGTATGCAAGTGGCCACATCGAGATATTGAAAAAAAAGTTTACATATCGCAAAAAAAGATAACTGAACCAGTCATTTTGCATGTGTATTGTTGTCTTACAACTAATTAGGGAAATAAAAGGAGGGAATTAATGATAAAAGGTGCCGACTAGATCATAAAAGGGGGCAGATGGTTTTGCATTTGAAATCAATGTTATGAATTTACAGAATTCATGGTTGTTCAGATAGTACGCTAGGGACCCCAGGTGACATCAACTGTTTGTTTTAAGCAAGCTGTGTAGAGCAGAAAGGTGATGTGTCATTTTGAGATGGACTTTATTAATTGTACATCTTCCCTCATTTGGCAATGTGGGGTCTGTAAATCAAGTGTAAGAACGATAGAGGCCACAGAACTGATCTTCCTTTTTCCTTCTGTGCCATGAATTGATTGGAAATACAGGGAGTCAGAAAAGAACATTTCATAAAATAATGGAAGGCTGCAAATAGAAGCACATTTAATCCATGTTACACTTTCAGCTTTTAGGATGCATCAGCTCAATGTATTTATTTTATTAATTTTTATGCTTAGAGGCCACTTTCAATTTAGATGATTGGACATCCATCCATCCATCCATTATCCAACCCGCTATATCCTAACTACAGGGTCATGGGGGTTTGCTGGAGCCAATCCCAGCCAACACTGGGCGCAAGGCAGGAAACAAACCCCGGGCAGGGCGCCAGCCCACCGCAGGCCACACACACACACACACATACAAGCACACACTAGGGGCAATTTAGAATCTCCAATGCACCTAACCTGCATGTCTTTGGACTGTGGGAGGAAACCAGAGTACCCAGAGGAAACCCACGCAGACACGAAGAGAACATGCAAACTCCACGCAGGGAGGACCCGGGAAGTGAACCCGGGTCTCCTAACTGCGAGGCGTGCCGCCCATGATTGTACATACTCATGTTAAATATGCAGGGCTTGAAAGAATGAATTTTAACAGTCAGAAAAAAAACTAAAGATGAACCCAAAAACAGAAAGGTCTTCCTCTTCCTGCACTTGTATTGTGCATAACAAATTTTTTATAACCTTTCATATTTGATAACCAATCCCTTTAATGGATTACTTTGTAAAAGAGTTAGTGCAGGGCTGTGTCAGCATGCATCGGGAAAGGAAAAAACACATTAAAAGATAAATTTTAATGCTGTAAAGAAAAAAAGGTAAAAGACACAGAGCCTTCTTCAGGTCCTTTTCAGTGTGGAAACAACCCTTAAATTGTTAGGTTTGCTACAGTAGCGTTCTGCACGAGTCCCCACTTTACAAGGAAAACAACGTTTTGTTGGTTAAGACACCAGATAGTGGTGACATGCTGGATGTTGACTGGACATGCAATTACAAATTTCTCCGTATTCTGTACAATGACAATAGCACTGCTAGTACTACTGCTACTTTTAGCTGTTGCGGCTAGTCAGTTTAAAGAGTACAGTTAGCTGTAAACATAGTACAGCTTTAAATCTATAAATTCTTATTTGTCCCTTATTATGTGACAGTTTTTATTAAAGTATATTTGACATACAGGCATATAACACATCAGTGTCTGTTTTAATATGACAACCAATGTTTATATTTGTTGCTTGTATTTGTAAAATTTGCCCTTTTCTTCCAAAAATATTTTCCTTCAGAGTGACTTTAATAAAATTTATAAGAAATATTTTAAAAATATCATTTTGTTCAGCATATCTTGCCAGCACAAGGTAACCATATCTTTTATAGTGGATCTCTTTAATGAGACAAAGCTGTCTCTTTTACTGTTCATCTTTAAGATTTCAAGCTGGTGTGCAATATGAGTCGATAAAATGCTCTCATCTGATGATGCACACTGAAATTTCAGTACATTTAAAACGTAAAAAATTCAAAATATAACTTTATTTTACAACTGCCAAGGCGGCAAATTGTCAGTTTATAAAGTAGCATTTCTGACACACTTAAGTAAATAATTATACATGTAGTTTGTCTAAACTCTGTACACATTGTTTCCTTTCTATTCGAGATTCAACTTTAAAGCCTTTAGTTTATCATTGTGTAATTGTTAATAGTTAACAATATTTTCCCCTGTGTTTGTAAACTGCACATTCAAAATACATTAAATTATATAAATGCAATGTTTTGCTGCAGTGTTGTAGGTAAAATGCATGGTGTTTCTGCTCATAAATAAAATGTAAAGCTCTCTTTCTGTGGGATGGAGCTTCAAATGCCTAACTGACAATAATTTTTAAGTCTCCTATTATTGTGAAAGAAGGCAATGTCTATATGAATTAGTGTAATAACAAAACATTAATTGCATCAAAAGAAATGCATTATTTAAGAAAAGACATTATGACAAATTTAAAGTGTGTCTTGCTCCGTTTAACCTACTAACAAAAAGTGCACCATTTTTGCTTCAGATGCTTGCTTTTTTTGCCCCATATATTAATTTAATTACGTTTGAAATTGTGACTCTGCCATTCCTCTAAGCTTCTTTATGCATGTATGATCTATTTGATGTGTGATGCACAATATTTTCCATCTTCTGTTTTACAGTGATGATGTCAGATCAGCTAGTATAATTGCTGATGAAAATGATGTGGAATGCCTTGTTATAGACAGAGAGTAAGTAGCACTTGAGCCGAAAGCAAACAATAGAAGGCGGCCTCTATTCAGAAGCTTCCTTTCATCACAGTAAACATGAAAGAGAAAGGTTTGCTTAACATTTTGTATGTCATAATTTTAATTTCCAGTTTTTACTATGTAAAATAAGATTTTAAAATTGAATGTGTACATTATTTGGAAATACATATATAAATAGGCATGCAGGTGTTCCAGTCAGTCAAGCTTTCCCCTTTTATCTGTAATGTAAAAATGTTTAATCAGAAACTGATCATTTTACATTGACTGGGTGAAGTTTGTGAAAAGGACATTATAGATCATCAGTTTAATACTTTGACAACTGATGCTCAGAATAAGTCAGACTAACAATTGTACAGTATGTACTTGGTATCGGTTGATTCAAGAACCGGCTTCATCTATATCAGAATTCTAATTGCAGTAATGAATGGAATTTTATCTGAAATGTTTTTCATACTCTGTGAAAATTCCAATTGGTCTTGATAAAAAAATGGCTCACACATTACATGAGCCAAATCAAAATTTGTGCATGCTCAGTATATCAGGTTTTATGTGAGTGAACGTTTTATGGTTTTATTATTAGAGGGCAAATTTTGGATGACATGCTAGGAACAATTCCTTTGCTTTTGTACTGCAGTTATTTAATTGTCCACAATTGTGCACTGACTGATTTTTTAATCCTAGGACTTTTAATCAGACAGTTGGGACATTTGATGAACTTCAGAAATATCTTCAAGGATATGTGGCAACACTCTCCAGGGAGGATGAACAGAGGCTTGCAAAGTAAAGTGATATTTGACCTCTTTTCTATCTTTTGACCAAAGTATTGATTATATTTTGATGTAACTCTACAGCATTTTGGGACTTGTTATTTTTACAGTGTGCTATTTTACCATGCTTTGAGTCTTCAGTTTCTAAAGTAATAAAAATGAGATTTGAATGTCCAAGTCCTTTCCTTCATTCTTGTTAATAGATAGATAGATCTTTGTCCCCAGGGGGAAATTTGGCTTTTTACAGAATATTTTTAAATAAATAAATAAACACATCCATTCTGGTCTGAACACACACCAGAATGACTAAAAAACAAGAAAGTTCAAAAGAAAGAAATGTTCTCACTTGGCTGTCCCAGAGAGGCTTTACGCAGATGTATTGCTATTGGTATAAAGGAGCCCCCGTAGAGTTACTTGACACACTTCTGCTGAATGACTTGTTGGCGTTGTTGGTGTTAGTGTGTCAGAGAGGATGTGCAGCATTGTTCATAATGGCACTCAGTTTGGATTCAATTCTCTTCTTCGCTATTACCTTCAGGGGTCCAGACTGCATCTTATAGCTTACCCTTTTAATTAGCCTTTTAATTCGGTGGGCCTTTCTTGAAGTGATGTTACCAGCACAGGTCAAGCGTAGAAAATAGCACAGGCCATCATAGGAGTTTGAGAAGATGTGAAGAATATCACTTCCCACATTAAAGAAACACAGCCTGCTCTGCCCTTTCTTACACAGCTCCTCTGTGTTCTGAGACCAGACCAACCGGTCATTAATATGGACCCCCAAGTATTTGTAGCAGTGGACCACCTTTACATCCACCCCTTGAATAGTGACCGGACATATATAATATAGTAGGCCCTTTGTTTATATTATTTATTCAGAATATTAAGAAGATATTGCCAGTTTGCATATTCCAATGAAAATAGCTATTGTAGACCTGAATCAGGTTCATTCATTCTGCAGTACATTTGAATTATACTTCTGCACTTAGCATTCTTGTTTTTTATTTGAATGATAATGCCTGCCATTTTTAGATATCATATTATTTCAATTTAATTTCTGTATTTAAGCACAGCACATAGCATGCTCAAATCCACTTAACCTCATTCAGGGCCATAAGGAGCACCTTTTTATTTAAGATTTAAATTTTAAAAATTAATTCATAATAAAAAGAAAAATTAAATTCAGTATTCAATTTATAATATACAAAGGTGGGCAAAAGTAGGTTTATGAGGTATGTGAGGCTGGCATTTTGAGTACTTATAAGAATGTAACTAAGTACACTGTTCCGTAGTGACATTCTTTTGAGTTAATAAAGTTAGAATAAACTTGCATGTCTTTTTCCATATGGACAACTGTAAACCTGCTTTTGCCTTTCCTAGTATACTATTTATTCACTGCCTTTATAATGTTCGTGATTTCACTTGAATCAGTGCAGATCTTTTCTGTAAAGTTATATTTTATATTTTCAAGTGCCATTATAAAGCAATTCTTTTCTTTGATGGCACCTTCAATATCCCTTAATTACAGGGTCTATAAAGAAGCAGATGAACACGATTTCATTTTGCACTTGTGACTAACTGGAGCAGTGTTGTGAACTGTAGTCTCTTGATGTTTCATATCCTATCTTATACTTTCTTCCTTGCTGTGTTTTTCTGTTATTGCTCATGGCTGTTTCATCTCACACCATAAAAATCTTGGAAACGCTATTCCAGAGCCACCTCAGAGTACAGGTGAAAACAGCACCAGATCTGCTGCATTTTGTTAATTAGGTGCACATTCAGAGTGGATGTCACCATCATATATCAGAAACACAAGATTTCTCTTAACTGTAAAGGCAGGCAGCTATAGAGAGTTGTCATGTTTTTGATTGTTCCACCTCTTTAACACCATAAAACCCTTAATTCTAAGATATAGGCTGAAGTCAATGGAGTCTGAGTGTTTTAGATTACTGATTGCTTGAAAGCCAAATCACAGTTTGTGTGGCTACATACCCTTATATCAGACCTGGTGGTAAGCCGCTTGTCCAGGCTGACTCCCCGTTGACCTTATACACACTATACACACTTAAACTTCAAATGCAATTTCAAAGTGCAGAAGGTTTTAGGTCAATCTAATCATGGGGGGTACTAGGGAAGGGCAATCCGCAGGCTTTGTATATTTTATAATATTTTGTATTTCTTATGGCTTTTTATCTTAGAGCATCATCATGTGATCGATGGTCTCCAGCGGTTTCCTTGGAGATGATTCAGCTGAAAGATAAAGTGTCAGGGTTTTCCTCGACTTCTCCTTTCCAGAATCTGGAGATTATTGCCACTCTTGGGGTTGGAGGATTTGGAAGAGTAGAGCTGGTATGCAGCCTGGTATTATCGGAAAAATGACAGTTATCTTAATTTGCCAGAAAGGAATTGTCCAACAAACTACTGCATTAACAGTGGTTTGTGGTTTCTGAGTCTACTTTTGACATTAAAGTCATCCATTTCTTTGTTTTGATACAGTCTGCATTCATTTAATTTCAAATCTTACTATAATGCCATATTATTGATTTTAAAGCATGGATATACTTAATGTTTTCTGGCAGATTGTACTCTTGACCTTTAACCATTAATTGCTAGTTAATCACTATAACAAGCTGCTGAACAATACAAACATTATTGTTCAAGTTTACAAACCTGATGGTTTCAGAGGAAACACTAAGTTGACTGTTTATTTACTTCAGGTTAAAGTAAAGAATGAAGATGTGACATTTGCCATGAAATGTATAAAGAAGAAACACATTGTTGATAACAGACAAGAAGAGCACATTCACTCAGAAAGGAAGATCCTTGAGGAGGCATGCTCCCCTTTTGTTGTTAAGTAAGTATATCTTTAAATTCATTTTTATATTCTTCAGGTTCAAGTGAACACAGTGATCAAATAAAGGTTTTTTTTATTCTGAAGAAAGCAGGGATTTGCAATGCATATAAAAGAAAAATAAAATTGGAACACCCTGGCCCAAGAGACTAATCACCCATTTAAAAAATTATATCAGTCAGTCTGAATTTTGTATACAAGTGTCTTGTACAGAGTTTACTACCATGGAGCCCATACAAGAAACACAGGATAAAACTAAATAAACCCTTCATACTCTCCCTTTCTCACACACATACACAGGCATTTCAACCCAATTTAGACTTACCAACCAACCACTACCCCTCAATTAATCTTTATTATATACTGTATAATGTTACACCATGCAATATCACAAGGTACTTTACAGAAAAAAAATGACACCGCAAAAAATTTAAATTATGTTTCTTAGCAAATACATCTTTAGAATTTTAAATAAAACCCACAAGAACACAGGGAGAACCAACACCACATGAACAAGGATTCCAACCATTACCACACAATACCTCTCTAATCAAAAGGTTTTTTCAAACTACAGTAAGAATTTAACTTTTCATGAATCTCTTCTGTATTAGGTTTCAAAAACAGAAACAGTATAACATGTAGAGGATATATTGCCTTCCTACAAAGACAAACTAGCTAAGAAAATCAAGCACTTTTGCTAGCCTCTAAACCAGGGGTCTCCATCTCCAGTCCTGGAGAGCTACAGTGGCTGCAGGTTTTCATTCTAAGCCTTTTCTTAATTATTGACCAGATTTTGCTGCTAATTAACTCATTGCCTTAATTTTAATTGATGCACAATTTAAGACTCAGGCCCCTTAGTTATTTCTTTTTTCCTTAATTAGCAACCAAACAAAATTAAGACACAAAATGAACCAACACATAAACAACCTGCATCCATCACACAATAACTGAAAATAAAGAAAGGTGAAGGCCTCAGTAATATTGTTGATCTGCTTGATGGCGCTCTTAAAGAAAATCAACAGTTTTGAAAGTGTCTGTCATGGCAGAATGAGTGCCATGGAATTAAAGAGTCTCATGAAAAGTCAATTAAAATAAAGGGAAATAGTTAATTAGCAGCAAAAACTGGTCACTAATTAAGAAAAGAGTTAGAATGAAAACTTGCAGCCACAGTAGCTCTCCAAGGGCCTCATGCATAGCGACATGCATAGAATTCACACTAAAACATGGTGTACGGACAAAAGCGGATATGTGCGTACGCACAAAAAAATCCAGATGCATAAATCTGTGCAAACACCAAATGCCACGTTCTTCCGCTCCATAAATCCAAGTTGGTGTGACAAGTAACACATGTGCATGCACCTGCTGCCCCTCCCCAACTTCTCCCAGAATTAAGCCTCTTTGAATATGCAAATCAATATAAATAGTCCTCAAGCTCAGCGTTCTGTGAAAAAGCAATGGCAAAAGCACGGGGGAAAATAGAAGAATTTCAGGAAATACCAAGTGGAGGCAAGAAAAAAACGTACTATTTGTTGGTTTAAACAGTGGTATAAACAACAAAAGGAAGTTGATCGAGTGACAGAGTGTCAGAGAAACTTGAAAGTTCAAGTTCAAAGTCGCACAGTGCCCGAAATAAAAAAGTCAGATATCAAAGTCACCGTGAAAAGGTGAGTCGTAACCCACCGTATGAGTGTCATAATAGGGTACAGAGAAAAGAAAAAAAAATAGGGACACCGTGAGAAAATAGCTCAAAATGTCAACTTAAATCTCGAAATTTCCACTTTAAATCACGTAGTTTATTTTATTAAAGTAGAACATCGTAAACTTCATCTTTAAATTGTTTAATATACTAGCTTCTCAAATACCATCGTAACTAAAGTAGCACGTTAAATGCTTTGTTTTGTATGTGTTTTTATGTGCGTGAATCACTACATTCTTCTTAAACGGGCTTTCTCTTTCTCCGACAAGACACAGAATCCATTACATTCGAGATATTACAGCTCTCTGAATAATTAAAATACTGAGATGTATACTTTATATCATTTTCATGATGATAGGAGTTAAAGCATGTTATTAAACATGGGAACATGGTGGCGCAGTGATAGTGCTGAGCTGGCGCCCTGCCCAGAGATTATTCCTGCCTCCCGCAAGATGCTTGCTGCGCTGTGCGTGACCTTCAATGAAATAATTGATTGCAGCAGTACAGTCTCTTTCAAACATACTAACCTCTTGTCCTTCCTTTTCTTTCTCCAAGTAACCAATCGCCACACAATCAGCTCTGTAATAGATGTTAAGCCATCTGTAAGCTTAAAATGCCGATTTTTCAAAACTTTTAAGGAACATTGAAATATCTTCATAGTACATGTTTGTTTAATTATTCTATCCATCTATCCTTCCAGTGTCGCACCAGCCCCAGCAAGAATACAGAGCGAGGCAGGAACAATCCCTGAACTAGCTAGCGCTGTGCCACCATGTCCTCACATGTTTAATTATTAACAACATAGATTATTTAAATTATGTTAACATTGTCTGTATAATGTAATAAACATATTTTGCTGCATTTAATCTTAAAAATGATATCATCATAAGTAAATACGCACTTAATAAAGTGGCTCAGGTTGTGCAATATTGTAACTGTATCACAAGTTTACAGTGAGGTAATTGTATTTATAAGTACAAAACAGTTCTACAAGGAGCAGTTGGACTGATTGAGTGCGTTTACAGTTCTTGGGATGAAACGGTTTCTGAACCACGATGTCCCTACAGGAAAGGCTTTGAAGCGTTTGCTGTGTGAGAGCAGTTCAATAGACAGTGCGCATGGCTGAGGCAGCGTGTGCTTAATGCTGTATACCGATAATTCTCTTTCCAAGCTGCTGTACAGCTGTGATTCCTCATTCAGTGGGATAAATACTCTGAGTGGTGAAGTGAGAGTAACAAGGCTAAAGCAGCTATGGTATTTAGAATAGTTTGGTTAGTCCATGGACCATTACATTGTTACAGGTTAATTAGAATCAGATGCCTTAAACTAATAAACAATATGCTGTTGATTTCAGTGTATTTGATAAAGCCACGTCAGGGATGTGGACCTAAAAAATAAAGGGAAACCACACTTGAACAAAAGCACTGTTTTGACGCTGGGTGCCGTCCGTTTGCAAAACCAAGCAGAGAACTTGCATACGCCAAGCATTTAGCTGGCATGAAAATGTGCATGGATTTATGCCAAGTTTAGGTTTTATTCATCACGATTTGAGTGTGGAAATGGGAGTACGCAACATTTGTGTGTATGCACAGTTTATACATGAGGCCCCAGGACTGGAGTTGGAGACCTCTGCTCTAAGCCCTGCTTGCTTCCTTTCCTAAAACTTTTAATTGGAACCAATTTTA
Source organism: Polypterus bichir lapradei (assembly GCA_026402145.1). Lineage (NCBI taxonomy): Eukaryota > Metazoa > Chordata > Cladistia > Polypteriformes > Polypteridae > Polypterus > Polypterus bichir. The sequence continues at coordinate 43,433,481 of JANRMT010062835.1, forward strand.
TTCTGTTGTGGAAACCAGCGGTAGCCATCTGTTTATCCATCCATGCACTGGCATAATCTTTCTTAAACCAATTGACAGCTTCAGGGGTAAGACAGGAACCAACCACTAGATGGAGTGCCAAAGCATTGCAAGATACACACAACCACACTTACTGTATGTCCAGCAATCTCTATCATCTGTACTACTCAGCCTAATGTGCTTGTGTTTGGTATCTGAACGAAAATTGGGCTACTCTGAGAAAAACAACTGCAGGCAAGGGAATGATGATCACAGATATCTACTCAATAGTTTCAACTCCACAAAACTATTGACATGGAGAGCACAAGTTTGTTACATATCCATTGTTTAAATAGCAACATCTGTCCTTCTCTTATTCATTGGCTACTTTCTTGGGCATCGTTTTTAGCCTCAATCTATTTTCACTGCATACTTTCCAAGATTATGGCCGAGTAGGAGCATTTCTGTCCCTGAGGAAACCGCATAATTGGCTGAAGGCTGTGTGGCTGAAATTGATGTCTAAATTCATGGCACCACCATGATAAAAGGGGTTAGCAACAAAAATGGATGCTATCTTGTAAGCAAAATCTTTGACAAAGATGATTGACAAAGCATTGACAATGTACACTGTAAGGTCAGTGTTTTGTGTGCATGCGTCTTTTGCGGTTTACTATACTAATTTCATAAAGACAACCTTCATTTCTTTAATAGATTCTGGTTAATGTTTGTCAAGTACTGCCCTGTCCCAATTGTAAATACACAATTGTTTAACCATCTGTCAAACCTGTAATGATTGCATGATTTAATGAAACAGGTCAGTGATAAGATTAATGATATAAACATTGATTATAAAAGTTACCTAACTCAGCAAAGGTTAATCAGTTACAGGCATTATTGACAAGCATATTAGCTTTAAAGGCCACGGCCTTTTAGTGAATCAAATGCCTCCTTTAAAGCTACATTTAATTATTTATGGGCGTTTCACATTTTTTGCTTTTTATTATTGCGGCGTTGAATAGAAAAACATTTCTGATTCATCTGTTCATAGTGCTTGAAAGATTTAGAGAGGATGTTTTGAACTGAAAATTAATTGAAAAGACAAAATAAAAGAAATTAAGTAAGCAAGCAAGGAGGAGGAGGAGGAGGAGGAGGAGGAGGAGAACGACTGTGTATTCTGCAATCATATCCATTTTCTTAATTTGCTTTTTCCATTATTTTGGAATGTTGGAAGAAAATGCAATATGAGAGAGGAGAATATGCCATCACTACACTGAGGACACCCCTGTACCACCAAACTGCACATTTGTGATTACTTTTTTATTTTTATTGAAAAATGTAACCACTAATTGTTTTATCATGGAAAGGTCTTTTCAGACACCTCTTCTTAAAATGGTTTTAAGATGCACAGATTCTTTTAAGTGTGAACCCACGGATTAATGTCTAACATCTGTTGCTACTTTAGTTTGCGTATTCTTGCAGCTACTAACCTTTAAGGATATACAGTTTTCAGTTGCAATCCACTTGTACCCAGGACTATAGTCCAGTACCTCGCTCTTAGTAGTTCCTTCAAGACTGTCACCCTAACCCTCCGAGTGGGGGGTGCACTCACTCAATCACTCCGACTGATCTAACTGAGAAAGACTCTTGGTATCCAGCCCCTAATGGTAAAATAAAGCAATCTTGCAAGCAGAAAAGCAGGCTTTAATAAATCTTGATCTTTAAGTATTATTCAGATGGATAGTGTCCTAAATGAAAGCAAAATAAAAGTGTGGCAATGCACACCATACAACCCGGAACTTCTAAATGTTTGGTCTTACCAGGTGCCTCTTTGCTTGCATTGCTTGAAGTATTGGCAGTAACTAATCGCATTACTGGTTTGACTTCCCCACTCCTCCTTTTTTCTTTCTCTGATCAGCTTTTTTACTGCTTTTATAAAGCTCTTTGCCATTATCTGAAGTTCGTAAAACAAAAAAATGTTGCCATAATGATCCTCTGTAGCTCACGCTTCTGACATCATAAAGTGCAGCATGCTTGTATAACTTAGGAACAGTTTGGCAGACTTTTATAACTCAAACAACTTATGATACCATACAGTACATGCATTATGGTAACAGTTCTGTATTATACATTTGATTAAAATGGTTCTTATTTCCTACCAACATAAACAAGCATAGCCAAGTAATCCCTTAGACTTACAATACTGCAGAACGTTTTACACTAATGATGAAAATATTCAGGTGATTGTTAAGCAAACACAAATGCATTAACAGAAAAATCCTGCTCTTTCCTCCAACACTAATACACTTAATTTGCTATATGACACTGAAAATCTTCTAAACTATAAACAGTTGAACTATTTTATTTATTTACATACTGTACACTGAACTAATTGAAATCTGAAATACTAAGCACTTGATTGAAGAAAGACCTGAGCAATTACAGACTTCCTAAGTATATGTTTGGCAAATGATCTCGGTCTCTTCTATTTCAACTTTAGGCACACATAGAGTAAATGTATTTATCATCAGCCTACCATACGGTTTAGAATCTTAGCAGAAGCAATTTTATATATTCAGACATTAAATTGTGTATTGTAGGCAGCAGGTTGGTGCAGGGGTGAGTACTATTGCCTCACAGATCTAGAGTCTTACTTTCAGATTCAGGCCTGGACACTGTCCGGTGCAGTTTGCACATTGTCTCCACTTCTGTGTGGAGTTTTCTCAATTCCATTCCTCTTTCTGCATCCCAAAGATGTGGGCTAGGTTGCTGGGCATTGCTAAATTCTTCCTGTATGGATGAATGTGGGTGCATGTGTGAGTGTTTCTTGAGACAGATAGACATCACATCTTGATGGTTCCTGTGTTGTGTCCAGCGATTCTGATATAGTGTAGGAGTTTTTTTTTCCGTTCACATACTGTATGGCTTTTAACAGCTAACATATATGTATCCTCCTTTACTTTTGATTGTAATTTCCTGCACACACATGCTCTTCTGTTTTCTGCATGCAAGTTGCATGCTGTCAGCTTTGTATTTTGCTTTTTTGAACACAGAGAGACATATTAGGGAAGCTGCTATGACGTTTATTTTAGTATAGGTATTATTGGCAAAGATAAATAGAAATAATAATGATTAAGATTGTGGAAATTTAGTTAAATTAATCAGTATCGGCAGTTAGCTGATGAAGTTTATTACTAAGTTTATCACTAATTCTCCTTTCATTTTCAGGCTATACCGTACTTTTAAAGACAGTAAATATGTATACATGTTACTTGAAGCTTGTCTTGGTGGGGAAATCTGGAGCTTACTGAGAGACAGGTGAGCACTTACATTCTTTTTTCTTTGTGACGATGTTTCCCTGTCCAGGGTTGATTCCAGATTGGTTGCCAGGATTTGCAATGGACTGGACCCTGAATTGGATAATCAGTTAAGAAAGATATATAAAAATAATCAGTAATGATTAACACTATGTAGAAATTCAATTTATTTAATCAGTATCTGCAGTTAGCTGATAATGTTTATGGATCTTCCTTAAGGATCTTCACAATAAAAGTTGTATATATGTGTAAACATGGTAACAATGATGCGTAATTTTAAATACTTTGTGACAGTTTTTGCAGCCCAAAGATCTTTTACATGCCATTTAGTCTTACATTTTAGTATCTCACATTATAATTTATTTCACAAAAAGATTTGTAAAGATGCTAATGATGGTCTCAGATTTGTAGCCTTTTCCTAATTAAATAAAAAAAAGCATATAGGAAACATTTAATTAATAACTGTAATAAGAATCAACATTAAAAAGTGAATATTTCTATCCTAAAATTGACAAAATAAAAAAAAAATGTATTGAACATAATTTTGCATTGACATGTGATGATTGAAATTCTAAGATTTGTTTTAAATTTTGAATGAAGGTTACAAAGGTGAAAAATGTTAAAGCCTTATTTTTCTTTATTTGCACAATGCTGTTGAGTGTCATGTGACCACAATTGTTGTGCCAATAATGTCACAGAAGTGACACTAGAGATATGGCAGCAATCACAATATGCCATTTTTTATCACTTTGGCAAATAAAACTTTGCAACTTCTCTTATTGGTAGTTTTTTCCCCACAAGTAAGTTCTAGCAGAAGTATAGTTTTCTTTTGACTTCATTCCGCCTTTGACTCAGGAGTAACATCTTTTCCTTTGGTTCCATGTTACAGGCTTTAGTTTGGTCTCATGTTTTTGACCCTTGCCCATCCCAGACCATGTCTCGGTTATTGTGTATCATCTCATGTTTTCTCAGTGCTTACAATAATTCTTGGGCACTTCAGAGGGTCCTCATTACTATTCATTTTGGAGTTATGATTATACAGAATCCTAGACATGGTGAAAAGGATGAAAGACCTTGAAAAGGATCCAGAAACCCAGGCTGATCCTTTCTTAGCCTAAAAAGAATAACCTCAGCCCAGACAGCTTCACCCCAAACTCTACACAGCCCTAAAAGTGGTTTTGGCTTGAAAATATTTTACATGTCCCGAAATATCTCAATTTTGAAAAGAGAAATTTGAAAACCGTTTATGGTCTTACCTTAATTTGTAAATGAAGTCCATGCGCCTATCCTCTCCACGAAAATCTCTTGTAAAAGTGCACTATTTCGTTTAGTTTTAAAAGTCTCTCCACCTCCATGGATATTATTGCCATGGAGAGCAGCAGCAACGAGCAACTTTTGCGCTCACATGTGCCCCCTTCAGTGCGGCACGGTACTGTCTGCCTCACCTTGTGCATTTTCACTGCAGTTTTAAGTCCAATCAGCAAGACTAAATATGTCACACACATTCATTAAAGATATTAGCCAGACTGAGGAAAGTCAGGTGTATAATAAACGTGTCTGCAAACATTATATTGGCGACATATAGAGAGACAGTAACAGGCACGTGCCAATTGCAGGCATCAACCCTGTGCGTGAGAGAGAGCACAGTCCGAGGTGAGGCTCTACTAGCTGCTGCTGCACCTCGTGTTTCTCCAATGTATTTGAACAGGAAATGTGCAAATTCAGCAATTTTAACTATAAAAATTATCTCAGAGACGTGCGGTATACACACACACACACACACACACACATATATATACATACATATACATAATACAATATTTGAAACTTTTCAGCATATAGGTGCATTTTCAATGCAGTCTTATGGTTGAAAGTATTTTAACTATCAGTCAATTTTATTGCACATTTCAAACAAATAGTGAGAAATTAGCAAAAAATTTTAATTACCCATATATTTTTTCATAGTATTGCACATACAGCAAGATGCGTCATATGTTAATGACAACTTCCTGGGTTCTTTGTTCACAGGGTTCTTATTGTTTTAAGTTTTTTTTTTTTCTTTCTAAGTAGACTAAATTCTTACAATGTACAACATGGTATTAATTTCTAGCTGAGATTACCCCTGGAATCTGATCATTTTCCAAAAAGTTGAAGCATAGTTTACTTGTTTTCTGAATATTTTAACATCTCAATATTTTAAGGTATTTTGAAATTGCTTTACCTTGTAGACACTGTTTGTATTTTGTAGAGGCAGCTTTGATGAGCAGACAGCAAAGTTTTGTGTCACTTGTGTCACCGAAGCATTTGACTATTTACACCAGATTGGAGTTGTCTACCGAGATCTAAAACCAGAGAACCTTATGCTGGACTCTGCTGGATACATTAAACTGGTACTTTATTTGTACAAGTGTGTATGCACATGCTTGTGAAATTAGATACTACTTCTTAGTAAAATGTCAAATAAATTAAAAAACATTATCTTCTGTCTAATTATAATTAAGCAATATTTAATATTACACTTGTTCACCTTGCAACCCCCATGACAATGGCTAAACTGGCTAGAAAATGATGACTTAACAGATTTCAAAAACAGTTTTGCACGTTTTGTGATTTTATGATTTCACTTTGCCATTAAAGTCACTCAGCATTTCATTTACATTGACTATCAAAAGATATTGGCCTGAGGTAACTAAAAATTGAGTCAAACTCATTACTTCTCAGTGCTACATTGATCAGTGGTCTGAAGTGCTGCCTTATATCTTAATTTTATATCAGTTCAAATGCTACTTTGCATAGAAGTTAATGTCAGACAAAGTCCAGTTTATGTGCTTTGTTTAAGCAATATCACAATAGCTCTTCAAATTAACTTGTAAAATAAATTAATAAATGTCTCCAGGTAGATTTTGGCTTTGCCAAAAAAATAGATTGGGGACAGAAGACATGGACCTTCTGTGGAACACCTGAATATGTGGCCCCGGAGATCATTCTTAACAAAGGCCATGATTTTAGTGTGGACTTCTGGTCCCTTGGAATTCTGGTGTTTGAGCTTTTGACTGGCAAGTAAGTTTGGCTTTCTTTATTTTTAGAAGTCTGAATGTAAGTCAAGCAAGATTATATTAAATGTATCTTCCACTCATTTAAATGAAGCAAAAGTATTTAATAACATAAATGTTGTTGATACATTTAGAAATGTTATTTTAATTACGGGCAAAAATGCAATTTGTGTCCCCTTTGTAAAGGTCATTTGAATACCAAAGAATAGATTTGGTCAGTTTAAGCAATTATGCCGTTGAAGAAAGGAACAGCACTTGCTTAGAAATTTGCTTCTGGTCCTTCTTGTTCATTTTGCCAATTGCATTACTTATATCTTTCAGCCCACCCTTTTCAGGAGTTGATCAAATGATGATCTACAATCTAATTCTTAAAGGCATAGAGAAAATGGATTTTCCAAAGAGAATAACACGACGACCAGAGGACTTGATTCGTCGGCTATGCAAGTAAGAAAAATACAGCCACTAAAATTCCCAGCAATAACACACATTATAGAATACGTCTTCTTTACTGGAATTTCTGTACCTGAAGTAATATATTTCCTTTAGCGTTTAAAAATATAGCACAAGTTTTCAGTCCTGCTTAATTCAATTGAGGGACGAAAACCTTCCTTAGGAGTGCTGAGTGCAAGTCAGGGAACAGTCCTGGACAAGGGTGCCAGGCCATCACAGTGTGCACACACACACACACACACACACACACACTCCCTCGGTCTCACTTACTCACCAGTTATCCTAACTTGCATGTCTTTGATGATTTAAAATTACTCAAACTAGCAATTTCTTCCCACACTTTCTAAAATAATCATTTTCTCTTCAAGTAATCATTCCAGAGATCACTTACTGAACTAGCCAAGAAGCAACTTTCAGCCAACTTCTAAAGGTTCTGATTGGATCAGTTGCAAGGAGATCACATTTCCTTTAGGGATTACCAAGCTTGGACATGTTTATGGGGTGGGAATTAGCATTCTCATGTAGTGGGCTGAAGCTAATAATGAATGTTAACGAAAGTGGCAACAGCCTTAAGGAGTCCTGACAGAACTGATTGGATGGATTTACATGACAGGAACTTTTAGTGAAATAGCTAAAAATTTGCAAAAGCAGCAGTCGTGTGAAGTATGAAATGATTCTCTGCCTAAATGTCTAACAAGTGTGTGGTTTTTAAAAAACTGGACAAAACAGATAACATTTATGTGATCTAGTTATAAAGTTATAAAAGTAATTTCCTAATAGGCCATTTTGGAGAAAATAACATTAAGTAGCTGCTTTTTTATATATATAAAAAAAAAAAAAACACCTTATGCAATGCATTCATTTGACTCTTAACTGGAAAAACAGAATAGACAATAAAAGGAAATGTCTATTTTGCATAAAATAATCCTACTTTTTTATTACACAAGGTTAAATATCATACCTATTACTCTGCACATTACACATTTTTAAACATGTTCGAACTTTGCTGTAAGTTATATTGCTTGGCAGGTTGTGTGATTACAACTACTCTTTATTTTCATTGCCTTTTAATAATTTCAATGGATATTTTTGTGTTAGCAAGAGGAAAAAAATCCTATGTTATGATTATGTGGTGCAGCTGGATAAATGAGGAGGTAGGGAAAAACTCAAATGCTTGCAGTACCAAATGGGAAAAACTCCATTTAATTCCAACAAAAAAAGAAAACTGAATAAAACATGTGCTTAATGGCACTCTCTGCTTGGGACAATACCCTTGAAACAGTGCTCTTTAGGGGACGCACTCACTCGCTCACTCTGTCACAAATAACCCTCTACAGTCCAAAATGAGACGCCACCTTCCAGGAGCATCTCCCATTTACACCAAGTGGACCGGAAGCGGCCTGGTGCTTCCTTGACTTTGTTCCCCTCAAGGCAGTGAGGGAAAAGGAGACAAGGCTGTTAGGTGACAGTGCCTTCTCTCATTCTGAGGTGGTACCACATACCTTAGGTGTGCCTGGAAGGCGACCCTCTAGCACACATGCGTGAAAGTGGCCACCAATAAAGTACACAATACTATACATATGACAAGAAAACCTTGAACTTTAGAATTTCAAACTGTATTGCATGTTTGCTTGTCTATGCTATGGTACATTTTTTGCCTAAAAATGAAAGAATCAGAGTGATTTTTTTAGGAAAAAAGTTTGTGAACCAAAGACATAGTAATAGACAGGCTCTTCTCCTAAAATTTCATTGGCCTGCTGTCGACTCTGCAACAACTGGCTTCCAACTAATGATGTCTTTTATAATATCCATTGCCAAATGGACATCTGCTGCACCACTGCCCTTATTCTGTGCAACAATAAAAGTTCAGGGTGACAATCAGTAAACTGGTCAAAAAGCAAAGAAACTGAAGCCGAGGTGGGGGATTAGTCAAAGCTAATATCCTGTGTCGGAATATACATCATCTAGCTAGCGGTCTGTCATCGTGTGCATAATCTTTATTAATAATCTTCTATAGGTTATGCCATGTTTTAAACTGGCAAAAATTAGATAGACGTTACTTGTTTAGATTTACATGCCTCAAATACAGAAATATTTATTGTAACAATGTTTTAAACTCCCTTACGTATTTGTACTTTGATATTTATTACACTTTTTTCCTTCTATACTTGTCGCTGTATTACTTAAATATGTTTTTGTTCTTAGATATTTGGTGTTTATGTGTTACAGGCAGAATTCTACAGAGCGCTTAGGAAATCTAAAGAATGGTATAAATGATATTAAAAAGCACCGGTGAGTTATACTTTTAGTATGTAAAAAGAGAACTGCTTTATATTTTAGCAATACTTTTCAAATCTATAGTTAATATTTCAGTCCTATTCACCTTTATATAAAACTCACTTATGTACTGTATCATCATTGAAAATGGGAAAAAAATAAAGGATGGTAAGTCATAAGGTATTAGAATACTGAAAAGTAACATATTATTAACATATTATTGATTTGATGGCATCAGATAAGAGTCTAGACTTGGTTACTGCCTTAAACTTTATTTTGCTGGGGTAGGCACCATCCTCCATATATCTGACATGGATTATGTACATCAGAAAAAGGATGAATGGATACATTTAACTAGCTAATTTAAACTGTGCAGTTTCCGTTTTTAGTTAATTACAAAGCAAAGCATACTTGTTCTCTGCTTCCTAAACACTGCTGCAGTTTTGCTTTGCAATCAGTGTGTCCATGGTTTCATTATCCTTCATGTTGTGCTTCCTTCTATGGCAATACAGTATCCAGGGAATTGGTTTAACTTTATGATTCATCCCAGCAAATGGGTTTGTAATGAACTTGAACTCTGCCACCACTCTCCACACAGGCAGCGTAAGAACATTAAATTAATTTATAGTGGTTTGAAAGACACAGAACATCCCATGGGGAATTGTACATAAGGCAAACATATTCCTTCCACAAATTCTTGTTTAAGAATCAGACCTGATTAACGAACAAATCAGCACCAGTGCATTCTAATTTAGGAAAATTACACTTCATTGTTTCACAACCCAATTGCTTGAAACATTAGTAGAGTTTCCATGCTTGTAATGCCATGTGTATCTGCCACAATACATGGTTGTTTATAATGAATTAAAAAAATATTAAAAAAGCACAAGAATGGAATTATTGGTTAAAAAAAAAAACACGATTCGCTATAATTAATATTTTAGGATCAATAAAACCAAATGCTATAGAGTAAGACTTTGGGGATGTGTCTTTGTGTGTGTGTGTGTGTGTGTGTGTGTGTATAATTAGACAGACAGGCGGACAAATTTAAAGACCTGCATCACTGGTCTTGTTAGTGCACAGTCATAATGGGCGATAATATCCCATAATGCCAGGGCTTTATTTGATTTTCATGCATAAACTTCATTCCAGATACAGCAATGTGAACATGTGGATTTTGCATATAAAAATTCTGTTCAGTTCAATTTATATTTGTGTAGTGCTGTTCGCAGAGTATAAGCTCATGTTGGTGATGGACAAAGATTATATTCAAAGCAGGTTCCAGTCTGGTGCACACTGTTGCTGGGACAGGCCCCTGCCCTTTGTTTGACACAAATAATTTGTGCATTTCATTCAAACTTTTAAAAAAGTGATCCTGGAGCTCACACTTTTTTCACTTGACAGACATCTACAATTTTGTTCTTTCATAAAGTAATATTTTCAGCAGTAATGGTGTGATGTGAGAAACAGAAAAAAGCATAATGAATAAGGGAGTTGAGGTTTCCAAAAATAGTCTCAAAGCAGATCAAGACCTTCACTAGCCAGCCCTGAAGAGGCTCACCCAGTCCAGGTTATTTCAATCTACTAATAGTAGGCTTTAGCCTGACCAGGCCCTAAAACGGAGCAACTAGTTTTTAAAGTTCAAAATGCTCTTTATGTTGCAGAATAAATTAAAATACTTTAAAAGAGAAAAAACCATGACAAGCTATTAAGTGATACATGTAACACAACACACAAATTGGGGGTATCATCTACCTCAGCTATGTAATTGTGCTTTGTTCTTCTCACAGCAAGAGTGGCATGACAGAAAATGAACTACAGTGACATCTGCTGACAATGAAGCACATTGCACAGGCTGACTGATTGTTTTCATTGCAAACACAAGTCTTACACACCATTAGGGCACAAAAGTGGTGGCAGCATCCTCACCAGAGTGACCTGGGGTGCTGTGTTTTGTAAGAAGCGCGTGGACAACCTTAATTTGAGGACTGGAGGTCTGAATGTTTCCTAGTATATATTTTAAGTTTATCTTGTATATATAAGTACACATTATGGTGTTTAACATTTGAATTGTGCATGTTATTTTCTAACATATCCTCAAATATTTCTATGTGGCAAGGCTTCCCAGCTCTGTACAATAACAGGGCCATTACTGTTAGGTAACTATAAAATGTATCCAATAGAACTGTATTAATACCAGTTTTAAAGATTTTTGATTAGAATTCACAATTTATTGTATGTCTTAATAAGTGATTATTGGTTCTTTTAAAACCACACCTTCGTATTAGAGTCAAATACTGACAGAAAGCACTTGTTGCTTTGATTTAATCTCAACCTAGGTGCCTGTAGTGGTTGTAATTTAAATCCAAACTACTTATCCAACCACAAATACTGTATAGGCATCCATTTAATTCAGTTCATAAACCTGGAGACTGTACCATGCACGATGGCTGCAATGCTGGAACCTGCCCTAAATTAAGCCATTATAGAGCATAATGACATGAATATGCCAACATTCACTGAAATCTGTCCAGTTTAGAATTACCAGCAAACCCAATACTTTTCAGACAAAATGCATATGGAGAACACAAACAAATGACAATGACTGAACCAGGAATCAAGACAAATGCACTAAATATTGCACCATGTGACCTCCTTATAAATTAACTTTTAATGCAAAAGTATAATAGTAACACATGATAAGATAAAAACAATTAACATACCATGACTTGACTAGTTTATTTTATAAACACCAAGTGATTTCTGTATCAGATTGTGTATTTTTATTAAGATTCTCAGATCTCAGGTTACAATAAGTAATTAGTTTCACGCAAGATATCATACATTACCAATCAGAATAAACTGCTTTTTTATTATTGCTTTGATTGTAACTTACTCTCTGCAGGTGGTTTAATGGTTTTAACTGGGAAGGCCTAAAAGCCAGGAATCTCCTGTCACCACTCAAGAGAGAGGTAAGATTTTTTGCCTCCACTATCTGTATATATAAATTATTGAATTAACATAAGCATGCCCCAACAAAATATTTTTATAGATCTACAGCACAGAGGATGGGAACTGAGCAAAGAATTTGCATTTGATTAAGTTTGCATTTTTAAATAAAATTTTAAATAATAATGTTTAATAAAATATTAAATAAATTTGCATTTTTGATTAAGTAAGATACAAATCATGAGTAGAAGTAATCATATGATCTTACATTTACAGCCAAGAAATGTCCAGCAAAGTAATTCAGTCACACCGAATCTTTCTTTTGCAGCTTCAAGGACCAACCGATCACAGCTACTTTGATAACTACCCACCAGATGAGGATATACCACCAGATGAGCTTTCGGGCTGGGATAATGATTTCTGAGAGAACAGCTCAACAATCAAGACACCGTGATGGCGGAGTTTGTGTAGACAACACTAAATATTTCGAGTAGTGTTTAACACTGATGGTGTGGCGGACACTAAGTCATGAGCATTAATGTAGTCCATCTGAAAATATGCAGCATGTACCTTTGTGAATTTAGATCAGAAGTTAACATTTTTAATTTAAGTATTTAAGGCCACATTTTTTTTTTTTTTACTAAATTGATTTACAATTGTGCATTATTCTTGAAGCTGGTCTGAATATACTGTAGTATATTAAAATTATTTTATTTATACAGTGAAGATTGAGTGTATTTTAAAATGCACATTGAATGAATACCTACAATATGTTTTATAGGCACCCTATCCAAAGATTCGCTGAACTAAATGAAGCGGGCTCAGGCAATCGGATGGATGGATGGCTGGGTGGATTGGTGGACAGATAAATAGGGCTATTTTTTTTTATATTAGTACCTTTATCTGGAAATCACGCATTTATTTATTCAATCAATCAGACCACATTTTATTTACCTAATACAATGAAAATAGGGTCCCAACATTAAAGCCAAAATAAGAAACATTTTTCATAGAGATGTAACATAATGCAACTTGAAACCTTCAAAGCAAGACTTCAGACTCATTTAGCATATAGCCAATTCTTTTTTTGTAATTTTTAATAAGAATCAGAAGAATGACATGGTAATTTGGAATTTAGCTGTTGAAAATCAATTACAGTAGAAGTAAGCTCATGAGCTTATTCCATTTATATTGTAACATAGCCATAGCAAGCGTAAAACTTATTTTGTAAGAACATTTTAGCAATGCGAGTTTCTGGTATTCTGGCTACAAATGAAAGAACCTGCACAATAATTATTAAAAAAAAAAAAGGACACCAGGGTAATGAGACCTTAGTTATAAGGAGGCCATTAAAAGAGACAATTCACCAGGCTTTGCTGCATGATGAAAATGGAGAGTATTGCTTTTGTGCCTTCATTGCCAAACTCTCTCATTATTGTCTGTCAAGCAAAATGCATTACTTTTAATGATTTGAGTAATGCTGGCTCCATTTGCTTTTCATTAGGTTTGAATTATGCATATTAAAAAGGGAAATGTTGTAAAGACTGAGATGCAATAGATCTCCTAACAATGGCTGCAACACTCAGTTGAGTGCTTCACAGCAGGCAAGGAGCAGTTACTCCATTAAACATCCATATAAAATGTAACCATTCATGTCATATTTGCAGAATTTGCTTTGAGCTCTTCCATGGCCTCGAGGTTAAGTAGTTGAAGAGATCATATTCTTTAACCAAACTTTCAGGAAGATGACAATCTCTCAATTCGTGATGATTAATACAGAGAGCCTACTATGTCATGCTACACTGTGCCCTTTTGTAATAGGTTTTGTCTGAATGCACAGAATTTCTCTCAAACGTTCATAAACAGGTGCACTAAATGCCTTCCAGTGAACCTCAAGCCTTTTATTATTTCATTTTCTGAAAATTGTCCACAACCCATTTGATCACAATGCTGTCCTAGATGAATCAATCAATGTTTTAAAAATATGGTCTTTCCAAAAAATGCAATCAGAGAACTACTATACATACAGCAAAATTAACTTAGCCAAAAATAATGTCTTGTCTAATGTCTGTGCTGCAACTCCAATAACTAAAATTGGTTACTCTTTTTTTATTTTTACCATAAGCTAGGATTTAATTTTGTATGTAAAATAAAAATACATAACCCGGTCAAACCAGAAATGCAGTTTTTGTCGCTACATTGCCTTTGGAGCAAATTTAAACAAACATATTTAATACATTTAATCTGCTCTTTACTTCCAAATGTTTTTTTTTCCCCCCAAGACTAAGTAACAAATCAACACACAAAGTTGCAGCACTGACCACGGTTCCTGTTTGTGAAAATACTTTTAAACACCCACCATATTAGAGTAATTAAACATACCCGTGGAACTCTTATTAAATAAATCAATTGCAACTTTATTATTTCTCAATCGGTTTTCATAAAATTTGTTTTGTTATAACTACTAAACGTGTCAGCATAGGTTTAGCCAATTTTCCAATTTATGCAGTGTATTATTTGCAAAACTTTTTTTCCTAATAGTTGCAGGAAGCAGTGACAGCATGAGCCACAATAAATAAATAACATACAGTATGTCTAATATGTGCTGTTTTCTCCAATATATAAACACAAACACACACAACAACATGAAACCTCTTCAGCATACAGAACATAGAGATCAAATACATAGTACACATAATAATGCAAAGCTTGGGGTGGGTAAATAAATAAATAACATTTTGCTTGAAATAATATTCTACTTCTTCAATGTGGCAAATAATTCAAATTCAACGACAACGGACAGTACAATGAAAGTTCTGTTTTGCTGATGGTCGGTGGTGTTCTGATTTCAAGCAATTTTTATTTATTTCTTCATTCATTCCATTCCCTACCACTAGCTTCTAGTTATTATTTTCTTTTAAGTTTGCTTGATAATTCAAATGGATTTCAATATCCATGCTGTATATTGAGGTGTGCTGGTTTATTATGCACTGCTGGTTAATCATTCAGGATAGCTAACTAGGCCTAAATCAAATACATCACAAATCCAATGGAAGAATACAAAGTAACTAAGACACATCTTATACATGCCCTATATGCAATAAATACATAAAAATGTGGAATACACCTAAGCAATAAAATATCACAATGTTAAAGAAGACCACCTCATAAATTCAATCTTTAATCTTATTTTATTGGAAGCTCATGTATTAGATCAGTGTGGTAGTAACGCACTTTCAGAAATGAAGGTATACATTGCCTCTATACCCTTGGGAGGCTTAACAACTAACCATTGGCATGACTACCCTATTTGTAGAAGGTGAATGGAGGACCGGCTGGTCAATGGTCTGAGTATATCACGCAATATCAGCAGCTACAGTAGAAAGAGGATCATCTTCCTTTGTTTAGCTTGCACAGCACAGGGAAGGTAGGAGATGTGTAGAACTGCAGCGCACTTTCAAATTCCCTTGGAGGAAACTTACAATAAATACAGCCGACTGCTTGGAATAGCATCAATAGCGATATCTTACTAAAGTTAACGTCCTGAATGCCAACAGCAAAGTCTGGGCTGTAGTGGTGCCACCATGACCCTGACCAGGAAAAGCGGTTTTAGAAAATAAGGTGAGGTGCAGAATGCTTTGTCTTTGCAAAGAAGTGATCAAAATCTCATCAGCTAATTGTTGTACCCAAAAAACTTGAAATATCACATATAATACACCAGTAACGGCACAACAACATGCAGTGAATACACTTGACTTGAGCATTCATAGTTTTCATCCTTTTTCTCTGTACGTTTAGCATTCATTTGCTCAGAAGTTGACGCGCTTGCTGCTTCCTGAGCAGCACTTTTCTCCAACTTAGCGGCCCGCTTCTTCTCGTCTTCCGTCGGCATATTTTTTTCCTAAAAACTGACTAAGTGTTTGTGTTGCAATGATTTTGTACGTTTTCCTTAATTTTTCACTTAAGCTCTTTGATCTGCCTCAAGAATGATTTAAAATATGAAAAGGTAGGAGAAGTGATGGCGAAGGTGGTAGGGATGAAAACGGCGCCTGTATGCATGGTCGCCCTGCTGACTACTGCAGAGTTGATTCTACAATAAAATTAAAGAAAAAGAGGAATAACCTTGGAGGTCAATCGTCACCCCGAAAACAGATAGTAGATGTCACGTAGTATAGGTGTACCAAATTTCAGGTCAATAGTTCAAACAGTTTGCGAGCTACAGGTGATTAAAAATCCTGGGCAGACAAACGAACAGCCACGGTTGCGTATATATAAAGATTAATTTTTGATGTCTTATCAATTTTATTTAAATGTACATCTGTTATCAAAGGACGTAACATTGAGCAATACGACTGTCAAATTACAAACTTTGGACAAGTAGTTTAAACACAACTCCTTCCAATCTCGTATGCATCAATACCCTTGAAACTAGCATTCTGCACACATTAATGATAAATATATGCGAGTAGTAAAACGGAGCACAAAAAAAAAAAAAAAAAATTGTATCAGGACTTGAAAATAAAATATGATTACTTACGCCCAGCCTAACAATTCTTTAATAAGTATTTTTGCATAAACACATTTACACAAGTTTACACATTTTGCCTGTAGCTTTCGTCCGACAGAGCCGACTAGGCGATACTGGGTAATAAAAAATACAAGCTAGTAATAAAATTAAAACACATAATAAGAGCGCTCCTTTCCTTCCTTGACTGCAGGTTATTCTCCTCGCCTTGCATTTAAAGGCTGCGCAGTTTGCAGGCCTTCTGCTAAAGGAGAGCCGACATTAATGAGGGAAAGTTCACATGACATTCGGACTTTGGGGCTTCATGTCAAACGTAAAGCTAACTTTACCTCGGTCAGAACATCTCCGAGGTTGCGGCCCTGCGTCTTTTAGATGTGGATATCAATGTTAAAAAGGAAATTCA
Source organism: Polypterus bichir lapradei (assembly GCA_026402145.1). Classification (NCBI taxonomy): domain Eukaryota; kingdom Metazoa; phylum Chordata; class Cladistia; order Polypteriformes; family Polypteridae; genus Polypterus; species Polypterus bichir. The sequence goes on from JANRMT010062835.1 coordinate 43,450,449, forward strand.
TGTGAACCCACTGAAGTGTGAAGGCGAAACGTCACAAGTTCCTCAACCTCTGATTGCACGTGAACGCTGCTTACGACTGGTATTGTAATAATTATAATAATAATAAAAGTTGCGGCGTCCATTAAACCTTGTTTCTCTGTCCGGCGAATACCTTGATCAAAAAATCTACTTTTCGTGGTCTGCAGTCATTAACAAAAGCACTGATCTTAATCTGATTAGGGTCATAAATATGCTAAACTATAAATAAAAATCAGAAGCCGCAAACAATGCTCTAAACTGCTTAAATAGTAGTTTTATGTCATATCGTTCCTAAAGGCAGCGCTTAATATACCCAACAATTAACTACGTAAACGACACGCACGTGCGTGTCGCGGCTCGAAAGCTTCCGTGGAAACCATTGCAACGGCGGGTATAAGTCACGTGGTTAACCACGCTTCATAAAAAGGGTGAAAAATAAAAACTAATCAATTCAAAACGAAGCAAGAACCGTGTAAAACATTTATTTGAACAACTTCGGAGCCTAACATTATTGTCTTCTAAATATTTACCGTATTAATACCGCAGCGACTAATAAAAGTTTGAAGCCACTCTTGACCATTTCTTCTTTTGAAGAAGCTGTGCAGCCCCTGTCACTCTCTTTACAGTTATAAAGGATCGTTTTAGAGGTGTACTCCCCTCACCCCTTTAACTGCAACTAACTGCTATAAATTAAATCACAAGACGTCACAAAAACGTTCTAATTTATATTGCCAGTGATTTTAACTTTTATTATCAAGCTTTTCAAAAAGCTTTAACATATGTCTTGCGTGAGATGACTTTTGCTTCTAGCCGGGTACTCTGCTACATTAGATTGAATCTTACTGGATCCTCCCTCTGACCATTAGGAAAGCCCAGTGACACAGCCAATCCTCTGCAACACCATCGCGGATTGCTGCGCCCAATCCAGGAGCAGTTCTTCCACGATGGTGGTGATTCCACCGACAAATCCCGTCCAGCTGGGCAACCATCTCCAGCATCTGCAGAATTCACTTTTTCATATCTAAGATTTATCGTAGGTAACAAATATTTTACCTTTAACCTTTATAGTATAGTAATGAATTCGCAATTTGAAGCAGATATTACTTTAGGAGGGTTATTTCTCTCGATTCATTTAAATTTGTTTTGTAATGTGCTAAAGCCTACGCTAATAAATGTGGTGTCTCTGCCATCTGGTGGGCACACTCCGAAGTACTGGGTTAAGAAAAAACACAAATCCTTTCCTTTTGACATAACCGTGGGGAAGTATACGAGAACATTTCAAATATAATTCTGTAAAACATTTTTCAGCAATAGAGTTCCGAAATATATAGCTAGTCTGCTCGTTTAAGAATAAAAAAGCCACACGTAATAAATTACGTTAGCAAATATTATACATCAAACTACTGTAGATGCTCATTACATTATCTCAGAACAAATCAGCTCTAGTTTTCATTTTACAAACCGAAATTTGGATGACAAGCTTTTGTTTGGGTTACAGAATTGCATTGCTGTAAACATATAATGACATTAAAATTAACTTTAATTATATTTTAACATAAAAAATATTTTTTAAGATATTGTTTAAATTAATATTATAAAAAAATGATCACCTAGTCTTTATTTCTGGTAGTGTGTACAATGAAAAAACACTTAAAATGAAATGATATAATAACAGAGTAGGGAAATAAAAATTTAGAAAAATAATACAGGAAGAATAATACATCTGGGAACATCACATTCTCAAACCCACTTAATCCATTTCAGGGTCATGAGGGGTTGAAGTCTTCCTGGCAATACTTGGAAAAGGGTGCCAGTCCATCACTAGGTACACACATATCCATAGGAGTGCAACTTATAATCCACAATCAACCTGAACTAATCTAGAAGCCATTTAGATGTACAAGAAAAAGCAGAAGTACCTGGAAACCCACAGGGTGTTAAACAAGAGGAGAAGACACCGTCTAAAAGCAGACACCTGGATAACAGACTCACACCTCTTGACCTGGGAGTCAACAGCACTGACTTGTGGGCCGCCCAATGGGAGAAAATGCATTTCAAAAGCAAAGAAATAAATTATAAATCTGCAGTTTAATAAAATATAAAGAATTTATCACCTGAATGCTTATGATATATTAGTTGTGAAAGTGCTTTAATCATCTATGTTAGATAAGGTTTTTGAAAGCAGTTCCAAAATGTTTATAATTTGAAGTTGGCACTGATTATAGCTCCAGAAATTAAACTGACAGTTACCAAGTAAACATGTTTAGTGGACAAAGCAGCATTTGGTTTTATTTTATTATACGTATTATTTCTACATACTGTCTAGACTAGTTGCTGAAGTATTATTTTTCTTTTTGTTTATTAATGCCTAGATAATGCTTTTCAATTTAGGATTTTAATTTATGCAGAAACATACAAAAGGCCTTTGAAGTCTAAAATACACAATAATTATTGTGGACTATGGCCGGCCAGTCATCCCGGCCAATACCCCCAGGCCGCCAAGTGGAGCTCTCCCTGCAGCATGAAGGTGCCCTGAATGCCAGCAGGGAATTCTGGACATTGGAGTTTTCATCCACAGACCTGCTGGATACCACAGGGGCCCCTAGAGAACGCTGCAGAGAGGCCCAGAGAATCATATGTGCCCTGTAACCCGGAAGTACGTCTCAGTCACAGCGACAGGGGAAATGACGTACTTCTGGGATGAAGAAGAGGACTTGTTATCTGACCTGGAAGTGATAGGAATTCACATGGACTGAAGGACTGGAAACACTTCCGGGTCAGGCAATATAAAAGGACGATGGAAAATCCCAGACGTCAAGCTGAGCTGGGTGGAAGGGTGGCAACGCGTCTGGGAGTGGTGGAGTGTTATTGTTTATTGTATTGGGGAATTATTTGTATGAGTATTGTGGAAAGGAGGGTGCTTTGTGCACTGTGTAATGATAAAAAGTCAAATTATTGGACTTTTACGTGGTGTCTGACGTATTGTCTGAGGGTTCAAGAGGACGATAGCGCCCTGTATCTGTCACATTATAAAAAATACAGTATGATAACAATAGTGGAGGACAGTGTGATTGCACTTCAGTCACCAGCAAGAGGTTTAATTTAAATTAGAGTAACAGAGTACCCGGCCAAAAATGTAGCCTGAACAGGTCAGTCTGACTGTATTGTTTTTCCAAATAAACAAGAGAAGTACAATATGAGTTCTTAATGGCAACTGCTTATCACATTGTACTTAAAACATAAACAATATACTGCACTACATTATGTTTACATTTTCAAATATTTTGGCAGTCCTGTCAAGTTTATTGTCATGTATACTGTATATTGTGAAGAGTGTCACCTGGGAACCTTGCCCGGCCAGGACACCCTCAGCCTCAAACCGCAGTGGGAGACAGCATGCACAGGGCATGGTCTCCTCCAGAGAACTAGGCGGCAACCCCACTGGGTTGTAGCTGCACCCCAGATGTTCTCCAGCTCAGCCCTGCTGGGACCCATGGGTGCTGCCATGGGGTGTAGAGAGAATACGTGAGCCCTACTTTGTCAGACTCCAGCCTTACCCAAGAGGGATCCCTGGCCAAACCTTTGTGCACTAGAAGCACTCCCGGGTTTTATAAAAAAAGAAGCTGCCTGCCGCAACTCCAGGAGTCAGGAGGAAGAGAACGAAGCTTGCAGGGTGGAACGTAGGAGGCAGAGAGAAAGTAAGACAGAGAGAGAAGAAGAGAAAGAATTGCTGTGTGACTACTGCTTTGTAACTGGGCATTGGTGCTGTTGGAAATGCTTACAGGAAGCATTAAATAAAGTCCTCTTATTTATTAAGACTTGTGTCTGAGCCTTTGTGTTGGGTGTTTGGGCAGCTGGAGCACCCTCTGGTGGCAAAAATATCTATATATATAATTCACTAAGGAAAGACACCCATGGAAAGCACACCGGAAGGGGCGTGGATTCACTAAGCCGCCGACAAGTAAGACACCTATGGCGCACGCAGGGAGGAGCCACGCCCACCAACTCTAAGACCATTGGATACGACGACAACTCGCAGAGCCACACCCACCAACTCGGACGCGACGACACAGAAAGAACAGTTTCATTTATATTCGTCTGTCGTAGAGGCCTCATGTACCTCCGAGCCACCTTGACTGTTCATAGAGGCATGTTTCTCGCGGAGGTGAGTCGCCATAAGCAGCGTGTAAAACGGTTTGTGAGGGGTATCCCATGGGATCCTTAAAACAATCCTTTACAACTGAGGTTAAAACACAATGAAGTAAGCAGTCTTTAAAAACCGAGTTTTCGGTTATGATACACGACCGTGTGTACCATAGCAAACTGTTTAACGAGCTACATACAGCAATTTGCATCCGCGACAAACATGCGTCTTCTTCACTCACGGACAATTATATGTTGCTCTCTCTAGAGTTCCATCTTTTCATTCACTTTCTGTTGTATCCTCAAACCCTCCCTTTTTAGACAACTGTGTCTTTCCAGAAGTGTTCAACCATCAATAAATAATTATGTGGTGTTTGTTATGCCGCGGGTTCACTATTGTGTTGTATTTTGCTCTCTCCAGAGTTCCATCTTTTCATTCACTTACTGTTGTATTCTCACACCAACCCGTTTTAGACAACCGTGTCTTTCCAGAAGTGTTTAGCATTCAATAAATAATTATGCATGAGATTGAGCGTGTGTCTACCCAGCGCAGAGAGACGTGGGTAAGCCGTTGAACCCCATTCGGGCTGCAAACCGTGGAATTCCCACTAAGTGCGACTCGTACGCTCCCACTGGTTGCGTCTCTCCCCTTTGTACACACCCATCTCACTACTACCGTGGTCGGGTGTCTTGGTGGATTACATATAGAAAAGCAGCCAAAACCGCACAGAGCAATGAAAAGTCTACGTGAGACACAGGTGCATCTGGACTGTGCAAAGACGACAACGACTCAAGTGACGAGTTGGAGGTGGGCACATGAGCAGGCAGCGCATACTGAACAAGAAATCAGCAGACTAGCATGACGGAGGGAGCTGAATGGACGTCCTTCTCCTCTCCTCCCATTCCACACTTCGCGCCTAAGCGTCGTGGACCCCCATCCCTCCATCTGGCAGGAGAAGGCGCGATAGCGATCCGCCAGTTTTCAGTCCTGGATGATTGTGTGTTGGTTCGTTCCGTGCATTGTTACAATGTTGCTTTTCTTGCTGATTTATTACATTACCTATTTTTTAAATGTTAATTTTCTCCCTGTGCTTAAAAATCATTAAAAGACCGGACTGATTATGCGGCGTATGGTACGCCGCGGGTTGGCTAGTATATTATAATGAGATTGTTATTTGCATGTTAGGATATAGTAGGATGGTTATACTCAAGTTTATTCCTGACACACAAGAAAAAAATATTGAGTTGTTTATTTAATTATTGAGTTGTTTATTTATTTATTTTGCGAAGATTTTGACTTCTGCAGTCAGTAACATTGTTCACATGCTCCCATTGTCTAGTTACAGCCAGTGCTGGTGAGGTTAGGCACGTGTGTAGTGTGAAGTCAAGGGACAAGAATGAAACAGATCTTATTGGTATACATTTGATCCTTAATATACTGAGGGCTACATTTAATTGCCCCAGTTTTGGGTTGCTGGGAGCCAGTGATCATTACAGCAGCACTGGGTGTAAGTCAAGAAGCAAATGTGGTGGATGATACACCAGTCCTTTGTAGGGCTCAATTGTACAGCCAATCAGAAAAGAGTGTGTCGCAGGCAATCCACTAACACTGGGGCCTTGTGAGTGATGGGGGCTGGACAGTCACCTTTCTGGGATGTCTTTTCTGAGCTGTGGGGGGAAAGACAGGATAGTTAGCAACAGTGGCCCCTATTCCCACATGTTGGTACCGCGTACATGTTGGATCAGAGCCAGCAAAGTGATGTTCAGATGCACAGGTGTGATAGCACCCACATCTCAGGCAGCCTCTTAAGTTGCAGTGTCAAAAGGACTTCACACACCCCCCACCTCTTTGGGTTCATTATACAAAGGACAAGAAATATAACAAAGTGAACATAAAAGAAAGACAAAAACAATATTATAACATGATTAGAAACCAAGAAAATAGGTTAGTTTTGTCCATTTTGGGAGATGTGACATCTGAGGCAGAACTCCGTTAGTAGCTGTGTTATTTTACCTTTTTTTACTATCATCCCGAGATGTCCTGTATTTACTGAAGCTCAGGGGCTTTAATTGCAGTATATGCAAGTATATAAAAGCATGAGTAGCAGAAAAAGGGCTCAGACAGAAATGAAAGTTGCTCAAGTTCAAGGTACAGTCTTCCAGAGACTGACCTGGAACAGATATGTGAAAGAATAGATCTCCAGGGACCTGACACTGCAGCACTGGCTCCAGCTGAGAGAGAAAGTGCTAGGAAGTCACATGGACTGTGGGTTCAGAAGCACTTCCGGGTCACAGACTATAAAAGGACTGTGGGAAATCCCAGACGTTGAGCTGAGCTGGGTGGCAGGGTGGCAACGCGTCTGGGAGTGGAGGAATTATTGATTATTGATTATTGAAATTGTGTATTGGTTTATGAGTATCGTGGAGAGGAGGTTTCTTTGTGCACATTATAGTATTAATAAAGTCAATTATTGGACTTTTATCTGGTGTCTGGCGTCTGATCTGAGGGTTCAAGGGGACGACAGCACCCCCTATCTGTCACAATTGTTACAGGTTAATTACAATCAGATGCCTTAAACTAATAAACAATATGCGGTTAATTTCAGTGTATATGATAAAGCTGCTTCAGGGATGTGGATCTAAAAAAGAAAAGGAAACCACATTGGAACAAAAGCAATGTGCATGACTTTACGACAAGTTTAGTTTTTATACATCGCGATGTTAGCTTGGAAATGGGTGTATGCAACATTTTTGTATGTACGCACTGTTTATACATGAGGCCCATGGAGAAACTGAAGAAAAAAATACAAGAAAATGCGAGCAAGTTTGAGAATAAATTTCGAGAACTTGGTGCTCATCTTGAAGAAGTTAAGCAAACGCTTGCAACTCATATTGAAATAGTTGAACAATTGGCATCTACCAATGACAAAAAAACAATGGCTACAAAATCTGAATGCAAAGTGCTTAGAGACAGATTAGCTGGACTGGAAGATGGATACAGAACGAATAATATCATAAACGAAGGTCTCTCTGAAAACCATAAAAGTCCAAACCCAGTGAAATTCATAGCTGAACTATTCTCTAAAATGATTGGACAGGACTTTAAATCAGACACCGAGATATCAGCAGCTTACCGCATATGTGGATTGAATGCCAAAACTTAGAAGCATTATTGATGTTTCGATAAATTACAATCTGAATTAAATTTGATGTAACCTCTCACCTTCAATTACTACTAACCATGCTGCATTTTACAGCATTAAACAGTGCTTACGGAGGAAAGCTAAAATCATATACAGTCTCTTGTGTCCTGCTAAATTGAGAGTGGATGTTCAAGGTAAGTTCTACATTTTTAATTCACCTGATGAAGCAGAAAAAGAGCTAAGAATATTGATCCTGACACTTTTTGAAATACAATTATGAGTAACATTGTGTCCTAGCAAGGCAAAGAAGATTTTAAATGCAATTTGGTCCATTCGCAATGAGACTTTTGTCATAATTATACATTCTATTTCCTTCTCAGCTATTTTTATATTTTAATTACAATTATATTTTTGTCCCCTAAAGGGGACTGTTTAAAACCATACCCTTGGTTTGTTGTATTAGGATTGTACTTGAAGTGTGGACTAGCCTCACATGGGGAGTCAAAATGGGGTGGCCGGGGTGCCAATAGGGAGAGAAAGAGAGAAATCTGTTTCTAATCTAGTCTTTTTACCCCAACAATGGCTTCATAGCCATAATCCTGGCAAAATTAGAAATTAAGGTTAAAACTCTCTTTTGTAATAAAGTAATTTAAGACAATAAAATGTCAACAAAAGTTCAGAAGCAATGTGAACTTTGTGAGCTGGAATGTCAAAGGTCTCAATCATAAAATAAAGAGAAAGTATTCTTTCACTTAACAGGTCTAAATGCCAAGATAGAATTTTTTACAGGAGACTCACTTATTAAGCAAAGATCAGTTTTGGTTGCAAAGAGATTGGGATGGCCAAATATTCTACTCCTGCTATACAAAGAAATCTAGAGGTGTGGGAATCTTAATACATACAACAATTTTGGTTGTAGTATCAGATGTAGTATCTGAGTCTGAAGGGCAATATATGATCAATATGGGCAATTTATTTAATTGTAAAGTGATTTTAATAAATATCTACACACCTAAATGTGGATGATAGGGACTTCATCAATTCCTAATGTGAACACTCAAAAGATTATAATGTAATTGATCGTAACTTATCAGAACCATGAAAATTTCTAAATCCAAACTTAAGAGAATATTCCTCCTTCCTTCATCTCATCAGTACATCATTGTTACTCAAAAATGATTTCTTTTTAGATAACATTTTTTTGTCCACAGTCAAATCTTGTAAGTATGACACTATTGTTATCTCCACCCATGTCCCTCTGATCATGGAGCTCAAATCACGATGGCCCACATACCCATCTTGCAGCTGGCATCTTAACACCCCATTATTAGCTGTACAGAATTTATATCCAAACAAATTAATTTTTTTAGAGACAAAAAAGAGAGGTCTCTGCAGGAATACTCTGGGAAACTCTGAAGGCATTTTTATGAGGACAGATTATGTCATATCTCTCCAACAAAAATAAATAGGAAACCAAGAAGACATAAGTGTTAATCAGTGAAATTACCAGAATAGATCAAGAACACGCCAAGTTTCCAAATGAGGCACTTTATAGGAAAAACAGGCTTTGCAATCAGAACTCTCGATGACAAAAGAAGTGGAACAACTCATTTTTAAATTGAAACATCATTACTGTGAACACATAGAAAAGGCTAATAAGATCTTAGCTCAACAAACCCACAAGCAGGAAGTTCACATGGCAATACTAGTAACTACCAACACAGACGGAGAACATCATTCTAGACAAAAATTTTTAAATGCCTATCAGACAGCCTTGGTGTCACAATCACTCTTATTCCAATGACAGCTGTGTTTGGTGTATTCCCAGATGGAATTAAGGTGGAGAAGGACAAACAAACTGTAATTACATTTGCTTCACTACTAGCATGCAGACTTACTCGTATGTTGTTCAACTGGATGAATCCCACCCCACCTCTTTTTAGTCAGTGGGTAACTAATATACCATTTGAAATTGGAAAAAATTAAATTCTCACTTGAGGAATCTGTTCAAACGTTTTTATAAACCTGGCAGAATCTAATCAATAAAATTTTAAAATAAGCATTTATATTTGGGAAAAGGATTCTCTTCCCTCTTTTCTACTCTTAAAGTTTTACTCTGGGTGTTGGCCTTCCTCTCTTTCTCTTGGGTGGGGTTGAATTGAATTTAGTTTTGTTAAGTTTGACTTGTTTGTATAGAATGTTACTTGCTTTTAATTAAATAAAAAAACAAGAAAATACTGAATAATATATAAATGAATACAGAAATAAATTAAGATAAATTTAGAAATAAATATCACAAAATAACTGACAGCAATGGAAAAATAAGTAAACAAAAATAAAAAAAAAGTCAGGGTGAAATCTTGGCAAAAGTATAACACAATGTTTATAATTAAATTAATGTCCATTCAGTGTGTATAATTTATGAGAAACTGCTTAAATAACTAGTAATAACAATAGAAAGATAGATAGATATATAGATAAATACTTTATTAATCTCAAGGGGAAATTCACATACTCCAGCAGCAGCATATTGATAAAAAACAACATTAAATTAAAGAGTGATAAAAATACAGGTGAAACAGACAATAAGTTTGTATAATGTTAACGTTTACCCCAACCGCAGGTGGAATTGAAGAGTCGCATAGTGTGGGGGAGGAACGATCTCCTCAGTCTGTCAGTGGAGTAGGGCGGTGACAGCAGTCTGTCACTGAAGCTGCACCTCTGTCTGGAGATGACACTATTCAGTGGATGCAGTGGATTCTCCATGATTGACTGAAGCCTGCTCAGTCCCTGTCGCTCTGCCACGGATGTCAAACTGTCCAGCTCCGTGCTTACAGTAGAGCCTGACTTCCTCACCAGTTTGTCCAGGCGTGAGGCATCCTTCTTCTTTATGCTGCCTCCCCAGCATACCACCGCATAGAAGAGGGCACTCGCCTCAAACGTCTGATAGAACATTTGCAGCATCTTATTTCAGATGTTGTAGGACGCCAGCCTTCTAAGGAAGTATAGTCGGCTCTGTCCTCTCTTGCACAGAGCATCAGTATTGGCAGTCCAGTCCAATTTATCATCCAGCTGCACTCTCAGGTATTTATAGGTCTGTACCCTCTGCACACAGTCGCCTCTGATAATCACGGAGTCGAGGAGGGGCTTGGGTCTCCTAAAATCCACCACCAGTTCTTTAGTCTTGCTGGTATTCAGGTGTAGGTTGTTTGAGTCGCACCATTTAAGTCCTTGATTAGGTTCCTATACTCCTCTTCCTGCCCACTCCTGATGCAACCCACAATAGCAGTGTCATCAGTGAACTTTTGCACATGGCAGGACTCCAAGTTGTATTGGAAGTCTGATGTGTATAGGCTGAACAGGACCAGAGAAAGTACAGTCCCCTGCGGCGCTCCTGTGTTGCTGACTACAATGTCAGACCTGCAATTCCTGTGATGCACATAATGAGGTCCGTCTGTAAGATAGTCCACGATCCATACCACCAGGTATGAATCTACTCCCATCTCTGTCAGCTTGTCCCAAAGGAGCAGAGGTTGGATGGTGTTGAAGGCTCTAGAGAAGTCCAGAAACATAATTCTTACAGCACCATTGCTTCTGTCCAAGTGGGAGAGGGATTGGTGTAGCATATAGATGATGGTATCCTCTGCTCCCACCTTCTCCTGGCTCCAATAGACTCTCTTGATTTTATTTTAGAGCCAAAACATATTTTCTATTTAAGTCTCTTTATAACTGAATATATCTGTCTTCTGGTTTAAGTGTGACATTCAGTTTTACCTAAAAATAACAAATGCTTTGGTAGAAATGAGTTACATAGTTATGTTATCTTTTTTGTTGATTAAATGTGCAACATAATGTCTTGATTAGTAGGCTGTAAGGCATGTGATTTGCATGTCCTTGTGGGTTTTTTTCAAGGCACTCGGATTTTTCTTCAACATCTGAAAGAACAGCATGAATGGTTAGTCTAAACAGGCCTCAAGCGAGTATGTGTGGGCGTGTATGTGAATGTTTCCTGTGATAAAGTTGTCCCCTATCCAGGTTTAATTCCCAGTTTGCTCACAGTGTTGCTGGATGGAGCCCTGAAGTGAATAAGCAGGTGAGGAAATGGTTAGTGAAGGTGAAAAACCTGTAAAAAAAAAGGGAATCAAGACACTTTATAAGATTACATACAAATGAGAAGACCCAGTGCTAATGACACCAGGTCTGGTGGAAAGTGGCACCTAGCTTACCTTATAGACTCCTTGAAAAAAGAAATACATTTACATTATGTAATACAGTTGGAACTTCCTGGGATACTTGACCCTAAATAATACAAGCCATTTAAACAGGGAACATAAATATAAAGCAAAACATTATTAAAACTAAAAGTCTGCATGAAGCAAATTTTTTCCAATTCTTTTGTGTTTTACTCTTCTCAATTTCTGGCATAATGCCAAGACAACACTGCAATTATTCATCATCATAAAACATCTCATGTACATTGGCATAGAAAGTAAACCAGCAAGTCCACCTTCCTTGTATGATTATAATTTATAACAAAGCAGTCCAAAGATTTCAGTCAGCTTCCAGAATGAAAGGGTGTATGGGTAGATATCTTGAAAATTATGAAAACATTAATTTCTTGATATCAGCATATTCATTTTAAGAATGTATAAATCATATAAATGTTGAGGTTTCAACAAAATCAAAACTGTAGCCAAGTCACACCTTGTATGGTGCATGTAGGAAACTGGATTGAACAAAGCAACAAAGTTGGCTACTAATTCTGCGGCTTCACCTTTCTCTAAGAAACAAAAAAGTGGTGAGATGCCTTCCTTTACATATCATTTCTGTGCACAACTAGGAAAAACAGTGCTTTCTATTTTCATTTGTGTATGAATCTCAGCTCCAGTATGATTATAGTTCTCAGATTGTGACCAACATGAGAATGAACACCTACAGTAATTCTGTTTAATTGGTAGAAAACCACTGCACCTTTTAATCACAAAAAGTGCAAGAAGTTAGAGAATTTGTGACAATTGGAAAAGATTAACTTTTCACAACTTATTTGAAAGATATTGCTCTTTACCAAAAATAGTTGTACAGTAGAGTCTCGCTTATGCGACATAAATGGGCAGGCAGAACGTCGGATAAGCGAAAATGTCGAATAATGGGAGGCGTTAAGAAAAAGCCTATTAAACTTCAAACTATGTTATAATTTTACACATTACGAACCTAATACAGTGGAACCTTGGTTCACGAATGTCTCTGGACACGTACAAATCGGGTTATGACCAAAAAGTTTGCCAAACTTTTGCATCAGTTGACAACCACACACTAGGTATACAAACGAGCCAGTTTCCCTTTCGGTTTGTGCGTGCTCGCACGTGTTCAGTCTCTCCCTGTGCATTCTCTGTGCAGCAAGAGAGAGAGAGCGCGAGAGAGAGACACAGACAGACACACGTGCGCGCGTGAGAAAGAGAGAGAGAGAGAGAGAGAGAGAGAGAGAGACACACACACACACACACACACACACACACACACACACACGAGAGAGAGACACACGCACACACGTGCGAGAGAAAGAGAGACACACGTGTACACACATGCGCAAGCGAGACACAGACACACACACACACACACACACGAGAGAGAGATACACACAGGCGCGAGAGAGACACACACAGGTGCACACACACACACACGCACGCGCGCGCACGAGAGAGACACAGGCGCACACACGCGCGCGCGCACGTAAGAGAGACACAGGTGCGCACACACATGCGCAAGATAGACACAGGCACACACAAACAAACACACACACACGCGAGAGAGACACAGGCGCACACACATACACCAGAGAGGGCTGGCCACATAATCCACTGTAATCATGTTTTACAACAAAACAACAGAAAAATTTAACTGAAAAAATGAACTTAGCAACTAAAAATAGACTACGCTCGCAACTTGCAGTTCTTGTTGCCGATTGTTGCGTTTTTTTTTGCGGTGGGACGTCGGATAATACAGAATGTTGGATAAACGAAGGTTGGATAAGCGAGACTCTACTGTATTTTATTGTATTTAATTATTTATTATAATCTATGCTGAAATGTACACAACTACATTAACTTAGTCAGTTTAAGTTTTAGGAACTTGAAAGGCTAAATTTGTATAATTAAATTATAATTAAAATTAATTATCCTTTTAGTTTTGAAGATACTGTTTTTGTGATGTTATTGCAGCACCATTTTGTTCATATTTTTTTTGTGGCTGCCGTCAAATTACATTACAACTGTCAAGAGTGTCATGTCAACAACACCTGTTGCTAGTCCTGTGGTTTGGACTTTTCGATTTATGACCTTGTGACATTGACACCATTTAAAATGGCTAACTACTTTCCGAGAGTTCCAAACTTTAACTTCTTAAATTTTATTTTATTAAAATTTCAAAAGAAAATATTCTGAAAAAATAATATTTAGGGACAAAGAACATTGCTTTAATTTTTGATTTTGATTAATGCTTGTTGTTTGGACTTTGGTTGTAATCTGACTTCTCTCATGAAAATCTCTTGCACTTCCAAATAACTTCCTAACAACGTGATTAATCCTAATTGTACTGCAATCGATTGTAATGTTCTCTCAAAACTGAACAAATTAATGATTTTCTTTGCTTCATTACCTTGATCCTAAGATATCTGAAGAAATACTGCTTTCCTTGCCAGTTAGCCTGTCATAACTACAGTGCCATGGATTGTCCAGTTTGCCTACAATAGATACACAGATGGTAATTCAATGTTGAAAAACAACAAAGAAAATTAGAGAAAACATACCAGTTGCCAAGCCTTCATAACATGTGCCACACTTAACGAAGGCTGAAAGGTATAAACCTTGTTTTAAAATGTTCTTCTTTGTTTTTAAGCTAGTAGTGATTTTTAGATTTTCAACTATTTTTTTTCTTTTTGTAGATGCCCACTCTAACACTTTTCTATATAAGAGTTTCAATACGTCTCTGGAATTTGGGCAGAATATAGGCCAAAAAAAAGCCAATAACAAACTAAATGTATTTTAGTTAAAAAGGCTGTTTGGTGGGCTATTCAGGAATGATGATTATTTCTGTCCTTCTGCTGTATGTTTGTACTGATGTTCAGCAAATATTTATTCCATTAGATCAGTTCAGCAGGCTTTGCAGCAGGCAGAGCTTCCTCTTTATAACAGATGCATCACAGGTTCAATTCCAGCCTGGGTGGTCTTCTGTGTTCTGTTTACATGTCATTTCTGAGTTCACATGATTTTTCCTCCCAAGACTCCAAGTTCCCTCCAATAACCCAGAGACATTAAGTAAGGCAGACTGAGGTCTGTCTGTGAATTCGACGAGACTCCTGATGAACAGACTTCTTAGCTAAAACTGGTCCAGCTAATTCTCACAGCTCTGGGCTTGGAATCAGTGTTGGAGTTAAGAAAACAGAAGCACAGTTATGACAATCATCTAAAGTGTATAAAACTAAAGCCTCAGTGGGGTCATTCTGTAAAAAGTACAATCAATAAGCACTTTTGTAAATTATTTATTTAGTTAATTTTTATATCAGGTAGCATAATAAAGTTATTTCCAACTTAACATTATAAAAGATGGATTTTAGCCAGTTAACCAATATAATCATTTCTATGTTTAATAAATAACATTACCACATGCAAAACACCTTTGTTTTATCAAAAGATAATGGAAATCGATGTAAAATGTAAATTGAAAATATATAAAATACAAATCAGTAACATGAAGTTTAGCTTAAAATATACTTAAAATTAAAAATAGATTTGCATATATCCTATATGCCTTCATTCTGAGCAATTAGAGAACTTACTGTTTAGCAGCAGAGAAATTAAACTGTTCTTGCATTATGTGCACAATTATCATGAACAGTCATCATATATGTACTGTATATTAATAAATATACTATATATAATAATGTATATTAAAAATATTGTATATATAATACTGTATATTAAAATATACTATATATTTATATATTTTTTTTTGGTGAGAAATAATCAATGATTTAAAACAGCATTGCATTGCAAAATGAAACAGAACTGAAATACTAATTGAAATGCAAAGGTTTTAAAATGAAACAGAGACATTACATACATCAAGACAACAGGGAGGAGGCTGGAAACATTCGGAGGTGGTAGGCAGGATACGTCTTTAATGTACTTTGTGATTTACAAGTTAGCATCAGACCTCTGATTTGATTTTAAAGTAAGTGATTATTAAATTCCTACAAGCGCCACATGTTTCAGGAGAAAATGAAAGCTGGGGGTGTTCATTAGGCAGTGATATACAGTCAGGCCCATAAGTATTTGGACAGTGACACAATGTCCATAAATTTGGCTCTGTACGCCACCACAATGGATATGAAATAAAGTAATCATTATGTGATTAAGTGTAGACATTCAGCTTTTATTAAAAGGGTTTACCAAAAATATTGTATGAGCCATTTAGCAATGACAGCCATTTTCCTACATAACCCCAGCCCCACTTCCAGGCCCTCAAAAGTATTTGGAGATTTGACTGACAACCTGTTCCATAGCCAGGTGGGAACAGTTCCCTCATTATTTCATTAATTATTAAACAGGTCAAAGGTCTGGAATTGATTCCAAGTGTAGAATTTGCATTTGGAAGCTGTCACTGTGAACTGTCAATATGAGGTCCAAAAAGCTGTCCATGCAAGTGAAAACAGGCCATCATTAAGCTGAGAAAACCAAACAGTCCCTTTGGAGAGATAGCAGAAATAAAAGGAGTGGTCAAGTCAATCATTTGGTGCTTTCTTAAAAAGAAGGAACACACTGGTAAACTCAGCAACACCAGAAAGTCTGGAAAACCACCAAAGAAAACTGTGCTGGAAGACTGCAGAATTCTGTCCTTGGTAAAGAAGAACTACTTCACAAAATTTAGCCAAACCAACAACACTCTCTGGGAGGTAGGCCTATCATTGCCAAAGTCTACAATCCAGAGAAGACTTCATGAAAGTAAAGACAGAGGGTTTCCCACAAGGTGCAAACCACTGGTAAACCTCAAGTATAGGAAGGACAGATTAGACATTGCCAGAAAACATTTTTAAAAGTCTGTCCAGTTCTGAACAATTTTCTTTGGACAAAGGAAACTATGATCAATATATACTAGAATTCTGGAAAGAGAAGAGTATGGACAAGAGAAGAAATGGCTCATGATCCAATGAATACCACATCATCTGTGAAATATGGTCGAGGCAGTTTTATGGCATGATCATGCATGGCTGCGAATGGAAGTCAATCACTAGTGTTTATTGATGATATGACTGCTGAGAGACGTAGCAGAATGAATTCTTAAGTGTACAGGGCTACAGTATCTGCTCGGATTCAGCCAAATGCTGCAAAACTGATAGGAGAACGCTTCACAGTACAGATGGACAATGAGCCAAAACATACTGCGAGAGAAAACCAAGTGCTTTTCAACACAAAGAAGTGGAATATTCTTCAATGGTCAAGTCACTCAACTAACCTCAACCCAATGGGACAAGCATCACCATTGCTGGAACCAAAACTGATGGCAGAAAGTCCAATGAACAAGCAGCAACTGAAGACAGCTACAGTATAGACCTGATAAAGCATCAACAGGGTAGACACCCAGCACTTGGAGACAGCATGAGTTCTAGACTTCAAGCAGTCATTGATTGCAAAGGATTTACAATCAAATATTGAGAATGACTGTTATATTCATGATTATGTTAGTTTGTACAAATACTTTTGAGTCCCAGGAAATGGTGTGGCAATGCAGTAAAATGGCTGTCATTCCTAAATGGCTCATGCAATATTTATGGTAAACCCCTTAAGTTAAACTTAATTTTAAGTCTATTATGGTGGCATACAGAGCCAAAATTATGAAAACGGTGTCACTGTCCAAATATGTATGGACTTGACTGTAGTGAAGAGGGCATATTGGGGACAATTGTATCAAATACATTCAATGGAAAGATAATTCTCCGTTAGGGGAGTCCCTGCCTATGCAGATCCACAACATTGCTTCAAGTTTGTGATTGTGTTATTTTATTTTATTTTATTTTTCTTTCTACTAAGAATATAGCAAGGACCCACAGGTCTTTTCAGATGTTTCTCTTCTCCTTGACACACTGGCTACTCTTAAGGCATAAAAGGTGAAAAAGAAAGAAGTGAACAGGGAATCTTTCTGCCAATTGTAACGTCTTCAAATGCTCATTCAGGCCATGTATCACCTCTTAATTATTGAATGATGCTTTAATTGCAAATAATCATTTTCTTCCATATACATCATTCTTTTTATTTTCTGTCAAAAACAACAGCAAAAGTATCAAAAGTGATCAAAAGCAGTTTGTTTTCATCATGCAACTAATTAAACTAGGTGCATTCAAAGTTGAAATATATCATTTTGGAATAAACATTAGATATTTAATGTAATTTGCTATACTGCCAAAAGACATTGTAAGTGGGGGTCCTCAGCAAACACATGTAAACGCTAAAGAATTGTGTGCCCTGCTATTTAAGAAATTTTATTTTTATTAATTACAATTTTTAAATGACCAGTTACTCTATACTAGAATTAATTTATTGTAGGGCTGTCATTCCAAAACCTGGTCCAGGTAATCTGATGTATTTCTACTCATGGTTCTTCCAAACATAATATTATATATATATGTATATAAATATATATATATATAAATATATATATTTAAAGGCATGGTTGTGTGACACAGCAGCTCACAGTTTCCACACCTGGATTGCAATTGTAACACTGTGACCATTAGTGTGGAGTCTCTCTATGTCTTCCTTGGTTTCCTCTTACAACTCAAAGGAATGTAAGTTTACTTAATGGTAATTCTGACTTGGCCTGTATGAGTGAGAATACCTGTATTGGAATAAATGAGTTTCAGAAAATGGATGAATGTATATTTGTGAGGCTCAAACACAGTTATAACAGTAGGGGAATTTATATAATAGCTATAAAGTATATACACTAGTTGCTGCCCTACACAATTTGC
This sequence comes from Polypterus bichir lapradei, assembly GCA_026402145.1. NCBI lineage: Eukaryota > Metazoa > Chordata > Cladistia > Polypteriformes > Polypteridae > Polypterus > Polypterus bichir. The sequence goes on from JANRMT010062835.1 coordinate 43,468,776, forward strand.
ACCCACTGATTATCCTTAATTAATTATTTTAATGAAATCTAAACCCACAGAGTTAGCTGTGATGCTGCCTTTCTGCTTCAGGAACATGGTCACTGCCTGAGTCAAGTGTACAGGCTATCCAATGTGTATATGGATTTAGTCCATGTACTTCATGTTCCTCCTATATTCCAAAGATATATACTTTAGGCCAATCAGCGATTGTGATATGGTTCAATTTTTATTTACTGTTAAGATTGACTGGCATCCTAGTTAGGGTTATATAAGGTTGCCACCCATCCAGTTTTCAGTCTCTGTGACCAAGTTAAACATTGTCTGTCTGGTTTTTGCAGTGTTGTCCTGATATCTGAAAAAATGTTTATCATAGTCACTCATGTCACATTCAACTTTCCTCCACTCTCCTGGATATTTTAAGCCATTGCATCATTTACGAACCAGTGTCTTAACCAATCAAATAATTAGGCTGTTTTTGAATTAGCCAATCATAAAGAGAGCTAATAATGACACAGAAATAGGAAGAAATCTCAAAAGAAAGCATTACTGCTCATTTCAGGAAGAATAGCTACAAAATGAAGAATTAAAATAGTGGGTTGTCCAAAACCCAAATGATTTATCATCTGCAAAGTACAGAATGTGGTCATTTTTCATTCAGTCTTAAACACAAATGCATTTTTTTCTGTAAGAGTGCATCAAATATAGGAGGAACCTAAATATAACTTTCCATCTCAAGAGACCAGTCAATGTCTATCCAAATTATTGCTTGAAAAAGACACTGCTGAAGGCACTCGCTTTGCTGATGCAAATGTATCTTGGGTCACGTTGGCTGCTTACCTCATATACAAATGCATTTATTGACTCAAATTCATTTTCACAGTTAGTTGCCTCTTATTTTGTTGACTATCATTGGGTGCATAACTAACCTGTTCTGTAATATTACCACTACCAGCTAGGTTTTCAAGCTACCCTTAAGTCATAAATAACCTTAGACATCTCAGATAAATTAGCTTCCCTAACAGTATACTGTATATTGCTTGAAGAACAAACTAATGGTGACAGCAGCTTATCCATGAAGTTCAGATGGACAAAACACTATGGAGGAGTTTGACTGACTTCAATCATGTGTTGTTCTGGTGCTCCATCTTTGGCCATTTAAAAAGTGGTGACAACCATGGGGTTATGCCTGATGCCACCGGTATATAGCTACAGCTCCTTTATCCTGTAATGAAGAAAATTTATCAAACCCAATGGTTGATTCAAAAGCAAAGATACTAAGAACAAATGGAGTACAAAAAGTACAAAATTAAAAGGCAAAGACACCATAAAATTCTGTCAACACTCTAAATCTTACTAAAGATGTCATTTGAGCTATCTCTCTTAAATGCTTCTGGTACCATCAGACTCATCCTGCCTTTCCCATCCTGTTTTGCATGCACTCTCCTTCTGGTCTCTGTTTCTTGCTGCAAGCTGCCCATGAATCACATGTATGGTCAGGGTTATTTCCACAATGGAATTTGCTTGGAGGATCTCCATTAGTATTTTGCCAATCCTCATTTTGCTTGCTGTCAAAGATGCTGGTATCAGATTTTAGAACACCCTGAATAAAGAAAGGTGTCAAAGCTCGCTGGAAAATCTTCTCTTGTGCCTATATTAGCCCGCAGAGGTGCTTTTCTTGTGTCAGTGAAGATTTCAGTCTCTTTGAATGACCACTAAATGGCTCATCCCCACCATGTTCTTGCAACTTCTTATATCTGTATCCTTTTGCCATTCTACTAACCCCTTAAAATATTATATATATATACATACATATATATATATGTGTGTGTGTGTATTTTTTATCGTATATGTAGTGCATGCACATATATAGTATATACAGGACTTGACACAGAAATGAAAACGTCATATTCATATTTTCTATGAATATTGGAACATTTCACATGAACTCTTTATAAACTAAAACTAATGAGAATTCAGAAATAGATTTGAGAGGTATTAAAAAGATGGAAATTAATTAACTATGAGTTTTCTTTTAAAGATGTGCCCACACGTAATGTTTCACAGCTCTGCATTGATGTCTAAAAAGTTTCCTGCAAACAAGACATTCTTCATTAATATTAATATATGCACCCATAAGGAGGCAATGGAAACAGTAAAAAGCAAATAAAAAACAAATTGAAAAATGATTGACATTTTTCGGCCTGTGAGAGAAACATAGGGAGAAATAGGAAAAGACAATTCTCAGCTTGTTTGTACAGCACTCTACATTTACATTTACATGTACATTTGTTTTCCCTAAAGCGACTTACACAAGGGGTTCACATAATCGACTAAAAACCCACAATCTGGAGACTTCATGTAACTATTTGGGAAACCCAGGCTGATTTTGCTGAAAATTAGTTCAGCATTTCTTATTAAACATTAATGGGCACTGGCCCTAAAACAATTTACTTTTCCTCTTGATTATCAGTTTTCATATCGGAACAAACAACTGTGCAATTCTTTCTTCTTTCATCTTTCTGGTGCGTAGTATGACTAGAAATGTGTTTGCGAAGAGTCAAGTGACTGATTACATTTCTTTACAGGATGGCTAGCACTGCTTTGTTTCAGGCACCTCATTTTAATTCCCAGCTACCTCCCTGCCAGTGTGGAGTCTGAATGTTCTGTCCATGTTAATCTGTTGATGTGGTTTACTCCCACATAATAAAAATTAGAGCATATTTAGTGGTGACTTTAAATTGTCTGTGCATGAGTGAGTGTCCCGAGAGGCACTGGCATCCTCTCCATAGTTGGTGCCTGCCTTGTGCTTGGAGATGCCAGGATGGGCACAGCCATGTCAGAGACGAAGAGGGATGTGTAAAATACATTCAACAGTTGAAGAGGTAATGTATCTCAATAAAATAGCATTTTTATTATCAAAAATCATTTTGCACATGTAGTGAATGTAATTTATTGAACTTTATTTGCAAAATTAAAAAAATACAAGTTATTACATGTTAAGCTGCAAAAATCTCTCTGTATATATTATCTTTGGCAACCTTTCACTTGTGGTTGCATTTACTTCTAATGTTTTATACAGTAAATAAGAATAATATCTGAACAACTTTATACCACGAATAAATGAATCTGTAAAATATATTACATATATCAAAAATATTATAGACACAATGAGTGTACAGATTACTAGAGACCTTTGTAGTTGATTATTATATTAAATGAAACTAAGCTTTTCTTCTCTACCTATTTTCATAAAAAGTGATAATTAAGAGGGGATGCATGGCGACCCAGCATTGCTGTCTTACTGCAGTAGGGCCCCAGTTCCATGGCCAGCTAGAGTTCCATCTTTGTCGAGATTGTATGCTCTCCCTGATTTAATCTTCTTATTAGACTGTCCAGAATGTACTTCTGTCTTAAAATGCACAAGAGGAGGTGGACGGCCAGTTGGCTGACTGAGGACCACCCAGAGGTTTATTTTCTTCAGAGATGCTTTTCAAAGAGTTTAGTTTTCCTCTCCCTTGTTCTTAACTAGTAATATTTCAATTGTCCATTGCATTATAATGTTTTGTTTATGGTAATTAAATTGCAGTTGCTCCTTTAAACTTTGTTAATTTGTGTATTCATGTATGCAAATGACATGTGGTTTAATTATGTCGATCAATGCATTACAGCTAGAAACGTGTGGAGGCACCCTCAACCTCAAACCAATACAAAACTAATTTGAAATAATTTGAGCTTGCCATGAGATGAACTAATGACGGTTGTTCCCTCTATTGTGCCCCTACATGCAATGGAAAAGTGGGGTAAAAAAAAAGTGGATGAAATCTATGCAAAAAGCCTTACATTTGAAATGCCTTTAAACATAACCATTAAAATAGCAATGTTTTACACTTCTGTAGACAGATCATGTCATTTGTGGCTGAAGTGTAAAAAACAATGAAGCTCTCAAACCAATTCCTTGTTTAGTGCTACATTAACATTTTAAATGCCACTCCATTTGAAAACCACTGCTACTCCTGAACAATGCAATGACATTCACGCCTTTGGCTCATTGCTATGACCACTTTGTTGATATGTATAAGGGAATCACTACATATTGAGTTGTCTGATCATATAGATTGATAAAATGGGTGAAGGATCTGTTTCTTATTAACTATAATGTAATTTACAAAATCAACAAAAAAGGAAGAATGTTTTCTAAGGTAAAAGATGACCAGTGATGGGCTGACATCATGGGAATTCATACAGCTAGCCATTGGTCTCTAAACCATTTTAAGGCCTGGTCACAGTGGTCAGATAATTATTCGAAAGCCTACTTGTTTAGCTGTACTCCTTTAGCTTTGTAGCTCCTATTTTTCTTCTGGAACAAGTAATTTCTAGCAGTTAATAAAGTTTAAATTTAATCTGAAAAATTCATCTTTTCCCTTTTGCCTTTTAGATCAGCTATATTTGTAAATTAGAATGTAAGCAGAAAGTGTGACATACAACACTAAATAAAAATCAACTGAATTTTCCATGTAGTGATGATGATGGCTGTGCAGTGCTGTCCATAAACCTTGTGTACTTCATTTGAATTTGTATTCAGTTATTTTCTTCCTCTATTTCTGAGCATGTCTAGCCTCGTTCTAGGATTCTTCATTTGAATGTGTTTACAATGTTCTGTATTATTTCGTATTGCACTATTCTTTTTCTTATATAATTTGAAAAAATATCTTGACATGGTGGTGGTTTCTTATGGGCCTTTAAATATGACATTTTTAAATAACTGTTAAATTTAAATATACTGAGTATAATCTAAGCCTCACTAATATTAAGCCTATCACAGAAAGAAGTAAAATGGATAAAACAGGAAACCACATACCGTATATACTCACGTATAAGTCGGGTCTGGAAACCAGAAAAATCAATTATAAAATCAGACCCCGAATTGTACAATTGTTCAAAATACGACACTTAATTTTTTTTTTTTTTTACATCTTTTTGCTTCCTCCAATCTCGCACCAGTTTCTCAGACATATTGAATTTTGTTATAGCAGCACAGTTACCCAATTTCTTTCGCCACCTCAATGACTTTTAAGTTAAAACCAGCTTCATATTTTCTTTCGATCAAACACTCCATCGTAGATAAGGGATGCTCTTACGATAAAGTTGCATGAGGGAGTGACATACAAAAAACACAAAACAGTCCAAACTTCGCTTTGGAAGTGTTCGGGTATTACTGTGTGGTCGCGTAGGCATAATATATTGAAAAAAAAGGCAGTGTGCTCCGTGGTTACTCTCTCAGGTAAGTGTTAGCATATCATAATCCCTTGGACCAATAGCGTGAGTTTTCTGGATTTAATTTATACATCCGACATTATAAAATACCAGAAATTATACGGGAAAATCAAGCCCCAACTTATCTGCGGGAGAACTTAAACGCGAGTATATACGGTAGTTGGTTTTACTAGGGAGGTCTGATGTTTTGTTTGGGATCCTGGATGTGACAAGATATCACTAGGTAGCTAAATGGAATTTTTTTTTTTTCTGAGAGTTCAATATTGGACAGCAGTATATGAGGATGAGCACGAGCATCAACAGCCATCCTCCTTTACTGAACTTTGTTTTTGGCAAAGTGCCCGATAGAAAAGGCAAAAAAGTAGTGCTTGGCTATCATGATTAGCAGAAATATAAAGTCTGTTGCTGCTCATGTTAAATAGAGAACGAAAGGATGATTTGGTACATTTGTTGTACCAAGTGGGATCTTACGGAGTATTATTCTGGCATGGAATGCCGGCTGCATGTGTGCTTCATTGTGAACATACAGCCAAGAATGCAAGCGCATGAACTTACTACCTGCCTGTGGGACCTCCATCTTTATCATAGATACAAAGCAGAGACAAGTCATGAACACTGAAATTACAAGAAATCGCACATACCTGTCACAGTATTGCATCTTATTTGGAACCAAGCAATATTATGATCTCTTGTTTTTAACTATTTTGGTACTTATTTTACCTGTGTAGCAGCCATAAATAGTTTAAAATACTCTATGCATTAGAAAAGATGTTCCTGATTTCAATGAAATGTAAATGATAGATTATATTTTAACGCTTATAAAATATGAAACACTGGCATCAAAAAAAAAAAGTTTAAAGTGTAATTAAGAACTATAAATTAAGGCCCTCAGGGTCTTAATGGAAAATACACAATTCTCTTATACTGTTTTTATGGTTACACTGTACAATATATAGAACACCTTCATTATTAACAAATAAAAAAAAACAAAGAGTTCATTAGACCCTCACATGTCTGGTTTGGATCCAAAAGAGAGCTGGCCTTCAGGAGCTTTAGGATGATTTTATATTGATGTGTGTATATATGGATATTGCTTTGCATTCACCACTGGTGTATGTTTAGTCTGTTTTATAGAACACATTTTAGAAGATTGGCCTTTAAAATAATTAGAGGATATCATTCAGAGTCAAGCTGCTGTTCATTATTTCCTCTCTCAAAAACTTTCATGAGAAGCACCCAAGAATGATAACAATTGAAAAAAGAGGTGCTTTATACCACTTAAACCTGCAAAAATTGGATCTCTTCGCCTTGCATTTCAAGAAAATCACTTCCAGTGCAAAGAAGGGGAAGCTTCCAAACTGGACTGAGATTAGGCCAAGTAAATACATCTCTTCAATGTGTTATCTGCAAGCGCAGGACTCCACAGTCATGTTGGGATAGACCTTGAGGACAACATTTTTGTTTTCGTCAAAGAACAATATGCTGAGAGATGACATCCTTTCAGGCACGCAGCAGGGTTCAGGTATTCCAGAAACAACACCCACGGCTCTCACGATGCTCTGAATGGTGGCATGGTTTGATGGCTTTAGGGACTGCAAGAGAAGGAAAATAACACCTATTTCAGAAATCATAAGGAACAGACAAATTCACTCTTTGTTCTGCAATTTGCTAGCCATTGTGTGTCTTTTTTATTGAATATTTCACTCATTATCAACAACAGACATGCTTCAGTAACAAACAATGAACAAACACAAAATTATTCAACTGGCCTCACAGGTTCTGTTTTGTTTCCTTTCTCCTGAATTCTAAAGGGAATTTCATGGGAAGGAACACTTTACTACTACTGATAAAATATTTTTACACTTCTATACACTCTTAAAAATAATGGCTCCTTAATGGAACTTTATAATAAATAGAAAAAAACTGGAATCTTTAATGCTTGGTATGCTACCTAGCAGGACACTAACAGGTTAAGAAAACCAGGACTTAGCCAGTGTTACTGTATGCAGTCAAAGTCCTTTAAAAATCACGAACCATTGGTATTTCAGAAGTCTGTTACTATCTATTTGTGGTTATTTACTGTATGAAGCCTGTTATGGATTAAATAAATAAACATTTTTTTCTGAAACGGTTCCCCTATGGTATTGCTCTGAAAAACCACTCTGGCACCTTTATTTTTAAGAATGTACTTCTATTCTAGTATTTTACATCGAAAACAGATTTGTAGGTTGAATCCAACTGAGACAATTTCTATTAAATAAATATAAACATAAAACATATCATCATGCCCACCATCAACAGACATCAGTTACTGTATGTTGTCTGTTAGGCTTTTTCTCTATCTTACTGTCTTACTCTTCTTTATTTATTTATCTGGTTTAGTACAATGCTATATACTGTATACCCTGCCGTTCTTTCTTAAACTCTGTGAAGTGCCTTGAGCATGGGAAAGACACTATATAAATAAAATGCATTATTATTATAATCAAGCTTTATGCAGTTCCCCAATAAGGTTTTATATTAATCCTCTCTTTATTTTCTAAATAAATTACATTTTCGGAAACTAGCTGAAAATAAAAATGTGTTCTTTCCCAGTAGCAGATCGTGATGTCCTATGCAATAGGACCCCTGCACAGACCTGATCCCCAGGCGCCACTGATTGGACCAGTAGGTGAGAGACTGAGACAAAGATTTAAAAGATGTATGCAAAAATAGAAGTCCTGTTTAATTCCAGTGAGTGCTCGTTATTTACAAAACCGTTTCAACCAACTATTAGAGCCTCGTTCAGTGCTATGACAAGATTAAAAAATAAAAACAACAGACTGTTTACAGATTTTACTGTGGTTACAAAAATAAACAGTGATGAAAATGGAAAAATCAATTATATATTCTTCCTGCTTTAATAAACACAAGTATTTCCTTAAGAAATGAAAGAAAAGAACTGAAAACAAACACAAAAATAATGCACACCACTAAAAAACCCAATTACCCCCAAGCAATCCCAATCGGAGGTAAATCTGTATATTCCTGTATACAAAAAGCACTACATTCTTGACTGTTCCTGAGCTCAGAAGGTCAAAGAACCTTAATATTGGTGGCCAGTTTATCATAGCATCTGTCTACTGGAATAAGCCAATCATACAAGACAACAAGACTTTCACTTAATGTCACACGCTAAGCACATGAATGCCCTCTGTATCTTCCCTCTCTTAATCACACCCGAGTTCATGCTAACGTATGCCAGAGCGATGTTTGTTAACTCTTACTGGTAAGTTCTTCTTAAGTCTGCTAAACTATACACAGGAGATTACTCTTGCATAACCACATACTGTATACTGGCAACTAAATAATGCTCTCATCTTTCTGTTGTAGTGCTAGATGACCTTTATGACATCAGTCCTTTTAAACCTTGAGGAGCGCACCCAACTCGTAGGCCTCCAAGCACCACATGCATCCTCGAGGGAACTGCATATGGATGTACCTTCTCCCACTGCTACAGTACAAACCCTTAATGAAGTGCTTCATCATTAAACTCCAGGTAAGCGCACTGATACCAATAACTATTTACAATGATAATGGGCTACAAATAGCTATTAAAGCTGTAACTGAATTAAATCTGTGACACAGTCTCACACACGAAATCAGAAATTATACAGAAAAAGTAAAAAGCCAAATGTTTGTTATGTATATCCAACAATCTGAATTACAGTTTTGTCACATACAACAACACCCCATCAGCCTGCTATGCCAGTTCACAGCTTTGTAGAAATACCATGTAACTCTATGGATAGTAAATTACAGAGTAAATTTATATAAAAGTATAAAATTAGCAGTGATCAATATGTCAGAGGAGGGTACAACCAGCTAGCTGGCATGTTCCTTGCAGTGTAACATTTTTTGGCATACTGTACTTACTGTACTGCTCTAACTGTACTTCTCTAAGTTAACAAACTTTCCTTAATGTACATTTTAATTTTAATTTATACAGCTATTTACATTAACCAAAATGTATGTAACTCAAGGCTTACATAACTGAAGGATGGAGTGAGTTATTCGGATGATATTTCCTTTGCAGATATTTTTGCTTCAGTCAAGATATTCAGATTTTTAAAACTTTCCATGCAGGTCATAATCCACATTCTTCAATAATGACTAGTAGCTTGTTTTCAGATTTTCTCAGGGTGTACTGTAGCTTCCTTTCTACATTAAGTGCACCGAATAGATTAAGCAAAATGTCTCCTGACATATATTCTTGTAGTAAAATGTATGAACCAGCATCCCATTAGTCATTTAGGAATGTTATTTTATCGTTACAAGATACAGCTTCCAACGTTAAAACTCTTATTGTGTAATGATAACTAAGATGTTCTTTCTGTAAGTCAAACTGCAGTTTTACCTGCATTAAATTCTGTTTGCCAGATATCTACCAAAATCTACATTCTGTCTAGATTCAAGCCTAAGGATTTTAGACACATGTCGACATATTTTCTGAACATAAAAACAGTTTTGATGAAAATAGACTGTTAATCTAAATGTTGGCTGTCAATTACAAGTCACCTAGCTAACTGGTTTCCAAGTTCAGTCCTGGGGGACCTCGGTGGCTGCAGGCTTTTGTTCTAATCAGTTTCACAATTAGTGAGTCATGTTATCCCTAAGTGATCTCATTGTTTGATTAGCTGATCTTTTTCTCCTCTTTTAGGAATAAATGTAGAGATATCTGTATTGTTGTCAGAGTTTTAAGTTCGTAACTCTCTTTTAACACTATTATTTTTCATTTTTCTCTGTTATTTGTTAACTTAACTGTATCATAATACAACAATTAAAATTGAGAAGACATAGACGTCAAATCAAATGACACAGAATGATGAAAAGCCTGGAAACAGAAGCTTCAAAACTGGGTTTTCTAAATTATTTTCTAATGAAGCAAGCGTATTTGAGTTGCATGATGATATTTTGGTGTTTTTTATATGGTTTTTTAGACTTCCATTATCATCTTCAGTGTTATAATTTTTACTCTGCCTTTCCATGATGATATTTTGGTTGTTTAAGCCATTACGTACTATTCAATATCAAAGTGGGTATGTGTTGTAATATTGAGTCAAAGACATGGTGAGAGACCTCCAAAATGCTCCACAAACCAAGCCAAGACCTGCACTGGCCAACCCAGAAGGGGATCACCACAAGCTAGGAAATCCCCCAATTGCTATCTGCAGGCTCCACCCTCAACAGGGAAAGATAAGGAACTGGTTTAAAAATTTCAAAATACAAAGAAAATTCCACAAAAATATCAAAATTCCCAACAAGGGAAAGGGAAAATGTAAACCCCTGGCTTGTGAACAAAAGGGCAATGCAGAATCTTTACATAAATGAAGATCTGGAGTAGTGAGGAAAGCGCTATATAAATGTAAAGAATTATTACTATTATTATTATTATTTATTATTAATTATTTAGAAAATAGAAAAAAAATATAACAAAATACTCAAAAGGGCAAAAATGATGAAAGGGTAATCCAAACCAAACAAGTCTCAACACCCGATCCAAAAAACAACAAATAAATCACAATAACCAAAAAATCCTCACAAATAGCAATACTTACAAGGGTTCTTACAAAGCTAATGCTGCACAACTGAGCCTTTCTTCTAACTGAGAATATGCCGCCAGAAAGGAAACCCAGCAACTGTGGCATCAGGATGGCACCACCTTTTGGGCTTCCAACAACAAAGGACATAGAATGGCAGCATATTTAAAATTACTAAATACAAATAACAAATTTAACAGAAATAGCATAAAACCGTGACAAAATAATTCAAAATTAACAACCATAAATACCAGCCAGAGAAAAAACTCCTGGCTGTAACCAAACAGTGTAACTCTGAAGTAGCCTTCGGTTTGATTTGTCCGGGTGTCTACACTAGATTGGGAGCAAACTTCACAGAACAAAGGTGAATTCATAGGAAAATGAACTAAAACTATGGCAATAGTATTGAATATTTATAAATTTGTTATAAATTTTAATATAATTATAATTTCATATAATTGCTCCTTTTTAAATGCAGAATAAGAAAAACTAAAAAGGACAATTTATCAATTTAAATGCCTCACTGATTGATGAACCTTCAATAATAAAAACCTGCAACCACATGGGTCCATCCAGGGCTGGGACTGGAAACCGCCTACCTAACCTTCACAAAATATCATTAAGTTGAGATATGAAAACCCATAATGCTACTATTTACTAGAATATTTGTTGGCTTATTTCATGCATTTATAGTTAACAATTTGAAGAAAAACTTCCTCAGGTATTATGAAAAAAATACAGTGGCCTATGTGTTAGATGAAGTACACACTTTAACGTAAATGATGTTAAAGTAAAAGATAGTATCCACCATATTAATTGCCTTCATATTTCTGAACACTTTTATTATGCAATCTTTTCTTTTCCATTTTCTTAAACATTTTACAAACAAATATTTGACAGGTTCAGTCTTCCCTCACAGCTCATATCCCACAGTCCTACGATAGTCTATTCCCTTCTCTGGACTTTCTCTAAACTTGTCAAGATTAGGCTTCACAAAAGCAAAGGGTATCTTAAGAATAAACGTCCTTGGCATGCACAGAACATATACTGTGTAAGGCAAAACATTCAAAGCCTACTTAAAAATGCCTGAAAGTGGACAGTGATGTCATTCATAGAAGCATATCTATATATTTCCGACCTTTACGTATTAATATCTATTAGTTTTGCTTCCTATGTGTACTATTAAATAAATTAAACCATTTTAAACCATTTGTTCTGTTAAGTCTGGGGTACTCAACATCCCATCTATCCTTGAGGGATACCATGTTAAACAAACCAAAAGGTCCTTTGAACAATAACCCTTTGATTTCTGTTTTTGAATGACTGGTGCCTCAAACTACACACTATGCCTGAACCTCTTCTCTTAGTTAGATCAGTAGCCACTAATGTGTTATATCATCCATCCATCCATCCATCCATTATCCAACCCACTATATCCTACCCACAGGGTCACAGGGGTCCGCTGGAGCCAATCCCAGCCAACACAGGGCGCAAGGCAGGAAATAAAGCCCGGGCAGGGAGCCAGCCCACCGCAGGGCAGTTATATCATTAAAAGCTTTATAAAAAACAAGATTTATAAAATGTGTGACACTCATGTTATTTTTTTAATTTAATAGAGCAATGTTTTCTAACTTCTGATGTTTAATTTTCCCAGTGTGCAGTGATTTTTTAAAAATGTAATGTTTTATACTGTATACAATATGTAATCACTAACTTACTTGTGCACTTGTGGATAAATGTTATTTAATCCTGCAAATGTATTTATATTTATCCTTTTTAAACTGAATGGCACTTTTCTTTCTGTAATCTCCAAATCATTTACAGTAAATACTTCCATAAAGGTCTTTTTAGCTACTGACAGATTATTAATTTCTTCAAGCAGGAAATCTTCCAAAAATTATGAGTTAACAGCATTTGCTCTTTCCTTTTCTGTATAATTTGTTGTGCTTTTGCTTCACCAAATACATTTCACTTCCTATTTGACTGTTCTTGTACTTCCACCACAGTTCTCCCACAGTCCACAAGTGAGCCAGTATCTCATGAATACACCGCCTGCCTCTTAAATGCTAAGTTCTGTCTTCCTTGGACTACTGAGTTAATTGTGCAACCACCTGAAATGTCACCTTCTTTCCATAATCACTATCATGTCATAGGCTTGTTAAAAGCACAGAGCCAGCTTTATGTTGTTTTTGATTGCAATACATCATTTCTTCCATGATAAAAATGCTCAACAGTGTTGCTGTGTTCACTTTTTCACCAGCTATTCCTGACACCTTTGTAATTGAAAGGAAGACGTTAGTCTAGAGACAGTGTCTTCCTTGCTCTCCTACCGCCTCTCTTAAACTGTATCTACGTGCCTGAAATGCATGATTATTTTAAGTAAATTTCTTAAAGAAAAGACATACGTCATAATAGGGGATGGAGAACACTGTCAGTTCAGCGAATGGAAAGGAAAAAATGGAAACGCGGAGGACACACCAGCGAAGTGCTCACTCTGCACCAAGCAAATACAACAACAATACAGTATTACAGTAATTCCTCGGTCAATGAAGTAGATGCATTCATGTACTTTAGTTTGTTACAAAAAACTTTGTTATGTTATATTACTATGTTAGATGCACCATAGAAGGAATATGAATATATATTGTACTGATTTACTGGGTAAGGGGTGGGGTGGGGTTGGGTGTGGATGGGCATTGTTCATTCCAATGTCAAAACTGCCATCTCCTTCCTTGGTAAAATTTCCATGCTTTTACTATCAATGCTATCTATCTCACTTTCACTAAATTCAGCATCCTTAAGGTGTATTGCTGGTAGCCACACACCTAGAAGAATGGATTTTAGCAGAGGAGGAATGTCTCCTGAATGCTTGCAAGTAAGTAGTTTCTATCCGAGCCCCCTCTTTTATGCTCTGCACAGGCTTCTTTCATGACTGGCTGCTAAACACTATCATGTGGCTATGGGGGATTTCTATCATCCAGCTTCTACTCTTCTTATAGTCTACATTTTACTTTCTAAAGTAATTCCTTTATGTCTTTGTTTAATATTGGCCAAATTATATATAAATTACTTTTCACAAATATCAAGATAACTATAGTATGTTCGAAAGACTTAAACACTCCGGTATAATAACTTCACAGTCTACAGCACGCACAATATCAACAGACAATGATTAGATTGTAGGGGGAGATTACACAAAGATTACAATAACGCTCTAATGGACAGGTACTTGAGCAAGTGCAGATTTCGCTATAAAGGAGATTTGGTCTCAGAGGACTCATTAACTGAGGTATGACTGTACAAAAATAGCAGCCTGGATAAGGGAAACTGAGTCTCCCTTCTAATACTCCACTGCTCTTTGATCATCTTTATACTGTACATAAATGTTATTCCCAGTGTGTCTCTTTTAGATTTTGTTCCATCTCCTCTACATTTTCCTTACTGCACTTAAATTTAACAGTTTTCATTTTTATATATGTTCCAACAAAACAATATTAACATTTTTATATTATATTACAAAATCCTAATAGTTTAATAACTTCAATCCACTTAACCCCCTTGCCCTTAACCTTAGCATGACTGAGGCTCAGATCTCTATTGTATTACATTTAACACTGAGTCAGACTTTGGATGAAATTAAATGATCTGTTTTACTATGAAAAGCCAGAATAACTCTTGGGACAGAATTTTGCTGCCATCTAATGGATGAAATATCATTATCCTGCAAAAAGTCATGAATATTTCTACGTGTTTTGCCACGCTAAGGTAACTCATAAATATTCATGATTGGGATGGAGCCTTCAACCAAAACACAATGGCGTGCAAACAAGAAGCTGTAAAACTAGTTTTAGAACAAACTGAAAGTGAACTATTAATTAAATCAAGCGAAGGTAATGTGAATTGGCCATCAGACTTTGACACAGATATTGAAATTAATGAATACAGCAGTCTATGACTGAACATCTCGTGAATTCGGTCCCATGAAACTTCATCATGGTGCAAGTAGCTTTGTGGCAAAACAGGCAAAATCATTGTCATCAAGTGGACAGACAAGAAAGATGTTAGCCTTCTAAGCACTGTTCACAATGCAGCTGCTGTTCATGTTCATTTCAGGGGAAATGTGGAGGTCACTAAGCCTTGTGCTGTGGTAGCCTACAATAACACAAGGGGCTCGTTGATTGTGTGAGTCAGGAACTGAAATTCTACATTCTTATTCGCAAGCAACAGAAAAAATATATGAAAAGTGTGCAAAGAAATACAGTTCTACACTCTCAATTGTGACATTGGGCTTTGTGACTGTTTCCGAACATGTCACACGAAGAACGTGTGCTAAATCTGTATCAGAACAGCAGTGGACACTAGACATACCTTTCCTACTATATTTATGCTGATATTTTAGTATTTACATGTTTCTGTTACACATGATAATATTTTTTATAGTTGAATAAAATGTTATGAATTTTCTGGGGTAAACTTAACACTAAGGATGTTATATCTATATTGATTGCTAGGTGAAATCAGATGTAACAGCTAATTACATTTATATAGCATTTTCCTGGCCACTCAAAACACTTTGCATAGACAGAGGGGAGCCATTTCAACCATGACATGGATGAGGTGGTGAAGGGCTGAGAGAAAGAGCCAATTAGAGACAGGGAATGATTAGGGGACCAAAATGGACAACACCATGATGGGCAGTTTAGCCAGGACATTGGGGTAGACCCTACTGTATTTAAATATGTCCTGGGATCTTTTATGACCACAGAGAGCCAGAACCCTTGTTTTATATCTCATCCTAAAGATGGCACCAGTTTTTCAGCACAGTGTCCCTGTCACTGCACTTCAGCATTTAGATCCCCCCCCCACATGATGTGGGCCGAAGTTTAAATCCTTGAAATTAATGCTTGTGTTCCCTAGTTCAAGCAATAACTCTTATGTCAGACTTTTCAAATGGCTTTATGCTAGAAAAGATGATTTGATCAGTGCTGCAATAATGTATTATATTGTCAGAAATAAAAACGTAGGAATTAACTTTTCTTATTTGTACTTGCTATGAAACACCCTAATCATCCATTATTTCTTAGCAATAAAAAGGCAGGCCTTGGATAGAGTAGTAATGAGGGCACCAAAGAACAGACCAGCATGTAAGCCAAGAGCTACATTTTATAAAAATAGATTCACCACAAATAATATTCAGGTCCTGCAAGTTAAAAGTTGAATTTCCACATACTAAAACAATTGCTGACTCTCATATACAGGGTATGCATAACTTTTTAAATCATTCAACCATTCATACATTATTCTAACCCAAGACTGAAGTGGACAGAGCCTATCTTGGCAACATCAGACACAAGGCAGGAAATACCACCACTAAACAGTAGGAGTCAGTCTATTACAAGGCACATTCCCGTATACAGGACACCCATACTCACAAATATGAGGTGCATTTTTGAGTTATTAATTAACCTAATAAGGCACCATGGTGGTGCAGTGGGTACTGCTGCTTCCTCACAGATTTAGCATTCCGAGTTTGAATCCTTGTTTGAGTCCCTTGTTCTATTCCTTATGTAATTTGTATGTTTTTCCTTTTGTCTGAATCAGTTTATTCCAGATAGCTCAGTTTTCCTCTCATATTCCCAAAGATGTTCTGGTTTCCTAATTAGTGATTGCACCCTTTCTCTTCATGAGTGTGGGTGTTGATGTCTGCATCAGTGGGACCTGAAATGTACTGGAGAACTGTCCAAGACTGTATCCTGCCTTGTACCCAGTGCTCCTGGGACAGGATAGGATCTGGGCCCTTGTAACTCAGAATTTGATAAGCAGACCTGACATGTTATGTTATAGTAATTAGCCTAACATAACTTTAGATATGGGGTGAAACCAGAGTACAGAGAAAAATCCAAATCATGCACGTTTTATTGCCAGTAGGAGGAGAAAGCTTTACAACTAATCACTGTGCCACTGTGCTATCGCTTTTTCAAATCATCTATCAGCATATGCTACCAGTAACCCATCAGAGACCACCAATATGAACAACCGGCCTGCTTCATAACTAAACTCTTCCAGGACTTAAAGAGTCTTCTATCAGGATTGTCAATGAAGATAGTAAATCACCATAAGTACAGTTTTGAGAGACTGGGCCATATTTTAACTTGTCACACACGTGCGAGTAGGAGGCAGCTAAAGGGTCTGAATAATTGTAATAAAACATCCGACCAGGGGGCGGCGGAGTGCACTGACTGTCCTTCTCAGTTCCCTACAGACCTTTCCCAGGAAATCCTGCGAGGTTCCGGCGCCTCAGAAGACATCACTTCCGAAGCCGGACCCTTTGCCGACGTCGCTTCTGAAGCCGGCCCCTTTGCTGACGTTACTTCCGGTCCAGACGACATAACTTCTGGTTCCGGCCCTTTTAATGATGTCATTTCCTCTACGGACCTTTAAAGCCTCCATCTTTATCTATTATAATCAGTTCTGTTTTGGACTCTGTTCTATGCACATCATGCTACTTATTTCAACCTTTTGCAGCCGGAAAAAACAATATACGGGTTGCTGCCCCAAACCTTTATGATGTATTGGACTCTTACTAGTTACAAACTTTAATTTTTATTTTTATTTTACTTATATTTTTCACCATGGGGTCATCTCTGTTGTCATGTGGAGAAGAGACGAAACTTTACATAATCAAGGTTTTCCTAACAGATATTTTATGCTGCAAAAATTTTCTCTAGGGATTATTCTGAGGCTATTGTCTAAATTTAGTCAAATAAGATCATTATTCACTGGAATGTCATCACTGTTTTATAGAAACACTAGCCAAAAGTATCCGTCAAAGACAGGTAAAAGAATAAATAAAAAAGTATTTGCTGTCTCTTGTACTACATGTACCTTCAGTGCCTTTCCTCTGTATTTGCGCGAGTGAACGGCTCTTCACCAGGGCTACCTCTCTTGAACGCGTTCCCATAAAGACTGCTTCTCAGACTCTGCCATTATTTCTGAAGCACCTTTCTCATCTCTTGTCCGGTTTAATACTTGCTGTCTTTGAAGACGACTCTCTCAGCATGCCTCCTAATGCCTTTGCTCCTCCTTGTGTGTCTCACACTAGCACTTCTTTTTTTGTCACCAAAGCTAAAATGACCAATCACACCAAAGCCAAACCGTCTAATCAGATTGCTCAGGAGGACTTTGACACACAGACCTTAGTGTTTTATGATTTGAGTTGATTTTTGAATTGTTACAATATAAGTACAATTTGATTTGCATCTCATAGGCATTTATGCATAAACTAACTGTATTCCACTTTACAGTTATACTAAGATAGATGGGCAGTGTAATAGGAGGTGATTTTGGACTGATGTCTGAATTGGGATGGATGGTGTTTCTGTTCCTAGACGGGACTATAAAATGAGTGGACCAGGGGAAACAGCCTTCTAAGACTGTATAATCCCTCGATAAGCTAGATGGCAGCGTTCCAGGACAAATGCACCAATTAACACACCCCACAGGGCATACTGGGAACTGTAGTCCCTTTGGGGAACCTTGCTGGGTTCCATGGGTGCAGAGAGGGGTAGCTGCAGATGAGGGCCATCCCTGCTTTGAGAGGCTTAGTCTGACCCAGAAGTGCATTGTTCTGTCACCAGGACTTATTCCCAGGTGTTTGAGAAAAGTGGCATCCTTATCTTACTCGGGGAGTCAGAGTCATGAGGAGGAAGACAACACTTGCCTGAAGAGATCAGAAGAAAGGCAGACTGAAAGAAAAGAATAAATTGTGCTTTTTGTAGAAGACCTTTAAAGGCACTGTTCAAATAAAAGGCTAGACCTCATGACTGATGTACGTGCAGTCGTGTCGAGGGTTTGACCTGCTGAGACGCCCTAGCATGCCACAACAGATAGATAGATGTGCTCTGAAATGATGTTTTTGCTACCTCAACCAAGACATTTTCTCTAGTAATTTCTAAAAACTTCTCTAATATTTTTGTACTTTAAAACAAAAATGAAGAATTAACATATTTAAATGAATTGGGCATAACACTTTGTTTCTTATTAAATTTCCTATGTTTCTCAACATTTCCTTCTACCCTGGTTTATTTACCTTTTCCTTTCACCACATTTATTTTTTTCATGCTCAGCTGCAGTCTGCTTAAGTACATGATTTTTTAATGAGTTATATCCCACAAAGTACTTCCTTTCCTTGATTTTATAAATGCTGTTTTACCAGATCAAAATGTATATCACGAAAATGGCTAGGGAAACCAAATCTTTATCATACATGTTTTAAAAATATCTATTAAATTATGTCACCATGTTAAGAAAAATGGGCTCATATTTTGGCCAAAATCCTGTCAGCAGTCTGCGTCTATGATGTTTCAGCTGTCAGATGTTTTAAGAGCTCCATTTTACACTGATGGAATATTCCTTTAAACTGACTCACTTACCATTTTAGAAGCACATGCATTTTTTTTTTTTTACAAAAGGCACCTGTGAGATTCTGAATCTTTTCCAAAAATACTTGCCATTTTTGAGTAGCATGCTATGCATAGCAAGTTAACAAATGAAGACCTACCTTTGGCATGGGGAATTGGCAGGATCCAGAGCAGTAGTACGCATCAAATGATTTCGGTGAAATAATCCACTCACTCCAGCCAATGTCAGCAAAATCTACCTTCAGGTATCTCCGTGCACAATTCCTGGGCTCATTCCATTGCTTTCGCCGCGCCTTTTTCAAAGTTTTCTCATCAAACTGAAGCATCTGTACTTTGTGCCGATTACTTTTTCGTTGCTTTTTTTTGTTTTTCTGCTTCTCTGTTGGCCGGGCTTCCAGGGTTTTATAAGGGTTCCTTTCTCTCCAGGCTTGAGCCTCAGTGTACTGATATTCTGCACCAGGCAATTCATTATTCTGCAGAGGCAGAAGAACATTAGTGGAACGTTTTGTCCTCCGTTGAGAAGGGTCGGTCTGCTGGTGGACTTCCAGCCTGTGAAGACCAGGTGGGAGAGGTCCTTCACTGTTTTGGATTGAAGAAACAACATTCTCTGCCTCTGAAATGTCAGAGTCATTTGCATATACCAGGATGTAGGGAAAGGGATGAGAAAACACCTTTTTGCGCTGATTTAATCCTTGTAAAGAAATGTCAATGCCAATCAAAAGTTCACTCTTTCGTTTGGCTTCATTTATAATAAAAGTGATGTCCCTCCATTGCCATGGTACAGATTTGCAATTGCCAGACGTGACATTAATAAAGAAGTTTCCCATATTCCTGGAGCGATTACGGTTAGAATCAAAGCTCCAAAGGTCCAAGTGAACAGGGATTTGGTGTCGGCCTCTTTGGTAAGCACAGAATTTGGGTGGCCTGCACTCCTGGGTATTGCTATTTTGGTCTCCTATGCAATAATGCAATGTGGCAGAAAGAATTTCTTCAGACTGTGTAAGAGAAGTCAGATTAAATATCAAAAGTTCTTTATTATTCATAGTGCCTAGAAAAAAAAAAAAAAAAGAATAACAGTATCAACTGTTGCACAAAAGGCGTTAAGGAATAATCCCAGATGTACTGTATCAGTGTTTGAATAATGAGGTCATGTAACAAAAACAGAAATGAAGTTTGATTAAAAACTGGTGTCTCCCAACTCAAAAGGAGACCAGGGAGGATTTTTTTTAAATGATGGGTGGGATGTTAAAACAGGAAACAATGCAAATATGAAAACCGTTTAAACAAAATCCACTTCTATTCAATAAAATAAAACGAGACCGGATAAGATCGGCAAAACAACAATAATGAAGATAACTTAATAGTTCCTTCTTTTTTTTGCAATGAAAACATCTGCAATTTCATAACAATGAATTTTAAATCATAACAATGAATTTTAAATTATTTTTGAAAACATTATGGACTGAGTAAGAAAGAAAGAAAGAAAGAAAGAAAGAAAGAAAGAAAGAAAGAAAGAAAGAAAGAAAGAAAGAAGTTAGCTGACTAAACATATAATAAGAGCTATAGACACACCTAGATACATGCTGCATTTCATTTGTGGAGGCTGTTTTTTCATGGTATATTTTAAATATTTTAATAATTGTATACTACACTGGGCTAATAAGAAAAAATAGCATAATAAGAATTAACTGAAAATAGAAACAACTCTACGAAGAAAACAACCCACACTGGTTGTCAAAACCACATTTCTGTACTCCAGTGTGGATATAAAGCAGTCACCAGTGGACGGTAGAGCCTGGAGGTGTTTTTACTGAACCCTAAGTTATGGTTATGGGAATACCAATGAATGAACATTCTGAGTGCTATTAAATGGTAATTCTCCTGACCCAGAATGTCCTTTATAAAGACTATAAACTCAGCAAATATTTCATGTCCCTGGTCCTAAGCAGAGTTGATGAGTTCAGTGAACTTCGAGCCACCAATAAGCTTTGGCACTGCGACTTTTTAGATCTACTCCAATTCCAGGAGTGCACTCATAGTTCCAGTTTGGAGATAGAAGGTCTTCCCTTGACAGTAGATCAGTAAGTTGGGAGTCATGAAATGAGAAGGGCTTATTTGCAGGAGAAGAGAAGTGCAAGAAGGAAGTGCTTGCACGCACTACTGTACAGTTAAAAAGTTGGGGAGTCACTCTTTCTGATGGACATGGGATCAGCCGAATGCACAAGAAGGCTCAAAGAGGCTGAGGAGTTTTGTTTTCCTTTCTTTATTTTATATTTTTGTCTGCTCCCCCATCCCCATCGCGCCACATCTACATAACAGAAACACCATTTTTAATTTTTTGTGGCCTTCTTGGCATCATTCTGAGTCAGAAGGGTGCTACTCTTATCAGTTTAGAGTAAAATAGTTCCTGTAAGTCACCACTACTGAGAAAAGTACCTTAAGGTAAACAGTCCACTATGGGCAACATTGAGCTTTCAGAAAACATGACCACATGGATATGAAACGATTTCAAATATCTTTATTTCATATAGTGTCAACAAAAGTATACACCATCATAAAATGTTTAACCACTTGAGTATGGTATACCTCTTATAAGACACCCGTGACGAAGGTGTGACATTCGAGTAAATCACTAACATGGCTCCTATTTCCCTCCTCAGGCTTGAACAGAAACAGTGTGAGGAAGACAACTGATGTCAATTCCAGGATAGCTCCAACTTTGCCCCTTCCAATTGGCTTTTAATGAAATCTCAATGGCACTGAAAGTCAGAGTCCATTTGATCACTGGCACCCAGAAGAGTAAGATGCCAGATTATTCTGATTGGATTAATTTAGCCTTATCATCATAGCAATTAAATGGGGCATCCAGGCTGGAACCTCAACTCTTTTTCTTGCCTCATTGTTTTACAAAGAGTTAACAAGATTACAATAGCATAACAAACTCACTAATTCAGTTAAGGAGAGTGGTATGAGAAACAAGACAAGGACCAACACTGGACGGAGCACCAATTAATCTCAGAGCACACATACACATCCACACTCACAATGATCAATTAACTTAACACACATAACTTTGAGGTCAATGTAGAAGAACCAGAATACCCAAGGGGAGGCCCGTACACTCATTAGGATAAGGTGAAGATTACACACAGACAACAACTAGGCATGGGACTTGAACCATGGATGCTGAAAATCCATAAGGTTACAATACACTATGAAACAGAACAAATGAACAGTACAATAAAGAAAAGGTACCTACTAGAATACCCAAATCCATTAATAAAAACTGAAAGGCCCATAGAGCCACGTCAATATCACTTAGATTTAACTTTCACTTAAAATTGGATTACAAAACTTTAAGAAGAAAAATTCTGGGTGCTGCTAATCATACAGTGATCAGATAATGTGAGGTTCCCACAATAATCCTCAAGCATTCTTGAATTCTCAGATGAGAGAATATCAAGAAGGGGATGCACTACTCAAAAAAGAGCAACTCAAGTCCTGTCTAAATTGTGAGTGCTAAATTTCCTTCTTAAGACAAATAAAGTGCTATCTATCTATCTATCTATCTATCTATCTATCTATCTATCTATCTATCTATCTATCTATCTAT
>JANRMT010062835.1:43495761-43508415 GCA_026402145.1 Polypterus bichir lapradei
AGATAGATAGATAGATAGATAGATAGATAGATAGATAGATAGATAGATAGATAGATGATTTCCTGGCTTTTACAGAAGGCACTTCATCGATCCTTTGCCAAGCCATTGTGCTTACCCCAGTGGGCTGTAAAACTGCGAACCGTATTGCCGTCCCTGAAGGTGAAGTCTGCCGAGTTGTACTTGGTGTAGAGCATCGCCATGTGTTCAGATGCCGAGTTGTAAGAGGACAGGTCGCTGAAGGGTTTTCGGGTGTTCGGCGCACTTTCAGTCCCATCCGCATTTCTTATTTTGGCAAAATCAGGTTTCAGCAAATCACGGGATCCAAAACAAGGATAACTGAAACCAAATACCAACACTAGTAAGTAGTAAAGCTCAGCCATTCCTGAGATATGAAAAAATAGAAGTACAGTACAAGTTTTCCCTACAATGATTTCAGCAAACGGGAGCTTTCGGAAGCAGTGAATGTGTTGAAAGCCTCTACGCAGAACTAATAAAGAGCGAGTGGTCTGCGTTACTTGACGTCCCTTTGCCAGCAGAGACAGCGCCCGCAGCCTGGGTGTTCGGGGTGTGTGATGGACTCGTGCACTCCTCTCAGCTAGTCTTTTGTAAACTGGCGAATGCAGTCCGCCTGGTTTTGTATTGCAGACCAGGGCTGATCTTTTGCATGGGACAGCCAATCGCACCTCCTCCCCTTGTCCATTTAAAAATGCAGTTCACGTTGGCGGACACAGGCAGTTGTCACTGTTGGAAGTGTCAGTTCATTGCTTTTTTTGTTGGGGCCCCCCCCCGCCGCCCCGATTCATGTGGGTGGTGGGATCGAGCAACAACCGATCTGCAATAATGACGCGTTGTGACATGGACATAATGCTAACACGATCGTATCGCCAGGTCAGTGAATGATCCACATGAGCAAGGCTCTTGGGCTTGACAAAGGAGGAAAGCGAATAGATTGACCTGGTTGTAATCTGAAAACATCTTCGCCTAGAATTACAGCTGTAAATCGTAATTCTTTTGTATTAAATCCCAATTTAGATTAGATTAGATAAACTAGGTGCTTATCGGTGAAACTTTCAGGTACATCAAAGTTTACAGCACGAATACCCAGTTAACAGCGATATACAGATCATGAAAGGAACTACAGTATGATAGATAGATAGATAGATAGATAGATAGATAGATAGATAGATAGATAGATAGATAGATAGATAGATAGATAGTTTTTATAAAAGTAGATTTTTTACCGGGTTATTGCTCCTACTTGCGTATGCTGAACAAGAGTAGAAACCAATACGCAGCGTGTTAATCACCTTGACTATAATGTTAGTATCACTAAAGCTCGATTATTTTTGAATATTTCTTCACGAATGTATAACCTGTAAAAATCTAAGTAAAAGTAGAACGTTTCAATTGAAATTACTTTTTTGCTTAATTTGAAATGTTCTGAGAAAATAGCATGTGCTTATCACGTTAAAATTTAAAGCGATAACAGGAAGAGCGACGCGAATTCATCCTGCCGTTGAATCAATACACTTGATTAATGCCGATTACTCGGTCCGTGGAGTCACAGCCTATAATGTCTGACGCTCAACAGGAACCAAGCCAGGACTGGACGCCAGTCAACGTAAATTAACTTTAAACATGGTATAATTATGAGCATCACAATTTTTTAAAGTAGCCTATATGTTTGTTATAATGTGTTGATATTTTAAAATAAACATGCGGCTTTTTTCTTTACTTTAAAAGAAGCATTTGATCTTTGATTTTTTGAAAAATAGAAAATAAATAAAAATAACACTTTTGGTGTTTTTTAAAAGTTCAGTTCAATATGACATTTAATGATTCCGAAAATAATGCAGTTCTTTATTAAGAAATTGTGTTTATAAGTTCTGTTTTATTATAACTGTATGCTTCATTTAGTTCTATTAACGCCAACATTACTACAAATCAGTTTAAACAAAAACGGGCATGGCTAAATCTAATAATATTACTTATTGTGGTACGACGAAAAAGCGACTTAGAAGTCAATACCGAGGCTTAGTTTGTTGCTTTGCTAGTATTAATAATTACACTGACTTCAATAACTCGCACAGCTTTATGTACACAGCGGAACTGGAAGGGCCGCCTGCCCACTTGTACAATAAAAAGCATCAAGCCAGAGTGTAGGAAAATAAATTTTAAAAATGACGTTTCGTGTGGTTTTCTTTCATCTTGATGGGCTTCCGTTATATGAAGAGCCCCTTGCGAGGTTTCTTTCAACGCCAGGCTGAGCCGCGCCGCACCGCAGGGCTCCAAATGACACGGTGCTCCAGTCAAATGCCCGCCCTGCAGTTTGTTTTCTGGGTGTGTCCTTCTATTTCGGACTGCTTATTATTTCGCTACAAAGATGTAAAGAAAATCTCAGAGTCCCAATCAGCAACCAAAAGAAAAGAAGCATCGACTTTTATAACGATCTTACACATTAGCAATGGAAACTCGTTGTTATTCCGGCATTTTATGTTTGTTTTTTTTTTTAATTTTGTGTTAGAACTTTTTGGCGAGTTAACTTTACATTTGAACGCCTCTTTCCATTCCATTGTGCGCGTTAGTCATGCAAGTTTCAATGGACGTTTTGTTCATGACATCTATCAGCCCCAACTGTAAGATACGTGCCGTGTATCTCAGATACCCCGCTCTGAATGAAATGGCTTATTATCGGCATTAGCGGCTCTCTTTTCAGTGCTCCGCGGCTCAATAGAGTTAAGCAGACACATCCTGCACATCACAGCCTGATCCGGATGCAGGACCGCATCCTTTACACCCTAAACAAGATTCATATAAAGAGTTTAAATACCCCCTTTCACTATTTTCTTTTCATGGGCGCTCATGAGGAAATAATTATTTCCCTCGCCCTCCTCGTCCAGCTGATCGCAAGGGTGTCTGTGCGTTAGAGATATTAATATTGTTTGGGGAGTTCCCTGGAGGTCAAGGGAGGAGATCCACCAGATGTGTACGGGGAATTTTCAAGCAGGACCCCGAGTGGTCTTTTCAATAATTCATCAAATTTCTTAACATGTAACTGGATTAAAAGTATTGTGCTGTAAGTGGGATAGATCATTAAAGGCATCTGTTAAAAGACCACCTTTGATTTTTGGCACATACGTCGGGTATAAAAATACAGTAAAAAGCATACAAATATGCCGTTGAAGGTGTGCCTGTAATGTTTAAAAGTCAACTTTTACTCAGCATAATTGGAACTCTGACACATTCAATGTTTTCGCTCTGTTAGTGACTGCTGTTTGCTCAGATGTCAATATATATTATGATAGTACATCGCTGGGTCTGCTTTGTTCATCGCTTTCAGTTAGCCATGGCACACAGATGACTTGTTTTTAGAACAAAAAAAAGTTAATTAAACCCAGACTCAAAGTGCAAATACAGTAAAAGCAACAGTAAATCAAAACATGGCAGCTAACCTGTTTAACTAAAAAGGGGGCTATATGTGCGTGTGAGTGTGTGTTTTCAAAAACTCAGTGGATTATTTGCTGTTTAAATTGAAGAAGGCCTAGGGCCTTTTTGCAGAACAGAAGCGCAACACTTGGTGTGCCACAAAATAAAACATTTCTGGCTGCCTAGTCCAAGACGAAAGGCCGGTGACGCACAATAAATACTGTATACCAATAACTGCAGTAAGTAATATTACACAAAGGTCAAGGAGATGAATGCTCTCTGCAAATGTATATGTTTTGAAACTTCTCTACTATGAAATGGAAAAAGGGAAAGGAAAGCAAATTTAAAGGAGGGCAGAGCAGGAGCATAGCCAAGAATAATTCATAGGATGGGCCTGTGTAAAAATGGGTCTTCTGGTTTTTAGTGGTATATATAAGGGTGCTTTTCCAAAAAAATACATCTATTCATACTGTGGTACATTCATCTAATTGAATTATTAGGACCATACGAAAGTTATCAAGGCAATCAAACGTTCTTGTGCTACGGTGGACACACACACAAAATGAGTCCCTACCTGTCCTGTAAAGTTTTATACCAGACGCATGTGTCAGGGCTTTAGATTAAACTGGTCAATAATTTCATCATGATCTAGATTTTCAGCAAGATCGTGTTCAAATGATAAGATAGTCAAGTTGCCGAGGTGAACTGATGGCATTGATGATCTCAAATGCGTCTTGATCCTAATTACAGATGAAAAAACTCTCTCAACGCTGCAAGTTGTACTCAGAAGTGTGACGTGCAGTAGCATTAGGGAAAGTGTCTGCAGGGCAATTGTCAAGTGCTTCCAAAATGACAATTTTTTATTTCCACTTTTCTGTTAATTTGTTGGACAGACACAGTGTATTCTGCATCCTGGATATTTATTCCATACTAGCCATGTGCGCCCAACTACGTTGCGCGTGTTAAAGTTGTCTGTGAAGGGCTCCCTGTTTAAACGCGGCTGCCAGTCGTGAACTGGGCCCTTCGTCGCACAGCATTATGATTTTTTATAAGGGAAACAAAATTACAAAAGAAAACCCTTAGATATTGATTCGATAGGAACGGCCTACTCGGAATCACTATGCGAACAGTAATTATGTGGTGGTGTAGAAGCATTTCTGCTTCTGTCCATTCACAGTCCATCTCGTTTTCATGACGCTATCGTTTCCTCTCACGATCTCTTCTTAACCTTTCTCCAATCTCGCAGGTTGCTTTGTGGCAATCCAAAGAGTAAGGCAATATACACGGAGCAATGGTTATAAAAGGGGGGCACATAGGTATCCAGGCTTTTTAAAGCATAAATAGGGATCACTTCACTGACATGTGAGCAAGCCACAGTACAACTGTGAGACGCGCAGCACTCGCCGGCTACAACGTAATAATAATAATTTCTAGAACATGCTGTTACGTTGTCATTCATTTTACCCACTGTCTTTCTTTTATTCATATGTTACATAGGCACGTACCTTTTATCTTCGGCAATCTCATTCTCTAACCAGGTCTCAGGAGCTAACCAGCGTAACACTGTCCACCACCCCTTTCGTTATTCCGGCATATTGTTGACATCCGTGAGTAACAACAACGCACTAAACTGGAAGGTGGTCTATGCATGTGTGGAATTCGCGGACAAACGAAGATCAAGATCTAAATGAAGATCTCTTTAGTTAATTTAAAGCACAACAATTTGTTTAGTTTGAATGTCTGTGTTTTGAGGTGTGACTGGCGTACTACAGTCTTCAGTAGTATAAGCCTGGAGGAGATTCTTAATGCAATGCCTATGTTTTAGCTGTCTCTCTACTGCCATCTAGTGCTTCTTCTTCTAATTCATTTGCGGACAAACAAAGATCAAGATCCAAATGAAGATTATATATAGAGATAGATAAATGAGGTTTTTTGAAAAACCTTGATAGTTCCATTTGTTTTGCCATGTCAGAAATAATCCCTCAAAATAAGAAACTATCTCTTGGTGTTCATCAAAAATACTCAATTAAGATTTTGATCACTACCAATCAGATTACACATACACTGTAACAACCCCCCATTTATTTATTTATTGAGAATTCAGTAAACCAATGGGATTTGACATACTGCTTTGAATCCAAAGGAAAGATAAAATAACAAATACCCAATCAATTATAACATTTAACAAAAAATGTCATCTACAATGAACTGATTGGCCAGGCCTATGGCCAATCAGGGTGGGTCTGGGCCCAACATGGCCCACCCATAGCTACACCACTGGGGCAGAGTGGCCATACTATATCAAAATCCTTGTCTTTTTAAATTACACTAGGTGTGCTACCCATCCAAGACAGGGATGAAATCTAAGTAATCAGAGCAAACCTCATGTTTTTTACTTGATACATATGTTGTCCTTTTGGCACGGTATAATACTCATCCGAACCCTTCCCTCATGGCAGCCTTTTCCTCTTCAGATAGAGCCACCTGCTTTCATGATTTCATGGTTGCTGCCACTCACAAATATGTAATATTCGAACATTTTCCTGAATAAATAAATGACTAAGTATAATATTTTTGTCTCATTTGTTTAACTGGTTTCTATTTATCTACTTTTAGGACTTGAGTGAAAATCTGATGATGTTTTAGGTCATATTTTTGCAGAAATATAAAAAATTCTAAAGGGTTCACAAACTTTCAAGCACCACTGTAGTTGTATCAGGGCTCTGGCTTCCTGATGTTCTAGATTTGTTGTTATTTTCACTCATCCACTGCCCACCACTTAAAGTCATTAGTCATTGCCATTATAGCTATAAACTTCATACATGTGACTTGAGAGGGTGCAAAAAAAGTCACTACCATCCTGCTGTTGTTGGCATAAAACGCTGGACAACAGAATAGGCCGATAAGACCAATTTTCTTATTTTTAGAGTGTAATTTGTTATTTTTATTATCAACTTTGATTTGTTTTTTATTTTGTAATGTGTGTACTAAAAATATATTGCATTTTTCATGTCAAGAGATGGTGTATTGTAAACATCACTACTGCTGGTCACCTGTACCAAATGCTGTATAACTGAGGCAACAGACAAACAACTAACACTATACTCTAGCAAGGTGAAATTTAAATATTAAAAAATAAATAAATAAAAAGAATGATAAAGAGAGATAGTCATTTGAGCTCATTAAACACTCTGGTGGCCTTAAAGTAGCAACATGACAGCAGAAACTAATCATGCAAATAATCAACAAATTCCATTAACAGCTGTAAAGAGTGTTCACTGGTATCTCAGAACTCCAATTTTGAGACCCCTGCAGTCATGCTATCAGCTACTTCCTTCCACGTGATAATCAAAGGTCTCAGATGGGATTAGTACTTTCTTTATCGGTCTCCTTTATTACAGATCATTTTTTTCTATTTAAAATTTCCTTTATTAGATTACAGTGTTGGTTGGACGAGCCATCTGTTAGAATGAAAAATGTTGTTTATTAATACATGTGACTAATTCCTTGGAATGGGTAGCTGAGAATGAAGCCCTTGAGAGAGTGTATTGCGAGTGATGTTTAAAGGCATGACACGAGTGACATCATAGGTATTACTGACTCTGTTGAATTCATTTTAATTCCAACAATCTGTCTTTAGATTAAAATGCTAGAGTAATAGTTCACAATTTAGTCCAGGTAGAAAATATTTAACAGATACTCATCATAGCAAATGTGGCATTTTAGTATTGTTATCAATACGACTCTTAGATAGTCCAAAGCAAAGGCCACCAAAGATCAGGAGCCAACAAAGCCAGCATTTCTTGAAAATACTTGGTGAGAGTTTTTAAAAATTCAGTTTATCCTACAGTATCTTTTTGTGGAGCAAACTGACAATGAAGTAACTTGGAGATGCTTGAAGAGACACATATTCTTATCGGAGACACATATTCCTATCAAATTCTTATCAGAGTAAACCTTTTGACTCAACTCCAATTTTTCCTTTTGCATTAACAACATTCCCAGCATGGTATTGACATCTATAATGGTTCTTAATCTATGCATAATAAAGCAAGTGCAGTATTTGTTCAGTCTGAGATGTTATGCTGGTCTTGAATTCTGACTTTAATGACAGTCCTTTTTGCCTTTTGTGGGACACCTTTAGTTTCAGATAAGGACGAAAATTGAGTTACTGATGGCTCTCAGAGTCTGACAAAACAGGGAAAGGGGGAACCCAACTACTCCACTGACATAAAATATGCAGCCAGAACATCACTACTGAGAAAAGAGGTCACAACTAAAAGTTTATTTTCCCTTCTGTGTGAAATAAGTTGCATCCAAATTCAGTGGACCTAAAACAGTGATCTGCGTTTTATATTTTAGATGATGGCAAATTCTGAAGTGCTGTCCACATTTCTCTCAGCTCAGAGTGGGATCAAGGATTTGGATCTAACCTGAAACCTTAGAGGACACAAAATTCAGTGTGGCTTTACGATGTTGTAGGGCAAACAACAACAACAAAATACCTTTCAATAAAACATCAGAAAAACAATTATAACGATGTAGGAGTTAAAGTATTTGAATTGTCAATATTGGATTATCTTGTTAAAAGTTTATTTCTTGGAGATAAAGGAAGCAATGCTGCCTTCTGAAGATATACAGTAGGGGAAATAAGTATTTGATCCCCTGTTGAATTTGAACGTTTGCTCATTTACAAAGAAATGAACAGTCTCTCATTTTTATGGTTGTTTCATTTTAATGGAGAGAGACAGAATATCAACCAAAAATCCAGAAAAAAAACACATTACATTAAAGTTATACATTGATTTGCATATCATTGAGAGAAATAAGTATTTGATCCCCTACAACCCAGCCAGAATTCTGGCTCCCGCAGATTGGCTGTGTGCCCACGTGGTACACAGATTAAAATCAATCAATCAACCAATCAATCAATTACAGATACTCCTGATCTGAACTTGTTATGTGTATAAATCACACCTGTCCAAAGAATCAATTTCTTCCATTCCAACCTCTCCATCACCATGGTTGAGACCAAATTGCTGTCAAAGGACATCAGGGACAAGATTGTAGACCTGCACAAGGCTGGAATGGGCTACAAGACCTTCAGCGAGAAGCTTGGTGAGAAGGTGGCAACTGTTGGTGCAGTTATTCGGAAATGGAAGAAATATAAAATGACCATCAATCGAACCTCAGTCTGGAGTTCAATGCAAGATCTTGCCTCATGGGGTGAGGATGATCATGAAAAGGGTGAGGGATTAGCCCAAAACTACACGGGAGGAGATTGTTAATGATCTGAAGGCAGCTGGGACCACAGTCACCAAGAACACCATTGGTAATACACTATGCCATAATGGATTGATATCTTGCAGCGCCCTCAAGATCCTCTGGCTCAAGAAGGCACATATACAGGCCTAGATGTTCACTGGTAAACTTAAGACTCTTCCTTAAAATGAAACTACCATAAAAAACAGAAACTGTTCGTTTCTTTGTAAGTGAGTAAACTCACAAATTCAGCAGGGGATCAAATTCTTATTTCCCCTTCTGTAGCTTTAACTCCTGAAGATAATGTCATTGCTGCCTTACCATGAAGAAGCAGATTGTTATTCTTCTAATGGTCAATTGTATATAATTCCAAAAGTACTAGTTAAAATGGTGTAGTGTATCCTACAAGAGTTACGACTGCCTTGTGAAAGGTTTGTACATGATGTGGTTTGTCAAAATTGTTCTCCATACAGCTTCTGGATTTGGAATGGCACCTCAGAGCCCCAGAAACGTAACTTTTGACTGACCACTTGACCCAGTGTTAGCGTCATTGTAAAATTGTTTATGATGTTGTATACTGCTTCAAAACGCCGTGAGCATTCATCTGAAGTCAATCAGAATTTGACTTTTCATAAGAGCAATGAGCCCATGAGACATTTTGGGGTAAGGGATGGAATAGTTTGTGAATTAACATCTAAATGCATCTATACAGAGATGTACGTATGACTGAAATGCTCAGTTTTGAATATTTAAATTAGAGAAAGTTTAATTTAAAATTATAATATAATTTTCATTGTGTGATATTAGAGCCATTTATTTATGTATTTTGTTTAGTTTTGTGTGTTTTTAGTTTCAGGATTACAGATTTGTATTTTAAGAAATCATTTGGTGAGGAGCGCTGTGCAAGAACAAAGTAGTTTGTACTGTTGTATTGTATTCCTGAGGTGGCTATGATAGATGTCTAGCTGTCTAGCTCTGTGAAGAACACGACTTGCTTTCTGATTTGTGTGTTGTATTTACCTCGTTTGTTGACACCCACTGCATGCCCATCCTACATGGAAGGGCGTCTCTCACTGAATTACTTTTCCCAAGATTTGTCCCATTTTGTTTCCTATCAGTGTTTTTCATTTTAGGTAGCTTTCTCTTGTCTTCTTAGGAAGTCAAGGCTGATGGGCTGTCAAACAACAAGACCTTTTAAGGCCTATTGCAGCATTCCTGAGATTTTGGGCTATACAGTACAAGAAATAAATTGTTGTTGTTCCTTGAAGTGTAATTTTTATTTGAATGCACTTTGAGACCGTTTATTATTTTTTATCTTCCTGATCTTTCTGTTTATGCAGCGCCACGAGTAGTGTCACTTAACTGGCCTGATCACTGGATATCATAGGAGGTCAATGCTAAAAACATAGAGCCGCTCACAGAAATCATTATTCCTCAGTTGGTACTTTTACAAGTCTTTACAATTCTTAAAGGCTGTTAGCTTCAGAATCAAGCCACTTGTACTTGGTTTATGACTTTAATTTTTGGGTTTGCAATTTTATTTTTTGTAACACAATTCTTTTTTTGTCCTCGTAAGGATCCTGCCTATCTTTGACTACAATTTTTATGTGGTGCTTTCATCTCTGTTTGTTTGTCCATAGTAATCTCAGGAGACCTGTGTCTTGTAACACACTCTAGTTGACATTACATTAAGCGTGTGTTGGCCATTAAGGCAATGCAGTGATGGTCCTAACACAAACTGACATACACTTTTGAAAAGAATTTCATGCGAGAAGTACACAAACTTATTAGACAACTCAGGACACTTACCATATAGACTCGTGGATAAGTTCTCCCATGGATAAGTCAGGGTTTGATTTTACCATATAATTTCCAGTATTTTATAATGTTGGTCATATAAGTTGAATTCAGAAAACTCATGCTATTGGTCCAAGAGATTATGATATGCTAACACCCACCTGAGAGAGTAACCAGGGAGTACACTGACTTTTTTTTCTATTTATTGTGCCTACGTGACCACACGGTAATACCCAAACTATTCCAGAGCGATGTTTGCACTGCTTTTCTGATTTTTGTATCTCGCACCCTCATACACCTTTATCGTAAGAGCATCCATTATCTGCGATGGAGCATTCGATCAGAAGAAAATATGAAGCTGGTTTTAAATTAAAAGTCATCGAAAAGGTGAAAGAAATTGGTAACTGCACTGCTGCAAAAAAAGTCAATGTTTCTAAGAAACTTGTGTGAGATTGGAGGAAGCAGGAAGATGTAAAAAAAAAAAAAACTTAAGTGTCGCATTTTTGAAAATATAAGTCAGGGCCTGATTTTATGATCGATTTTTCGGGTTTCAAGACCCGACTTATACATGAGTATATACTGTATGTGGAAAAGTAGACTTTGACATTCTTCACAGTCTCTTCTATTTACAGTATGTATGTTGAGCAACAAGAATGCCAAAATGAGAAAAAAACAGTGCCTTTCTTGCCAACTGTGGGTTTGTAAACCAGTCTGTTCTATCCAGTGCTGTTAGCGTTCCACCACAGCATGCTACTAGCACTAGGCCCTTAGACTATGTTTTAGGAGATGTCGATCCACTAGCTGAGCATGCCCACCAGAGTGTGTCTGATGTCTACTGAGGAGCAGGCTGAAGCTGCTGTGATCTCAGCATGTATTCTTCTGCCAGCATTTGCTGTGTTATGAGCCAGCACAGAGGAAACAACAGAGGATGTGCAGTTAACCAAACATCTGCTTCCTTGAAAGGATGGGCACACATTTAGCTGAAGAGTAGATTGATGCAGATGAAAATAGTCATACAAAGAAATAGTAGTAATAATAATAATAATAGTAATAATAAATAATAAAAGAAAAAATAATGCGAAAAGATATCACATAAAAAGAAAAATAAGATTGCAGAGATGAAATAAAAGGAGTTGATTCTAGAACGGAACTTGGAATTAATTAATCTATACTAATAAAAGGCAAAGCCCTCACTGACTGACTCACTCACTCACTCACTGACTCACTCATCACTAATTCTCAAATTTCCCGTGTAGGTAGAAGGCTGAAATTTGGCAGGCTCATTCCTTACAGCTTACTTACAAAAGTTAGGCAGGTTTCATTTCGAAATTCTACGCGTAACAGTCATAACTGGAACCTACTTATGTACATATACAGTATACCGGCCATAGACTGCAGCTCGGTCGCCGTGTGAGGCGGAGTTGCATCTCTCATCGTCACACCTCCCACGTAATTGAGTGCCTGCCCATATAAGGCCGTCCGTCCGTCAGCGGCAATCCAATAGAAACACTTTACCGCGCGAGTGACGCATACAAGCATATTCATAAGTGCACCTACTGCGGAAACAAAGCACACGGTGGAAAAAGTCAATGTCCAGCTAAAGGAAGACAGTGTAAAAAAAAAAACCTGTGCATGCAGTGTTTGATGTCTCAAATAAAGAGGAAGACAAGCTGTTTATTGATGCAGTAAGAAAGGAATCGATGAATGAAACCTGATATCTTTACAACGGTTGACAAACACGGAATGTAACTTGAACACAACACATCCTCCAAATACGAACCTGATTGAAAGAAATAATGATAATCAAATCCTTGATGACAGCAACACTCATAACAGTCACAAAACAAATACATTGACAATCATGTTACGTTATTTTTAAAATGTTCCCTTTTCTTTTTCATAACTTCTTTAACACGCTACTTCTTCGCTGCAAAGCGCAGGGTATTTTGCTATATATATATATATATATATACCCCGCTCTACATACTGTCAAATAAATGAACCACACGCTGTGCCGCAACGCAAGAGGCTTCGCCTCTAGCGCTGACGTCTGAGGTTCAATTCCCGAGAGGGTGTGCAGTGAGTGTGTCGCATTCTCTTTGCATTATTTGACAGTAAAATAATTTCAATATATATATATATATATATATATATATATATATATATATA
>JANRMT010062835.1:43509722-43619159 GCA_026402145.1 Polypterus bichir lapradei
CCCCAGGCCTGATTACTGCCACACCTGTTTCAATCAAGAAATCACTTAAATAGGAGCTGCCTGACACAGAGAAGTAGACCAAAAGCACCTCAAAAGCTAGACATCATGCCAAGATCCAAAGAAATTCAGGAACAAATGAGAACAGAAGTAATTGAGATCTATCAGTCTGGTAAAGGTTATAAAGCCATTTCTAAAGCTTTGGGACTCCAGCGAACCACAGTGAGAGCCATTATCCACAAATGGCAAAAACATGGAACAGTGGTGAACCTTCCCAGGAGTGGCCGGCCGACCAAAATTACCTCAAGAGCACAGAGACGACTCATCCGAGAGGTCACTAAAGACCCCAGGACAACGTCTAAAGAAATGCAGGCCTCACTTGCCTCAATTAAGGTCAGTGTTCACGACTCCACCATAAGAAAGAGACTGGGCAAAAACGGCCTGCATGGCAGATTTCCAAGACGCAAACCACTGTTAAGCAAAAAGAACATTAGGGCTGATCTCAATTTTGCTAAGAAACATCTCAATGATTGCCAAGACTTTTGGGAAAATACCTTGTGGACTGATGAGACAAAAGTTGAACTTTTTGGAAGGCAAATGTCCTGTTACATCTGGCGTAAAAGGAACACAGCATTTCAGAAAAAGAACATCATACCAACAGTAAAATATGGTGGTGGTAGTGTGATGGTCTGGGGTTGTTTTGCTGCTTCAGGACCTGAAAGGCTTGCTGTGATAGATGGAACCATGAATTCTACTGTCTACCAAAAAATCCTGAAGGAGAATGTCCGGCCATCTGTTCGTCAACTCAAGCTGAAGCGATCTTGGGTGCTGCAACAGGACAATGACCCAAAACACACCAGCAAATCCACCTCTGAATGGCTGAAGAAAAACAAAATGAAGACTTTGGAGTGGCCTAGTCAAAGTCCTGACCTGAATCCAATTGAGATGCTATGGCATGACCTTAAAAAGGCGGTTCATGCTAGAAAACCCTCAAATAAAGCTGAATTACAACAATTCTGCAAAGATGAGTGGGCCAAAATTCCTCCAGAGTGCTGTAAAAGACTCATTGCAAGTTATCGCAAACGCTTGATTGCAGTTATTGCTGCTAAGGGTGGCCCAACCAGTTATTAGGTTCAGGGGGCAATTACTTTTTCACACAGGGCCATGTAGGTTTGGATTTTTTTTTCTCCCTAAATAATAAAAACCATCATTTAAAAACAGCATTCTGTGTTTACTTGTGTTATATTTGACTAATGGTTACATGTGTTTGATGATCAGAAACATTTTGTGTGACAAACATGCAAAAGAATAAGAAATCAGGAAGGGGGCAAATAGTTTTTCACACCACTGTATATATGACAGCAACACTCATAACAGTGACAAAACAATTACATTGACAATCATGTTACGTTATTTTCAAAATGTTTCCTTTTCTTTTTCATTACTTCTTTAATACACTACTTCTCCCCTGCGAAGCGCGGGTATTTTGCTAGTATTAAATAATTGCAAGCAAGACTTTTTTTCAGTCCTACCCTACACTCATAATACTTTTTCTTTGCTTTTCTATCACTCAACCTACAAAAGGGTCTGAGGAGAGCTCCCCGAAATGGGAGCTCTGGTATGTTCTACAGCAGGGGTCCTCAATCACAGTCCTGGGAGGCCGCAGTGGCTGCAGGTTTTTGTTCTAACCCGGTTGCTTAATTATAAAGCAATTCTTGCCTATGATTTAATTTCATGGATTGTTAGTGCTTTAACTCTGCTATGCCAGGTCATTCTCATATCCTAGAATTTCTTCCCCATTCTAGGATATCATCCAAATAATTTTACGGCTAAAATGGAGGACTAATTCTCAGTCCTTCACTTTTTTCTCTTCACTTTCCTTCCAGTTTTTAATTAAACCCAATAGTGCATGATAAATACACACAGGTGTAAATGATAACAAGCTAAATGAAGAAATGCTGGTTTCTTTTGTCATTTGCATGTTATTACTAATTAGGGGCAATTAAAAACCAAGAATACAGCTGTTTAAGACTAAAATAAGCAATATGGGTTCAAAATCGTAACCAACGAGACAACTAAAGTGAAGCAGAAATGTTACTTGAGCAATAAGTGCATCTTATTAAGAAACTGGGTTGGAGCAAAAACCTGCAGCCACTGCGGCCCTCCAGGACCGTGACTGAGAACCCTTGTTCTACAGTATATTATATGGTGTTATGTGCATCTTTGTTTTATTTGTAAATATTTATAGTGTTCTGAGTCCGACTAATGGGAAATGTGTTATTTACTAATAAACTAAACAGAAAGAAAAAGTTTCAGTTTTTAAAAATTGTTAAATATTGTTTTTTCCAAATCCCATTCTTTTCATAGACAGAGATAGTCCCATAGTTCTAGTATTAAATATGAAACAATATGACTTACCTTATTTGAAATGCTTAAAAACAAAACCACAGTATCTAATTAGAATTTTAAAACATTATTAATAAAATGAATGTTCCATAATGAGAATAGAATATGGGGGGTCAAACTGTTGTATGTAAACTTATGTGAAAATGTGATCATTGCACAAGTCATTTGCTCACTTATAAAACACTGAATGACTGCACACACTATAAAGGCCATCAGTTTCATCTTTACCAGCAGGGGGTGTGCATCATACATTCCTACGCAGTTGGGACAGAGACACCGGTTTCTAGCCAGCTGCCATCTTTACTATGCAGTAGGTTGTTGTCACAGCAACATACATGGAACAAAGTAAAATCCAAAGACAAATAAAGACTGGCATGTACAGCATCATCATTACTTTAGGATTGCAAACACACACCACTAATGCATTATTTACATTCATCTCACCCCATGTAAAAATAAATCCTTGCCTCTTATTTTAGTGTTATACCTCTTGCTGGTTTTTTTTTTTAATTTCTTTTAATTTTGTTTTGCTTATTTTTATCTTATCGTATGGGATTTTTATGAGGACTAGATTTCAATGTTACCAGGAGCTGGAAATTTTTAGCTACCTTCACTTCTTGGGCTGTGCATGAATGTCTTATCACACCTCAAACAAACCTGTTTACTCAGTGAAACTCTCTGACATTTGCTTTTCTTTTTACACATCGACCAACAGACTCCTAGTGATATGAAATTTGTTGACCAATGTGAGCTCACAAAGTGAACCAAATTCTTTATAGCCAAACTTTATCAGGACATTCTTAAAGCTTGGAGTTCTAGAAAATACCACCAGGAAAACATTAATAATGTTATAAATAAAAAAAATAGAAAAATATATTCTCATAAAGGGTTAAAAACGAAACCATAACAAATGATGACAATATTGTTCATCCATTCAAAGTTCCACAAAATTGACCTCATAAAATATTTTAATTGTGAATAGCTATTTTTATTTGCATTCATGAGCGCAATAAAAAAATAAAAATTGGAATGTTTTCCTCATTGTCACATTTAAGTACAACACTGAAATGAAGTTTAATTAAAATGTAATCAATTACACAAAATTATTGATGTGTACAATATTGTTCTAAATCAGTTTAATGCAAAACATTTTTGTCATTCTAATATTTTTAAACATAAATGCAAAGAAACCAACAATACCTATTCATTAATTTCTTAATTTTTTGGATCCAAAACTTTGTTTGGTGGCCCATCATTTGTACACTTTTTGTGGTGCGTCACTGTGAATCATCCAGCAGTAGTCTGCCATCAGACTGACATCCCAGCATCCCTGGGACCTTCTTTCCATATCCTTCATATCCCGATGAAATCCTTCATCCTGCTCTTTACTTACTTCTCCAAGATTTTCAGGGAAAAATCCCAAATGCAAATCCAAAATGTGAACTTTGAGACTCAATGATGCAACTCAATTCCTTGATGTAACTAATACATTTCTCATGATTTATTTATAATCTTAATCTTTCTTTGTTATCTAAAGACTTAGAAATTTCTTCTTTGAATGATACCCAAGCTTCCTGTTCCTGGTTGTTCATCATATCCTCAAATTATGCATCAGAACTTGATGTTTTCTAGTATCGTCCAGCAAAAATGCCCTTTTTCAATTTTGCAAGAGATACACCCAGACACTGTCAACACAAACACATCAAACAGACTCCATCTTTTGAACCAAGTGCAATATGAACGAATGGTAGCAGCACTTTATCTGAATCCACCAAGCTAGGTCTGATGATGGTTTTGAAAGCAAGCAGTTGCTTTTTTCTTTTCTTTTTCTGAATGGTGTGTGTCGTTGGTGGGGGAAGACTTCACATGCTGTGCCCTACTGCTGCGAGTCATCACTATGTCCAATTCCAGCTACATTCTGACCTTATTATCAAGTAAAATAACCATTTTCCTTTCAACATAGATTTCAATATTAGAAAATATGAAATGTAAAGAAATTAGCATTAAAATAAAATATTGATATTTAACTAATAATAATGTGAAAACAATAAATAAAACTATAATTGACAGTCAAAAAAGGAGTTTTGTGAAAAAATGTTATGTGATCGGGAAAAATGGTTTTCATTTTTGAATCCAGCACCCAAAATATATAAAACCACATGAAATAATCAAAATAAGTTTTTCAGTTGATACCTGTGTTATCAAATCTGCTAATCCCAACAGCTTTGGGTGCAAGACAGGAACCAAACATGCACTGGGCTCCAGTCTTCAATACATACACCTGTAGGGCCAGTTTCAAGACACAAATTAACACAAACACATACAGATTTTGGGGATATGGGGTATCACAGAGAAAAAGTCACTCGGACATATGGAGAATTTGCAATTTCAGAAGAAAGACTGACTGAGACTGAATTCAAACAGAAGCCTGTGGAGCTAAGAGGCAGCATGGCTGATCAATAAAAAAGGAACGTTCCTTTACTTCCAGGATGGTGTCACATTATGACCTTCATTCTGTAGCTCTGTTAAGCTTATTCTCTAAATCTGGATAAACAGAGTGCGTGAAACTGATGCTAACTGGTCATTCTTTATTTTATTTGTTGTTTATCTGTGACAAGGCAATATATATATTGTGACTGAGGCCGGCATCTTATCCCAGCCCCTGAAATGGAAGGATGGGGGAAGGCAGCTTCTTCAGGACACTGCCTCCCCAAAAATGCTAGATGGCAGCTTCCCCGGGATCTGGCAGTGCCCCGGATTCCTGCAGGTCACCCTGGAACTTGGAGTTCGGTTGCGCAGCCCTGCTGGGTGCCATGAGTGCCACCAGGGGGAGCAGTAAAGGAACAG
The DNA here is from genome assembly GCA_026402145.1 of Polypterus bichir lapradei. Classification (NCBI taxonomy): domain Eukaryota; kingdom Metazoa; phylum Chordata; class Cladistia; order Polypteriformes; family Polypteridae; genus Polypterus; species Polypterus bichir. The sequence continues at coordinate 43,514,973 of JANRMT010062835.1, forward strand.
AAGGACTCATGTCGTATTTGTAGCCCAGAAGTACTCCCAGGTCATGAGAACAGGAATCCCGAAGTACTTCCAGGCTGAAGAAAATCCAATTCTCCGCCTGACCCGGAAGACTATATAAGGGGCTGTTGGTGAAACTGCAGGCGAGCCGGAGTCGGGAGGAAGAAGACAAAGCTTCTGAGGAGAGGTCCAGATGGGAGAGACAGACTTATTAAGGGTGTTTGGTGCACCGTCACTGTTTTGTGTGCTGGACTATATATATATATATATAGTCACACATGTGTGAGTAGGAGGCAGCTAAAGAGCTTAAGTATTGATAATACCATATCAGACCAAGGGGTGGCAGAGTGTGCTAACTGTCTTTCTCAGTTCCTTGCAGACCATTACCAGGAAATCCCACCAGGTTCTGGTGCCATTGATGACATAACTTCTGGGCCTTTTGATGACGTCACTTTCGGTTCCAACCCCGATGACGCCACTTCCGGTTTGGCCCATTTGATGACGTCACTTCCTCTCTGAGCCTTTAAAGCCGCCATCTTACCTCCACCTCATCAGTTCTGTTTTGGACTCAGTTGTGTGAACATCTCTGTTAAAACTTTTTTCAGACTTTTGCAGCTGGAATATAATATACGGGTGGTTGCCCTAAACTTTTAAAATGTCTGAAGTCTTGTCCTTGTCACTATATGTTACCATGTTCTTTGTTTGGGTTTCTTCCAGGTACTCTAGTATTCTTCCATACTTCAAAGATATTGCAAGTAAAGTGTATTAAAGTTGCTAAATTGCCCATAGTGAGTGCATTTGTGTGTGTGTGTGTGTGTGCATCTTTGCCCTGCAGGTGTTGTTTCTGCTTTGCACCTGATGACTGCTGGGATAGACTCCAGCTATCTTGCTCTCAAACATTTCCATATTCTTTATATCCTCCATCTGCTTACTAATTGTGATGAGTTTGTAATGTGTTTAATGCTCTGTAACTCAATGGTCTTCTTAGGTCAAGAGATCTACAACTGTTGCTATCTCAGACATAGAAGATATGATATATATATGTTATTAGGGTGGGTAAACTCTATTTTTATTTATTTATTTACTCACTTATTTTTGAACACTTGTTTGTGAACTTGTTGCTGCTAGGCATATTGTTTTAATCTTCTTCTGTCTTAATAAATGAAATACACCTTCAAACTATTATAATTTAAATAAATTATTATTAGCAGGATTTATAATAGGTGCCACTCTTTATGTGTAACAACTTAGTAGTAGTGTTAAATATAAGGGTTTGTATTTATTTGCAAAAAAAAAAAAAATCACAAAACTGACTTTTTTTTCCAAGAGTGTCATTCCACTAAAAATGCTACCAGCTGGTCGAGATCTCAGTGGAGCAATAATACACAGTGTTCATGTGTTCTGAACATTCAGCTGGTGTAGCTAAATTGAGAAACACATTTGTTGGGGATATTAAAAGACCAACTTGGATAATTTGGGCCATTTTGTTTGTTGGTAATTAAAGTAGATAAAACTACAGTTACTATAGTTCATTTGTATGGGTAAAGTTTATCTTGGAAAAATGATGTTTTTATAAACTTCAACAAAAACTTTCATATATATTACATTATATCCAAATGTGTTGCTCATTCACTAATACATATCCTTCTAGAAGGGCAAAAATTGCAAATTTTCACCTAAATGATTTGGAGAGAGATTCCTCGCTGACCACAAGTTCATTCGGTCTAATAAAAGTGCCTGAGACATTGAATTTTGGTTTTCATCATATTATACCACTTAAACTGATCATAATGTTATTTTTAAACAATACCTCTAACATTAGATTATATTTTATGCCCTAGTAGGGTATTGCTGTTGGTTTAATTCAAAGAGGTGTAAGAAAGACGCTATATAGCGCCTGACCCGACACAGATTGGACATGGGAGGCACGTGTAAAATTAAATAAACTTTTATTTTTCTTCAGCTGGAGGGCATGTCTTCCCCGTGAATCCCCCCAGCCACAACACAGTCCCACAAGCACTTAATATAAACAACACACTCTCTTCTTCTTCTTCTTCTTCTTCCTCCACAACCACCACTCCTCACCAAGCTTTGTCCTCCTCCCACCCGACTCTGCCCACTGAGTGGTGGTCGCTGGCTCCTTTTATAGTTCACCCGGAAGTGCTCCAGAAGTTTGATCCCCAAGTTCCGGCTGCACTTCCGGGTGTGACGAATATGTTGCCCCTACGGGCTCAGGAGTCCCAAACACAACACCCCATGGCGGTGCCTGCGGGACCCAACAGGCCTGCATCCAACTTCAACTCCCAGGGCGCCCTGCGGGAACCCAAGGCACTGCTCCAGTCCAGGGGGGCAGCCATCTAGTGTCTAGGGGGAGGTATTGCGGTGTCCATGGCTGCTCCCCCTGAATATAGTGTGCAGGGGCGTCCTGGCTGGGTAAGGACACCAGCCGCCTGCCACAGAGGTTAAAAGTAGAATTGAAGAATGAACTAACATTTACTGCATTAAAGCCACAGGTCACAAGTGTTATAACAACTGGAAATTGCATGAATTTGAAGTTGGAAAACGTTTTTCTGCCGATTTAGGCAAAATGAGCAGAGCCTCAGAGGAAAATGTGATTTAACAATTAACCCATAAACAATTAACCCACCTTTCCAAGCTAGATAATATGTCTGAGATGGAAAATGTGAATATATTGCTTTGTAGAATAAACTGAATGAATGTATAAAAAATAGATGCAAGATAATCCTATATCAAGCCTAGAAAAAAATAAGTGTAAGATGGTGAACTAAATTCTCCGTATTTGTGTAGACCTGAAAAAATAAATCTATCACTTCTATTGGTTACTATTGGAGAAAGGTAAAATCCCTAAAGATTCTAAAGTAACTGTCAATTACTGTGCAAACTTCATAGTGATCTTTATAAATCCAGTTGTCCAAATGGTCTACTTCTCTTTTAAAATCAGTAATTGTAAATTTTTATCAGTGAATGATAAAATTCTATGTAATGACTCTGTAATTCTGGAAGAGGAAATGAATACAATTGAGAGTTTGAAAAGTAATAAATCTCCTTGGTGGCTGGAATTACAGTGCAATTTTATATAATATCTACTGATCAACTTTCCTGTTTTCTAATGTTTTTATAGCAAGTGTTAATAAGAAAGCTTTACCTCCTTCCATGACTTTCATTCCATACTACACTAATGTTTAAACCACAGAAAGATCTCAGTAGATTACATAATTGGTGTCCTATTTCCACTCTTAATAATGATTACAAAATTTTAACAACATTATTGGCAAGTAGTATCAAAGACTGCTTGATCGGTATTATAGGGGAGACACAATGTGATTTATGAGTAGCTGATATACAACTTTAAGGATCTATCTGATTACGATGAGTTTAAAGAACATGATAGTTTCCTTCTTGTCCTGGATTTGTAAGAGACTTTCGATTCTACTGAGTATATTTTATTTAAGATCCCTTTACAAATTTGGCTTAAGTAAATTATTTGATGATATTTAAAGACACTTTATAGCAACTGAAATACTTTAATAAAATTCAATTATGGTACATTGCCAATATTTTACTGAAGACCAGATTAACTAATTTCCCTTTACGTCTCTTTGTTTCCTTCCCAACTTCTTGCTACTGATATTTTCAAAAGGATTACATTGTATCACTATTTTAGACTTCATAATATCATATCATAATATCATAATACATGTAGACTATTTGAGTCTACACAGTATCACTATTCCAGATAAACAATTAGCCAATGATATCCCACTTGTTTTAAGAGATACTATACAGAATCCTTTACTTAAACTTACCCAAATGTGAGCCAAAGGCTATTAAAAGAAGGTAGTGTCTCTGAATTATGAAACATTTCAGTTTTGACTCAAATTGTATATTTAGAGGTAATTACAATACAATACAATTGCAAAATTACAATATTACTTCAATATTTGGAAATAAAAGTGACATGATGTTTAAAGACCCCATCACAACACATGGCTTTTCCACTGATTTTTAGTCATGGCCTTTATTTATCTAATGCTTATGAGTTGTGGGCAGTCAGAGTGAGTGACTACATGCATATCAATACTGATATGTCAGACAAGTGGATTGGGACAAAAAATACACGCCAATATCAAACATGGCATTTCAATCCACATAGACCAATGTGAAGAATACAAACATCAGCACAATACTTTACAAATATTATGTAAGGAAAAAATTGATTATGAGCTATTACCAAAATATGTCACAGACAAAATGGCATACAGTTAAACCCTGTTTTGCAAACTCACAATACTACATTAGAGCCTGTCTAAGCAGCACTGGGGACATTGCAATAACCAGCCCTGGAAAGTGCACCAATCTTTTAAAATCAAGTGCTCACTCATTCTTACAAAACCGGAGCTCAATGGAAAAAAAAAAACAAACTGAGAGACAGGGAGAAAGTGCAAAACAAACATACTGTATGGTGGCCAGGCTGGGACCTGAACCTGAACCTGTTCTCCTGAGGCTGTGAAATAACAGCACTAAACACTGTGTTACTCTCCTCCTTTATACATTTTATAAATACAAGTAAGTAATAAAGAAAGCTAGAATCTACAAGTCAGGAAATGCAAACAGGAAACAAAATGTTTGTGCTGCTGATACACTGAATAAAAGTGAAAAGGGTTTCTTTTTTGACAGTAGGCCTTAAACATTTATTTCTTATGCCATTAAATTATGCCAAACAGACAGTCCTGTTTTCGGGCTCTTTCATGTCAAAATTAATTTGTCATCATTCACCTGTAAAATGATCTGTTTCAGACTATGTCTGACCTTGGACAATTGGGATTTGCACTTAACAACTACAGTATATACACTGTATAGGGCATTTTTTGGGGATGCTTTAGAGCTTTACTCAAGCGAAAATGATGACCAGTGAGGCCAAAGTAAAAACAAAAAGCAGAATTAACAAAACAAAGGAAAATAAAATCAGGGAAAAGATACTGTATAACAAACATAACAGCAAATTAAGAATATCCTATGACTTTAGCCATAATTAATGAACTACTGTATAAAGGTCTAAATCAGCCATGTGGGGTTGCTGGTGCATTTACTGAATGTCACACAAAGTCTCAGCCCTTCTCCAAATCTCTCCAGCTGTCCATCCTCCTGTCATTTGAGAGCTTTTCTACAAGCTACCACCCAACTCCAAGCTCAAGGTGAGAGTGCTCAGATGGGGCTTTTTAAGCATGGCACCAGGATCTCTTCTAGGTAATACATCCAAATTAATTTTGGGTTACTGGATGTCCATCCAAATTCTTGAAGGGACCTTTGAAGAGCTTCTTCTAGGAGCCCTGGCTGATTCTGCTTGTTTTCTATGCCTCAATTGTACTGAACAATACTAGACAGGTTGTCCTCATCAGTATTCTTGTAAAGCTATGCTAACCTGCTCTCTAGTGTTGTGGTTCTTGAGCATTTTTTTTTTTTTCTCACAACCTAATTTTTGCCTGTTGTGTGTCTTTGCAACCTGTAATCACTGTGGAACTGCAACCTATCATCATCCCATTTTGGAGAATTGCTGCCAGTCATCATTTAGGCCCACGTGATTTGTGACCTTTCACATTCAATATAATTGTAATTCACAAGTCAGTGCAACACAATTAGAGACATCACGCGACCCATAGTTTAAGAAACACTGCTCTAATGTCTTTGGGAACAGTTAGAACATTACATAGATCACCTTTATGCATTCCAAGATAGTCCATGATCCAGGACTGCAGTTGTAGTGCCCCCTGTTGGTTACAAATGGTGTTACTACTGCCAATATCTTCAGAATATGTATAGTGGAACCTCGGTTCACGAACGTCCCGGTTCACGTACAACTCGGTTCACGACCAAAAAGCTCGCCAAACTTTTGCCTCGGTTCACAACCACACACTCGTTATACGAACAAGCCAGTTTCCCTTGCCTCCTAAACAGAGAGAGAGAGCAAGAGCGAGTAAGCACGTGCCTTCTGGAGAGGGGGAGGAGGAGGCAGATTGCTGCAGTGTTTGCTTAACAAGCCAGTTTCCCTTGCCTGAGCGCAAGAGCACGTGCCTGCGGGGGAGGGGAAGATTGCTGCAGTGTTTGCTGAACAAGTCGCTCCTTGTTTTCAATAAGACGTGCACTCTCTTTGTGCTCTACAGTATTTCGTGTGCTTTTGTAGTTAACTATGGCTTCTAAGCAAGTCAAGAGAGGTCAAAAGAAAGTTTTGAAGAAAATTGAAATCGAAGTAAAGAAAGAAATTACAAGAGGTGGAAAAAACTGTTTACCAGTTTACTCATTTACCAATCTGAGAACCCTTGTGCTTTCAAGCAGCACAATGTAAACAAAGCCAGAATGCCAGTAATGTGGACGGTCACAAGAACTTTCTTTTTGGAATGGCTGCATGAGGCTTTCACTCCCACCAGCTAAACAGCTAAAAGCACCAGAAAACCAAGAAATCACAAGAGAGAAAACACCTGAAGGAAAACACTTCATGCCAGAACTCGTCTCATGCAAGGTTAGTTTTCTTGGTGGTTTTTGTATTACGGATTTTTCAAAAGTTAATTTTTTAGTTCATAATGCGATTTGTTGCAATGTTATTTTTCTCTTTTTTTCAAATGTTCGCTTTTTTCCTTGTGCTTAAAACTCATTAAAAAAATTGTTTACATGGAGGACTTCATCGTGCGATTTGTTGCAATGTTACTTTTTTGTTTGCTTGTGAGTTGGTTTTTGCAGGCGCTTCGGATTTGTTGTTCGTTTTTTTTCTGCTGTGCTTAAAGCTCCTTTAACAAACATTGTTTACAGCGATCAGGCTTTAGGTTTAATAGCGTGATCTCCTGCAATGTTACTTTTTTGTTTGCTTGCGAGTTGGTTTTTGCAGGCGCTTCGGATTTGTTGTTCGTTTTTTTTCTGCTGTGCTTAAAGCTCCTTTAACAAACATTGTTTACAGCGATCAGGCTTTAGGTTTAATAGCGTGATCTCCTGCAATGTTACTTTTCTGTTTGCTTGCGAGTTGGTTTTTGCACGCGCTTCGGATTTGTTCCAATGTTTCTTTTTTCCGCTGTGCTTAAAACTCCTCTTTTAAAAAAAATGCTGCGCGAGCATGTGCTACAGAGAGATTAGACAGCGTGAGAGAGAGAGCGGGCGTGGGCCGCTGACAGGGAAGGGATGGGGGTGTGTGTGTGTGTGTGTGTGTGTGCGCGCTCGTGCTACACAGAGAGAGAGAGAGCGTGAGCCAGCCTGCTCCTGTAGCTGAGGGAGGGAGGGGCTTTGGTGGTGTGTGTGCTACAGAGAGAGCGCGAGCGAGCCAGCTCGTGTAGCTGATCAGGGAGCCTGGGTGTTTTGTGTTATTCAATGTTTTTACATTAGTTTACTATTACACTGTGCATTCTATGGTGTAATTAACTATATTTGTGTTTAATCTTTACATATTTTTACATATTTACATACAGTTTGTACGGTCTGGAACGGATTAATTTTATTTACATACAATCCTATGGGGGAAACTGCTTCGGTTCACGACCAACTCAGTTTACGACCAAAGTTCTGGAACGAATTATGGTCGTGAACCGAGGTTCCACTGTATGTAGTTGATCAGGGGTTTTCAGACTCGGTCCTGGTGACCCACTGTGGCTGCAGGCTTTTGTTCCAAAGAACTTCTGATTTAAATTGGACCCCTGGGCTAATTAAGTGTACTGTTATTTCCCAGATTTTGTGTTTTGGGAACAATATAGAAATCAGAAAACTAAGTTTGGTAAAGAAAAATATTGAAATATACTAAGCAGTAATATGTGAATAATGTATTTTTTTTTCTTTTTAACGATATTTTCATCTTGATTTTCATTCTACTTTTCCAGGTGTTCTAATTGTTTGATTAATCCATTATTTACTAATTAGTGGGTCTGACGCTAAAGTAGTTGCAGCCTTTTGTGATTAAGTGTTTTTTTTTCCCTGGGTGTCTGCTCTGCTAGTTTTTAATTTTCATTATTAAGATACAATGAAGGGAGCAAACCACACAGAGAAAGGGCAAAATATAATGAAATAAACAAAAGAAGGTTAAGCATTTAAATCTATAGCAAAAATAGAAATCTTTCTAAATGTAAAAATCATGCTGCTGTGATTTTCTGAATGTAGAATAAGAGAAGAGGAAAAATAAAACCAACTAATTAAAGGAGATCATTGTTATCAGTTTAATGTCACTGATTATGAAGCTGGCTGGAACAAAAACCTGCAGCCACATAGGGTCCCGGGACCAAGTTTGACAAGCCCAGTACTAGATACACTGGGGAGCAACAGTTGGAAAGAGAAATGGAATCAGGAGACATTTATAGTAATAGAAAATAGCCAAGGTCAAAACAAAAATCCTAGTCAAGAAGCAAAACAAGAGAGTCAAAACGGAGCCAATATGTAAGTTGATGACTGAGGCCAAAGGGACAGAAAGTAGTTCATAAGCATAATTAAATTTTAGATTTAAAGAAAATAACAGTAGACTTTTTAGGTTGTATCCACAAATGTGGACACCACAAAGTACACAGTGCTGTAATGACATCAAGTTTAGCAAACTCCCAGTTGTCCTGCCTAGCAACTGCAAGCAACAAGAGACAAAAAATGCCACAAAATGGCAGAGGCCATACAAAAACATTGATTTTCTAACTGTGTTGTAGCTTATGCCTTGCTGTAGATGTTGATCTGTGAGGTGCTGTGCTAATTGTCTGGATCCTTGTCATTTCTTTTCCAAGATAAGTTACCAAGTTGTCTGCCAAGGAGTTATCTCGCATGACCACTCTCTCTGCCTAGGGGGTATTCTTCCATAGCAATCAACAGGTAGATTCATCACAAGGTTATTTACCAGACTTGAACTTCTTAAATTTTGATAAAAAAGGAAAAATAGGGATGTTCTAAAACCTTTGAGCAGTAGTGCATACAAAAGGGAGAATACAGATATTTTAGATTTGTGTATGTACCTTTTTACAAATCTTACTTACTAAAAACCTCAATCTTTGAATACAGCACTAAAACTGAGAAAGAATCTCAAATAAACTCTGTTACAAATGAAGACAACTGCAAGGACATTGTCACTTCATTACCAGCCATTTTTTTTTCCATTTGTATTTTACTTTCTTTCTTATAGAAATTACGAATGTTAAAAAAAATCAATGAAAATACTACACTAAATACTGGAACATGCGTATTCAGATTGTGCAGGATCTACTGTATATGGTAAGTGCCTCTGCGTCATAATGTGTAGCATAAACGTGCAGGGAGTACAGATGTAAATGGAGAAAACAAACCAGAAAGAGGAGTGTGACAAAAAAATGATCGTTTACTATTTAGCATTTAAGAATATTTAATATTGGTGTTGACACAATACATTTGGCTGATCAAAAACTGAACATGTTCTATGACATCCATCTCATTGTCAATGTTTATTGATAATATTCATGAACTGATGTAATGTTATAATCACATTTTGTGTAATATATCAGCGCCTGTGTTTTCCATTTACTGGAAATTGTATGAGTGTTAGAATATCTAAAGGCTGAAATGGTTACAAAGATGAAGATTATCAGTAGTCAAAAAGTAAGCAATATTACTCCGGCTTGATTAAATGTGGTCTGCATTAATTAGCAGATCTGCAGTTTCTAAGCATGGGAGTCTCCCACACTGTTATAAATCTAAAACCTTTGCTCATGAAGTGAAAATGCAGAATGGGTAACTGATAATCAAATGGGTGAAGAAAAATATTATTTTTGCATTTACTTCATGAACCCAAACTATATTTAATGGCATTTGAGAATGTTCTGTTATTTTTATTATGTTTTTACTAGCTGTGTGCGCCCAACTACGTTGCGCGTGTTAAAGTTGTCTGTGAAGGGCTCCCTGTTTAAACACGGCTGCCAGTCGTGAACTGGGCCCTTCATCGCACATCATTATGATTTTTTATAAGGGAAACAAAATTACATAAGAAAACCCTTGGACATTGATTCGATAGGAACGGCCTACTCAGAATCACTGTCCGAATAGTAATTATGTGGTGGTGTAGGAGCATTTCTGCTTCTGTCCGTTCACAGTCCGTCTCGTTTTCACGACGCTATCGTTTCCTCTCACGTTGTCTTCCCAACCTTTCTCCAATCTCACAGGTTGCTTTGTGGCAATCCAAAGAGTAAGGCAATATACGTGGAGCAATTGTTATAAAAGGGGGACACATAGGTATCCAGGCTCTTTAAAGCATAAAAAGGGATCACTTCATTGACATGTGAGCAAGCAACGGTACAACTGTGAGATGCGCAGCACTCGCTGGCTACAAAGTAACAGTAATAATTTCCAGAACGTGCTGTTACGTTGTCATTCATTTTACCCACAGTCTTTCTCACATTGTTGACATCCGTGAGTAACAACAACATACTAAACTGGAAGGTGGTGTACGCATGCGTGGAATTCGCGGACAAACAAAGATCAAGATCTAAATGAAGATCTCTTTAGTTAATTTAAAGCACAACAATTTGTTTAGTTTGAATGTCTGTGTTTTGAGGTGTGACTGGTGTACTACAGTCTTCAGTAGTATAAGCCTGGAGGAGATTCTTAATGCAATGCCTATGTTTTAGCTGTCTCTCTACTGCCATCTAGTGCTTCTTATTCTAATTCATTCGCGGACAAACAAAGATCAAGATCCAAATGAAGATTATATATAGAGGTAGCCAATAAATACCATGAAACTAAAGGTGTGCAAATGATAAAGAGATAATGAGAAAGAGTTTATGTCAAGTTTTTGAATATGTACAAAGGGGCTGGTGTACAGCACAAAATAAAACATACACTGGGAAAGAGCTGTTAGTAGTTTTGTTAAACATCCAAACAACACTTCCCTTAATAAACATAATTTTTAAACATTTTTTCAGTTACAGCCTCATAGTCACTTCAGTTAATGAAGAAAAGGAAACAACCCACTCTCTATCTTCAAATATTTTAGAGGTATTATTATTAGAGGGCTGTTTCATGGTTGCTTTTAGTCATTAAAATATCAGTCACTACTTTAAAAGTGGCTGATAGACATAACAAAGACAAAAAGGAGCAGTTGCTCTTAGGCATCTATATACATTGTGACCTCAATGGGGTGCCACGGAGCCCCAAACACCAGACACAATTTTGCCAAACAAAGTTTAGGTTTAAATAAAAGTTTTTTTTATTACCCAGAGACATGGTCACATGGTTTCTTTAACTATCCAACACAGTACTTGTTGTTAATAAAGCCCCCTTTTCCTCTTCCATCTCCTTTCGCTTCTCCACATGAGCTTTCTCCATCTTCGTCCTGATCCTCCCTGGATGAAGTAGAGCTGCTTTTTTTATGTTGTCCAGAGAGCACTTCCAGTGTCATGGCATTGAATGCCAGAATCACTTCTGGGTCATATGGAACAACTCCAAAATAGTGATGTCCTTCTTCACTGTGCCCCCTTGCAACACCCAAGGACCCCGACAGGATCACCCTTAAGGACCAATACCAAGGCAACGCTAAGGGTGTCCATACTGGATTCCAACAAGGGAGCATTGCCACCTTTCATGCTGGGGGACAATAGGTTCACTTATCCCTTGTCCTTCCATTATTTGATCATCCCCACTGGGACAGAAACTGAAGACCATCCAGTCGGGTTGTGTCTCCAATCTTGGGCTCAATTCCTTATGGTCTCCCGGCCAGGCAGGATGTCATTCCACATTCAATACCAGTCAAGATGCCAGTTCATCCAATCCAGCACTTACAGAGCCACCCCCTCAGCTGAGCCTTGTGGGCCACAGTGGCCAGACCCATGAGGGAAGAGCCTGGTGATATGGTCCACATGATCGGCCTCTGCAGGAGCAAAAAAACCCACAATTAGCCAATAGATCAGGTTGTGCACCAATATTACAGCCTATTTGTTCCCATCGGGACATAGCATTCATGTTTTCTCTTATTCCAAATGGCTGTGATGGACAATGTCTTCAGTGATGTCCCAGGCTCTGACATTCAAAACATCATACTGCACCTCATGGGTGTCTACTCCTTCTCTTTTTAAAATAGAAGGGAAACCTCTGAACTTCCTTGTAGTCCGAGGTTGTTCTCTCTGGTGTGTTTTCCTCTCTGGCCCCATGTTTGCCTTACATAAAAAAAACTAGTGGAGGAGACGTCCTCGGGAGATGTGATTTGACCAATCATCTGCTCTAGTGATTTTCTTTTTTTTTTTTTTCATTGGGTAAACCTTTTATCTTTATTTGACTCCCTTTTTTCTGTGGCAGTCTGATGCCTTGGTGCTCTATATGCATTAAAGGGTCACCTCTTTTTGTTGAATTTGCCTTCTTGGAAGAAGGAAGCTGTGTTGTTTGAGGACATGTCGGCATAAGTTGTTTATCATTTGACCCAGCACTCTTAAAGGTGTTGGGCCCTGAGACTATGTGTCCTTTGTAGAAGCTACAGTTACTTGGACACTTGCATTATTATACAGGTTCCAACTGCTTTGCCTATCGTGGCTTTCTTAGTCTGAGTATCAACATCTTGTACTGGAGGTACTGGCTTTTGACGGTTATCTATGCTACTCTGTTTGGCTATAGGATCCATGGTTACTTTTTTCCCTTCACATATATCCAGGATCCCTTCACTCTGTGTTTCCTTTTTTTGCCCATCCTGACCTCAGTGGTCTGAGAAGCAGCATCTATGACTTGAGGTCCATGCAGGAGTAATCTTTATTTATGCTTGTCCCAAGTGTTAAAACAAGTGCTACTTGGGTCCCTACACTTTCTTCTGGGACCCCTTCTTACTCTGTTCCCTTATCCTGTACTGTACAGAGTTTTCCTGTCTGTATAGCCGAATTGGATATCAATATCAGATCTATACCCATTGGCCGTAGGTACCTGCCCACCACTTCTAATGGCGCCCATGCCATGCTGTCAATTCCTTTTAAGGCCAACTCCAGGGTGTTGCGGTGGTGCAGAATGGTCCATACTGGTTGGAGCAGATCACTCAGTTTTTGGAGGTCAATTTATCACTCATACTCATTCATCTGCTTTTGGGAATAACTGTCAGTGTTTCCATTCAACTAAGGTGAGTCAAAGGGTATGTATTCCTTTTGCACAAGCCCAGTCGGGAGTAGCAGCAAATTACAGTGGGTTGGAGTACAGGCAGCCATCTTTCTGGCTGGTCTGTTCCGTCTTTAATATTTTACTGCAGGTTTCTAGACACTTATCCTGGGCCACCCTAACATCCCAATGAGAATAGAAGTCACTTACCCCTTGATTTCTCACTAGGCATTCACTGGAGTTTTTATCAAAGAGTCAAGTTTTTGCTGTGATGTCCTTTTAATATTCATCAGAATAACTATTCATGGTGGCTCTAAAATCCGTACTGACCCCTACTCTCTCTTCTGTTTCTTTTTCCCAGTTTCTCTGTGGTTGTGGCCTGCGCCACCACCACCTACTCAAAGCAACATGACGCTCCAACAATTATGGATGGATCAAAAGCCAGACGTCTACGTGACCATCATCATCAAGTCCTTCCGTGAGAACCCTAAATCCAAAGAGGACTGTTTCATTTATGTTAGGTAGAATGCCCAGAGGGGACTGGGCAGTCTAATGGTCTGGAATCCCTACAGATTTTATTTTTTTCTCCAGCCATCTGGAGTTTTTTTTTGTTTTTTCTGTCCACCCTGGCCATTGGACCTTACTCTTATTCTATGTTAATTAATGTTGACTTATTTTATTTTCTTACTGTGTCTTTTATTTTTCTATTCTTCATTATGTAAAACACTTTGAGCTACTTTTTGTATGAAAATGTGCTATATAAATAAATGTTGTTGTTGTTGTAATGTGGTTTCCAAGAGCCTGGTGATCCTCTTCTTGATGGGCTGCAAAACATGACAATGGCCCACCTCCTTGCCTCACTTGTGGGTAGTGGACTTGGAGTACTTAAATACATTCATCTGCAAATTCAACCCCTCATCAGAGCATACCTTTAACTCATCAATGTTGAGGTGCACATCTTTGAAGAGACCTACTAGTGCACCTCCCACAAAATGCTCTGTCTGTCTATGCAGATCTCTCCCAGGTATGGAGCAATGGACAGTCACCGTCATTTTCTTCTGTAAGCTTATCTGGTTTCCCGATATTTAAAAGATTTGCAATGCCTCTCAACTTCCTAATCTTGAGGACTGAATTTTTGCCTGTTTAACCACTGTGAGTGTCAGTGGTTAACTGTTCTGAATGTTCAGTTACAACACTATTTTGCAGATCCCTGCCAACCAGACGGCCAGGACATCCTGCCAACTATGCCAGTTGTGACCTTAAGGAGTCACCACAGAGCCCCAAACACCAGACACAACTACACCAAACACAGATTATGGAAAATTAAAGTATTTTTTTATTACCAATAGATGCATTCTCAGGCTTTCTTTAACAATCCAACACAGTACTTGTTAATAATGCTGTGTTTTCCTCTTACATTTCCTTTCACTCCTCTACATGAGCTTTCACCATCTGCCTCCCAATCCAAGCAGAGCAGCTCCTTTTATGTCAGACCTGGAAGCACTTCTGGTGTCATGGTATTGCATGCCAGAAGCACTTCCAGGTCATACAGAAGCTCTCCAAAACAGTGATGTCCTGCCAGGGTAGCACTGCCACCTTTTGTGCTGGGGGACAATAGGTCCACTCGTCCCTTATCCTTCTATTATTTGATCATCCCGACTGAGATAGAAACTCAGGACCATCTCTGCAGGGTTGTATCTCCAATCCCGGACTCCATCCATTATGGTCTCCCGGCCAAGCAGGCAGTCATTTCCATCCCTAGTCAGGATGCCAGTCCATCAAATCTGGCTTTTGCAATATATATACATATATTGTATATAAAAAAAATAAAGGCTGAACACAGTATACACTTGGGGTAATGCAAAAACAATAAAATATAAAACACATTGTGTTCATTCTTGCATTAAATTTAAAAGTTATCTGTGTCAAAGAAAGTGGTATTTAGCATCTACAGAATCTCCACATACACCTCAGATCAGCATGTTTTTTCTTTCTAGGCATTCAAATTACAGTATCTTTCTTTATCCTAAAGACATGCAAGTTAAATTAATCTGTCCCTAAATCTATTTAGTGTGAATGTTGGGTTGGTTACTGATTCACTCATAACTCTGTAATTGGACTAAGATGGCTTGGGAATTAATGGATAAATACTTAGTTAAAGTGAGGAGTCAAATGAATACAAATAATTCACTCTGTGTTTATGTTCACTTGCTATAAATGTTATACTTTGTGCATTAACTATCTAGTAGGTTTATTTTTACCTGATACATGTTCTTTGTAAGCTGTGTTATTGCATATCGTCTAATAGAAAAAAATATCTTTTTCGAATTCTTCTTAAACAAATTGCAGGTACTCTTTGTCTACAGTCATGGATCACAAATATCAAAGAGATCAGAAGCAAGTAAGAATTCTTTTAGAGCAATAAATCTACAGAGTTTGAAATTAATAAATCCTGCAAGAGAAAGGGAAAGAGAGGAGGTCCTCATGCAAGAC
The DNA here is from genome assembly GCA_026402145.1 of Polypterus bichir lapradei. NCBI lineage: Eukaryota > Metazoa > Chordata > Cladistia > Polypteriformes > Polypteridae > Polypterus > Polypterus bichir. The sequence goes on from JANRMT010062835.1 coordinate 43,530,528, forward strand.
CAGAGCATTAAAAGTTTAAAATCACCAATGTAAATGATAATCATAAGTAAAGCTATAGAGTCTATATACAGTAAGACAGGAGTTGCCTTCATTTCACTGAAACACTGAAAAAAAAGTATTTATTGTGGTAATATCTCCATCAGAGAATGTATGTGTTGACTAAATGTTCTGTGATTCTCCACTGGACTACATGTATGTTCATACTATTGGCCACTTGAATTCAATCAAATGTCAGTAACAATTTGCGGGTGCACTGATGTTACAACTGCAGCAGAACTGGTGTATGAAACAGTTCAAAAACTGGAAAGCAAAATACTACGAAAAATGAGACCAAAATGTGTATCTGGTTCTGAAAGAAGAGGTAGACATACTAGGAAACTACTATCTACAAATTCCTATCTATAACAACCTTAACCACAACATAATAAAAAGTATCTGCAGAAGAGACAATGAGCACTGTTTTGTTCTGTTGGCTCATTTTTCAACATAGACAAGGACATAGTGCCCTTTCTTGTAGCATGATTTGATCGGTTATCACTTTCAGCTCCATCAACTGATTAAACGGAATAAGTAATGAAAATAACAAGATACTCAAGGCAGCTGTCAGGCAGATAGCCAAAATTATTGCAGTTCATGTGGATGACCTGGTAAAGGTGTGCCAGAGGACAATGCTGAAGAGGCTGTACATCGTCTGGCTGATGACTCATAGAAGTCATACCAATAATTCTCTCATTGCTTCTTTGCTGGCTTTTAACAAGATGCATCACTTGTAGTTAAGTACTAGAAGTTTGGGAAGGACATGCATAATGTTCTTTAACTGCTGCAGTTGTATCAAATGTTTTCAGAAAGGTTTTTATTTATGACAGCCACAAAATCGATGGAAATACAGCTCAGCATCTTAAATGTTATCATTCATTTCATTTTAATTTGCTTTTACAAATTCTCTGATTATTTTTATTGTACAGTTCTCTTTGATCTTGGCTTGGTTACAAATCTTTAACAGGTTAGATGACCACTGGAAACCCAAGATCATGTCATTCATCCAATGCCACTTAGAACTGTGCACTTCGTTAATCTGCTGACCGAACCAAACAAGTTAACCTGAAAAACAGTATAAAACAAGTAAAAAAACTCCTTTGTTAGTGGCAGCAGTGGTATGTGTAGATGCAGAGGGAAATATATGAGTGGAAAGATTATAGAACTGAGTTCGGAGACACCGTATTAAAAGTAGCAAAGGGTAGGAAATGGTAGAAGATTGTAACGGGCTGAATTAACATTTAGAGATATTTCAAAATGTATATCTTAAAATGACATATATATCTGAAATGTCAAATGCATTTCAAGATAACTTAAAAATAATACCCGTTATGTATTTAAGATATCTCTTTGTAGTGTGAGGTTTCTGAACTCTTTTATGAACCCATCGCCGAAGCAACTGCAGGTTCGCAGAGCGGCAACATAGAGCCGTGGAAACAACTGTGAGCTGATGGCGATCACACTATTGGTGATGCAAGGAACATTATAAAATCAGGGAACAGTATAACTTGGCCACTGACCTGGTCACGACTATACCCGTTTGCTGTGTCTATGTATAGGAGAGTGGTAGCTCCCGCTGCAATAAATAACCGTACTGTTCTTCCTTCAAATTGAATAAAGCTGGTTTTGCTAAAGTACTGAGACTCAGCCTCGTGTTTTGGGGTGCAAGACAGTGACTAACGCGTCACAGCAGGATACCTTTTGAGATATCATACAATGAAATTGAAATATCGTAAATACTTTGTGAGATATCTAAAAGAAATACATAACCCAAAAATGTTATTTTATCTGTTACTCACCCCATTTGTTTGTAGTTATTATTATTTGTAGTTATGGCAAAGAAAACATTTTAATTTCATGTTTTCATGAAGAATTAAGAAAAACCTTATGAGGCAGTGGATTTCAATGAGGGCTAGCGGGTGCCAACTCTGAGGAGCAGCTAACAATGTTAAAACTACTATTAAACATGTCAAATTGTTCATGTTGAATACGTCACACATCACTTATCCAGTCATCTGCTTATAATGTGCAATATGCATGCATTTTTTTATTAAATATTGAAAGAAAGCACTTTGTAATATTGAGGGTGAAATACATTCATGCTTTTAAATGGAAGTTAAGGCTCTTGAAAAATAAATGAGGGGGAAGCAACTCTAACCTAAAGCCCAATTAGCAAATCTTAACATATTATTTTATTATCATAAAGTACATTTTAATAAATGTAAAAGAAAGGGGGTTACAGTAAATATTAGTGAACCAGCCTATCCCCATTAAAATGTGCATTAAAAACCTTTCCAATTGCTTTCATTATTTGTTACACTGGCTTAATAGTTTTAGAGTCATTTAATATTAATACACAAATTGTAATGGGTTGCTTATACTCAGGGCTGCCCTGTAGATGAAACTGACAGGTATACATTGTGAATGCCACACAGGCTAGATGGGCATCCCAACCAGGAGAAAAAAAGGAGCCAGACCTAGAAGTGATGGTTGGAATGGAGGGACAGACAGCCCACCAGAAGATGCTGCAGGGGATGTGTTATTCCCCCAGAATGCTAGATGGCAGCAGCCATCCATATTGGTGCCCATTTGGGAATCAGCAGGGAATCCTAGGAGATGTAGTCTGGCAACACAGCCCTGCTGGGGACCATGGGTGCCAAAAGGGGGCACTAAAATCAGACTTCCGTATGACCCGGAAGTACTTCCATTGGGCAGTGGCCCTGACACCGGAAGTACTTCCAGGTCCTTAATAAAAGGGACTGTACTCCCTTACCCAGGTGAGTTGGAGATGAGAGGACATAAGCAACACTCAACTGGAGGAGGGCAGTGCGGTGGTGAGAGGAACTGGGAAGAGGAATTGTGGTTTGTGGAGAAAGACAACCTGTCTTTGTACTTTTGTTACTTTGAGGAGGTGAATTTAATAAACCTTCTGTTATTTGAACCTGGGACTCACTTGGTGTGACCGTGTTTAGGCGTTTGCTGATGTCCCGGTTTCCATCACAAAATATATATGTCCTTTCAGAGGCTAATGGTTGACTGCTATGATTCCATCAAAATATCCAAAAAAAAAAAATAAAACTGTTGTTGGAAAATCCCGGGGCACTCAAGGACTGACATGTGTTAAAATAATAAAAATTAAGCCAAACAATTCATTTAAAAAAATCCAAAAATGAAATAATGAGGGAAATCAAATTTTGTTAATTTTGTTTTATGTTATGTTTTGAATTTTCCCATTTTGGATAACGCCAGCTGGGGCATGGCTATTTCATTTGTGTGTAATGACATCAAATGTGCAATGGTGTAAAGGTCAACATTGCAGTTAGAACTCCGTCCAAGTATGTGAAGTCTTTCTAAAAGTCTTTTGCAGTGCTAGGTGTGCGTTCCACATTCTAGGCCAATACTTTTGCTATTTCTTTTGATAGTGAATAAGGATTAGAAATAATAATTTGGTAAAAGACTTTACTACTTTTTTTAACATGGTTCTGTTTATTCATTTCCAGATCCTTTAATAACAAAATGTCTTATTTTCATTTTTCATCTTGTGTTAAAAAAAAAGTTGGTAAACTGAAAACTCTAAATCAAGAGTTCCCAAACTTTTTTCGGCCGCAGACCCCTTTACCAAAAACTTTTAAAACTGTCTACCCCTAGTAATTTACTTTACTTACTCAATTTAATAAATTTGTATAGTACTCAATATTAAATATTTCACTAGATATCAAACTTTTCATTTTAATCATTTGTAATTAATGATTGAAAATGATAAAAGGACTACGGAATATGGCATTATCTTGTGCAACATTTAATATCGAAACCTGCACTAACGAAAATTAAACCAAAAAAATACGAGCAGAGTTTTTTTTACATTTTTGACATTTATGAAATAAATATGTAAATTCAAAATAACTACAAATAGTCCAAGCTGTACTGTGCATTTCTTTTTTGGCTCAGTCATATAATTATCTGAAGAAATAAAAACTTTTATTAACAAAGAATTTCTACAGACCCGTGATAAAAAAAAAAAGTATATACTTACTTGAAATAGAAGATTTTTGTTCAAACTCGAATAAATAAACTGTGTCCTCTGATTTTCTTTTTCGTAGCACTGCTCCTCAATAAATAATTATATTCAAAGGTCAAATCACAAATAAGTACATGTCACATCAAGCGAATCAATTTCTAGTGTTTTATGAAAGCATGACCGTACAAGACTGATAGATTCTGCTAATATTTAACTGGTAGACACTTTTCAGTTACTTTAAATTTCTCTTTTTCGTCTACTGCTCCTCTTAAATGTGGTGTTCCTTAGGGATCCATTTTGGGTCCTATTTTATTCTCTATATACCTTCACCCTATTGAAGTTATTTTTTGGAAATTTAACATTTCTTTTCACTGCTATGCTGATGATACACAGGTTTATATTCCTGTCTGCAACTCTGCAATAAATCAACTGCACAACTGTCTTTCTGAACTAAGATCCTGGATGGCTAATAATTTTCTTGATCTGAATTAAAATCAAACAGAGGTGCTTATAGTGGGTCCATCAGCTAAAGCCCAAATTGGTCTTGGACTTCTCTGCTCTTTCTCTGTCTTTTGCAAGCCTCAAGTCCGCAATCTTGGTGTTATCTTTGACAGTAACCTCTCTTTTGAGAAACAAGTAAATTCTGTTGTCAAGAGTTGCTTTTTCCAGCTTCGACTATTAGGTAAGATCAAGCCTTTTTTATCTTCTGGGGATCTTGAGAAAGCTACTCATGCTTTTATGTTTTCTTGACTCGATTACTGCAACTCGCTGTATTCTGGGATTAACAAATCCCTTATACGCATTTTACAGTTGGTCCAGAATGCTGCCGCTCGCTTTCTGGTTGGGGCAAGAAAGTATGACTCTGTTTCTCCTATTTTAGCTTCTTTACACTGGCTGCCTGTCAGTTTTCGAATTGATTTTAAAATCTTGTTACTTGTTTTTAAATCTTAACATGGGCTTGCTCCTACCTGTTTATCCAAATTGTGTGCTTTACACCAGACATCCAGAGTGCTTAGATCTTCTGGTCAGTTGTCTCTTGTTGTCCCTCGTACCAAGTGTAAAACTAAGGGGAACAGGGCTTTGCAGCTGCTGCTCCTCGACTGTGGAACTCTTTACCTCTTTACATAAAAGAGTCATCTAAAATTGAACTGTTTAAAACAAGATTAAAGACTCATTTCTATTCACTTGCATTCCGTGACCTTCAGTAATACTTATGGTTTCCTCATTGTGATTATAACATTACTTCTGTTTATTATGTATTTTATTTATGTTCTTATATTTTATTTCTATTTAAGTTATTTGTTTGTTTTCTTTTGTTCTATTATTGTAAAGCACTTTGGCCACAGCATTCCCAAGTTGTTTTAAATGTGCTATATAAATAAATTGACATTGACGATATCGAATATCCGTCGTCTTGTCCCACTGCGAGCAAGTGCGGACATGCAACGGTTTTTCATGTCCGCACTTTCTTTGATACGTTCGATAAGACAATGCACAGACATGCTTGTGCTACATGTACTTTCATGCATTCTTACGTGGGACTCTTTTAATGACACATTTTACCTTTTCATTCGTAAGTTTGGTATGTAATGTGTTTTTATCAAAAAAGTGTTTTTTTGAATTATTTTACTTCTTAATTAGGTACCTATTGGAATCATAGATATTTTGAAGTAACAAACAAATAGCACTAGTAAGGGGTTCTTTTTTTTGCTGTCATCGACCCCCAAATTTTTTTATTGAAACTATCGACCCCAGTGGGTCAATATTGACCACTTTGAAAAAAACACACAATAATTTAGATGAAAGTCCTTTTTTCTAACTATCCTATCTTTGTAATTGACTGCCAAAAGTAACCGAGGCAAATATTGATAACTTCAGTGAAAAAACTAACACGACAGTTGGATAAGGATAAAATAAACAATTTGAGAAAGTCAACACATTTATAGAGCCTCATTGAGAGTAGCAAACTAGAAAATAATTACAAAAGAAAGTGTGAATTAAAAAAAACATGAACAGAACTGTAACAATTACAATTGAGTACTTAATCATAGCATTACATTGTATTACACAGTAAGTACAAGGTAATAACACACAGTTACTCTGTAATTATATATGGTAAGTATGGCCTAATTATGGACACCTAATCTAAAGTGATACACCGTTTTGTTTGCTGTGTAGTAGCAGGGGTTAACAGAGGGTGACCCGAAGTCTTGACGAACTCTTGGAGTGAGAGTATTTTGGGGTGGATGTGTCCCCAGTTGCCTATACTGATGTTTGGTTCAAACGTAAGTTAACCTCCTTGATCATTAATGAGGTGCAGCCCACCACACGACTGGCTGTGTGGAAGAGTGGGCTTTTTACTTTAACAAGTAATAAAGTGGCAACTGAGTATGTAATTCATACCAGTCATTACAAAAAGTTACGGTAACAAAGTGCTTAAAATAATACATTTAAAATGAAAAATAATCTTGACAGGCGGATTAATACACAAGGGAATGAAGCATTTGAAGTGAATTAAGTCTTGCATTGTTAATTGAACACTAAATGCTTTTCTCTTTTTTTATTTAAGAAAGTAAACACTCCAAGTCTTGCTTCCTGGGGGATGACATAAAAGAAGTCCTCAGTCCTGCAGTCATTACGCCCTTAATTTGTTTATGTAAACAGAATTTTCAGTTCAAAGTGATCTACTAAACAGTTCAGGTCCCTGAGCAGGTTACTGTTTCCTAAATCACATATTTGTCAAAACAAATAAACTCTGGTTCCTTTCTAATGGGAATACAAGTAATTAACAGCTTGTCAAAGTGTGCTTTGTAGCATAGCAGTGCATTTGGATAATGTATTGAGTGAATTTCGGGTTGTTATCATATTAAAGTGAAACAAGGCCACAATAGTCACGAATACCCCTTGTGACCAGCAGAGAGTGAGAGAGGTGGCTTCTCTGTATTAAGAATGGCGACGTGTTAAGCAAACTGAAAAGCTATAACCTGTATCCTACTTGATTTGTTTCTTTGGGTTTGGGAATCAAAAAAAGAAACAATGACTTAATTTCCACTGAAAGCATTAAGAGCATGACAATATAGCACAGCAACTGCAGAGTTCCAATGACCAAAATCCTGGTGGAATCTATTAAAAGGGAATAGTCATCCATCTGCCAGCATCAGCCAAAAAATTATAGCATCTACGTAAAGCTGAAACTACATATTTAAAAATAAATATAAAAGCTACCAATGTAAGTTAAATCATAACCACTAAGAGAAATGCCCTGCAATCTGGCAATAAAGCAAAAAGAAAAGAAACACGGCTTAATGTAATGATCAGGTTAGCATAATTAAAAATTTACCCCAGGTACTGCTTTGCTTACATATATAAATATGCCTTATCTGTATTATGTTTTATTTTTGTTCAATGGTGAAAAAAGTCTAGTAAACTTTTAACGGTAAAATAATGTAATAAAATGAATTACTGTATGCATCTCAACAGAAATCATTAAAATAATCAAAAAAACTTTATTTCAAAGCATAAGGCCATTGCATCAACTGGTATCTTCAAATCTCATCTTGAAATACTTGTTCTCCAGTTTCTCCAATTAATACGTCATGATGAGGTACACAACTAGTAAAAGTGTCCCATCAAGACAGCACAAGGAAGAGGACGTCTTGCACAAGTGAGCACCTCTGCATACTTCTGTGGGACGTTGATGACGGCAGAGCTTCTCTTCAGACTTCTTTTCTTGTAATAAAACTTTTAGGAGGACAAAACTAAACGAGAGAGAGAAACAGGCACTCTGGAACAAGGGTAGAGATATTCTCCCAGAATGCTGGAGAACAAGTGACATTTGTCTGATTAAAGACTTTTGGTGGCTGGTACAAGACCAAAAGACTAGAGTGATAGATGATAGTGTAAGGTTTGTAAGCACGGGGAAAAGTTGTCAATCTTTTGGTCTGCAGAGGCAGGAAAAGATAAGCCCCAACACAGCCCCAACCCCTGGGGTGGCAGGGAAAAGCCATCACCAGAGCCCTTAAACTGGCCCCTAAGTGTGGCATTATGCACAATAAACATATATAGGAATGTTATCTGACAGGAAGTGAGACTACCTAGAAGGGGGTGACATCAGATATATGATTTTTTTTTCTTAAGTAGATCAGACCTTGTTTGAAACTTTCAACCTGGGAATCATTTCTCCTGCCTGTCATTGCCGAAAAAACATCTTGAAAAGTTCTCCCTTGGAGTCCTCTTTCATCGTGACAATGCTCCACCACACAGAGTGCACAAGTCAGTGGAAAAACTACAAGAATGTAACTTGAAAATGTCGTCTCATCCCCTTTATTTGCCAGATTTGCTTTCTGCTGACATCATTATTTTCCCTGAGATGAAGAAACACCTATGTGGTCACCATTTTGACACAGATGATGCTGACATTGACAAGGTGGTGCAGTGGTGTGACTCACAAGAAGTTTAATTTCTCCCAAAAGTATCTGGAGGGTGGAACACTGGTGGGAGAGATGTGTTCAACTTCAGAGAGTCTACATTGAACAACCCTAAAACAGAATTGCGTTTAATGAGTACATTAGAACATTTTGGATAGGGTTCCTCATGTCTGCATCCTGTGTCTGAGCAAGATAAATAATATCATATCATCCAATTTGATCATATCCTTTTGTTGCTTCCTCATAGAATTCCAGCACGTTGGTATAACATGACCTCCCTCATCTGAACCCATGCTGACTGTTCAGTAAATTTCCTGTTTTTCCCGTGTGCTGCTCATTAATAATTCCTTTCATTAATTTTCCTGTAATGCAAGTTAAACTTATGGCATACAGTTACTTAGATCTGCACAATAAGACTTTTTATATAACGGAATGATATTTGCCATTTGAAATAAGAGAATAATAACAAAGCAGTGGTCAATAAAACACTATGCTGCCCCCATATTGTACTGTGCATATATGAAATATATCAACTACAATTTTATATATACCTGTACATATAAAAATATGTTAATTACTTCATGTATAACTATTAAAGAAGGACAAAATACACATTTAGTTGAAGCTTTTATTTATAACTTCAGTGTTAAACTGATCTTCTCATAATGAAGCTAGGTCTTTCTCCTGGTCACATGGTCATAGATGACTGCTTGTATATAAAGGCTGGTTTTTATTGGTGTTCTTGAAGAATTATCTCCTGGTGGTACCTATTAAAAAAATAACATGGAATCAGTTAAATGAATCATTCTCTCTGGAGAAATACTTTCTTTGAATTTACTTGCAAATATTTGTTATTAAATATTTATATTACTTCTTATCAGTTATCAAATGTTAACTAAGGTCTGAACATTGCTGAAGTTTTTGGAATACTTTCCTTCCATTCAGTTTAAATTTTTTTTTCATCAATTCTTTATATTTACTGCTAATCAGTAATCAAATGGTAAGAAGGATCTGAACATAGCTGGCGTTTTTGAAATAGTTTTCTTCCATCTAACAATTTTTTTTAATTATTTAGATTTGCTACTAATCAGTGAGAAAATTATTTGCAGGCTCCAGGCACAGAGATAGAGCACGCATTTATGCTTTTAACAAAATATTTAATGTCCAAAAATGTAAGGTTTGAACCATCTCTACGTCATATGAGAAAACACCACAAAACATTCATTTTGGTTGACATTTCTGTCTTACCTAAGAATTCATTTTCAAAACAAAAATGGATCCATTGATTATCTTGAGATTTTTACATTTTTGTTGAAATCTACATTTGCTCCAAATTTACTAAAAATACTATAATTTCTTAAAATAAAACCAATTTTTTGTATTTTTTCCAACAATCAATTCCCTGTTTTATACATTATATAGTAAGTACAAAAATTCACTCCACTTGGACTATTTTTGCATTTGCCATATTAATAAAAAAAATAATAAAATAAGAAAAAAATTAATTAGAGAGCGGCATGGTGGCGCATTGGGTAGTGCTGCTGCCTCGCAGTTAGTAGACCCGGGTTTGCTTCCTGGGTCCTCCCTGTGTGGAGTTTGCATGTTCTCCCCGTGTCTGCGTGGGTTTCCTCTGGGTACTCCGGTTTCCTCCCACAGTCCAAAGACATGCAAGTTAGGTGCATTGGCGATTCTAAATTGTCCCTAGTGTGTGCTTGGTGTGTGGGTGTGTGGGCGCCCTGCCCAGGATTTGTTTCCTGCCTTGTGCCCTGTGTTGGCTGGGATTGGCTCCAGCAGACCCCTGTGACCCTGTAGTTAGGATATAGCGGGTTGGCTAATGGATTGATGGATGGAAATATTAATTAGAGGACTATACAGAGCCACCTACTCATAAGATCATTTGTGACCATTTGTCATATGAACTCACATGATGTGGTAAGTGGAGTCAATCTGTGCAGTTTACACAGTCAACCTTAATAAAAGAAAAAGTGTCTGTGTGTCTGTCCAGTTGCTATGTCTCTGTCATTCCAACAGATGGTGCATCACAAACATTTGTAGTAATACATTTTATTATTTTATTACTAACAATGTTTGTGATGTACAATCTCTTGGAACCACAAATACAATACATTTTATTGTAACATGCAAAACAAAACACATTCTAATAGATGGTGAACTGGAAATATTAACCCTGAGGTCCATGTTGATTACTTGGGTTTCAGCCCATCTTAAACAGGTAGGACAAGCACAGCTAGTTTTAGATAACACTTTCTATATGAAAAAATTTCAAACAGAAATGAAATATTTTATAAACCCACCAAATATACTTTTTATCACAATTAATGACAAGAACAATACATAAAATGATGCATAATTTTTTTACTTAATTTTATAAAAGTGTATATTGAACACATAATAGATATACAGAGCTATACAGTTACAGTAAGTTTCATGAGTATCTTACGTTAATTGACGTGTCGAAACACCAATGAGAATGAAAAGGGAGTTACAATGTACACAATAACAATTTATGTTCCGTTTTTCAGTGAAAAAGTCCTACCTGAAGACTACTAACATCACCTCCAATCCTTTCAGACTTCTTTTCCGCTCACAATGCCATTAAAGAAGATGGAAACAGGAAGTCACTGTCATGTAACCCGTGGCAATGGTAATGAAAGCACCATTTTGTATCCCATGTTATACAAGATGCATTGTACCTAATTTTTAGAGCTAAATTAAAATTTTTAACACAACCCCTAAATGCGTTAATTTAATCCAGTTAATTTGACTATACTTTAGACTTTGTTAATGAAGCGGCACCAAATTAATCCAATTATATTAATAATAATAGTGGTGGGTCACTGGCACTTGATTGTTTTGTGTGTTGTTTCTTTATAATGAACTTAATCCATGAACACCAGTAAAGTAGCCACCTGTCCCTTACAATATGGGATTGTCCCATATTGAAGCATAAAATACTGTGTACTGTACTGAATCATTAAGGGACGCAATTTGTCCCATATGTTCACACACATGTATAATATATACACTAGCTCTTGAAAGTACAGGAAATAACATATGAACAATTAAAATAAAAACAGTTATACAAGCAGAATGAATGAGTTAAATTTTTGTGGCCAGCTAACATTACAGACAGACAAGCTCCACATGCTAAGTGAGGTTGCAGCTCAATATCATTGTTGCCATTATCCGGTGCTCACACATTGATGGAAAAAGAAGACAAAAATTGGTCACACTGCATAGTATACCGGAATGTCCAGAATGAGATACTACACACACTGGAAACATTACTATGATGATTTCTGCTAATTCAAGTTCATCCATAAAAGAGGCTGTCGAGGTAAAGGTCTGAGTGGGAGACAGAATGTCAGTGGGTCAGCCCTGTGTCTGGCAACGAATATGCTTGATGTCAACCTTTTTCAGTCACTACGGAGGTTTATGTGACCTGAAACAGCATGGTGCAAGTGCTACCAATATGTGAGCAGCAGAGTAGCAGATGGCGCAGAGTTGATTTGCTTGATTTTTTATACCTGACTCAGACCTCTACCAAAGCAGGTATGTTGTTGTTGTTTAATTAAATGTAAGTTACCTACTGTAGCCTACTTTAAAGCCTACCTTAGCCAAGACTATACTGTAATCAATAAAACTAGGAAACAATTCATGTAAAATGACCATGCTAATATTTCCATCTGTTTGGGTTCCGTTTGGGCTGAAGGTTAAGATACTTAGTTAGACATCAAATTATACAGTCTACGATAAAGTGCAATTAAAAAAACCTCAATAAATACTCCTAACAGGCTATCTTGTATGATCTAAAATGTTTTTTCATTCTGACGTGCTTTATGTTATCATCTTGATCAGGAATGGAGTAGTAATGCATGTTGCAATATTCCTTTTTCTCTTTTTTCAAGTAAATAGATTTACTCTGATTACAAGTATGGGTTTTCAGATCTGTACTTAAAGAAAAAAATAACACAAGAACAGCTTTTAGCATATAATATTTTATAATAAGTAAATATATCACAAATTTAGTTACCTTTTTGTAATTAATGACTAATGCAACTAAGTTAATTTTAAAAGTAATGCTTCCCACAACTGGTGTCTTGTGAACATTTGTTTTCTGTATCTGGATATCACAACCAGTGCAAATAAACTGGCATGCTTAAGCAACTGGCTGAATAAATAGTTTTACTAACCACGCATACAATCAGATTGTGATTCAGACTATGAATGCCATGAATGTAATTACCCTGATCTACATGCTGTCAAATAAACGAACCACATGCCGTGGTGCAACGTAAAGAGGCTTCACCTCTGACGCTGACGTCCGACCCCTGAGAGGGGGTGCAGTGAGTGTGTACGCCTGATGAGCCCAGAATTAGGGCGAAACACGTGTCGCGCACTCTTTGCATTATTTGACAGTAAACTATTCAACCATTCTATGATCTGCTTCTTGCAACTGAAAGAGGGCACCATGGCAGATGTTTGCCGACTTGCAGACCAACCACAAGCGTTACTGGGTAGGTAACCACCCATACAATCAGATTGTGATTCAGACTACGAATGCCATGAATATGTATGTGTACATACAGTATATATATATTAATATATGTAGCTAGTAATCCACAGAGGGAGAAGATCAGTGACGTATCTTAAAATAGGCCTTTATTCCTATGCTTTCAACCCCTACCAGGAGTCATCATCAGAAGAAAATGATTAGACATACAGGAATCAGAGGCAATATATAGCAAATGAAGAAAGTGGGGTTTGGTGGGTGTAAGGGGAATGTGGATTAATAAGGAGGGGTCTGGAGGGTGTCTGCTAATGCATTTTCATTTGAAAACCACGATTCAGCCAGCTCTCCAGCACTTTTATTTGGCCTTGAATTCTACTCGCACTATATCCAAGTTAAACGTGTGTCCAGTTGAACTTGTATGTGCATATAATAGAGACATACATATACATATATATATACAGTGCATCCAGAAAGTATTCACAGCGCATCACTTTTTCCACATTTTGTTATGTTACAGCCTTATTCCAAAATGAATTAAATTCATTTTTTTCCTCAAAATTCTACACACAACACCCCATAATGACAACGTGAAAAAAGTTTACTTGAAATTTTTGCAAATTTATTAAAAATAAAAAAACTGAGAAAGCACATGTACATAAGTATTCACAGCCTTTGCCATGAAGCTCAAAATTGAGCTCAGGTGCATCCTGTTTCACCTGATCATCCTTGAGATGTTTCTGCAACTTAATTGGAGTCCACCTGTGGTAAATTCAGTTGACTGGACATGATTTGGAAAGGCACACACCTGTCTATATAAGGTCCCACTGTTGACAGTTCATGTCAGAGCACAAACCAAGCAGGAAGTCAAAGGAATTGTCTGTAGACCTCCGAGACAGGATTGTCTCGAGGCACAAATCTGGGGAAGGTTAAAGAAAAATTTCTACTGCTTTGAAGGTCCCAGTGAGCACAGTGGCCTCCATCATCCGTAAGTGGAAGAAGTTTGAAACCACTAGGACTCTTCCTAGAGCTGGCCGGCCATCTAAACTGATTGATCGGGGGAGAAGGGCTTTAGTCAGGGAGGTGACCAAGAACCCGATGGTCACTCTGTCAGAGCTCCAGAAATCCTCTGTGGAGAGAGGAGAACCTTCCAGAAGGTCAACCATCACTGCAGCAATCCACCAGTCAGGCCTGTAAGGTAGAGTGGCCAGACAGAAGCCACTCCTTAGTCAAAGGCACATGGCAGCCCGCCTGGAGTTTGCCAAAAGGCACCTGAAGGACTCTCAGACCATGAGAAACAAAATTCTCTGGTCTAATGAGACAAAGATTGAACTCTTTGGTGTGAATGCCAGGCGTCACGTTTGGAGGAAATCAGGCAACGCTCATCACCAGGCCAATACCATCCCTACAGTGAAGCATGGTGGTGGCATCATCATGTTGTGGGGATGTTTTTCAGCGGCAGGAACTGGGAGACTAGTCAGGATAAAGAGAAAGATGACTGCAGCAATGTACAGTGAGATCCTGGATGAAAACCTGCTCCAGAGCGCTCTTGACCTCAGACTGGGGTGACGGTTCATCTTTCAGCAGGACAACGACCCTAAGCACACAGCCAAGATATCAAAGGAGTGGCTTCAGGGCAACTCTGTGAATGTCCTTGAGTGGCCCAGCCAGAGCCCAGACTTGAATCCGATTGAACATCTCTGGAAAGATCTTAAAATGGCTGTGCACCGACGCTTCCCATCCAACCTGATGGAGCTTGAGAGGTGCTGCAAAGAGGAATGGGCGAAACTGGCCAAGGACAGGTGTGCCAAGCTTGTGGCATCATATTCAAAAAGACTTGAGGTTGTAATTGCTGCCAAAGGTGCATCGACAAAGTATTGAGCAAAGGCTGTGAATACTTATGTACATGTGATTTCCCAGTTTTTTATTTTTAATAAATTTGCAAAAATCTCAAGTAAACTTTTTTCACATTGTCATTATGGGGTGTTGTGTGTAGAATTCTGAGGAAAAAAATGAATTTAATCCATTTTGGAATAAGGCTGTAACATAGCAAAATGTGGAAAAAGTGATGCGCTGTGAATACTTTCTGGATGCACTGTATATATATATATATATATATATATATATATATATATATATATATATGTGTATATACAGGTCCTTCTCAAAAAATTAGCATATTGTGATAAAGTTCATTATTTCCTGTAATGTACTGATAAACATTAGACTTTCATATATTTTAGATTCATTACACACAACTGAAGTAGTTCAAGCCTTTTATTGTTTTAATATTGATGATTTTGGCATACAGCTCATGAAAACCCAAAATTCCTATCTCAAAAAATTAGCATATTTCATCCGACCAATAAAAGAAAAGTGTTTTTAATACAAAAAAAGTCAACCTTCAAATAATTATGTTCAGTTATGCACTCAATACTTGGTCGGGAATCCTTTTGCAGAAATGACTGTTTCAATGCGGCGTGGCATGGAGGCAATCAGCCTGTGGCACTGCTGAGGTGTTATGGAGGCCCAGGATGCTTCGATAGCGGCCTTAAGCTCATCCAGAGTGTTGGGTTTTGTGTCTCTCAACTTTCTCTTCACAATATCCCACAGATTCTCTATGGGGTTCAGGTCAGGAGAGTTGGCAGGCCAATTGAGCACAGTAATACCATGGTCAGTAAACCATTTACCAGTGGTTTTGGCACTGTGAGCAGGTCGTGCTGAAAAATGAAATCTTCATCTCCATAAAGCTTTTCAGCAGATGTAAGCATGAAGTGCTCCAAAATCTCCTGATAGCTAGCTGCACTGACCCTGCCCTTGATAAAACACAGTGGACCAACACCAGCAGGTGACATGGCACCCCAGACCATCACTGACTGTGGGTACTTGACACTGGACTTCAGGCATTTTGGCATTTCCCTCTCCCCAGTCTTCCTCCAGACTCTGGCACCTTGATTTCCGAATGACATGCAAAATGTGCTTTCATCCGAAAAAAGTACTTTGGACCACTGAGCAACAGTCCAGTGCTGCTTCTCTGTAGCCCAGGTCAGGCGCTTCTGCCGCTGTTTCTGGTTCAAAAGTGGCTTGACCTGGGGAATGCGGTACCTGTAGCCCATTTCCTGCACACGCCTGTACACGGTGGCTCTGGATGTTTCTACTCCAGACTCAGTCCACTGCTTCCGCAGGTCCCCCAAGGTCTGGAATCGGTCCTTCTCCACAATCTTCCTCAGGGTCCGGTCACCTCTTCTCGTTGTGCAGCGTTTTCTGCCACACTTTTTCCTTCCCACAGACTTCCCACTGAGGTGCCTTGATACAACACTCTGGGAACAGCCTATTCGTTCAGAAATTTCTTTCTGTGTCTTACCCTCTTGCTTGAGGATGTCAATGATGGCCTTCTGGACAGCAGTCAGGTCGGCAGTCTTACCCATGATTGCGGTTTTGAGTAATGAACCAGGCTGGGAGTTTTTAAAAGCCTCAGGAATCTTTTGCAGGTGTTTAGAGTTAATTAGTTGATTCAGATGATTAGGTTAATAGCTCGTTTAGAGAACCTTTTCATGATATGCTAATTTTTTGAGATAGGAATTTTGGGTTTTCATGAGCTGTATGCCAAAATCATCAATATTAAAACAATAAAAGGCTTGAACTACTTCAGTTGTGTGTAATGAATCTAAAATATATGAAAGTCTAATGTTTATCAGTACATTACAGAAAATAATGAACTTTATCACAATATGCTAATTTTTTGAGAAGGACCTCAAAAAATATATGTGTATATATACTATAAAATTATAAAACTATAAAATTTAGTTGAGGTTTCATGTATAGAGAAATACATTCTAGCAGTGTTTGACATTATAATATAAACAAGATATTCAGTTATCAATGCCTTGCATTAAGTATTTTAAGAGTCAGATGCTGGCCACTGAGAACAATGAGCCCAGTGCCATGTAATATCAATACTATACATGTAAAATGCAAACTGAAACAGACTGTGCTAAAGTGGGGTAGCTTTTACTGTAGATCAATTTAATCATAACAAAAGAACTGAAATTACTTTAGTAGAATGCTTCAAAGCACAAGCACCCCTTTTCAAATAATTTCAAGGTTTTTAAAATTACCTAAAAACTTAATGCATCTGTGCCTGAAATGTCACTATATTGTTTAAGAACCAAGTTAAAAATCTTGAACGTTAGCTAGAAACTATTAAAAGGTAATCCTCCATGCACATCCTGGTACTGTTCATAGAATTCAACGTTGCAGTTGTGGGGCATGTAATCCAACACTATATATTTAGCAGACTTCATTAAAATTGGTCTTGTCCATTTTGGGAGAAGGACATCTGAGACAGAACTCTGTTAGCAGCAGTGTATTTTGCTTTTTTTAACTAACATCCCAAGGTATCCTGTATTTACTCAACCCGAGGAGCTTTACTTACAGTATATGCAAGTATACACAAGCATAAGCAGCAGAAAAAAGGCTCAGAAGGAAATGGAAAAGACAGCTAAAGCTTCACCTAAGCTTAAATGGGCCTCAGGTTCAAGTTGGCCTGCCAGAGACTGATCAGGAACAGATAGGTGAAAGAACAGATTTGTGTGTGCCTGACACTGCAGGATCAGCTCAGGCTGAGAACGAAACTTGGATTGAAACTGCAAATGAGTTGGGCCAGGAGAACTCGTCGATTCTAAAAGGTTAATTGGAACTGAGAATGGCCTTACTATACTTGCTGTCAACTATCCCCCACAAGTCAGTGGCACTGACTCCAACCGGGCTTACTACTCCACCCGTGGAGTATGGAGAAAACCAAAATGAACAGTCTGAGCTGAGGGTAATAATCACCACAATGATTACCGCAATAACTACCGCTCTCAGGGAAGACATAAATAAGCTAAAGAGTAGAATAAAGAAGATTACAAATAATATAAATGATATAAGGAAAGATACAAAAATGACAAAAGAGAAGCTGCTTCAGGATATTAAAGACCAGGAGAAATGTTTAAGTAATCACTTTGAGGCAACCTTAAAAGGTTTGCTTGAAAAAATTGAAAAAAAATACAGGAAAATACAAGTACGTTTGAAAATAAATTTAGAGCACTTGATGCTCAGTTTGAAGATGTTAAGCAAATGTTAATGACTCGTATTAATATAATTGAACAATTGGCATCCAATGCTGACA
Organism: Polypterus bichir lapradei; assembly: GCA_026402145.1. Classification (NCBI taxonomy): domain Eukaryota; kingdom Metazoa; phylum Chordata; class Cladistia; order Polypteriformes; family Polypteridae; genus Polypterus; species Polypterus bichir. The sequence continues at coordinate 43,548,713 of JANRMT010062835.1, forward strand.
AAAAAGCAACAGCTACAAAATCCAACTGCACAGTGCTTAGAGACAGATTAACTGGAAGATGGATACAGAAGAAATAATATCAGAATTGAAGGTCTTTTTGAAAACTGTGAAAGTCAGTGAAATTTAGAGCTGAACTATTCTCTAAAATAACTGAAGAGGACTTGCATTATTGCTCATTTTGACAAATTAAAATCTAAAGTAAATTTGATGTAACTTCTCAGACTGAAACAAGAAAACAATAACAATAATAAAATTGAAAATAACCGCATTTTTATTTTACCTGATTTCTCACAAACAACAGCTGCTAAAAATGCTGCATTTTACAGCATTAAACAGCTCTTATGTAAAGTTGAAATCAGATGCAGCCTCTTGAGAGTGAATATTCAAGGTAAGTTCTACATTTTTAGTCCTCTGGATGAAGCAGAAAAAGAGCTAAGAAAATTGACTCTGACACTTTTTGAAATATGATTGTTAGTCGTATCATGTCCTGGCAAGGCAAAGAAGATTTCACCTGTAATTTAGTAGCAAGCTGTTTCTAATCTATCATTTTCACTCCCACAATTGTATATGCCAACACAAAAATAGGCTTCATAGCCTTAACCCCTGACAAAACTGAAAATTAAGATTAAAGCTATTTTATGCAATAATGTACTACCTTAATTTATGACTATAAAATATCACCAAAAGTTTAGAAGCAATGTTTCTATGACCAAATAGTGAAATTTGTGAGCTGGAATGTCAAAGGTCTCCATCACGAATTAAAAGAAAGTATTCTCTTGCCTATAACAGGTCTAAACGCCAAGATAGTATTTTTTACAGAAGACTCACTTATTAAGCAAAGATCAGACTCAGTTGCAAAGAGATTGGACTAGCCAAATATTCCACTCCAGCTATACAAAGAAAACCAGAGGTGTGGGAATCTTAATACATAGAAAAATTTCATTTGAAGTATCAGATGTAGTATCTGACCCTGAAGGGCAATATGTAATCGTGATGGGAGATTTTGATTAATATCTGTGCACTCAATGTGGATGATCAATGTGCATCATACAGACCAATCTTATTTCTAAATAACGATATTAAAATACTCTCCAAAGATCTAGCTAGAAGCATTGAGAAAGTGCTTCCTTCTGTAATTACACAAGACTAAACCAGATTTATTAAAGGCAGACACTTTGCTTCCAATGTTTGACGTCTGTTTAATGTAATACATTCACCCATAAAGTTTAACACCTTGGAGATCTTATTATCTTTGAATGCATGGATCAAACTACTACTGTATATAGCAGCACAGAAGCTTCTGTCTGTATCAACAGTTTGTATTAACAACTTTAAATCAGACTACTTCAAACTAGAATGTGGTACTAGAAAAGGATGCCCAAAGTCCCCACAGCTATTTGCAATTGCCATTGAACCATTGGCTGTTCACTTTCGAAATGCATCTGAGATAAAGGGGATTATCAGAGAAGGACTTGACAAGAAAATATCACTATATGCAGATGATACGATACTATATATACATCAGATCCACAAACTTCTGTGCCTGCAAGCCTAACAGCACTAGCAGAATTTCAAAAGATATCTGGATGTAAAATTAATTTGAATAAAAGTGTACTTTTTCCAGTAAACTCTCTAGCACACAAGATTAGATTGGAGACCTTCCCTTTAATCATCGCAGATCAGTGTAAATACCTAGGGGTAAAATCACAAGAAAATATAAAGCTTCCTTTCAACAAAATGTTCCTGTCTGCATGGAAAAACTTAACAAGACGTGTATAGATGGTCTACTCTCCACTTTAGCATGGAGAATTAATACTGTCAAGATGAACATCCTTCTTAAGCTTCTTTTTCTATTTCAAAGCATCCCCATATACATTAACAAATTATTTTTTTAAGAACTTAAATTTAATCATAACCTCATTTATTTGGAATTCAAAATATCCACACATCCAAAAGGCAACTGTACAATGACCTAAAGCATAAGGTGGCATGGCTCTACCATACTTTCAATTTTATTACTGGGCGTCAAATATACAAGCTATAAACACCTGAACATTGACAAAATTAGATGAACAACCACAAGCTTGGTCCGCAATAGAAATAAATTCCTGCAGTAATTCTTTATATTTCTTGCTTTGTACCCCAGTAAATATAAGTTATCATCAATATACTAACAACCTAATTGTCCTTAATTCACTCAGAATATGTAACCATTGTAGGAAGCATTACAAGACAGAGAAGCTATTATCTGTGGCACCTGTACACTATAACCACCTTTTCCACCGTCTCAAACTTACACAGTTTTTAATGTTTGGAAAATGTTAATGTATTGTATTAAATCAATTAGAGATTTGTATATAGATAATGTCTTTACATCCTACAAACAACTGCACTCCACATTTAGCTTCCCATCAACACAATTTTTCCACTATTTCCAAATTAGAAACTTTGCTAAATGAAATCTGCCCAATTTTCCTCACCTCCCGCCTTTTCTATTCCAGAAGAAATACTGATCAGTATTCAAAACTCAGACAACATTTCTATAATATATAAAAACATTTTAAAGTCCCTTCCTTTCAAATATCCCTGAATAAAGTGGGAAAAGGATCTCTTACTCAACATTTCAGAAAAGTAGTGGAAGGCAGCCACGCACAGAATTCACTCCAGCTTCGTATGTGCAAAGCATACAATTATTGAACTTAAAATCTTTTATTCAGCACATCTATCTTGTTTAAAATTGTCCAAAATGTTTTGAGGGCAAGACCAAACCTGTAAATGTTGCAATCGAGCTCCAGCTTTTGGGCGTGCACCAAATTAACATCTTTTTGGGTGTCACAATCGCTCCTAATCCATTAACAGCTGTGTTTGGTGTACTCCCAGATGGGATTGAAGTGGGGAAAGACAAACAAACTGTAATTGCTTTTCCTTTCCAACTAGCATGTAGACTTATCTTGCTCAACTGGAAGAATCCTAGCCCACCTCTTTTAACTCAGTGGGTAACTGATGTTATATACTATTTGAAATTGGAAAAATATCTAATTCTCAGTTAGAGGATCTGTTCAAATTAAAAAAAAACTGGCAGGATCTAATCAATAACATTTTAGAATAAGCATTTATATTGGGGAAAAAGGATTCTCTTCCCTCTTTTCTACTCTTAAATGTTTTACTCTGGCTGTTGGCCTTCCTCTCTTTCTCTTGGGTGCGGGTTGAATTAAATTTAGTCTTGTTAAGTTTGACTTGACTGTGTGGAATGTTACTTGCTTTTAATAAAATAAAAAAATTTATCCTTATTTGAAAGACCACCAGATAACATAAAGCTATCTAATACATTTGGAGTACTGGAGTGTAAAGAAAACAAAATGGCAGCTAGATCAAATAAAGTAAAGCCCTAGACAGGATTCTTAGAGATTGATAAGGGTGATTAGATGTAATATAGTCTTGTCATAATATACAGTATAACAAAACATTGAGGAAAGGAAAAGCATGATGAGTCTTAAATAACCTAATATTACTAACCCTTGATTGTCTGATACCAAAACAGGGTTAAGCAATTTGCACAAACATACTTATAAAAAGTAACAGCTGATTCTGCAGTGACAGAATGAGGCTGTTAAAAGAATCTCATTATTGAAATGGACGAATTGTTTGGTTGTTGTGTTGTTATGTACAATTGATGGCAAACTTGCCTTCAGCATGTGACCAGAATATGTTAAATGTTGCAAGTGTGCCTTGATCTTTCGTGTTAATATGTGTTTATCAAGTCCCATTTGACTGTGTTTGCGTGCCTCCCATGTTAATGTAATGAAATTGCTGAAACTTGTCTGTTTTAGAGTCAAGGTGGCATTAGGGGACCGCCCTATGACAATATATTTAGTCATCTGTGTGATATTTATATATTTTTATGGTAACCATGTTCAGTGGCAGACACATCAAAGTAGCATGAGTTTTGGCCCATACAAACCAGGCAATTTAATGCCGTTTTTTTTTCTTTGTTTTCTCTGGTGGAAAGTATGGTTATGGGTGTGTTTACCACATTAAATAGATAACTACATGCTTACTGAAACAACAAGAAACCAAAAAGCAAAATAAAATTCATCTGAAGAAAATAAAGAGATCTAGAAAACTGTTGGAATATAGCCCAATTTTTAACAAGTGTTTGGAAATCACAAACAAAAACATAAAAATATTCTTCACTGATAATCTTATCCAGATTTTCATATGTTAATAAAACACATTACTCTTATTGGTTTATCTAATCAGATCACAGCATATGAGATGAAAATAGAATATACTGTTCAGATTAAATCAATGTTAATCTATTCATTTTATAATGCACTTATCCGTTTCTGGTTTGCAGGGAGTCAACTCCTATTCGCAGCAATGGTGCAAGTTGAAAAACAATCCTGAGCAGGAAACACTGGCTCTCTTGGTCACAATTACTCATATGAGGCCAATTTAGACTCACCAATTAACTTAACACACATATCTTTAGTAGTTGTAGTAGTAGTAATAGCATTGTCACATTTACAGTAAAATCCTCATGTGCATGTGTAACCAACATGCAACAAGTCAGCAATCTCTGGCACCATGATAAGGAATGTAGTATGAAAACAAGAGTACCTGGGAAAAGAAAAACTTGCAGACACAAGATAAATGTGCAGATTAGAAAGATACAGAGTGCTAAGGCCAGTAGTCATACCCGGTACTCTACAGCTATAAGGCGGCAGCAGTAAACACTGTCTCACCCGCTCCTGCAAATCACTGTTTGTCATTGCAAAATCTATTGGGAAATCATACAGTATTTTAGAATTTTGACCAGGAATTAATAAATAAAGTAAGGCTTAAACATATCAAGGACTAATCTCTGGGGTATATATTTTTTATCTTCACTAAATAAAATTAGTTAAAACAGTGACTCTGCTGAGAGGTTTGATTTCAGCTCTAGCCTGAGCCATATACTATTATGTGTGGAATTTCTGTTACATCTTTTTCCATATCTTTCTGTCCTCTGCATCTTTCTCAGTTACACCCACCACCTGCACATCCTCTCTCACCACGACCATAAACTTCCTCTTAGGTCTTCCTCTTTCCCTTTATATATATCAGAAAATGTTTAGTGGAAAGAACAGATAAAAGTGTAAATGTAGCATAAACAAATAATAAAGTAAGCTTGAAATAAAAATCATTTCAGTTACAGACAAATGAAAAGTCAACGCAACACTTGAATATGAATCCTACCTTTGGATCCACATTTATGACTTTCCTGTCTCGCTTGTTCTTGAAAAGAAGACCAGATGTTGAGTTCTCAGCAATAACTTGGTAATTTGGGCTCGGATTTGATGTAGAAACTTTACTTTCCCAGTTAAAAAAACTAAAAAAAGAGCAAAGATGGTTAAAAGGATATTTTAAAGGTTTTATTTTGTTTAATCGCAGTAATTGCATGTCACACATGTAAACCATTGGAAGATGACGGTGAAACACAGTCATTGACAGCTTTGATGTTGTTTCCCGTAGAGTGGAGGAAGACTTTTTCGTGAACACTGATGTCATTTGCGCCCTGCAAATTGAAGCTCTACCCTTTCTACACAGCAGATGCAAGCCCCGTCCCTTCTACCCCTGCTTCTATATAAGGTAAAGAACAACCAGAAGACACCATTTACTTTGGTCCCTGATCCCTTTGACAACAGATCTAATATCAAAAAGACTAAGAAGATGATAATTTGATAGGTAGGCCCCTCCATTTTTTTTGTTTGTTTCCTCACCAAAGAAAGTTTGAGTTAATTAATTAAATGGGGCTTCTTTCTTGGTGTTTCATCATCCCAACCCTCTCTATGGTATCTTCCTTATGTGGTGTAAAAGTAAACTACAACAATTTTAACTATCAGGAATAAATATGATAAAACAATCTACTTTTTGCTTAACAACTAGAAGAGATATATAAGATTTAAATTCAAAAGTACTGGACACATAGAACAAATTAAAAATGGAAATAAGAAAGAAAAAACTGATTAGTCATATGTTATTATGCTAAGTTTTATTTTAGCTAAAATCCAACCAGAAAGATTTGACAATGTCCTCTTATTTGAATATTTACTCATAACACTTTTCAAACCTATTTTATCATGTTCAAATTTTTATAAAATTTACTAATGTCCACCAAGTCCTTTTGGTAGATTTTTTTCAGATTTTTATGTGAATAAGCCCCTCTATTCCTTTCATAACTGTGCCACTTTCCACTGTGTGCTTCTTATGCAGAGTTCACAAAATCAGTAGCCCGACATCCTAGGACTATTAGCTTTTCCCATCGGGCTACCAAAATGTAACACTGTCCTGTCTGAAGGGCTCTCTGAAATTATACTCAGAGTGAAATCAAATTCCCTCCCTTATTCACTTTGTCCACTTTCATGACTTGCTATTTTAATTAAAAAAAGGATCATGGAACAAACAGGATTTTAATCATGATGATTTGTCTGCAGGGACATGTATACCTGTGCTTGTTGTGGAATATGGCTGGCCAGTCATCCCGGCCAATACCCCCAGGCCACCAGATGGAGCTCTCCCTGCATTATGGAGGTGTCCCGAATACCAGCAGGGAATCATGGAAGTGATAGGAAGTCACGTGGACTGTGGGATCGGAAACACTTCCGCATCAGGGCGTATAAAGGACTGTGGGAGATCCCAGTCGTTGAGCTGAGCTGGGTGGAAGGGTGGCAACGCGTCTGGGAGTGGAGGATTGTATTGATTAGTGATTGTATTGTAGTTTATGAGTATTGTGGAGAAGAGTGTGCTTTGTGCACTGTATATTAATAATAAATTCAAGTATTGGACTTTTACCTGGTGTCTGGCGTCAAGTCTGAGGGTTCAAGGGGACGACAGCGCCCCCTATCTGTCACAGTGTGTATAATGAGAAGAACTGGAAAAATATGGTGATGGGGTGGATTATCTTGTCACTTAGCCTGAAACACTAAATGACCTCATGCATCTCTTTATAAATGGGGGATTGTTTGAACTTTTTTGCCCTGACAAAGCAATTAGTTCCTGGATGTATTCTGAAAATAGTTTGAGACACCTGGAACATAACACCCCAGCAAGATCAAAGAGCACAGAAGTGGAGGCTAATGCACAGAATCCAAAGAAGGAAGGTGATGAAATTGTGCTCTCTATTTCGAGTGGCACTCTCTCATCTGTGATTTCAGTTGAGATGACAGATTTAGAATCTGACACTGACTGATTCATGTTTGAATTCATCATATTGTTCACACAAGTTTTAATTCAGTTAGAACCGAATGCACATTTATTTTGATTGACACTTGACTGTTGAATAATTTAAGTACGATTGTTGCAATTTGTGTTTGGAAAATAAATGTTTTCGACTGATTTTGTTGACTATATCTAACTTTCTAAATTAAGAAATTGTCTTTTTTATTCAAGCTACTTGAATTCTTTTCAGGCTACCAGAATCTGAAGAGTACCTGCCAGAAGGGCTACCAGGGAGTCTAAAATTTTGTGAGCCCTGTTATGCACTTTTTTCTTTACATTTGGATATTAAATCACAAAACTCTCAAAAGTTATTTTGCTGATATAGAAAACAAGTATTAACAAAATGAAAAAATAAACAGGAAGAGGTTATTAACTGCTGAAAAAAAAACCCAGAAAAGTAGGATACATAGACCTTAGCTGTGTTGTCCTCATTAGGTGTGATTTCACCCCACGGTTCTTAATAATTATATTATAAATCTATACCTGACTGACTGTGCATGAAGGTGGATGGCAGTAGACCACAAGGCTATCCGAAAGCTATGTGGATAAACACTATATTGAAAAGATTCAAAATGCACATGGTGGTTTATTACACACAGGACTGGCACACATGGAAAAATATGTAATGCTATGCTGGAGGCAACGTCACAAAGATAGATGAAGAAGAAGAAGGAAGACTACATATGTGCAGTCATTTTTTGTAGCCTCCTTTTTGGGAACACCAGTGAAATACCTATTACAGAGTAATTTAGGGTTTGTTTCTCATGCTACACAATGAAACTGAAAACTCCAACAGAAAAAGAAAGCAAACAGGCAGAGGAAGCAAACTTGAACACTAACAAGGCAACGTTCCATTAGATTAAAAAAATTTGTTAATTTAGATGTGGTTGTTCCAAAAAGCTTAACAATGTTTGCATATTCATAGCTTTTAGCAAGGTAAATCCTTTTTGTTATACTTATCATTATCAATTTAAGTGTACGTTCAGTTAGAAAAGAGGTGGCTCAGCAAGTGTAGGCTAACGTGAACATTTTGATGCATCACTCACTTATACATGCTCATTCAATTAACGATAGTTATTACATCTATACTAATGCACAAACAGCTTTTAGAAAACCTAAATACATCTGCGTATATTGGTTATGGTCCGTACTTTCAACTCAGTTTAGACGAAAAACAGCAAATATAACAAGTAAAATGCTAAGACTTAAAACTCTAACCACACTACACATCAAATATTGTACACGTTCTATACTAATAAAAGGCAAAGCCCTCACTGACTGACTGACTCACTGACTCACTCATCACTAATTCCCGTGTAGGTAGAAGGCTGAAATTTGGCAGGCTCATTCCTTACAGCTTACTTACAAAAGTTAATCAGGTTTCATTCCGAAATTCTACGTGTAACGGTCATAACTGAATCCTACTTATGTACATATATACGGCCATAGCCTACAGCTCGGTCGCCGTGTGAGGCGAAGTTGTGTCACCCATCACCACGCCTTCCACAAAGTTGGCTGCCTGCCTATATTGCGTCCCCCATATGCACGCCTCCCACGTAATTGAGTGCCTGCCCACATAAGGCTGTCCGTCAGCAGCAATCCAATAGACACGCTGCCGCTACGAGGCGTTTGTCATGCCTAAGACGAATACGATATTTGCGAGATACAAGTTTAGTGAGAAGATGCAACGAGACTTTTGATCACTTTGTAACGGAGTTAAAATTGCTGGTGAAGGACTGCTTATGCAAACGAAGATAAGATGGTCAGGGATAGAATAGTGTTTGGCACAAACTCAGCAAAAGTGCGAGAGGAACTTTTAAGTGCCGGGTCTGAGCTAACATTAAATAAAGCCATGGACATCGCAAGATCACACGAGATAGCATAAGCACAGCTGAGAACCTTCAATACATGTACTCTGAGCGGCTCACGTGAACTGACTGTGAATGCAGACCGCAGACAACAAGCAAGAGCTCCAAAAAGCGCTGAATAAAAAACGCATTACACAATTGAGAAGGCAGCAAAAGAATATGAAGCGAGTGACACATACAAGCATATTCATAAGTGCAGCAACTGCGGAAACAAAGCACACAGTGGAAAAAGTCAATGTCCAGCTAAAGGAAGACAGTGCAAATGAAGATGAGATGGTCAGGGATAGAATAGTGTTTGGCACAAACTCAGCGAAAGTGCGAGAGAAACTTTAAGTGCCGGGTCTGAGCTTACATTAAATAAAGCCGTGGGCATCGCAAGATCGCACGAGATATTCACAAGATACAAGTTTAATGAGAAGACGCAGGGTATAAATGAGACTTTTGATCACTTTGTAACAGAGTTAAAATTGCTAGTGAAGGACTGTGCTTATGCAAACGAAGATGAGATGGTCAGGGATAGAATAGTGTTTGGCACAAACTCAGCGAAAGTACGAGAGAAACTTTTAAGTGCCGGGTCTGAGCTAACATTAAATAAAGCCGTGGACATCGCAAGATCGCACGAGATAGCACAAGCACAGCTGAGAACCTATACCGGGAATGCCTGTTAAACATCTTAGATTCACGAGTACCGATTTGGGTAGTGAACACTTCGATGAATGAAACCTGTTATCTTTACAATGGTTGACAAACACGGAATGTAACTTCAACACAACACATCCTCCAAATACGAACCTGATTGAAAGAAATAATGATAATCAAATCCTTGATGACAGCAACACTCATAACAGTCACAAAACAATTACACTGACAATCATGTTACGTTATTTTTAAAATGTTTCCTTTTCTTTTTCATAACTTCTTTAACACACTACTTCTCCGCTGCGAAGCGTGGGTATTTTGTCTAGTACATAATAAATCAACAGATCCTGGGTTAATGTTGATGTTTGTTGGAAAAGTCTTTAGAAGTTTTTTAGATTAATTTCAATAGCATTCTTATAATGTGTACTGTAAGAATAGGATGCTAATTTAGACAAAAAGACAAAGATTACAGACGTTGGATTTCATACTAGTTTTATGCAAAGTTAGTGAAATACAGAAGGAAAATTATGATTATACAGCGCCAAAAGAAACAATGAATTACATTCCTGCCAAAATACAACTTTTTCCGTCAATAATTACATCAATACCAAACCAACACCATAGAAAATTTCCCTGGTTGACCACTCTTGTGCAATGGTAAACCACACAATAATACTAAAAAGAAAGAAAACAATATGATAGACATGTTATAGCTAGGAGTATTGAGATGGAAAAAAAAAATCTAAAATTATACATTTCACTGAAATGCTTGTCAAACAGATTTCATGAACAATATATCATGCTTGATATGACTTTATTTTAAAGATAGTTATCTTTTTTGTCTAACTGTCTTCTTTCAAATGGTTGTTTAAAAAATGAAATATCTAAGGAGAATACAATTGGTGGACAGAATATTAGGTAAACTGCTAAATGAACTTAATTGTTTCAATCATGTGGTTGGATAAATAAAATAGAGAAAAAATAAAAGGTCAGAAAATCCTTGGAGATTTGGTCAGACTAGAATTTTCAGAATCAAATTTAAGGAGAAATAAAGAAGAGGTAAGCAGGCAAATTGTGTTGGTTTATTCATTTAAAAAATACAGAATGCTTTATTTATCAAAATGAGTATATTTATTTGTTCATTATAGCAAATCTTATTGCGTTTGCTGCATAGATTGAGGGATGGAACACCAGTTTGATTGGCAGATGCTTCTTTTGTTTTATTTAAATACTTTTGTACATTACCTTGTAATTTCTTTATGTTCATATGATCTGTGTTGCTTGTTGCTGCTGTGTAATCTGTAGTATCTGTACGATCATCTGACACACAAAAGTCCAGAAACATTTCTGGAATGGTCTGGACTTCTGGCATGTGGATGTTGTAACTATTACTGTATATATGGCAGGGAGCATTATCTAGACGACATTTACCATAGTATGATCATAAGCACTATGCTTAGTGGTTTCAGCATCTCAGAACAGATGCTCTCCTGGGATTTTCATGCTCTACAGTCTTTAGGGTTTGTAGAGGAGTGTACAATAAAAAAACAAAAAATCCAGTCAGTAGTTTTCATTATTTACAGGGTACACCTAATTCTCCATCTAGGGAGAAGCTACACTTGTAACAAACAGTCTGTTAGGCACACAAGAAGATAGAGAAGCAGGAACAGCATGAAAAACTAAAACTAGTGTGGTGTCTCTGCTGCAGATATGGATCTATCTCTGAACACAGTAGTGATTCAGGGACTAGGCTGGAAGAAACCCATGTGTTTGGTTTAAAACTTTTCCTAATCCAAAGTTTGGTTGAGTTGGGAGGAGAAAACTCAAGCATGTATCTGGTGTGAGGAAGAGATTAGACTTTAATGAAAGAATGACAGGCTAGGTATATCCTGTAACTAGCCCAGTCAGTATTTGCACAACAATCGCTACATGAGTTGCCGTGACATGGTCAGGTAAAAAAAGCGAACAGAGACACAAGACAAGACAACGTTCCCTTGCCCAATGCTTTTTCTGTAAAGCAGATTTTGACTGACAAAAACACTCCTGTCCTCGATCATGCTACCTATTCGCCCAATTTAGCTCCCTGTGATTTTTACTTGTTCCTGAAAATCAAAAGTGACCTGAAGGGAACACATTTTTCTTCAGTGGATAAAGTGAAGACAGACATGGCAAGCCTGTTGAAGAGCCTCAAGCAAGAAGACTTCCAGCACTGTTTCAATTAATGGAAATGGTGTAGAGATCGGGAGGGGGAGTATATAGAAGGCGACAATGTCTAGAATGCTGTAATTTATCAATAAATATTTTTTTTTACCAATCTGGTTATTTTTGTGTCTCACCTCATATATGGATTTTTTTTTTTTGCAATAATCTGAGAGTCATTTAAGGTACAGTACTTCCAATTTTTCCATAAAGAAATCGAATAAGTCAGAGAATAATACAGCAAAGGAATCAATTAGGGAGAAGATGAAGTATATACAGCACCTTGCCAAGGACACAAGAGCAGGAATATAAAACCAGCAGGCCTTTGAAGGGAAATCTATAGGTAGAAATAGCACATAATAAGCAGCAGGGCTCAAGAGTAAAGCTACATGCAGCGAAGATCAAAGAACTGCATGGAGAAAACATCACAGTCAGGACTGTGTACAGGAAATAGCAGAGCAGAGTGACAAAGTGATGTCTTAAGCAGCAGCAAGCAGTGGACTAGGAGCCAAGATGTGGCTGGACAAGAAAGGGATGTAAACAATTGTAGCAATCAGGAAAAAAATCGGTAAAAGAGGCCAAAGAGGAAATCATATATTTGGTATTTTCATAGAGCAATTAAAAGCATGTGAAATTGGAAGAAGCTTTTTAAAATCAACAAGTTAAATGTAATAAGTATACACATTAAGTACAACAATAAAAACAGAACAAATCATAAAAAAATCCATAAAAGAAATCAACACATACAGAGACAAAGAGTTGTTTGATTTTAAAAATATCTGAAAGATCTATACTAATCAACCATAGGTACAATATACAATTACACAGAATACAGCACAAAAGTCACAGACAAAGCAACAGCATAGGATAAATTGATAAATTGTAGGTAGGCTGTTAAAGCTGATAGTTTGAGTAAAGATTAGTGATGAGTGAGCCCTGAACTTTGTCAAACTAGGCGAAATGCATTGAAGTTAATAGGGAAGAAAGAACTGATCTAGTTCACAGTGGCTTATAATGGTGGATTGTCCCGGAAAGCTAGGAAAGTTTCTGTCAACTATGCTGGATCTACTGTAAGTGAACTGCGAAGACATAAGTGCTAACCACTACACTGCCATGTCTCAAATAACAAAAGACACAGAATCAATGAACACCACAAACAAAATACAACAAATGGCTACAAATTGGCAATAAGCAAAATAATTCCATTTTTTGAAATTGCAGCACCAGGCTCAGCAGGAATGTCTTTTTTTTCCCAATCTCTGGGTAGGTGGTTTGCAGTTTTTTTCTTCTATGAAGAAAATTGAAACACCTTGCAAACTGTAATAAATCTTTAGTTATTATTATTATTATTCCACATGTGTTCTCTTTCTCGAGGTGGAGGAAGGCACCTTTAAGGCTTGTTTTGGATCATAGCTCTAGCACATAGCTAATTATGTTTGCAAATTAATCATGTGTTGATGCACTGCCAGCACACCAATCACAGGGATCAGTGTTATAAATATTGTCATTATAGTCAGCTATTGTACCCCTCTAATGAAAATATTGCAGGTGTTTTTCTTCTGTTACTAGTGCCAGTCTAAACCCATTTGGAGTCAATTTTGGGGAGGTCCTTTTGAGGAGGGGTCACCTTTGGTGTCTGGAGCACACACCCCTTCAGTAGCACAAATGGAACTCCTTTGTGTACTGTATATACCACATACTTTAATGAGCCCACGATCCTTGCTGTTCAGAGCATGTGCACTTTTACTTTCATAAACCATGCACAGCAGCTAACAGTAGCCACTCAGTATCATCAGAGTTTGATGGCCGGTGGGCCATTTGGTGTATGCTGCATGTGCCCATTCAGTAGCACAAATGGCACCCCTTTGTATATATAACATGGACTTTAAAGAGCACACCCCTCTTGGTGTACGAAGTGTACATTTCATAAACGGCACTCATCAGCTAACAGCATCCACCTTGTATCATCAGAGTTTGTCAGCTACTGTATTTGATTCCCTTGCAGTGTCCAGAGTGAGTGCCCCTTAACTTTCATAAATGGCATTCCTCAGATGGTGGCGCCCAAGGTGGCCACCTAAGTCACCTAATGAATTGACTGGCTCTGGCTGCTATAGCACTGTGACATCAAACTATCATAGGGCACTAAGAAAAAAATGTTTGTTTTAGTTGTCTGCAAGGCAAATTTACACGAAATATTCATTGAACAAGGTTATCAGCAAATACAGCATATTCTCTATGAAAAAAGCTTTGGTGAATTTCGACAATCCCCACTAGTAAGGATATACATAACATGGCAGTGACACTAATACTGTTGAAATTTGTAAATAAAGAGAAAGCAATTAAGGGGCAAGATACAAGTTACATACAAGTTTTCACTGTAAATTTGAACATCAATAACAATCACAAATAGAATGAGCAATTCCTAAGATTAGAAGCAACATAGCTGAAAAAGAGATTGCCTAAAAATGTTTAAAGGGACAAATTGACTTCTGACAGAAACTCAGTATAGGTGAACTGAGGGGTAATGTGATGGCAAGATTCTGTTTCAGTCAACCCTCTGGGAGCAGCTTTTTGAACAAGTGATACTTTGCATTTGAACATAAGAAAGGTGCTATATAAATAAAATGGATTATTATTATTATTATTATGTGCAGGATGAGCACTAAAAGACAATTTCAGAATCTAAAACTATGGATAAATAAGGCTATAAATATAAAAAATGAATAACACTATAAAACCATTGCAGTGCAAGTGAAAGTGCCAGTTATTTATGATATGTTCCTTTACATTGGCAGTGATGACAGGAAAAGGGTATGGCTTCAAAATAACTGTTGAAAAAATACTGCTGTCTGACAGCACTTTAGTTTCTTTCCATGTACCAAAATACTACAAGTTAGGAATATTGGCAAGTGTAAACCGACTCAGTTATGGGCCATAAATAGTGAAAATCCACAGAAGATGCACTCATTTAATTATATGTTAAGATTTGTCATAAAGACAAGTGGAGAAAACCTGGAGAAGTCTTTTTGGATAGCAAGAAGTTTTTACAGGCTGGTCACCTTCATGGGTATTTAATAAGTTCCCTGTAACAAGTAAAATGGGAAAGTAGGAATCTTGCCATCACAAACTTTACCAGGAAAAGTAGATTGAAAGCAAAGTGAAGATATAAAAGGAAGAGGGAACTGATGGTTCCATTTTTCTTTAGATGACAGCTTTGAAACCCAAACTACTACCCTGCTGACAATAATATGGGGTGCAATGCTGCTTCTAAATGGGAATATGAGTTAGTCCTTTCTGGATATTAAACATAATCTGAATTGTAAGTTACCTTGGAATGGAGCATGACTGGATGCTTTCTGCCAGTGCTCATTGAGCTTACATGAAGGGGGTTGGATGAGATATGGGGATACTGGTAAGGTGGTAGTGCCTGTGGGAGGTTAGAGAGATGTATGTAATGGTTTTTGAACTCAGTGATCATCAAGCAAGCAAGGAGGCTGCATTATGTGATAGTTATAGTTGACTGTATAGTCACATCTTTAAAAAGCAAACAGGTGTTGTTTCGTTTGTGCGCCCTATGAGCTGACCTTGTGCTATTTCCATATTGGGCAACTCAGCCAGCAGCCAAGGACAAGACAAATTACTAGAACAGAAAGGAATTAAAAACAATCAGACTGAATTACTGAATCTGCTTCTGCACATTCCTATCATCACCATAATTGGTGGTCAATCAATAGGACAATAGTGTCAATCAAGTTTATTTATGCATGTTTAGATAGCTGAAGAGTTAAATCATCAAGCTATAGATGTTGTGACAGTGGGAGCAGGACTACCCATTTGGGAGTGTATTCCAAAAAGCATGGGTTTCCATTCCTCCTTCTTTAGTTGGTATTTTTCTCTGTCTCCTCAAAGAGGTGGTCAGTCACAAAGTGACATGCTTCTTGCTGAATCATTCATAGCCACAGAATGCATTCCATGACTAAGGCCTCCTAGTTTGAGATGTGGATTTTGGCCATTTGTAAGGCAGACCCTGATATTTACTTTAAATGGGGAAACTCGATCAATTATAATTAAAAATGCATTAAAAGCACAGATTTTCTTCAATAAGTGCTACAGAACTACTTATTGCATTAAAAAATTACAGACCAGATAGAAACTCTGAAATAACATTCTCACAATCAAGAGACCACTTGAAATCTGCAGCAGTGCTAATGAATGGTCACAATGTATAAGTAGATCATATTAGTCTCCATCTTTCCCACACAGAATGTAAGCATTATTAAATTTATATGTTCCAAATACTGACAGTTTAATAAAGACACGCAATTAATTTTAAACATAAGCACTATAATTATAGGTAAGGTTTGCACAAATTCTTAGCAAAAAAACCCATCTATCATTATTAGTGTTTTCTTAAAGACAAATTTGTCAGTTGTCAAAGCAGTTATCAAAATACTGAAAACACCCCTCATTCTCAGGAATGATTCATCTTCATATTAACCTAAGGAAACAATTCTGAAATGTGTGTTCAGCATGCAAGAGTATCTGCACGAAAGCTTAAGCTGCTTTAAAATGAGCCAACAAATATTTATCATTCTAAGTAACTTCTTTGTGTATCTTAGCATAGATATCACGCAATACCTGATAAGTTCAGTGCTATTTATATTTAAAGTTAATAATAAAGGACAGCAATGCAAATATTATTATAGCAGCAAAGCAAAGCTGAAAACACAGGTGCATGGTAGTAGCTGAGGATGGCAAAAATATTGTGTACGAATAGCAATGAATGACCAAAAATGAAGCAATATAAAAATTAAAATGTCATAAGTACATCCAAAGTTGGAAAATATTTTCAATCATGTACATGTTTATACATGTGTTAATGGAGTGGTTGAAAGATGTGACTTCTAAGGCAGCATACTTTTCATAAATATCACTCTGTTTGATCCATCGTAATAAAACCTTAAGATTAACACTAAAATAAATATTGAATATTTTAATTAAAAAATCTGTTTAGCAGTTTAGCCACATGAAAACCTAAAACAAATGTTGTAAAGTAAAATGATTCCTGCACCTTATCTTGAGTATCCATGTTGCTGTTAGGTATTACATATTGCTTTATTTAGTGATGCAGGAAGAATCAAAAAAGTGTCTAGGTGTTCAGATATGAACTCCAGTTCCAAACTGTGGTGCATGCCAATCAGATAGGCCCACAAAAGCAAAAGCTTATGCAGCCCAGCCCATCAGCAATAACATTTCTGTGGAAATACTTGAGCCGCTGGGCTGCAGAACAGAGAGCTGACCTGTAATGCATGACTGACACAGTGAACTTAGGTTAGTGAGCACAGCTGGATGAGCCAACAAGAACCAATCAATAAAAAGACAACTGATTTAGTCTTTTCATGAACAGGTTCAGAATCCATGAGACCAATCAAAAATCAGGTAGAAGGATAAACACAAGCAGGTAGAGAGTACAATAATGAAATACAAAAGGAGCAAACGTAGAAATAGAATCAAGAACTAACTATAACATAATACATTGCAGACCAGAATAGAATGAAAAACGCTGGAAATTCCAAATTCATGATTTTAAAAGGCCAGATTAAAATTCAAAAAGCACAACAATCCAAAAATATTTGAAATCAGAAAAACTCCTTTGCTTAAGTAAACTAACTTAATACCCAAGCAACACTACCATCAGAACTCCCTATTGTTATTCTTTCTGCCTTCCTTTATTTGACTACAAATGACTTGCAAAAAGAAGAGTTACAGGCAGAGTCCCAGCCATTCCTGACATGATAGAGGTCAATAGTTCCACATATGTTGAAATTTAATTCAATAAACTTGCTGTATTAACATTTTTTATATGTATATTATTGTCTGTTTTGGGTTTTATAATAATCAAAATTCCATATATGTTATAATTTTCACATTTTCCTTTGTAAGGTAGAAATTAAGTTTCATTAACATCTTAATTGTCCTTATTTACGTTAAGCTGATTTAAAGTTCATTTGACCTCAATCATTGCGCTGATTTTGTAATGGAAGTTACAAGATAATATCAGACACATGCAAGTAGGGAGAGCTAAAAGGTTATGAAAAAGGGCAGTACCACCGCCAATCAGAAGAGGGTGTAATCAGTAACATTTCCTCCTCTTTTACCTTTAGCTATTCATCATTCAACCCAGGGCTCCAATTAAAGTTTGCTCATGTCAAAAGTCGATGTTCAGTATTGGTTCCCAATTCTGTGTGTAACCATGATACACAAGAATCAATCTATTTTGATCATAATGACTGACCTTGATGGTCCTTTGTATCTTTCTTGTGTAATCATCCCCAGCCCTTCTTCCTGTGTTTGTCATTTTATAAATATTGGGGTGACAACACTTTTTGCTATCCTTTGGTGGGTGTAAAATAATTTAAACAAACAAGGATGTGGCTCACCTTGTTTGAATAGTATTTGTAGCCTTGTATGGTAGACTTTTTCAGGTGCTTTGCTTTTTCAGGTGCTTTGCTTTATTACCTGGCAATATAAGCTCTAGCATGTCTTAGCCAAGTGAAGTGTCTCTAAAACACTGAACACAATAAATTATCTACACACATTTCCTTTAATTTCTGTATTAATTAATTAACTTTGAACATATTCAAGATTTTCTGATTTTCAACACTTTATTGACAGATTTCAGCACTTCATTCAGTCACATTTGATAAAACATTCACAGAATTTGGAGTCAACTCAAAATGTATTCTTTGCTTATACAATTCTGTTGTGAATAGCAGCCTGCAAGATGTAAATTGCTAAAAATGTCTAACATGATCACCCAATTTCATTGTATTCTCTACAGAGTTTTTCACATTTTGTACACAAATTAAGAGTCACGTTTCTTATACAACTAACAATTTTAAAATATGTTTAAAATACTGCATTAGTGGAGCTTTGACCAATGAAGAACATTTTAAAAGTTAGACGCCAGTATTCATTAAGTGGTGCAAACATGAACAAAATGAAAGAGCTGGTCAAAGATTTAGGTGTCAAAAGACGTAACTCGGACAAATGGAGATATGGATGAGTCAGACAAATGCAAAGAATCTCCCATGGTATATCCTTCAGATGTTCTACTGTGCAAATCTGTTTCGCAGAGTGTTTTCTCTTTATTCCAATTTGTGTTTATGTAAACAAGCATTAAGTTAGATTTCCATGAATAATTAAAACAGCTAACAGAGGCAAGGGGGTTGAACACAAGACTGTAGGACACAATGCAAAATCCAAAATCCTCAGTGTTGCACATCTGAAAATCCCATTTTAGTACTTATGTCAACTGATAGAAACTTGCAATGTTTAATTAAAACATTTGTAGTTTCAGGAATTAGACTCTTTGATGATAAAGACTAATAAGATTAATAAGAACTGTAATGTTCATCATGTTTAAATGAGCATACTTCATTTTTATCCTACTGTAACCCTTCTTCTTTATTCATTTGTAGCACACACAACAACCATCCAAATGAAGTGGAGGTTAAGGCAAAATGATGGTTTGAAATTGGACCCTGTGTGAGCATGGATGTATATGAATGGAACCTGTGATGTACTAGTGTGGGGAAAAGCACCATTGCCTGCTTTCTCTTTGGCGTGGCATATGAGTCCTTCACCTGAGCTCCACACCTAAACTGAAATCTTTGCACAGTTAAGATGAAACTTTCACCTCCTCCAAAGTGAAATTCTTTAGAGGCAAAGTGATGAATCTGTCTGTGTTACTGAGTTTGTGCCCTTGCTCAGTCCCATTCCTGTCCGGTGCTTCCTTTTCCTACCCGGCAGTTCTTTTACAATTGGCAAATCATGAAAAAAGTTAGGCAGCTGAAGGCTGACCAATGTGTTTTATAAATAATGCTTATTGCTCCTCTCATGAACACGGAAGACTGAAGATTAATTCTGCCTTTTCAGTCTCTGAAATTGGGCTTCTTATAGAAACTCTTTAAATAAGTATATTCATAAATAGATAGACAAATAAATATATATACTGTATAGATATACACACACACACAATATGGTTTGAACACACACCAGAATGACTAAAAAACAAAAATTTAAAAGAAAAGTTCGGACTTTGATGCCACAGTTATAGTGAGGCATTATAAAGATGTGTTCCTGTTGTTATAAAGGAGCCCGTGGAGCGTTTCTTAACTCACTTCTGCTGAATAATTCGTTGGCTGAAAGTTCTCAGTGTTAGTGCGTCATGGAGAGAACAAGATCAATTACAACTCTAATAGACACCAAACACCTAATGAGATGCTGCTTAAGCCAGTTTGCAAACTCCATATCTTGTTTTTATTGCCAGTTTACTCCATTAATTTTGTAATTTTATACTGTAGATAGAACCTTATTTGTCCCCAGGGGAAAATTAGGTTTTTTAGAGAAGCTCTTTAAATAAATAAATTCCTAAATAGATAAATAAATATATTTACACCCACACTATGGTCTAAACACACACCAGAATGAGCCACAGTAGGATTTTTGACACATTTCTGCTGAACAGTTCGTTGGCTGGAAGTCCTTGGTGTTTGTGTGTCAGAGAAAGGATGTGCAGAATTGTTCATACAGTCATGGCAGTCAGTTTTGTTTTAATTCTCCTCTTTGCTACTACCTTTAGTGTGTCCAGAGTGCATCCTATAACTGAGCTTGCAGTTTAAATAGCTTGCTATTTTTATGAAGGTGGTATACCATTATGGCTTCCTCATTGACAAATTAACTATAAACCACTTCTAAAGTCAAAACAGCTTTTTTTGCTTTTGCCTTAGCTAATTTAATCTATTTTAAAACCTTAACTGCCTCTTGTGCATTAGTTTGTTAGTCACAGTGTTAATGAAGTCTCCACAAATGTATAATTTAGGCTGGTTACACAAATAGGATACACTAAAAAGGCCATCATTCTTTACAAAGAGTATTAAAAAAATCTGGTTATGAAGCATGCTGCCATGTCAAAAAATATAAAAAAAGACGAGAGGCTTGGTGTTTCCAATATACTGTATTTGGTTTAAAACAGTTGCAGTGTTGTCATGCAAATACAAAATAATCAAAAGATCAGATGGCAACTGGAGCTGTTGTTTATTGAATACTGAGCTTGATAAGAGTAAATTATCCCAGTCTCCTCTGTTTTGAATACCAAGCAATTATCCTCCACTATGATTTCATTTTGTGTATAAGTTAAAACATGCTACGAATCTTTTGAAATTGTTTATGATTGTGATTGAGAAAAAAATGTTGTATGCTTTATACCAGTGATGGAAGTTACTTTAGTCTGTAACAGCATGAGTGCCTAGCCTGAACAGTAACCTCTCCTTGGTAATCAGAAAAACAATTTCTGTCTTCAGTCAGTTTAGAACTAGAAGTCCTCATGTTACACAAATCTGTAACCCCTATATGCTACATCCTGACACAAAGTGTCAGTCTTCACTTCAAAAATACACAAGGGTCTTCACCCACAACAATAAAAGACAATCTTCAAAAGTCATTCTTATCATCAGACTGTGAAGATTGAACAGATTAAAGGCTATTATTTTATTAACACACCCAACTGGACTGCTTCCCACTGGATATTAGCAACAAAGCTAGCTGGAAAGAATGTGCATTTACTTGAATATAGCATTACTTTATTTATTTATTTCTAACTTTTCTCCTGTCTCATAAAATCTGAATTTGATTAAGGGGATTTGATAAAGTTTCAAAAAATGTGATTTATCTATTACAAGAAACCATTGAAAACAGTATATTTAATTGCAGATTTTACTCTTCTGGTACAATTACACTGACTCTCTTTATGCTTCATCACATATTTTGCCTCATGTTTTACATTTAATTTTTATTCTGATGGTGAAGAGTTTGAGTTTTTATATCACTGAAGCAAAATATCCTCTTGCAGGCCCAGACTGTTGAACCTACTCCCTAAGGATATCTGTAACTATGGTTTCCTTTTTTAGATTTAAATCTACTCTTCAAAGTAATGTTCCTGCCAGATAATTATAACGATTAATTACAACTAATATTTCCATTGTGCCTTAGGGTATTCTTCAAACAGAGAATGGTATAACACACCTATTTCTATTTTTGCTATATTTAGGCCTAAACACAGCATTCCATTTACAAAATAATTGAAATGCAGTGTTCTGAAGCTAGCAGGAAGAAGATAATGTCTGTATAATATTTATATATTTTTTATATTTTTTATTTTACTTTATAGGGTGCTTCATTGTGAGAATCAAATAATTTTAATCATGCAGCCAATTTATAAAGAGTTGTTGGTTTTGACAATTCAATTGAATGCAAGTTAAACACTTCAGGGTGAGAAGGTGTACCCATACTAAGGGGAGGGTTGGTGTAATTTTCATTGGACTAGATCAAGTTCCTCAGAACTTCATGTGAACAAACTGCTTGTATAAGGTTTGCCAAAGAATAGTAGCAGGCAGGCATCAGAAGCATGGAGAAAAAAAAAACTTTGAAATTATATTTTATTTGGTTATTTCTATTTCAAGCATGGCGTTACAGTGGCGCAGTGGGTAGTGGTGCTGCCTCACAGTTAGGAGATCTGGGTTTGCTTCCCGGGTCCTCCCTGCATGGAGTTTACACGTTCTCCCCGTGTCTGTTGTGGGTTTCCTACGGGTGCTCCGGTTTCCTCCCACAGTGCAAAGACATGCAGGTTAGGTGCATTGGTGATTCTAAATTGTCCCTAGTGTGTGTTTGGTGTGTGTGTGTGTGTGTGTGTGTGCACCCTGCGGTGGGCTGGTGCCCTGCCCAGGGTTTGTTTCCTGACTTGATCCAGCAGATCCCCGTGGCCCTGTAGTTAGGATATAGCGGGTTGAATAATGGATGGATGGATATTTCATGCGTATATAAACACAGATGTTTTCACTTCAAACTGTTTCACATTTATTGTGGGGTGTGTTAGAGACTTGGGGGTTAGTGGCATTTTGTCATCTTCCATAGGGACACACATGTACAGGTAATTTTAAACAGGTACAGGTTATTAGGTACAAATAAAATGTATTGTTATCTCCTCATATTTTTTCAGGCCACAGTTAATGTAAATATGTTAATAATCAAAGAATATGCTACACACCACACAGGTGCTCTCTGCATGGAGTTTGCACCTGGGTCCGCCTGGGTTTGTTTTGGTTTTCTCTCACTGTCCAAACACTAGCAGGTTAGGTGAAATGGCGACACTAAATCATCCCCAATGTGTGTGTATGTTTGTGCTCACCTTGTGATGGGCTGAGCTGGCACCCTGTCCAGGAATTGTTTCTTCATATGCCGGCTGCTTGCTGCGATAGGCTCCAGCTACCCCCTGCACTGGATAAGATGATCTAGAGGACTGATGTATGGATGAATGAAAACTATAATCTGTCCTGCCCAAAGGAACTCCCTCTAAATATAAAAGATGTAAAGAAATACTATGTACAATTCCAAGTACAGATTAATTTATGGTTTCATATTTAGCTTCAGATGGGTCACTTCAGCTCTTACATATTGGCTACAGTATTTCCCTCTTTTATATGTTTGATAGATCCACCTGTTGGCAAAACAGGGCTATTCAGCATGAGTGATTGAAATAGTAATGTGTGAAGCTTATGACGGCCTGTACAAAAAGCACCATGGTGGTCTGAGCAAATCTATGTCAAATGCCATACATTTTTTGACTTGTTTAAATTAAAATACACAGAAAACTTAAAAAACGTGTTGTGATAATAATATTTTTTTTTTGTTCTTTATTTTGCCTTATACAATGTCTTGTATTAGGAATTTGCTAGTTTTCGCATACCCTTGGGGTCAGAGCGCAGGGTCAGACATTGTACAGTGACCCTGAAGCAATTACAGGTTAAGGGTCTTGCTCAAGGGCCCAGCAGAGTAGGATCTCTTTTGGCAGTGACGGGGATTCAAACCAAAGTTTTAAGTGTGTTAATTTAAGTGAGATTTACTTCATATTGTAAATTTATATTAGGGGCAATTTACTATATTGACATGGGATGTGATTTAAATATGTAGCTGTACAGGTGAGACAAAAAATGTAATTATTTTTTATGGTTCATCTGGCCACCCCCAAACCTAAATGTTAAACTTTGTCTAAGCTGTCCCTACCAAAATAGATACTTGGATCAGGTTGCTTAATCTACATTGAGGTGTAATATAAATAATTAAGCTAAGCAAAAAAAAAAAAGAAAAATACAGATTTAAAATACAATAACATTCCTAATATCTGCTATTTATTTAAATATTTTTGAAATACAAAATTTTGAGTAAGCCCAGACTTAAAAAGGATTCAATAATATTAATACTAGCAATGCTTCACAACAACATTAATTTAAATGATGTTCAGTATGGTGATGCACAAAAGTGGATATGAAACGTTTCGCAAAAAAAAAGCACTCAGAAATCTTCAAAGGTGAACAAGTGGTGTTTGTTTAATGTGGTAGTGTGATTGATAAACCACAGGAAGTGTGGGAAACCCCTATCTGAGTTCAGGCAGGTACAGTTATTCCATTGATTATCTTGACCTGCAACACTCCACTATAAATGTACAACAGGTGATTGAATAATGGATTTTACTACATACATCTCAAACTAACCTGAAGAAAAACAAGGCTCAATGCAAATCAGTATGATATCAGCAATCTTCCATTTCACTATACTATTAAGCTGAATAACAAAGTATATGTTTGGGACATGACTGAAAGATAACTTGAAGAACTGGTGGAAACATAAGGCTAACATTAAGAAAGAAACAGATATAACAGATATAACCTGGAGCTGAACAAGCTTAAAACTGTGGAGATGATAGTGGACTTCAGGAGGAGCCCCCCAGTGTTGGCCCCTCTCATACTACTCAACAGTACTGTGTCTGTCGTGGAAAACTTTAGGTTTCTGGGATCCACAATCTCCCAGGACCTGAAGTGGGCACCAAATATAGACACAATTGTCAAAAAGGCCCAGCAGAGGTTGTACTTCCTGCGTCTTCTCATCCAATTTTACTCTGCAGTAATCCAGTCTGTTCTCTGCTCGTCCATCATAGTCTGGTTTGGTTTAGCCACAAAACAGGACAGGCACAGACTACAACGGACAGTCAGGACTGCAGAAAAAAATCATTGGTGCTGATCTGCCCTCCATTCAGGTCCTATACAAATCTCGAGTCAGGAAACGGGCAGAAAACATCATTGCAGATCCATCACACCCTGGTCATAATCTTTTTCAACTACAGTGGACCCTTGACTTACAAACTCACTTTGTTCGCAAGGGCTGGTTGTAACTCAAGTTGGTTGTAAGTCAAGACTATTTTTCCCCATAAGAAATAATGGAAATACCCATAATGCGTTCCTAACCTCCCACAGTAACACTTACTTAACCTTTTCATAGTAAAAAAGGGTTGTATAATGTGCATAATTTACCAAAAATACCAATAATTTTTCTAATGTACTAACCAAAAAGTTATAAAAAGTACCTAGCCTACCAGAAACAACAATTTCATACTGTTCTCACCATTTAAGTTAACATCTTTGGCTTGCAGGAAGGGAGGAGGAGGAGAATGAAATGGAAGGTGGTTATTATTTGGAAGGAGCTTCCTTATACAAATCTTTTCTTTGTAAAATTGCCAAGATGGTGGATTTCGACATCCTGTACATATTAGCGAGATCAGTGACACGAACGCCACTCTCATATTCCTGCACAATTTCCTTCTTCGTTTCGATTGTGATTGCTTTCTTTACCTTCGTTACCTTCTCTTCATTTCTTAGCAATTATCGAAATAAATTATATAAATCACTGCACTGACCGAAATTATGTCCACAAACACATGTATCTGGGCTCCAACTGACGCTTACGAACGCTCTCGGCTGTTTGTTTACAATCGCACAAGCAGATACATGTGACCGCATTCGGGTCGTAACGCAAGATGATGGTCGTAATTCAAAACAAAAATTTTGGTCCTAAACCAAGTTGTTCGCATGTCAGGCCGGTCGTATATCGAGGGTCAACTGTAATTCCCTCTGGTAGGCACTACAGAGCACTGTATGCCAAAACTACCAGACACATGAACAGTTTCTTTCCACAGGCTATCATTTTCATGAATACTTAAGTTAATCTTACAGCATCAGAGATAATACTTGTGCAATAAACCAGTCAATAACTATCATCCATTGTACTGAACTGGTCCCCATGTGTATATAATGTAACTGCTTATCTTATTTCATTATTCTATATTCCATAGTTTGTATTTATTCTGATTTTGCACTTCGCACAATTGCACTATAGTCTTTTGCACATTTCCTACATGTAGATATGTATATACAAATATACATATTTCTTTCTTGTATATGTAGAAATGTTACTTTGTGACAGTTGTATACACACATACCCATCACAGAGAGCAAGGTAAAACTGGAGTCCAATTCCTTGTATGTGTATATGTACTTGGCTAATAAAGCTGATTCTGATTCTGAGATATCATGTATTGCTCTAAGCGCACTCTCTCATTTCTCCTCTCCCCCCGACTCAAATATTTGTATTGCATGTCAATATATATCATGCAGAAGACATGTGAATAGAGAAGTGAAACAAAAGAAGAACATATCCATCAGTCAGTGCTCTAGCATTGAGCCTTATAACCTATATGAAAGTATTTCAAGTTTGTTATAGTGATGAGATTCTTGGTTTTGTTATATTTTGATTTATTTTCCTGCTTTTGTAAATAATGTATTTCCTTTGTCTTTTTCCCTTTGTGTATAAAAAAATATATTTTCTTTATCACAAAAAATAAATAAATATCCCAGTCTGCCAGAGGAAGTGTAATAAGTTGGGGTTTTTTACATCTTGGCTAACAGTCTTTCTAATTTTCATATATTTATATTTTTCATTGTTGTGTAGCAATGATATTTTTTTGTTGTTTGTTTTTTGAATGGCTGCCATAATTTTATAATAATCTTTGTATGACTATCGCCATGTTGTTTATGAGGTCATATGATGACTTGTGTTGTCAAGTACTGCCTATATTAGATGGCAGCTCACGGTGGCTAACATTCAAGCTTTTGTATTTAAAAATAAAAGTAAGAGATTAATATGTATAGAAAAACAGTGAGTTTTACAGTAAAACAGGGACAATTGCAGTCATGATTACCTTGTGATCAAATTGAAGCTGAAATGCAGATCAGTTAGATTATGTGTGTTTTTGTGCTGTAAATTCCCATTTTTCTGAGTTTGTCACATGTGAAAAAGCTAATAATCTGTGCGCAGTAACATGGGCTATTAAGAGGGTACTCAGTGATTTAGGAATTGTAGAAAAAGAAGTGTTGTCAAGGTTAGAAAGTCCAAAGTCCAAAAAATTGCTGGAACCACATAACATTTATCTTAAGTACTTAAGAATGTTAGTGAATACATATACAAACCTTTTACACATTTTATTTAAAAATCACTGAACAATGTTGAAATTAATATAGACTGGGATCTAGCAAACACTGTCCCATTATATAAAAAGGGTGATAAGGCTGATCTAAGTAACTATACATCAGATGGTAAGAACGGGTATATTATACTCTGTCAACTCGAGGTCCGAAGAGCTGCCCACGCAAATAAAAACAGGCCATCATTAAGCAGAGAAAAAAAAACAAACCCTTTGGAGAGACTGCAGAAGCACACAGAGTGGTCAAATAAACCATTTGGTAAATGTTTAAAGAGAAGGAATGCACTGGTGAGCTCAGGAACGCCAGAAGGCCTGGACAACCATGTTAGACAACTGTGCTGGATGATCACAGAACTCTTTCCTTGGTGAAGAAAAACCAATTCATTATATTTAGCCAAACCAAGAACACCATCTGGGAGGTAGACCTATCATTGTCAATGTCTACAGTAAACAGAGAACTTCACGAAAGTAAATACAAAAGGTTTACCACAAGGTGCAAACCATTGGTAATTCTCAAACATAGGAAGGACAGATTAGGCTTTGTCAGAAAATATTTTTTAAACAACTAGTTCAGTTTTGGAACACTTTTCTTTGGACAAATGAAATTAAGATTAATATGTACAAGAATGATGGATAGAGAAGAGAAGGAATGGATCATGATCTGCAGTAGACCACATGATCTATGAAACATGGTGGAGGCAGTGTTATGGCATGGGCATGAGTAACTGTCAATGGAAATGTGCCACTGTAGTTTATTGATAATACAACTGCTGGCAAAAGTTTAGGATGATTTCTGAAATTTACAGGGTTACTGACCTCAACCCCATTGGACATGCATTTCATTTGTTGAAGACAAAACTGAAGGCAGTAAGTCCAATGAACAAGCAGCACCTGAAGGCAGAAGCAGTAAAGCTGCTGTAGTTAAACCCCTACTCAAGAAAAATAATCTTGATCCCTCTGCTTTTGAAAATTTTAGACCCATCTCTAACCTGCCCTTCTTAAGTAAAATTCTAGAGAAGGTAGTCATTTTGCAGTTAAATGACCACCTCAATAAACATGCTATTCCTGATAAATTTCAGTCAGGTTTTAGAACAAATCACAGCACAGAAACTGCACTCGTTAAAGTAGTAAATGACTTGCGGGTAAATGCAGACAGAGGCCATTTATCTGTTCTCATCCTCCTAGATCTGAGTGCCGCATTTGACACCATTGATCACAATACTCTTAGAAATCGCCTTAGTCAATGGGTGGGCCTCTCTGACAGTGTCTTAAATTGGTTTGAATCCTACCTGGCAGGGAGAAAATTCTTTGTTAGTTGTGGTAATCACAACTCAAAGACACATGATATTCTATATGGTGTTCCACAAGGCTCTATTCTGGGTCTGCTGCTCTTTTCAATCTACAGTATATGCTTCCGTTAGGTCAGATTATCTCAGGGCACAACGTGAACTACCACAGCTATGCTGATGACACACAGCTGTACTTATCAATAGCACCTGATGACACCGATTCTCTCGATTCACTAACACAATGTCTTACTGGTATTTCTGAATGGATGAATAGTAATTTTCTCAAGCTAAATAAAGAGAAAACTGAAATTTTAGTGATTGGCAATAATGGATTCAATGAGGTTATCAGAAATAAACTTGATGCATTAGGATTAAAAGTTAAGATGGAAGTAAAAAACTTAGGGGTAACTGTTGACTGTAACCTGAATTTTAAATCGCATATTCATCAGACCACTAGGACAGCATTTTTTCACTTATGAAACATAGCAAAAGTTAGACCTCTTATATCATTGAAAGATGCTGAGAAATTAATTCATGCTTTTGTTTTCAGTCGACTAGATTACTGTAACGCACTCCTCTCAGGACTACCCAAAAAAGACATAAATCATTTGCAACGAGTGCAGAATGCAGCTGCTAGAATCCTAACTAGGAAAAGAAAATCCAAACACATTTCTCCAGTTTTGATGTCACTACACTGGGTACCTGTGTCTTTCAGAACTGACTTTAAAATTCTGCTTATAGTTTATAAAGCCTTAAATAATCTCACTCCATCTTATATATCGGAATGTCTGACACCCTATATTCCAAATCGTAACCTTAGATCCTCAAATGAGTGTCTCCTTACAATTCCAAAAGCTAAACTTAAAAGAAGTGGTGAGGTGGCCTTCTGCTGTTATGCACCTAAAATCTGGAATAGCCTGCCAATAGAAATTCGCCAGGCAAATACAGTAGAGCACTTTAAAACACTGCTGAAAACACATTACTTTAACATGGCCTTCTCATAACTTCACTTTAACTTAATCCAATACTCTGTATGTTCAATTCATCATAATAACTATTCATGGTGGCTCTAAAATCCGTACTGACCCCTATTCTCTCTTCTGTTTCTTTTTCCGGTTTCTTTGTGGTGGCGGCCTGCGCCACCACCACCTACTCAAAGCATCATGATGCTCCAACATTGATGGACTAAAAGCCAGAAGTCTACGTGACCATCATCATCAAGTCCTTCCGTGAGAACCCTAAATACAAAGAGGACTGTTTCATTTACTCTATGTTAGGTAGATTGCCCAGAAGGGAATGTAGTAAAACCCTTTTCTTCAGCCGTCTGGATTTTTTTTTTTTGGTTTTTTACTGTCCACCCTGGCCATCGGACCTTACTCTTATTCTATGTTAATTAATGTTGACATACTTTATTTTCTTACTGTGTCTTTTATTTTTCTGTTCTTCATTTTGTAAAGCACTTTGGGCTACATTTTTTTGTATGAAAATGTGCTATATAAATAAATGTTGTTGTTGTTGTTGTTGTAAAGCATCAGCCTGGTAAAACATCAGCAGGGTGGAAGAAACCCAACATTTGGAGAAGGTCAGACCTCAGGCAGTCATTGACTAGAAAGGACTTTCAACCAAGAGTATTGAAAATGATCATTATATTCATGATTATGTTAGTTTGTCCAAATACTTTTGAGCCACTGGACTGCAAAAAATTCAGCTGTCCTTTCTAAATGGCGCATGCAGTGTTTTTGTTAAATGCCTTAAATTAAAACTACAAGTCTACACTTCAATCACATCTTGACTGCTTCATTTCAACTCCATTACAGTGGCACACAAAGCCAAAATTATGGAAGTTGTATCACTGTCCAAATACTAATGGACCTTACTGTACATGTATTTTTCCCATATGTTTATTTATTGCTTTCATTCAATCATCTAATTACATTTTTTATATTATTTATTCATTGATTTTTACAAATTTCTTTTTTTACTTTGTACAATAACACTTTGACTAAAATTAAGATAACATATTTCTGCCCTTCTGCTAATCTAATTTACTGTCATGTCCTCAGTTTGCTTTTCTCATTTTCTCTGACTTTTATTTGTTTCCAAATACTGTATGTCTATTCATCACCCTACAGCCTCCTAACTACAAAGGGGGTTTCTTCCTGCTTTTCACTTTTCATTGCCTTAGCTTTTTTGGATTTGTTTCTCTTTCAAGACCCTTCACTGATATTTTTTATGTTATATTTATTCTAGATTTATAACTGCACATGCAGTTTGGTGATCTTATAAAACCTACTCTAAAGTCTTGTCATTGTGATATACAGTAGCTCTTTTATTACACATCTATATTTAATCTAGTTTTTTATGACTCACTCTGTTCTGAAGTTTCTTAGGTAGAATGGATTAAACATTGATTATTGAACTGTACATTTATTACTGTGATATTTTAAATGTATTGGGGACATCTCCATGATTCTATTAAGGTAAACACAACAGAACAACCACCAGCATCATCTCTTTTTCATGTGTGATCCAGAGGACAAATCATACAGCAAACTCTGACATCACATCCGGTTCTTTCCCAGAGGTCCTGTCTGTTCCACCCCATGGGCTATTTAAAGAGCAAAGGTCATTGAAGTAAGCGCTCATTACCTACCAGACACTAAAGAGAACAGAGCTCTGCAGCAGAGAACAATCTCAATTTAGCCCAAGAGAGCACCAGAGGACATCTAACATTTGCAATCTTTTTCGTGGAAATTTCATTTGATTTCTTTTGCATTAAATGGAGTCCTAGTTGGTCCCCAACACTTCAACATCTCTTGATTATTTTATTACACTATATTAAACTCCTGAGTACACATTTTTCTCCTAAGAAAATGGAGCACCTAATAATAATTAAATATTATTTAATATTGGATTTTGACTCCACACTGTGGAAACTATCTTTAATCCTATTGCTACTGGAACCAATTCATGTCTGTGAAATATGTAAAGTAGTAATTAATATATGTATGGATTTAAACAACAATAAACAGCATAGTATGAGACATAAACAACTTCCTGTTCAGTCTGTAATATCTCCAGTAATTTTTTTAATTAATTTTGTCAGAAAGGTTGAGTTAGTCTATCAATATTCAATACACAGCTTTAGCTACTAATATTTCTCCTTTTTCACCTTTGGATATTATGTGCCTTTCACTGCAATTTCTCACAACATATTGATTAACATACTTAACTAAGGGTAGCACAGTGATGAAGTGGTTAGTACTTTTGCCATATTCATCTACTGTCCTGCATCTAGTCATCATCCTTGATAGTTTGTAATGTTCTTCTTATTTTCATAACCCCAAAGATGTACAGGTTAAACTAAAGGGTAATTAAAAATTGACTATGTGTGAATGTGGGTGTGGGAGTGTGTATGAGTGGGCCCTCCAATGGGCTGCTACCCTAATTAGGTCTCTTTCCTTATGTCTGCTGTTGCCAAACCAGGCGTTGTCCTTTAAGTGGGTATGAGAATATAATGTCACTAGCCATGTGCGCCCAACTGCGTTGCGTGTGTTAAAGTTGTCTGTGAAGGGCTCCCTGTTTAAACGCGGCTGCCAGTCATGAACTGGGCCCTTCGTCGCACAGCATTATGATTTTCTATAAGAGAAACAAAATTACAAAAGAAAACCCTTGGATATTGATTCGATAGGAATGGCCTACTCGGAATCACTGTCCGAATAGTAATTATGTGGTGGTGTAGGAGCATTTCTGCTTCTGTCCGTTCACAGTCCATCTCATTTTCACGATGCTATTGTTTCCTCTAACAATGTCTTCTCAATCTTTCTCCAATCTCGCAGGTTGCTTTGTGGCAATCCAAAGAGTAAGGCAATATACGAGGTGTGGCAGAAAAGTAATGAGACTGGCAACACTGCAAGCGATCTGGCAACGCTGCGCTGTTGTCCTTGATAGAGCACGTGTATCAGTACCCTCCCATAGCTCAGTGCGAGTTTCAACTCCTTCCGTTAACTACGTGATTTTTGTGACTGCTATTAGCAAAGTTGTGTTTTTGGTTGTGCGTAACGCAAAATGGAACAGCGGAATTTGGAGCAACGTTGTGCCATTAAATTTTGTGTTAAGCTTGGAGAACCGGCAAGTGTGACGTTTGAAAAGTTAAAACAGGCCAATAGGGAACATTCTTTATCCCGAGCTCAAGTTTTTCGCTGGCACAAATCATTTTTGGAAGGCAGAAAACACGTTGAAGATGAACACCGTTCAGGGAGGCCTTCAACTTCGAAAACCAATGAAAACATCGAACGTGTGAACACTCTTGTGAGATCAGACCGTCGTTTAACATTAAGAATGTTGAGTGAACAATTCAATTTGAACAGATTTACCGTTCATCAAATTTTGACTGAACATTTGCACATGCGAAAGGTCTGTGCCAAAATGGTGCCGAAAAACCTCACAATTGAGCAGAAGGACAATCGAAAAAACAAGTGTCTTGATCTTCTTGACAGAATCGCTAATGAGCAAGATTTCTTTAGTCGTGTGATCACAGGTGATGAATCATGGATTTTTGAAAACGATCCTGAGACCAAGAGGCAAAGTCAGGAGCGGCACACTGCAAACTCTCCTCGACCAAAGAAAGCTCGAATGAGCAAATCGAAGATCAAATCAATGCTGATTTGTTTTTTTGACAAAAGGGGAATCATCCACAAAGAATTTGTTCCTCCAGGATAAACTGTTAACCAAGTTTTTTATAAAGACGTCCTTGAAAGGCTCAGAAAAAGGGTCATTCGCGTGAGACCAGACATTGCAGACAAATGGATGCTCCATCATGACAACGCCCCATGTCACACTGCCCTCTCCATAACAGAATTTTTGACCTCAAAAGGCATTCCTGTGGTTCCTCAGCCCCCTTATTCACCTGACCTCAGTCCATGTGACTTTTTCCTTTTTCCTAAACTGAAAAATGTCCTCAAAGGACGTCATTTCGGGACTTTAGAAAACATCCAAAAGAGTGTAACAGACATGCTGAAGACCATACCGGCTGAAGACTTCCAGCGCTGCTACCAACAGTGGGAACAACGTCTCCATCGGTGTGTAGCTGCCCAAGGGAACTACTTTGAAGGGGATAACATTGATGTTTGAAAAAAATAAAAACTTTGGTAAATAAAAAATCAGTCTCATTACTTTTCTGCCACACCTTGTATACTGAGCAATGGTTATAAAAGGGGGACACATAGGTATCCAGGCTCTTTAAAGCATAAATAGGGATCACTTCACTGACATGTGAGCAAGCCATGGTACAACTGTGAGACGCACAGCACTCGCCGGCTACAACGTAACAATAATAATTTCCGGAACGTGCTGTTACGTTGTCATTCATTTTACCCACTGTCTTTCTTTCATTCATATGTTACGTAGGCACGTACATTTTATCTTTGGCAATCTCATTCTCTAACCAGGTCTCAGGAGCTAATTTAAAGCACAACAATTTGTTTAGTTTGAATGTCTGTGTTTTGAGGTGTGACTGGAGTACTACAGTCTTCAGTAGTAAGCCTGGAGGAGATTCTTAATGTAATGCCTATGTTTTAGCTGTCTCTCTACTGCCATCTAGTGCTTCTTCTTCTAATTCATTCACGGACAAACAAAGATCAAGATCCAAATGAAGATTATATATAGAGATGTTATGTTATGTTGGTATAGACTCTGCTTCCCTACAACCCTGAATTGACTTAACCAGGTAGGAGAATGTTAAGCTCAATTGATCCAGGCCAGGATCATGAAGGACTGGAGACTATTCTGGCACAAGATGGATAATAGCCCTGGATATTGTGCCAGTACTTTGGAATACTCAAAAACAACTGGGCACTCAATTTAGAGTTAATGAGGTGGTAGTGCTAGCCACCAAATTACTATGGTGTCCTTTATATATGCATTTAAGATAAAATAATAGCTGATCTGTAATTCCACTTTTGCTTTCACAGATCTTTCAGCAGATAAAAACATTGAGCTGAATCTTTTCTCTTTGCAGCGAGTGGATTGATGATAAGAATATTTCCCTACAATCATTGTAAGTGAACCGAACAAAATAAGGAATATCAAATGAGACTATATTAGTAGAAGCATTTCTAATTATAGAAGCTGCTTTAATGGTAGAAAGAGAAAATGAGTGTTACAGCAATTCATGTTGGGACATCAGTAACTTATGAAGGAAATAACACAGCCACTATGATCAAAAAATGGAAAAATATGTGAGAATTCTGATAATGAACAAGTCAAGAGATACAATATGATATCTACAGGTTAATTTTCATATTATTAAGGAAAAACAAAAAATAGGAGTTCAATTTGCAATGTAAAAGCAGATAACAAATTATTTTATTGAATAGCAACCAAATAATGACAACATATGCCTATGAAAATAGTAATTAGCCAGGCGTATGCCCAACAGTATTAATGAAGAATGGAAAAGAAGAAATTTATGTATGAGCTATGGAGAGGTGTGGCAGAAAAATGAGTCAAGACATGATATGGTAATTACAATATGTGACAGGAATGTGAATGAAAGTGTGGGAGAAAGGTTGATGAAGAAAGAACAATTTGGAGAAAAAAATGTTCATATAATGCAGAGATATGAAGGATGTAATCAAATGAAAAGCAATTCAAGACACAATGTATTGCACATAAAAAAGAGAAGATTTCAGGTTACTAATTGATTAAATTTTAATAAAATGAAATAGACGAATGCATTCGAAGGTATGAGAGCTATTCAGTGAGCTAACATTATTAAATGCAAAATATAGCAATAGGTATAAGAATCAAACTACAAGAATAAAAAGTGATACAATGTAAAAAAAATGGTAAAGTTAAGTTTTTTTCAAAGGGATGGCAAAAAGTAAAAAAACTGCAGTTGTTTAAAGAAAACTGTACAAGCACAATAAAGACAACAACAGCAAATGAAATATATGGCAAGGTTCTGAAAAAAATATAATGTTGATTAAAACAGTAAGTGATGTAAAACATTTTTTTCACTTTAAAATAAGTGTTTTCAGAGAGTTTGTTATCAAATAAATAGCCCAGATAAAGCTGAAAAGATTTATACAATGTACTATAGTTGATGTGACCATAATAAAAAAGATTACAAGGGAAACAATGAAGTAAACTGGACCAGAAGTAAATGTTATCAATTTCAATGCATTTATAATAATAATAATAATAATAAACCGAATCAGAAGTGGATAAAAAAATTGATAATCCAACTTTGTACCCTTGGAGCAACCTAACTGAATGAGGCACAGGAATAGCAGAAGGTAAAGATCCATTAATTTGACTAATCATGCTATAAAAGTGAAATTTTCATGTTTACAATTGAAAATGTCCTAATTGATTTACTATGCATTATTGAAATACATATATTTATTTTTTAACTTTTAACATTATTCTGGTTTTGCCACCATTTTGTGGCAAAAATGTACAACACCTTTTTAGCATTATTTCCATGGAGACAGTCATATCGTTTATAGTAATGCTGGCTGACTCCAGTCACATGGCCATGGTGTGTGATATCATCACGCCACCATTAAAAAGCATAGCAGTACAAGCATTCTTTGTCCCAACTTTGGATGTTAAATAGAAAGAACCAGTGACTCTAGAGATTGCCAAGTTGCTCTCAGAAGATGTTTTGGTACCATTCTTCATTCATGGCTGTGTTCTTAGGCAGAATTGTGAGTGAACCCTCTCTCTTGGCTGAGAAGCAAGCCCACACATGAATGATCCCAGGATGCTTTACTGTTGGAATGACAAAGGACTGATGGTAGTGCTCACCTTTTCTTCTCCCGAAATCTTTTTTCCGGATACCCCAAACAATCAGAAAGGAGATTCATCAGAGAAAATGATTTAACCCCAGCAGTCCTCAGCAGTCCAATCCCTGTACCTTTTGCAGGATATCTGTCTGTCCCAGATGTTTTTCTTGGAGAGAAGTGGCTTCTTTGCTGCCCTTCTTGACATCAGGTCATCCTCCATAAGTCTTCACCCCACTGGCGTGCAAATGCACTCATATCTGCCTGCTGCCATTCCTGAGCAAGCTCTGCACTGGTGGTGCCCCGATCCTGAGTCATGAATTAAGAATGGTACCAAACCATCCCCCAAATGCAACTTCTCCCAACCATCCAAGAACAGTTTAGGGCAAACAATGTCTTTTGCAGCATGACAGATCATTGTGCCATAAGGCAAAAGTGATAACTAAGTGGCACGGGAAAAAAAAAACATTGAAATTTGGGTCCATGGCCAGGAAACTCCCCAGACCTTAATCCCACTGAGAACTTGTGGTCAATCCTCAAGAAGCGGGTAGACAAACAAAAACCCACAAATTCTGACAAACTCCAAGTATTGATTATGCAAGAATGGGCTGCCATCAGTCAGGATTTGGCCCAGAAGTTGATTGACAACATGCCAGAGCGTATTGCAGGGTTTTGAAAAAGGAGGACCAACACTGTAAATATTGACTCTTTGCATAAACTTAATGTAATTGTCAATAAAATCATTTGAATCTTATGAAATGTGTGTAATTATAACTTCAATATAAAATAGAAACATCTAACAAAAAGATTTAAAAACACTGAAGCAGCAAACTTTGTGAAAACCAATACTTGTGTCATTCAGAAAACATATGGCCACAACTGTACCTAATAAAGTGACCACTAAATGTATGTCTAGAAATGCTGTAGGTACCAATTCAACAAATACTCTAAAATGGCAGAGAGAACAAAAAATAAAACTGAAACAAACAAGCAAGTTTTTTTTTTTAAATTTAGCAAAACCGATTTTAATAAGGGTTGTATTATGCTTTGTTTTAATTACTGAACTGCAAACCAGAAGGCTTTTGAAATGTGATGATGCTCCAATTGTAAAACACATAAATAATGACAATATTTAATTGGAATTGTTATGTTTTTTGTTTTTTTAGAAATGTCATTGCCTAAAAAATACATGATACATTCATTCATTTTGTGAGGCTGGATTGAACATGACCTATCCTGAAAATGTGAAAAGACAGGAACTAGGAAATCACAATTTATGATTTTACATATTACAATACTTCAAACATCTAATGTAATTACATTTCACTAAAGAAGTTTTACCTTAGATCCGTTGGTCTTGGAAAAAGTTTTTTTCTTCCGCTAAAGTATGGTTCAAAATCTTCTGTTTTGAGCCTGTGAGCATAGTCGATATACCCAGATATCTCCTGTTTTTGAGAATTTCTGTCTCTCAGAAAAATAATTGACTGAAAGGAAACAAAAAATAGACAAATGAATGAAAAGAGCATCAACATTTTTTTTAATTATCCTTACAGAAAATAAGTTGTTTCGAAAGTATTTAGAGAATCCAATGTCAATAAAGTACTAAAAAAATCAGTTTAATTAGAGTCACAATTTGTTGTCTAATCTCATAAATGAGATACTCTATTTACCATATTTCAGCATTTATGCTTTTAAGCCATTTTACATACCTGGTTGTTCCATTATGATTGTGTACTTACATAACTTTTTTGTTATTTTTCTCACTTTGCTTGAAGAAACTACCACAGTGTACTAATTTCCCAGTTTCTCTGAAATGTTGTGTATGCCTGGGTCAGACTTGCCATAATATACATGCTCCCCCATTAAGTTTTCTTTTACAAATCCTGATGTTTGTGTGGAATATTGTGTACGCACATTTCAAGCCGTATGCAAGCTTTATAAATGAGGCCTCAGGTTACTAAACATGCCATTAACTGATTAACTCACCTCTGGATGCTAAACAGCTAAATAAAATATACACTCAATACATGAGAGTACTTAGTGATACTAACATTTCTGAGATTCATATAGTTTTATATAAAAAGTTGGGACACTGTGTAAAATGTTAATAAAAGCAGAATGGGATGATTTTCAAATCATGTGAACTCTATATTTAATTGAAAACAGAACAAAAACGACATATCAAAAACTGAGAAATGTATTTGTTTTTTATGCCCATTTTGAATTTAATGCAAGCAACACTTTTTTAAAAAGTTGGAATGGGGCAATAAGAGACTGGAAAACTTGTGTAATGCTAACAAAAAAACTGTTGGAACATCTCACAACTAATTATGTTAATTGCCAACAGGTCAGTAACATAAATTGCGTATAAAAACAGAAACCCATAAAGGCAGAGTCTCTTAGAAGTAAAGATGGGGAGTGGTTCCTCTATCTGTAAAAGACTGCGCAGGAAAATAATGGAACAATAAAAGTATAATGTTCCTCAATGTAAATGATAGCAAAGTACTTGACAAAAGGAGTCAATTTATTACCAGGACAACCATTCATTCAAACTCTGTGACAAAGTTTAGGAGCAGCAAGATGTGATACAGGGGTGGTGTTGTGACAAAGGAACTAGAATTATATCATTTGAAATCACAACACCAACAACTAGACTTACGTCATCTGAAGTACAACACCTATAATATTAGCCTGTTAATGAATGCAGTGAACAAAAAAACATGAAATGTATACTTCCTTAACTGTGCTACAAATAGTATTCTACCACAGAATGATAAAAACAATGAGTCAGTAGTTGCTTCATGAGATGGGCACTCTTATTTTCTCCATGACGATGTACTCTATTCTCATACCATTTGAGATGTACTGTATAAAGTATCTTAAGGGGTGCAAGACCATAAAAAGGTTGCACCCAAACACCATTGAAAAAATGACCAGGCACATGCTTGTGTTCCAACTCCCTTGTTAGTTCTATCAGTGGCAGAAGTGCAAACTAATGTGAAGTCCATCCCAAGCTGTTAAGAACAAGCAAAATGCTGCTTTAACATAAAATAACCTGTTTCTAAATGACACTTCTGGCAGGCTTCTTTTATCCATAAACATCTCTGTAGGTTTGTTCTGGAATAAGACTCTGAAATAAAATCTAAGGCGTACTAAAAAAATGTGAATATTTGAAAAGAAAAAAAAAATTCAATCCTTCTGATCACATTCTGGAACAACAATTTCCATTACAGAGTTGTAGATAGCCAAACCTTATTCTTGGCACCAAAACTGCAATAGACAGCCCATCAAAATTAATTTAAAATGGACTAAAAAAATAAAAAATGGGCCTTACTCAAATAAACAATCTAACATGTGCATGTTTAGGATATACTGTACAAGGAAGCCTGACTACAGTAAGAAAGTCAACAGCAATAAAAAGCAACTTGCACATAAACTGAGAGTGAAACGGTATTTAAATGGTTGTATCTGCTGCTATCTCTGTGCTAGCTGTTGTGCACTACTGTACTGAATAATATAAAATGACAACTTTGGTAGCCACTTGCTTTGCATAATTATTTTCAGTCCTACTACTTAGTAATCATATCCCAGTGGTACAGTTGTTAGAGCTCACAGCTCCAGCGTCCTGATCCAGTTGCTCTCTGCGGAGTCTGTATTGTCTCCAGGTGTCTGTGTGGTATTTTCCAGTTACTGCAGTTTCCTCTCTTTTCCCAAAGTTGGGCATGTTAGATTAACTCTTAAATTGACCTAGTTCAAGTGATTCTGCTGTATGATTCTTTGGAACCTTGCCTTGTATCTGATGCTGCAAGGAAATCACACTGTATTGGAAATAATCAGGTTGAGAAATACAAGGAAAAAAACAGTGTTTGTGTGATAATTAAAACATATCTGAAGCATGTGAATACTGTGATTCCTAAGCACTGTGCTTGCACACCATAAGTTTTCATATTCCATAGTAGCAATTCCCTAATAAAAGCTTTGGTTAATTTAGTTGGCTTATTTCTATCTACTTCTAAGGCCTCAACTGGAAACTGTAAATTTAGAAAGGTGATACACTTTCATACAGAAGAGTCTATTAAGTATGTTTATAATTTTCATTATTTCACTTAGATAATTTTAAGTATGCTCCTTATTATTTTTATCTGCAAGTAAACAATAAAGTGTATCAAGCTACAAAAAAAAAATAAAACAAAATTCTTGAGAGAGAGCAGCTACTTTTGCAGCATTTCAGTCTTTGCATTTGGCCACTTTAAAGGTTATATTCTGAAGGGAATAATAGTCAGATTCATTTTTTACATTTAACAAATAAATAAACATTTTTAATAATTACAGAAAAATAAATCAGTCACTTTTAAGACATTGCGATGGAGATGTCTCAATGTGCCACCATTACATGTTAAAAGGTGAACCGACCCATGCTGTCTCAGAGAGAACAGATGCCTTGAGGAAACCCCTAGGCAGAGACACCCACACTTCTCTCAAACTCTCCCCATTTCTACCTCCAGGTTGTGGCTGTATAACCTCCCTGCTAGCTGCACCATTTACCTAAATCATTTCTTGACTGCACTGGCAATGAGCAGCCTTTACATCCATCTGTTTCAATACCCTCTGAAACTCCCTCTGAAAGTCTCCCCAGAACTCCTACTTGCAGTCCCAGGTATCCTTACATCTCTGAGATCCAATTCATTCTCTCCATATAGCACACAAAGGTTCTGTGATTTTTTTTCTGCCAGTCCTTTATAATCCCTGTTACGCTTAGCAGCTCTTGGAGCTACTACTTCTAGGGCACCATTAAAACAAACAGGACATAAATCCTCCAACGGCCCTTTGCTGATTCTGGCAATTAAAATGTCTCTCTAGTTAGCACTGTGGGCTTGTCTATTGAAATACAGACCTTTCTGGGATTGCACCTCATTGTGCTTGAGTCCAATTACCTCTTCTGTTTTGGTAGCTGAACAACCTGTTTTAAATTTTTCAATTACTTCAAAAAAAATTGCTTGGCAGAAGTACATTTCTTTATCGTTTCATTTGCTGGTGTCAAGTATAGAGGTGGACTCCTGGTGCTGTATCGGTAGAACCCACTCTAGCAGCACTAAGTTTTCCAGAACCTTTCAGTCATCACAGACATAACTTGTGAGAGTCAGGCTAGGTGATCTCCCCAGTAGCCTTATGAGGCTAAACGGGGGAGTAAATG
This sequence comes from Polypterus bichir lapradei, assembly GCA_026402145.1. NCBI lineage: Eukaryota > Metazoa > Chordata > Cladistia > Polypteriformes > Polypteridae > Polypterus > Polypterus bichir. Next base: position 43,590,382 of record JANRMT010062835.1, read on the forward strand.
CTAACTTTTTTCATTTTTATTACTATTTAATTTAATATTGTTTCTTTGTATCAGTATACTGCTGCTGGATTATGTGAATTTCCCCTTGGGATTAATAAAGTATCTATCTATCTATCTATCTATCTAAACCATACTTTCCCCTAGAATTTGTGGAATTTAAAACAGATTAATATGTTCGCTATATTCAATATAGGGCCTGAAAAGATCCTATACTTTGATGGCAGCAACCCTGTTGGTTACAAAAGGTGTTGCTATCTCTGTATGAAAGTACTATAATGGCTAGTCAAAAATGCTTTATTGATATTGAAAATGTTTTAGGCAATTTATGAAGTGCAAGAATAGCCACACATTATAGAGATACAAAAAATTATTCTCCTATTTTAATAGAATAAATCAAAAATGAAATGATTAGATAAAAATTGTATGTGTACATATTCTTTGAAAAAGAGTGCCAAATGTTTTATTCTAGCAGGTAAAAAAAGGTGTATGAGAATTGGTTTGATATTGTTTTGTCTAAGTGGTTTTATAGAGATTATGTCAAACAAATGTGGGTGAATTAAATCAGTTGACTCAGCTTGTCACCTGTTCTCACCACTGGCTAAATAGCTTCTACAACTACAGACACCTTCATATACATGTGGGTTTTGTTTTGAGCTGATAAAGTGATCTGTAAAGCTCAAAGCAAGACAGATCTTGATATGTTTAACATATGTTATCAGGTTTAAAGCTGCATTGAGCCTCAGGAATGTATGTACTTGTAATATTTCAAATAGGCAGACAGAAATAAATGTTAGATTTATAGATATGTGTTTGAACAAATTGGACAATTGGGAAAAAAGAAAACCTTGCTTTCGGTATCAATCCCACTGTTAGCTGTAGTTTGGCAAGAATAAACTGCCGCTTAGGTATCATACAACACCGGACAAAGAATATCAAATGCACTCCTTAGTGAGTCACATATTTTACGAAGTAAACTATTAGCTGCATTTCTACACAATGAAACACCATAATTAAGAACTGCTCATAATTTATAGAAAATAACATCAACAAAATTTTTTTCTAGAGCACATTTTTATACAAAGAATTTAGCTCAAAGTGCTTTGCAAGATGTCAAAGAAAAAAAGTTGCAAGAAAAAACAAAACTAATTAGAAATAAATAAGAATGAATAAATGACAAACCAAAAATAGAGATAAGAACACAAATATACATGTAATAGAATAAGTAGAGTCTTTATTTACAGATTTGCTTTTGAATCTCTAATGTTAGATCCAATTCTATGGTCAGATGGCTGGGGAAGATTGAAAAGAAAAAAAAAAAGAACTGTTAGATCAAAGAAACTAAATCTGCAGAGGTTCCAAGACCTTACAATTATCTACCACCATTCTATCTAACATAAATATATTTAAGTAGTTCCTTGTTGTTTTTAAGTTTCATCCTAGAAGATTTGATGCAGTGGGTCCTGTTGACAGTTGAAGTATACAATTCATTGCTCAGATGTATCAGCAAAGGTAAATGTGCTACAGTTGTTGGAGCAATTCCTCCATGTAGCAAAAATAAAAATGTCCACAGAATGACTGACCTAAATAATTTTAATATGGCCACAATCCATCAAATGATGGTAGCAACACTGTTGCTCAGTTCAGGCTTGTATACACATGAGAGAATGCCCACATGCTTAAATGGCAACTTAATTATTATTCATACACCACTGAGTGTCAGCCAGATTTTGTATTTAAACATTCTTTGATAGGTTAAACGTCATTGTTGTGTCATAATGTATTTAAATGAAAAACAGTTATACTAGCTTTAAAACTATGACTTTGATAGTTTAAAGCCTCTTTTCTTCTTCACAATGCCAGTAACCAATTTTATTATAAGTGGTAGCTGATTACTACATTATCTGAAGGAGCTTAAGCCCTCCATGACTAAAGGTTCCCAATTGCTAAACAAAAAGGGAGTGGCTGTACCTCCTGTAAACACTTAGCCATCGCTATTTAAGCAAGTCAAACTCAAGGCCACCATCCAACTAATCTCTTTTGCCAGTACTCGGCACTAAGACTGGCATCACCAATCACCCGTTAGAAAAGTAAATGATAAAGTGTCCTTACAGACAGTGAAATAATCATATCTGATGAAAAAAACTGGCAACTCTTTCAGATTTTACCAAGGCAGGCTCGTTGCTGCAGAAGGCCAGATTTTTTTTTTGTTTATTACAGTACATAGAAGTTGTGGTGTTGTCAGTGTGAATGTTCAGTGTAACTTGACTGACAAATCAATTAAAATCTCCAAAGTATGGGTGATTATACATTATAAATGTTGTTTAGTAGAAAGAAAACAAAAATAAACCTCATTATAAAAAAAAATTCTTTAGATATATTTTCAAGTTCCAGGAGTAGGTTAAAAGGAAAACCTAAATTTAGGATGCAGCAAATGTAAAATGTGACATCTTGGATAACCTAGATCCATTATATTTCAATAGAAACCAGTGACAGGAGAACAATATTTCAGGACTCTTTAAGAAGAAACAATATACAACTGGTAGGCAGTGTGGTGTAGTGGTTAAGGCTTTGGTCTTCTAACCCTGAGGTTGTTGGTTCAAATCCCACTACTGAAACGGTGTGACCATCTGCAAGTTACTTGACCTGCCTGTGCTCCAATTGGAAAGCCAAAAGAAATGTAACCAATTGTATCATAAATGTTGCAAGTCACCTTGGATAAAGGAGTCACCCAAATAAGTGAATGGAAATACAAAACACAGATTCGCAGTTTAGAAAGGTTATTTTTAACTTTTAATAAAAAGCAGTAATAGTAATCGCTTATTGGGTAATTACATGGCTCTATGGAAGGAACTGTATGACTAATGTCCATGCACCACTGCAAGTGCTGCATCATTTCGTATCACTGCTTTAACATTTTATTGTCAAATTAAAGGAAACACTGAGACCTACACACTTATCCCAAAAATCAAAGGTGTTTCAGGTTATTAATTTTATTTGTAAGTAGTTAAATGAATCACATTATACTCATGTTCAGCAGTTACATACTATTTTACTATAGACAGCTTACAGTTCTGAATTTCTACATACATAATTTACATTAGTAGCTTCATGCTAAACCAAAAAAAAAATAGATCACGGAGATGCCTGCTCTCCTTCTAAACTATACTTGTGTACTTGAAATTCATGCATATATGATCTGCTTTAGTGAGGTATTTGGATTGTACCAAATAAACCTATTCAGAGCCCAGAAAGACTCAACCCAAAACAGCACATTCAACCATAAAATTCATGTTTTTCATTGATATATTTGTCCATTGATTCAGCAGTAAATGTTTTTGCATCAGTCTGTGTCTAGCCTGCATCATCTTGAGTCAGAAATTTTCAAATGTATGCCTTTTAAGCTAAGATGGGATAGCCAGATTCAAGGCATAATATTTATTAACAGGTGGAGTTAACAGAAGTTGCAGCTTTAATGTGTAAATAGCATCAAACATAAGTGTGTTAATTACACATAAAATGAGGTAGACCAATCATACCAGCTTTGAAAGTAGCATGGTCACGAGTGACAGTTCAGCTGGGATTTACAAGTATAGCAGAGTCACAGGTATAGTATATGGAGAATATGCCACCACTCCAATTACACAATTAGCTTATAGTTATCCTTTGCTTGGAGACAAAGCATTGGATAAAGGGTCCAACAGGAATCAGAAAGCTGATTCAGAGTAAAAGAGAGACTACAGTCGGCTAACAACTGAGTACAGGAATGGTAATAATAGAAGGACACCCAAATGTATCATTTTCTTTCCTTATCATGGGCAAAGAAGGTATACTTACTGTGAAATACAAATGTTTCACACTGTAAGACTACAAACAGCACTGCCTAGTCTGATAAATCTTGTTTCTTGCTGAATTATCCTAATAAAAGGATCATAACGTGGTGAAATCCCCATAGCTTTATGCATCAATGCTACTGCTTGTCAACAATATGGGGTGGTAAAGGAAGTGTAATAGCGTGGGTTGGGTTTTTGTGAAACATAATAAGTTTCTTAATATAAGTACATCAAAATGTGAACACCAAAAAGTGTCTGAACATCATTGCCATTCGAGAATCTCCCTGCATGTCAGCAGAACACCCATCCATGAACAGACATTTTCAGAAGAACAGTGATCCATGTAACAAGGCTAAGAAAGCTCTAGAATGGTTCTAGAGAACATGACAATGAATTTAATGCAGTGGTCTCCATAGTCATCTGATCTCAACTCAATCGAACATCTATGGAATCAGATGAAATGATCTATTCATAGACATGATATACCTACAGCTACATTAAGTCTATAGAACACACTAGTGGTGACATAGGCCTGTGTGTCACTTTCAAAACCTTTTTGAATCCATTAACATGTTCAGGCCATTTCAGAAATGAGTAGATATATCTGAATGAGTTGCCACTCAGTATGTATATATTTTTTTTTGTAATAGCAGCATGTAACATGTTATATTCTGCACTTAAAGTGAATAATCTAGACTAGCTCATTCCTAACACTCACTATAAGCAGCGAGGACCAGATTTGTATTCCTCCTTTCTTTAATCTGATTTTGAACCTCTTAATCAAGGTTAGAGTCTCAGATGCTGGAGCCTGTCCTGATAGGATTAGTATAATTCAATTAAACACAAATACATGCAATGTAAAGAATTATTATTATTAATGATCACAGTACAGTTTAACAAATCCCGTTACTATACAAAATATGGCATATTTTTATTTCTATTTTACTTTCCAGGTATTATTTATTTTACTCAAATGGTGTCTTAAAACTGTGGCATGGTGGTACAGCAGAGGTCTTTGACATCTAACAGAAAATGGAGCCCAAACTGATGTCATTCCTACAGAATGTGGGATAGTATATTTCATACATTCTACAGTATGTGACATGGTCATATACAGGTAGCTGATGTCTTTGGCACCTTACATTTAATGGTGCCCAAACCAGTTCCCAACTGGGTTGAGTTAGTGGGACATTAATTGCTGGTCCCCAATTGTTTTCTAGCATAGGCTTTGATTCTATGTGACTCAGTCCACAGTGGAAAAAGCAACTTTACTATACAAAGGATCAATTAAAATTTGATCACCTAGAAAAATCACCTTAGCAAGATAAATGATCATTTAAGAGCATGTTTGTCCTTTTCAAAACACATAACAAAGTTAAATGCATCAGAAGAGTTTTTTTTCAATAGTTAATTTTATTTTACTATTTTTATTTTTACTGAAAACATATTGTCATAGGTATGTTATAAAGGAAATACCATGGTGTTGTATATGACTACATATTTATTTGCATGTGTGTTTTTTGTTGGTATTGTATTACTTCACTATTCTGTGGACACATGTAATTAAGAATTTCCTTTATGCTGTCACATGTGTGTCCACTGGGATGCCTTCACGGTAAGCGATACCACCATGGAAAGAGAGGAGTGCTGTTGCTAACAACTTTATTTTTCGATCTACAGCTCCAAAAGATACAGACAGAGGATGACTTACAACCCCCCTACAATCCTTCCAAGCGTCACCCTTCTGGGCTTGGAAGTATATATAAAACGCCCCGAGAAGAAAGAGAAAGGCAGAGTGCAGCAAAACACACTTTGTTAAAGAGCTCTATTATTTGTTAATGACAGTGGCTCAGCCTTTACTTTTGTGTCTGTTACGTAAACTGTGATTACCAGTTTGGTTCTCCAACATTTTGAACCTGTGTTAGGCCTTTTTATAAAAATACAGAGGGCAATAAACTAGAATCTGAGAAGAGCAAAATCATTATACAGTGACTTTTGAAAGAGGTCAATATCAAAGTGTCTTTATGAAAAATGAGCTTCATCCATACATTTTATAAATATGTGTTTTTCTAGCAAGGTTGTGGAAAGTGGTTCTAAGCTTTCTGTAATAGACATGAGCCATCCCTTAATGGGATGCCAATACACTTCACAGCATATTGACACATGCTCTTACACTGGGCTAGTTTAGCAATATCAAGTCATCTGAGGGAATTTTTTTGAATGTAGTAAGAGAGTAATCTTTTGACTCTACAAAGAGGTTGGTCACCGCTAAAATTAAACCCAGGGTTTAAGCCATGTGAAGATAAAAAATCACCAAAGAATTAATTGTTGCATAATGTATTAGATTTTGTTTTTGTTTATTTACTATTCCTATGAATGGTAGCAAATAACTTTGCAATAGTTTACAAAAATAGCATTCTTAAATATATATTGATGGAATTTAAGAACAATAAAATCAAAACTGGTCTGTTTTCTAGGTTGCTCCTCGTTTATAAGAGTGTCAAAATCAAAGTTCAGATATATATACTCTTTTATTCTTCTTTTTCCTTATTTCATGGAGAATTATCCAGACTGATATGAATACATTGTAAATGTGTCTTGGATATATATATATATATATATATATATATATATATATATATATATATATTATGTAATTATTTGTCAATTTCACAAAATTCTGCATACACATATTATTTTTGATTAAGTGTGATTTATATCTTCCTATATCACTACTATTACGTATGTGATTTTTATGTTCATTTGCTGAATAATTCACAAAACTGGCAGATGTTTTTGTCTTCATTTTGTTTTCATTTTTTAGTTTAATTGATTATAATTTTTAATTTTATTTATGAATCAGTGTTCAATATTTAGTTAATTGTGGATTATTTAAATAAAATCATATATAATACAAAAGTAATAAAGTGTTGAAATACTCTCTTGATATATTTATAAATTATTTGTTTTTTTTTATTGGTTTATTTTATTTTGCCAATTTTTGGAAAAAAATATTTTTAAGTAGCTTATAAAATTTCACAAACAAATGAGGTCATCAAACAATATACAAACAGATTGAGTAGTGTGTCTACTTTGCAAATGGGATATCCACGTATATACTTAATTGGAAGTTAGTTTTCAGCTCTTTAAGGATTCAATTATCTAAACTGCATACTTAAAAATTGTTGTTTATCAGGACATATGTATTGTATTTATATATGCATATGTGTGGAATGAAAAAAAAAATAATCACAAGGCTGTTCTTTTTCGTTTATAATTATAGGGTGTGCCACAAGGCAGATGTCCTGGCACAACCTCCAAATATGTAAGACTTAACCATAGTTGAAGACTGCATACTGTACAATGTGGTCTGAATTTAAGTTTAATTTTTATGTTCAGATATGCTTATACACAATTATTTTAGAAATATTTTTTAATTAAAATGCATTTTCAAGGTAGTCCAAAACCAAAGTTTATGATGTGCATTCCTAATTTGTATTTGGCTCTTGTTGGAATGCTGCTTATTTTGCATATACAGTATTTGATTCTTAATTTTCATGCATCATTGGCCATTAGTAAGAACACACATAGTATACAGTTGTCCAGTATTGCCTCTGATTATATGAAAATAGAAAAGGTGTGCTCGTTTGTGAGATACTATTTAAAGCTGTATTTATTAAAGACATACTGTACATGAAACGTGATCTGTATGTCAGCAGATATTAATTTACTGAGTAAACAATTTTATCGTTCTTTGGTGAGGCATGAATAAAGTACATTAAGGAATTATCAGGGAATCCTTATATGTTGAACAAAGGGTCTTTCAGTGTTTTACTATCATGTACACAGATTCTGAAAGACTGTATGCTTTTAAAACATTCTGTCAAATTTAACATAAAACAGAGAACATACATTTAGTTGCCACTTTATGAGGTCCACCTGCTTGTTAATGAAAATAGACTGCTCCTCTAAACAGCCAATCATGTGGTTGCAACCTAATATACAGTATATAGAATGCAGACATGGTCAACAGGTTGTTATTACTCGGACAAATATTAGATTGGGCAAGACACATGACGTAATTGACTTTGACTGAGATTTCATTGTTATTGGCAGACATGGTGGTTCCAGCATCTCAGAAACAGCTGTCCTCCTAGCATTTCAATCAAATGCATTCTCTACAGTTCACATAGATGCAATGGACATAACATATTCAATGTGAGCAGTCCTATGGATAAAAACACCTTGTTAAAAAGAGAAGTCAGAAGAGAATGGACCAGACTTGTTCATGCTAACAGAAAGGCCAAAAAATACACAAATACCAGCTTATTATAGCAGTGGTTTGTGAAAGTCAGATCTTGAAGCAGATGGATTACAGCAGAAGAAGATCAGGTTAAGTTCCACTCCTGTGTGTTGAGAACAGTAAGATGGGTCTATAGTGGGAAAAGAGTACCAAAACTGGACAACTTCAGTATGAAAGGAGAAGTCTGCTCTGCCAAACCTTGATTTCTGCAGCATCATGAGGAAAGTAGGGACAGAATTTGCCATTAGTATTATTAGTTCATGGATTCATCTTGTCTTGCTTCAACATTACAGACTGATGTTGGTAGCAGTGTTTTCTTGGCACAAACTACCTACCGTAATCGTTGTTGATAACTTAATGCATCACTTTATACCCTTTTTAAAATGAATGCTTCGAGCAGGGATGTCACAAAACACACATCATTTTAAGCTGGTTCCATAAACAAGACAGAGTCTTCAGTTTACTCCATTGGCCTGTACTGTTCCCAGGTAACAGTCCAAGGACATTTCACAGTCAACAGTGCAAGATAACAGGATGAGGTAGAATGGAAAGGTCGCAGTATGAATGTGTTTCTAAAGGTCTGTAGTAGCTGTGTGTTGCTATCTTGTCAGCCTAGATCAAAATCCTTGGTCATATAGTGCAGCTATTGATAAACTGGTCTCTCAAGAGAATTCAGATTGTCTTGGAGGTAAGGGAAGTCCTACCTGATTGGTGTGCTTGTAAACTGGCCACCAAGCAAATATAAACTGTACTATTTACTTATCTCATTTTCTGTTAACAAATAAAGGAGTCAGTTTCTCTGAGAAAATATTTGTGATTCTTAGATATAGTATTTATTAAAGGTTTTTTTTTTAGTTTGTAAAGTTTACATTTAATATAATGTTATTATTAAACTGCCAAGAATACATTCTCTGTTGTACTGTAAATTCTACAAAATTCCGCAGCATAAATCATTTGGAAAAAATTAAATTATTATATATATACATAAACATACATACTATGTGCATATATACAAGGAGTGTTTAAAATCTTTTGAGGTCAGATCAGGCTGGGGAGCGTGCACTAGTACAGCATGTTGCCCCAGCCACCACACAATGAAACAGCTCTGGATCCTGGTTGGTGACCCCCCAGGCAAATCACTAAGTTTTCTATTGCTTTGATTGCTGTTTGGACTCTGAATCATAGGGATTGTGATGGACGGCCGGTAGCTTATCCCGGCTGACACATCCAGGACGCTAGATGGCGTCCTCCCTGTAGCCTAGAGGTGCCCCGGATTCCCGCAGGGCATCATGGAAGATGGAGTTTGGCTTCACAACCCTGCTGGGTACCCTGGGGGACACCGTGTGACGCTGCAGGGAGACAAGTGGATTTGTGTTTCCGGTATAGCCCGGAAGTACTTCCAAGTCACGAGTATGGAGGAACAGAAGTACTTCCGGGCTGAAGAAAAATGTAATTCTCCATCTGACCCGGAAGTGCTGACAAGTCACGTGAACAGAAGAGGAGAAGCACTTCTGGGTCAAGGACTATATAAAGAACTATGGGAGACCCAGCAAGCCGAGCCGGAGTTGCGAGGGAGTGTGACAGAGCGGCTGGGAGTGGAGGATTGGTTTATTGTATTGATTACTAGGAATTGTGGTGGTTGTGGTGCTTAGTGCACTTTATTGAAGAAAATAATTAAAAATTATACTTGGGGCTTTTATATGTGTGTCCTAGACATCTGTCTGTTGGGTTTCACGGGGCAACAGCGTCCCCTAGCGTCCATCTACTTACAGGATGCATCAAGTTTTCTCACTAATTTTAAGGTGCTTCCTAAATTTCTCTCAGTCTAAATTCAACACTGAATACCGTGATTCTTCATTTTGGGATTCAACATTATGGGCACATACCTTGTTTGTTAGTAATTGTTCATGAAGAATGGAGTAAACTGATCCATAACTAATCATTATCATGTCTGCTATCTGATGGACTTTTTGATTCTCCAAAGAGAGAATTTAAAACAATTTTTGAAAGAAAGTAGGCTAAGACATGTGCACCATCATCTTGATGATGGTCTCTGATGATTTAATATGTTACATGGTTTGCATATCATGAAGCAAATAGACACACTACAAGGAGATAATATGGTGACAGCCATGACAAACAAGCCTTTGTCCAAAAAACAAAATAGTCATAGTGACATTCTCAAACATCAAGATAAACTTTTTCAAAATAATGATTATAAATAAGCTAGAACAGGTTAAAATGATTGGATCATATCATATATATATAAGACTTGTTTTGGAATATTATGGAAATTCAAAATATTTTAAGTACTGACAGCCTTGGTGATCTGTGGTTATGTGTTTCTTATGGCAAAGTGAATGCAAAACAAACTGACATGGAGAAGCAAGTTACATACATACATTTCTATTTGTACCATATTACTCTCGTCTGATTATTTCCACCAGGGTTACTAAAGGGTTATGTATGGCTCAAGTCTGTTCTGCATCAATAAAGAACACAATCCCAGGGAACAATCGCCCCCTGTTGGATACACATGGTGGAAAAAATGCAAACTGCAACAGCATCTGCTGAGCATGAGGCAAATTAAAGAGGCTGTCTACATGACAAAGAACACCATTAAGAAGAAGAAAGAAAAAGAAGAAGAGCAATTGATTAGTAGACAAATGTGATGACTGATAGGCATGCAAGGCAAAGTCCAGGATACAAGATACAAGAACTCTCCAGGGATAGACAGAAATGCACACCAACAATTAAGAAAATTGTCAACTGTAGCCTTTTGTAATAACTAATTTGTAATAACTAGCAACAGGCTGATGTCCCATCTAAAGCTTTTTCCTACCTAAAGCCAAATGGTGACGGGATAGGGTCCTGTCCCCTATTATCTTGAATTGGATCAAGTGGGTTTGATAAGATATTAAGCGTTTATAGGAGCAAATTAATATTTCATTAACTAATCTTAATGTGTGCCTCTGTCAACAACACTACCTCTAAACCTTAATTTAAAACAGCCTTACTGAACTTGCATTCTATTTAATCTATTCAGGACTTTAAGTTCATATTAGTGTTCTCTGTCAAAGTGATGTGCTTTTATGGTCTCTGCAGAAACAATGTTAAGCTTGAACAGTTCAGTTCCCATGAATTGAATTGGCAGCATGTAGCACAACCTGTGAAGAAGCCATGCATTCATTGTCTCATGATCCCAACTCTGCTAAATAAATCCTGCAATTTAGAATAAAATAGAAGAATGGTAAAGTAGTAAGAGCCTACAAAAGAACTAAATGAATTCATGTTACAAAATGAATATACTGTACTGACTATGTTTAATTTTAAAATTTACACATGAAGTACAAAAAGAGGGAGATAGCAAATTAGAATAATAAAAGAGTCTAATTATTGTGCATCATAATAATTTAAATTAAGAGACAGTTTACAGTTAAAAGTTACTCACAGAGCCACACATTTTTATTTGAGTAAGTATAGGATAAAGGGTTTCTTGCCACCTACATTCATTATATTTTTTGACTTAGGAGACAAAAGATCTTTTGTTAGGAAACTACGTAATGCATGGAGTCCTATTTGGTTTTATCTAATTTCTTTTTATTCTTATAGGTGAAAAATAAAACAAAGTTAGACTCTATCATTGTGACAGGAGATGAAAGGAACTGTTACTAGTTATGTTGAACACATGTGGACAAAATTCTTCAGTTAATCAATCAACCTGTCATCACTTTTGCCTATAATGGCATTAAATAAATGCAAAAATGTTTTACTGTTTGAAGAGCCTGGTGCACCTCAGCTTCACAGGGAGGGACAGACTGTCCTGTGGTAGTCCACTAATCATTGGTATCTGCTGCCTTACTCAAAGAAGTTAGCAATTACATACTGCATATAAACCCTTAACACATATTTTTCAGAAATTACTGCATACTGACATTTCTGAAGATTGGAAGTTAGTGAACATTTTTACACATTTTTTAGAAGAAGATGTCACTGTCCATGTGTGCCAGTTTCTTCCACCGGGTCTTCAATTCCATGTAGTAGCGGTACATTTCGGTGTCTTGTATGTCTGTAGTACTATTATGTTTTACCGTGTTAGCCATTATGAATGTAGTGAGAAGTGAAGTAAAATGACACCTTTTATTGGCTAATAAAAAAGATTACAATATGCAAGCTTTCGAGGCAACTCAGGCCCCTTCTTCAGGCAAGATGTAATTGAACTCTCTCTCATTCTCTTCATTTATCAACCTCTCAAAGTACTCTTTCCATCTGCTCAACACACCCTACTTGCTTGTGAGTATGTTTCCATCTTTATACTTTATCACCCTAACCTGCTGCACATCTTTCCCAGGTCGGTCCCTCTGTCTAGCCAGTTGGTACAGGTCCTTTACTCACTCCCTAGTGTCCAACCTCTCATACAACACATCATACTCCTTTTCTTTAGCCGTCGCCACCTCATTCGTCACCTTATGCCTTATCTCCTTGTACGTCTGTCTATTTTCTGCATCTCTCTGACTATCCCACTTCTTTTGCGCCTTCCTCTTCCTTTGTATACTCTTCTGTACTTCCCCATTCCACCACGTTTACTTTTTCTCTGTCCAGATGTCATGCCAAGCACTCTTCTTGCTGTCACTCTTACTACTTCTGCTGTAGTTGCCCAGCTGTCACTGCCACCAAGTGCCTCCCTAAACTCAACATTGCAGTCTTCCTTTTTTAACTTCCACCATTTGATCCTTGGCCCTGCTTGCTCTCCTCCTGTTCTTGATCTCCAACTTCATCCTACAGACCACCATCCTATGCAGCCTAACTACAATTTCTCCTCTCACTACTTTGCAATCTTCAATCTCCTTCAGATTGACTTTTCTGCATAGGATGTAATCTAACTGTGCGTATCTTCCTCCACTCTTGTACATCACCCTATGTTCCTCCCTCTTCTTAAAATATGTATTCACCACAGCCATGTCCATCCTTTTTGCAAAATCCACTATCATCTGACCTTCTTCATTCCTCTCCTTGACACCATACCTACCCATCACCTTCTCGTATCCTCTGTTCCCTTCACCAACATGTTCACTCACTCACTCCAGAAATTTTCTTTCTGATTCATCACACACCTAACCTGCGGGACATATGCACTAACAACATTCATCATCACACCTCCAATTTCTAGCTTCACAATCATTACTCTGTCTGACACTTTTTTCACCTCCAAAACACTCTTGACATACTGTTCCTTCAGAAGAACCTCTACACCATTCCTCCTCCCATCCACACCATGAACAATTTGAATCCAGCTTCGATCCACCTGGTCTTACTCCCCTTCCATTTAGTCTCTTGTATACACAATATATCAATCTTCCTTCTTTCCATTATATCAGCTATCTGTCTCCACTTCATACTGCCAACATTCAAAGCTCCTACCCTTAGTTCCACTCTCTTTACCTTCCTCCTCTGCCCCTGCCTCCAGGCATGTCTCCCACCTTTTCTTCTTGTTCTTCAGACAACAGTAGCCCAATTTTCTAATTTTCCAACTGCACAGTACTTAAATTGATTTTAAGTGGATTTTCATAAAAAGGTCACTAGGTTCTCAAGCTAAGCCATCATTTTAGAGAGAGAGAGAAGAGTCCTCTATTTTGTCAGTAATTGGTTCTATCAATGAGGAATGTTGTGCAAACATGAAGCATGTCAAATGTAACTTATGTATGTTTGTTTTCCTTTATTCACATTTTACATGAATTGCCATGTATTCATAATGACATCAGCCACATTTAAAGAACTGCAGATGCATATATTGATAAATTTATCCTACCAACAACAACAACCACTAAATAATAGGTAAGTAGGAGTGTTGCTTTAATGCTTTTGAGGATGACCTAGGCCTTTATGACTATGCATAAATTAAACAAGTTCCTTCCCTAGTATCCATCCCTACAACTGGGTCTGTATCGAAGGAGTAACAGTTCATAGGAGTGACATAACAAAGGAGTGAAACCTCAGATATAAATTTCAAAGGAGTGACAACCATCCAACCAGTCATCCAAGTGGTAGGTGAGGTGACAACGATTTTTATGGCGACCGTACTTTCAGTTGTGTGTGGTACGTGAGGCAACAACGATTTTTTTGGCGAGTGTACTTTCAGTTGTGTGTGGTAGGTGAATGTCACTCCTTTAATACGGTATTTATGTCACCCCTTTGTTATGTCACTCCTATGAAGTGTCACTGCTTTGAATGGGACCGCTACAACCTAATAATAAATTAAAAAGACCTTAGGTATGACGATTTGTAAAAGTTTAGTGTGGATCTTTCAATGATCTGACTTTCATCCCATGGGTCTACCTGCTCTCCTTTATGAGGTTTGTGTTGGTCTTAATATGTTTTAGAATGCTTCAGAAGGAATTATGCAAACTTTGTCAGTTTATAAGATGTCTTAGGAACATGTTTGCAGTTTCCAGTCACTCTTTGTATAGTTTTTCAGAGGCTTGACCCTATTAGTTTTGGGCATTGTTCATTTAAAGGAGAGGTAGATGAAGTTGACGGGTTGGTCACCCTTTACTGCATTACTAAGAACTAAGAACAATATAGATGAGAACCCATTCAGTCCAACATAGCTCATAAATCCCTATCCATTTAACATTTTCAAAGTATTATTGAATTAAGATTTAAAAGTCTCCAGAATAATAATGTCTTGGTAGATTTTTACACATTTAAGTTTCTTTATGTGAAGAAAAATGTTTTAATGTTTGTGTAACCGTCCTCCTTCAGTACCTGTGTTCTTGTTGAAGAACTGATTTAGCATAACAGCTGGCATTCACCCCACAGTACTAATTTCCATAATAATTTTGAAAATTTCCATAATGAGACCTCTAAACCTATTTTATTTAAACTGAAAAGACTTGGCTCCTTCAACCTTTCCTCCTGGATCATACTCCTCAGTCTAGTTAGTCTGACCTCTGCAGACCATGTTGTTAGAAATGAGCTACACTTCTTCTTGTTGCTCCAGAATTTGTGTAATTTGGTGTTTTGGATCAAACGTACTGTTCTTTGTCACTATGCTCACTCTACAGAGAAAGTGAAAATTTTCCATGTTTAAGTGCTTTCTTAATTGTTATTATTTCAATCACTGTGCACTTAAATACAGAAATATAATTAAAATGATTTGGTGAACTGATATGTTTCAGCCAGTGTCACTTCTCTGGCTCAAGTATAGTTCATTGATCATTTAATCTTTGGGTTGTTTTTCAAATACTGTTTTTAAATCTTGTTTGATTTTGCATTGTCTGTGCTATTTTTATGTAATACTATGTTATTTGCTATTAATTTAGTGTTTTGCAATATATGAATATCCCTGTATATAAGAATATATGCAGTCTTATTTGTTATCTGCCCTTCCTCCTACATGTGAAGTCTAAAAAGGCAGGGCCACCCAATCATGGTGCTGGAGTACTGGCTCATATAGTATTTAGGGTTCAGCACTGTTGATTTTAAGTCATGTATTTTGCTGGTGATTTTATTAATGATTGGATTTACTGACTTTTTAAACTCTGCTTAGATTTGATGGTATTTTATTTGGATTTGTTTACTTGTAGGTTTTTGCCTTTAAAGCAAAATCTGTATGTTGTTCTTTACTTATTTTTGTTTTCTTCTTTTGAATTCTTTTCTAATAAATTCTTTAAATGTAAAAAATTTTGTTTTGGACCAGAAGTTTAACAGCTTTCATTTCCTTTTGGTAGGCATTTTATATTCAGATTTTAAAGGCCTTAGTGTCATTTTTGGGCACATTTTAGATTGGAGGCCTTCTGTTTGAGTTTGGGGCTAGGCTGCCTGGGCTGAGGCCTATCCAGTGTGCCCAGACTTTCATGGAGGGCAGGTCTGAATTTTGTTGTTTTTTGAAGCCTGTGCTCTTTTTTGAGCTTTGTTGTGGCAGGAATCACAACATGATCAAAAGACTAGGGTATACTCGTAGTTAAAATCATGCACATCATTTTGAAAACAATAAAAATATCATTAACCTTTTGTCTTCCACGCTTTGTATGCTTGTGAGCCTAACTAAACGGCTAATCAATCATACCTATTTCTTAGTCTTTATGGTTCTTGGACAAAATTGCTTGTAACTTTGTAGTGTGAGCTACTGGATGCATCTAACAAAAATTAACAAAGGAGCACATTTTTCATCCAAAAATGCCTTGATACAACCTTTCCCAGATCAAAGTGCTTTGATTCATCCAGCATTTCATTCTTATGTAATATTTTCACTATATGGTGTTTTTTTTTCTTTTTACTTAGCAAATGTTTAGCCTTTCACTGGCAGACTGTAAGATGATAGTTTTATACCTTAATTCATTAGTCAGTTCATATTGTAAAACAACTTAATCATCCACAGTTATAAAGCAGGGAAAAATCTAGTGAACCTCCATGAATAACATAACATTTTAAAACTTGTTAACCAATTCAAGATCCCAGGGGACTGGAGCCCATCCTGGCAGCCATGCCTCCAAGGCAAGAAGCAAACAGGGACAGGGCATCAGTCCATGGTATGGTCCACTCATGCACACAACCACACTCAAGCAAAACCAGTTTCTAGTTGTAATTAATTATTTAAACCCATTCATAACTGTTTTAAGAATACATTTTAAGTCAGAAAGAAAGTGCCACTGATCTTAACTTCAATAAAAATTATACATTTAAAACATATGGCATTTAATTTATTTAAGATTTTAAAATGTGTTAGGTAAAAAGAACAACTTGGCAATAAAAGAATTAGAGTAAATGATTTAGCAGGATTTCTAAAAATAAACCATTAACTCATCCTGCTAGAAAGAACATAATATATTAAACTTTTACTTATTACAATTTTAACATTGCTACAAGAATACTGCTTCGAGATTTAAAACAGATTTGCGTCAGTCACGGACATAGTAGAGATTACCTGTATTCGACATTTGCAGCTGCCTAGTTAACTGACCTTAGCGTGACTTGCCAGATTAAAGCTTAAATTATGAAAGCACAGCCTGTGGCAACAGATTTATTACCTCACTAAACATCACTTTCTGTGCAGATTGATCAGATCTGAAGAAAGTAGCCCTTAAGTACACAGCAGATTAAAAACGGTGAAAGCCTAAACTACTTATGTTTAGATCATTGCTTGTGCAGGTGCACATATCAATGGCAGTGCCCTGAGATCTATGTTAAATAGCTTTTCTCAGAAATGACATTTTGAACTTGGTTAGCACACTGTAGACATTGCACTTCATAATGATACCATAAAAGATGACTTAATTACAGCATTATTGGCAAAGTGCTAATGTTTTAGTTTAAAGGTTATATTACAAAGCAAAGACTAAAATTTCTACTTTAGTTTTAACTTAAAAATCAATAAAATGTAAAACTCTTAACAGAATATTACATTTCATTCAGATTTAGATCAGTGATCTTTAAAAAAAAACAGATTTTTTCATTAAATACATTTATTACTTCAATATTTGTTTTTTTGTAACATACATATACTGTATGCATACTAAGTAATGAAATATCTAGTATAACAAAAAACTGTGAAACAAATTAAAGCAAAATATTATTTTATTAGTTAGTGATTTCTTGTTATTATAATAAATAAATATTCTTATATATAATTTGATACTATCTGTATATATGGTGTTCACGTCAATACCCCGTATGTATGATGTCTGCGTCAATACCTCGACTCAATACAAGTTAGAACCATGCAATGGGACTCTGCCTCTGTAGTTAGAACATAACGTGGCAAACACGGACACAGTATTGCATGATTGGCTAAGAATGTTCGAAAGCTTCAGTGACGCCACTGGACGGCTGAGTATAGTAAGTCGGTGTTGGTTCAAGCAGATAACAGTAAGTTCGGTTGGTTTTTGGAACGTTGGTTTGGTGGGGCGTACTTTCCAGGACTAACGTCGTAGACTGACTTAAACCCTTCCACAGCTCCGGAACTGTAAGTAATTTACAATGTATCTTCATTTGCTTGGTACGTCGAAATCTAAATTTGGGCAGCTCAGTTTTGGCATCTGTCCTTCTGACATCTATTGGCAAACTTGGTAATGATGGCTGGGTATTAACAACGGTCATTGTTTAAATTTTAGCTGATCTCAGATCTAAAATGACCACGCCAACATAATTATTACTCCGACTCTGATCAGAGTCGTAAAATACGGTTTGTTTTAAAAATTTGTTTGCCGGAAAAAATCAAATAAGGTGCGCCAAAGAGCTGAATTCACATCTCACAGCCCCGTTTAAACAGGAAGCTCTTTATTACATTGGCCGAAAAAGTCTATTTTAAGCATAAATCAGTGCCATGATAACAAAATCATTTCAAGGACTTGAAAAAACAAATAATTATTTGCAGAGAAAGAATGGATTTCACAAACGTAGAATTTGTAGCCCGATTCGATCGGGCTCCCAGTCGCTAGTGTTATTATAATAAAATAAATAGTCAAGTCACAAGGCATCCCCAAAAGCATTCAACACATATGACAATGCCAACAAAGCAACCTTGGGTTGTAACAGCATACTGGAGAGACAAGGATCAGGATGAATTATAATTATTAGTATATGGAGAGAATTTAACACTTCCTTAAATTACACTTGAGTGAATTCTGTTAACAAAATATTCAGATGGTGCAAGGGTATAACTTCTTCCTCACGGATCTAGCATCTTCTTTTCAAATCCCACACCCAGATGTACCTGTACCTTTAAACCATTTTTTGTTCCCAAAAGACATGAAAGTTCCAGAAAGAACTGCTTATTTATTTAGACCTGTAAGAGGCTACATTCAGCAAATAACAATGAATAGATGGAAACAGATTTGTGAAATATCAATAGCTCATGATTTTAAAGGGCTCATACTGCATACAATAACACAGGCCAAGTCCAGATTTTCTTAATTTGTTAAGTGTTCTGCTAGGTAGCCTACCATACATTGAGGAATTCAGTATTTTTCTACAAATTAGGAAGTTTATCAAAGCACAAAGATCCAACTTCATTTGCAGAGAACCCTGCAAAATGGTGTTTTGTCAATCAACAGTTACATGAGGAACCACACAACCCAGTAAAGAACTATATAATGCCATTAAAGAAACAGTATTTTTATGAGTGTGTGTGGAGTTTTCAAGTTCTCCCAGTATCTGCATGAGTTTTAGTCCTATACCTTATAAGATGTGCAGACATCTGTCAATTTGGCCTCTTTGTGAATGACAGAGTCTGTTGAGTGGGCCAGGGTCTTATACCCTCTGCTTCCAAGACAGATGCTGGTATCTGGTTCTATAAATTCTGTTATTGTCAGAAAGAATCCTACTCCATTGGGTCTTTGAGCAAGGCCCTTAACCTGACAATTGCTCCAGGGGTGCAGTCCAAAGGACAACCCTGCGCTCTGATCCCCATAGGCCATGTGAAGATCCTCAAGGTTTAATACATGTACCAAATAAGTCTGTGCTCCATAAGTGATGTAATAAGCCTTTGTGAAACCTGGTGGTGACGTCTTGGGGGCCCATGATTTCAGCACTTAAACTTGACCATTTCTGGTATTGAAAAGTTGTCATAAGTTTTGTTGAATTGCTGAACTACTAGTTACTGAATTTCTACCTGAAATGTAATGGAAACTCTATTGAGCCCTTTGTTTTTCTTTCATTAAAGATTTAGTGAAGGATTAGGACTCTTTTGATAATTCATGAAAATTATATGAAAAATCTTTAGCCATTGTGGCTTAAAAATGTAAAACATTTACTTCAGTGGTACATTATTCTAGGACTTAAATAAGTAAAGTGTTTAATGTACATTAAATATTAGTAGTAAAAAATGTATACATTTAGACCCCAAATCTTGATAAATATCAAGGAGATTATTTATTAGTTGGAAGCAAAAAAAAACTTAAACTCCTACTCTATACAGGGTATTAAGGATGTACACCAACATGCACAATGAACAAACTTTAATCACTAACTATGCAGGGGTATTAAGAAGTCAAAATATTTTTAGGCCACTCTGTGCAGGTGGCATCTTAAATTATTTTATACAAAAATGCAAAATCCCATACTATGGATATGCCAAGTATGTTTTTCAGAATGTTTGGCATTAAAAGCCATAATTGGGAGCCATTTACTGAGAGCAGACTTTCCTTTTGCTTTTTGCAGTGGTCCCCCCACCTCATACTATCATTCCATGGATATTTTCAGGCCACAACTCGGTATAAATGGAAAAACACTGAAGTCTAAAATTTAGTAAAAAAATATATTAGTGGATGTAGCACTCAATATGTAACTACAGTGTATCTGACATTTTTATGCATAGTGAGTGTTTTGTATTGAATCAACACTTTGACACTAACAACATAAAAAGAAAGGAAAATATACACATTTCATTTGGGTTGTAACAATTTCAAAATGTACAGTGTAAGCATTTAATTTATGCTTGCAATTTTAACATGATTTTACCAAAGTCAGTTTACAGTTCCACTGCATGTTGGTAGATGCCTCTCTATAAATAGCTGTACTGCCAAAAGGGCCCCATTCACACTTCCTGTTTTTTTATTTCTTTTTAGCAGAATAAGTGATGACTTAAGTATATTTACGTTGTACAGCAGCATATTGAAAGGCATAAACTGCAAACAAAAATAGCCATAACTTAGTTTCCACTTACTCAAATAACATAGTGCAAAGAACACAGTAAGCTGATGGTATAAAAACAGATGAAGCGTCAGGTCTTATTAAACAGCATCACACCACAAACTTGTTTAGCCACCACTTGAAAATGGCCGATTGTCTTCTGAAGGCCGAGACTTTACCCCACCCCTTTTTTGTGGAACTACTACTCCACCAAAATGGGAATCAGCATTTGTTAGGGTAAATACTCAACTGACTGACTAAAATCAATGACTGGTCATTATGCTATAGACCATGACTATGCAAAACACACCCCACAAAATCACCTGCTAGGAATAAGAAATACATTTTGATTTTTTTCAGTCATGTGCTATGGCTTTTCAATAAATGTTCAGAGTAAGACTTTTCATTTTTATTAAAGAAACAAAAAATCATTTGGATGTGATACTTGGCAAACTACTGGTAAGTACTATTTTATTAAATTACGTATAACATTAGGTGAGTGTTGATGCACTTGTTAGTGCTGTTGCACCACAGTCCCAGAATTTTTGGTTCAAGTCCAGGCTTAGTCAATGTCTGTATTACGTTGGAATGTCCTCCCTCTGTCTGTATAGGCTTCTTCTCCAGGTGTTTTGATTTTCCTTCCACATTTCAAACACACAAATGTAAAGTGCACTGCTGATACTGTTAATGTATTTTATGTATTGGACTGGTATAATATCCTGCATTGGCCTGTGCCTTATAGTATTCTAGATGTTTCCATAATAGTTTCTATTACCACAAACTGGACAAGCAGCTTGAAGTGATGGATGGATGGATGGATATATAATTTAAATGCACTGCAACTTATGTAAAGTAAATCTTACACTTCAAAACAACTATACAAAAACTAAAGTTTGCATTAGTTTCAAAGCTTGGAACTTTTTGCAGTTTTCAACTATACCATTTATTAGAATTACACATCTATAATTAATACAATATTCTGTATATTTTACAAAATTCGAAAAAGGTTTGTGAATAAAACAGAGTTAAAGCCTCATGTCATTTTATGTAATTTATTACAATATTATACAATAAAAGTTTCAGGATTATTATTTATAAATTTGAATTATTAGTAAAGTTAATTAAATTAACTCTTAAACAGAGTTTAAGTTTTTTTATTTATGTAAAATAGTTTAAAAAAACATTAATGGCCATGTAATGTACCACTTACTGAAACGTGGATGGAAAATTTGAGACCAACAATGGATGATGATTGCATTTCTGAATGACTTTAGTTGGACATGTGGCAGCAGTACCAAGAATCAATGGTTGATGCAGATGTTTTATGTCTTGAGATATAAAGAAAGATGACCAGTAAAGAGAACTGGAAAGTCAGTTTGACAAAGATGTGTTGCTGCAACATGACGCATGGAGAAGCAGGTAAGGTAAAAATACCACAAACATTAAATGGCAGCAAGCTGAGCTAAAGTATATAGTGCAGCGCTAGAACAAATAATATAGCATGAAGAAAAGAAAAAAAGATATGCTAACAAAAAGTTATACTTAATCTTGCAATCTGTTGGTGAGCTAAGCTCAGTAGCCACTATATGCACTGAGCAAAATGCCTGAGGCCACTCTACCCCCACCTACCCACCACTGTACATTTGCAATGGTGGTTTTTATGTCCAATAAACATCTCAGAATGTTTTATTTTCCTCCATAATTAAAGCAAAAAGTTTACAGTTATCTTCACAGACTATTTCCAACTTCATCAGAGACAGCAGTAAAAATTAGGAGACCCCAAAAACCTCAGTGAATTACAGATTATATTTAACTGTAGCCCAGCAGTGATATGGAACATTTTACAAAGATTTATCTTGGCACATCTTGTTTTCAAGCAGTTAACTGGATTACCAAAATGTTCAACAGTATTATACCCAAGGTAAAAAGTAGGCGGTTTGCCCTAAAAATGACAGTTCAACTAGTGTAAACAGGACCACAAGACAAAGCAGAGAGAACCAAAAAAAAAAAAGCCAAAAATATTTTTTCAAAAATGTTTGAAGCCAGAGGGTGATGTAAACTCATCCAATATGAAAGACAAAAATTCTAAAACAAAAGAACACAGAAAAAGTCAAAACTATTACTGAAGAAATAAAAATGCCTAACTGAAAACACAGATCACACTGATAGAGATTAGTATGGGAATCCAAATATTTAGATGCTGAAAACAGTGCACTGCCATGATGTGTTTGTGCTGAAATGATATCAGCCATCAACAATAAACAGCATGGCAGCATCTAATAAGATGCATTATAAATGAGATCACCATACCAAAACATTATGACATTGTGAAAACATTATAACAATAAAATAAACAATTATTTCAACACATACAAATTAGAATTGGACAACAGTCAATCATGATAAACAAAATGTGTGTAATGCATGCTGTTAAAATTTTACAAAATAAAGTTTTGCAGTACCTCATTGAACTAGCACTTGTTTTCAAGGGTAGAATGTACTGCAAGTTATTATGTATCCATGATTCTTCATCAGCCATCAATAAAACATTTTTTCAGAATAGCCTTTACCCAACAGACTATCAAAGGTTATGTTGGCAACAACTGGAACAAGGCAGATCTCTACCCTAAGCCGGGTACCTTCCATCTTAGAGCACACTCATTCATTCACTCACACAACAACAACAACATTTATTTATGTAGCATGTTTTCATACAAATGATGTAGCTCAAAGTGCTTTACAAGATGAAGAAAGAAAAAAGAAAAATATAAAAATAAGCTTAGGCAATACTAAGTAACAAAGAATAAAGTAAGGTCCGATGGCCAGGGAGGACAGAAAAAACAAAAAAAAAAAAAAAAACAAAACTCCAGAGGGCTGGAGAACACAAAAAAAACAAAATCTGCAGGGGTTCCGATGCCACGAGACCGCCTGGCCCCAACTAGGATTTCTACCTAACATATATGATCTAAATCAGTCCTTCATGTGGAAGAATCAGACAATGATGGTCATGTGGACCTCTGGCCTTCAATCCATCAATGTGGGGATTGCATAGTGCTTTGATCAGGTGGTGGTGGCACAGATCGCCACCACAGAATACCGGAGAAAGAACAGCAGAGAAAGTAAGGGCCATGAAAAAAAAAAGATAATTAAATGCATATACAGTACATCAGGGTTACACTTAAATGAAGCTATGAGAAAGCCATGTTAAAATAATGTCTTTTAGCAGTTTTTTAAAATGCTCCACCGTATTAGCCTGGCGAATTTCTAACGGTAAAATATTCCAGATTTTAGGTGCATAACAGCAAAAGGCTGTCTCACCACTTCTTTTAAGTTTAGCTCTTGGGATTTAGCAGATACTCATTTGAACATCTAAGGTTGCAATTTGGTGTGTAAGGTAAGAGGCATTCTGAAACACAGGATGGTGTGAAATTATTTAAGGCTTTGTAAACCATAAGCAGTATTTTAAAGTCAATTCTAAATGACACAGGTAACCAATGTAGTGACATCAAAACTGGAGACATGTGCTTGGATTTTCTTTTCCTAGCTAAAATTCTGGCAGCTGCATTCTGCATTAGTTGCAATCGATTGATGTCTTTTTTGGGTAGTCCTGAGAGGAGTGTGTTACAGTAATCTAGTCCACTGAAAACAAAAGCGTGAACTAATTTTTCAGCAAAGTTATAAGAGATCTAACTTTTGCTATATTTTACACAAATACACACACACAACAACAGAACAATTCAGAGAGACTGATAACCATGAACTCATATTTGTGGACTGTGAGAAAAAAGAGAGTTCCATTTTTTTTTTTTAAAGTTCTTCAATTTTTCTTACAAAGCCACCTGGACATCACTGGAAAGCCAAGACCTCAGCTGTAGCCCAGAAGTTCACCTATGTTCCTGTTGTACCAGAGAGTCTTGTTTTGCCGATGCTGATGTGCTGCCTTCAAAGCTAGCTATTTGTGTCAAAGTTAAATCAGCACTACAGGTCAAGCTCTGAATGAATGCTTTGTCATCTGCTGCTTGGTTTAAGGTTTTTGTAATTGTGTTTCTAGACTAGCATTAGTCAAACACAAAAACAAAGCAGCCTAGCTTTCAGAGAGTGTGGACCCCCTGCAATATAAGTTGAATTTTTAATAGGAATGTTTTAGAAAATGCTGCCCTCTGTTGGTCTCCAACTATATACACTATAAATTAAGCACCTGTTAAAATGCAACACCTGCAAAGAAAAGCAATGCTACAATAAAAAAAAAGCTATTATTGAGGATTTGAACATTTACCTGCCGTGCTATCAGCGTTCAGTTAAAATCAGTTTAGGAATCATTAAATGTAGTTAAGCACAAATAGCCGTAATTTTAAGGAATGTAACAGCAGCTTTGGCACTGCAACTATCTTCCACTATAATTAGCTGTTCTTTTACTAGACTGTACTGCTTAGCATGTTTTTGTCATCTCCTACAATTAGCTCCATTCAGAACCACTGCCAACATTGCCAGGTGGTCCAGCATGAACAAAGAAAAACAGGGAAGTGTTTGATAGAGACCCATTCTGGTGTTTATAAGATCAGGTTCCAACTCTGTAGAGTGAATGACAGCCACCATCCATTGTTTCTCTGCAGCAATGAACACAAACTATAGGACTTTATCTACTTTTGTGATCTAATACATGACAAGTGCTTGGCTTTCTAGATTTCTATTTCTTCTTTTATAAAGATTAAAAGTAATCATCAATGTCAGTTTGATTGTATACTCACAGTGGATTTCAACACAGTAAAAGTGTTAGAAAACTAATGAAGATGTCAAATTTCATGAAAGGTAATGAGAGAAGTGTCCTCTGCCTCACCCCTGCTGCTGTGAATGCACACATGGGCACATAAAGGCAATTCATGAGATTATTTCAACAGTTGCTTACAGTATTTTGGAAAATAGTAATAAAAGTAACAGCCTCTAGGCAGCTGGTGAATTACAGTATTTGAGGTAAAAGAAAAGCAGATAAAATACATCTTACTTTTAGCATATTTGTTATAATGGTGTGCAGTATACTGATACTAATGTACAGAGTTTATAGCATATTTAAATATTACCAGAGCTTTAATATATAACAATCAATAATGCTACTTTCTCAATCTAAGGAAGAACATTATAAATGCAAATTGAATACAAGAGATGATGTTTTTGTGCACTGTGCCTGATGGTTTAGTTATAGTTCTGCATCCTGCATATTGCTAAGTCGACCATTCCTCTTTCTCCAATATCTGCATATTGGTCCACTGCCCAACTACGCCTTTGCCTCAGATATCTCTTTGTGGTCCATGTGGCTTTTGGACTTCTGTTCCGGAATAAACTGCCAGATGGCAGCTGCAATCCAAATGGCCTGCATTAAATCAGTGCTAGTATGACTGTTTTCAATGGTATCACAGGATGTTTCTCTACAGAGGCTATAAAAGCATACACGCACACTAGGGTGTGTTGCTGCTGGTTCAATGCCACATATCTGTTTCATTTTCTATACCTTCTTAAATTAATCTGCCTACTGACAACCTTAAATAAGGTATTCTTGAGAAGGAGAAAGAGGTTCCTTTACTAAATATCTATAGAAGTACATGTAACATACATGCTATACATTTTAAAAACCAGTATGTGGCATATGTAGAGAAAACCTGAACCATAGGCACCAGTTGCTGGAGCTGTTACGCAGTTTTAAACTAAAAAAATGTGAATTAACTGTAAGATGACTGACAGAGGGATTCACAAAACAATTCAATAAACTCATTATATATTTTTTGGCTTATGCAGATTTAACTGAGTAGTTGAACTGCGTCAGCTCAATTCAGTTGAATGTCTTTAAGTTACAGTGATCCCTCGCTATATCGTGCTTCGACTTCTGCGGCTTCAATCCATCACGGATTTTAAAAGTAAGCATATCTAAATATATATCATGGATTTTTCACTGGTTCGCGGATTTCTGCGGACAATGGGTCTTTTAATTTATGGTACATGCTTCCTCAGTTGGTTTGCCCAGTTGATTTCATACAAGGGACACTATTGGCGGATGGCTGAGAAGCTACCCAATCAGAGCACATATTACGTATTAAATAAAACTCCTCAATGATATATGATATGCTTCCCGCGTGGTGCTTCGCATACTTAAAAGCTCTAACAGCACCTATTGATTTTTGATTGTTTGCTTTTCTCTGTCTCTTTTACTCTCTCTGACATTCTCTGCTCCTGAATGAGGGGGTGTGAGCAGAGGGGCTGTTTGCACAGAGGCTGTTTGCCTAGAGCATTGCTCCCTTCCTTGCGGCCGCTATATCGTGGTGCTTTGCATACTTAAAAGCCCAACAGCACGTATTGATTTTTGATTGTTTGCTTTACTCTCTCTCTGTCATTCTCTGCTCTTGACGCACACTCCTTTGAAAAGGAAGATATGTTTGCGTTCTTTTAATTGTAAGAAAGAACTGTCATCTCTGTCTTGTCATGGAGCACAGTTTACACTTTTGACTAAAGGGTGTTATTTCATGTCTAGAGGGCTCTAATAATGTTAAAAAACATATTTAGAAGGTTGTAAATAGGTTTTCTATGCTCTAACTGCGAAAATATTAGATTTATAAATAAAGAATCCTACTTTGTGGAAATTCATTTATCGCGGTAGAGTCTAGAACGGATTAACTGCAAAAAACGAGGGTTTACTGTAGTACAGATCAATGAAATGTAACTGCAGTTTTAATGTTGTAGAAGCATTAAATCTAATGTGAAAATTAACCCTTGTGGCAGATGACCAGGGACCTTGCCCCACTGGGACGCTTGGAGCAGGGAAGGACCGGGAGAGGGGCAATATCTCATCTGGGTGCAAAAGGGCAGTCCCCCTGGATTTCATTAGGGGCCACAGATACGGAGCTGGGGAGCTCAACCCTGTGAGGACCTGTGGCCACCACCAGTGGGCGCCTGGATGGTCCTAGAGATCTGGAGAACAGCACTTCCACTACACTAGGAAGTGCTGCCGAAACAGGAACTCTGTATGCCCGGAGTGCTTCCGGGTGCAGGGGCAGCAATTCCGCCACACTTGGGAGTGCTGCCAGAAGACCATCTCGGAGCACCTGAAGCACATCCGGAGCATTATAAAAGGGGCCGCCTCACTCCATTCGAGGAGTCGGGTGTAAAAGGATGGAGCTTACGAGGAGGAGTGTAGGAGGCTGAAGAGTAGAGAAAAGGACTAGGTTTGTGATCTGTGCACGGTATTGTGTGTGGTGAATAATAAATGGTGTGTTTTTGTACATCAGGAGTCCATGTCTGTCTGTGCCGAGGCTGATCTCTTACACCCTTTAAACTCAGCCTCATTTATGTCAGTTTCCTGGTACTTTGATTTAACTGGCTATATCTTCTTCATCATTCGCTCAGTATCCATTTTATACCCTTCAAACATGAAGATCCGACATTTCTCTTTCAGAATTTTTGTACCTGGAGAATTAGTTATGTTGAACACATATGTTGTGGCAGAATAAGTTGCAAAATTCAGTAATACTTTAACCAAAAATGCATTTTTAATATTATTCTTATTTACATGGGTTTTGGAATAAGCTTCCGAACACTATAAAAGTGTCAGCAGGGCTTGGGGCACCTCCTTTGAGAGAAAACTAAGTGACAGGGATCAGGGTCAATTAACAGTGCGTGGAAAAAAAGGGAGGGGGTAGTCGGAAGTAGTAGTTGTTGCTGGAGTGAGACGAAGGCAACATCAGATTGAGAAGGGAGTGAACAGTTAAAGAGCAGGCAAGAGGTAGATAGGAAGAAGGCAAATTATTTGTATTATTTTGGAGGTGTCCCCGTGACTCAGACAATGGGAAGCGGTAGGGCACCATTTAAATCGCAGCATAACAAATAAAAAGCCAGTCGACATTTGGAAGACTTCCCTGGACAAGTGGCTCCTAAGCGTGTTTTATTTGATGGAACATATATATATATATATATATATATATATATATATATATATATATATATATATATATATATATATATATATATAT
>JANRMT010062835.1:43619169-43630039 GCA_026402145.1 Polypterus bichir lapradei
TATATATATATATATATATATATATATATATATATATATATATATATTTATATATATACATACACACACACAATGCGCAATACAGAAACTGGAAACATATGGAATGGAATGGTGGAAGATGGAATGTGGTGTTATTTGAAAGTCGAAACATCCCTCTCATTTAGTAGATAATAGAATACTTGTCAAATTGTACAGAATTAAAAAAGGACATTCAAGAAAGCCATGGGGATAGATATTGCAATGTGGTGTGGGGTAGGCATTTTAATGACAAAACACTGTACTTTAATCATCGCAGTGAGGAAACAAATGTTTTTTTGCATTTTTTTAAAATTTTGCATTATGGTTCAGTCTCTCCAGTGGGTCAAAAGTAATGTGGCGGAGTTTAAAGAGTAAATATAAACCAGCATAGTACAGCAGAAGGATGAATAAACAAGCAATAAGTTAATTAATATATACACACCTGCATACATAAATAAAAGAAACATGCAACAATTAGAGAAACAACTGAACTGAACATTACTCAGAGATCAGATGAAGATGATTACTGTGGAATCTCAAATTTGTGACCTTCCAAATTATATTCATTTCATTTTTGGGGACATGAGTAACAATAGCTTCACTGATTTATTTTCATTATCATTATTCAGGTGACACCATTTTCTGTGTTATTATCGTCAACATTTTACGACTATCTTTGCATGGATGCTGAGGGTCATGTGGCATGGAGAGTACCTGAAATACCTTATCATCAAATTCCACCTACAGAAAATGGCAGCACGCAGTTACTTGTTATCTGAGCACTGGATCAGCCTAGCAAAACAGATTCTAAACAAAATGCTTGATAAGAATGGTACTGTTTAAAAAAAACCAAACAAATTAGTTTATTTCTTTGACTGATTTGCACTCTTGGCTTTGACATTTTGTCTGGTTTGCTTCTCTTGATACAGTACCTAGACCACAGTCTGTTATTAGACTGGATTTCTGCCAGTGTCATTTGATCTTTATATCTCTTGGTCTTTTTCCTTCAAAGTTAAGAGAAAATTCCCTCAAACACCTGCCCACCCTATAACTGCATATACAGTTGTGCTTGAAAGTTTGTGAACCCTTTAGAATTTTCTATATTTCTGCATAAATATGACCTAAAGATTCATCAGATTTTCACTCAAGTCCTAAACGTAGATAAAGGATCACTCCAAGAGCAAGGCGTGTAATAGTTTGCGAGTTCACAAAGGACCCCAAGGTAACTTCTAAGCAACTGAAGGCCTCTCTCACATTGGTTAATGTTCATGTTCAAAAGTCCACCATCAGGAGAACACTGAACAACAATGGTGTGCATGGCAGAGTTGCAAGGAGAAAGCCACTGCTCTCCAAAAAAATATTGCTGCTCGTCTGCAGTTTGCTAAAGATCACGTGGTCAAACCAGAAGGCTATTGGAAGAATGTTTTGTGGACGGATGAGACCAAAATAGAACTTTTTGGTTTAAATGAAAAGCGTTATGTTTGGAGAAAGGAAAACACTGCATTCCAGCATAAGAACCTTATCCCATCTGTGAAACATGATGGTGGTAGTATCATGGTTTGGGCCTGTTTTGCTGCATCTGGGCCAGGACGGCTTACCTTCATTGATGGAACAATGAATTCTGAATTATATCAGAGAATTCTAAAGGAAAATGTCTGGACATCTGTCCATGAACTGAATCTCAAGAGAAGGTGGGTCATGCATCAAGAGAACAACCCTAAGTACACAAGTCGTTCTACCAAAGAATGGTTAAAGAAGAATTAAGTTAATGTTTTGGAATGGCCAAGTCAAAATCCTGACCTTAATCCAATGAAAATGTTGTGGAAGGACCTGAAGCGAGCTGTTAATGTGAGGAAACCCACCAACATTCCAGAGTTGAAGCTATTCTGTATGGAGGAATGGGCTAAAATTCCGGTGTGCAGGAATGATCAAAAGTTACCGGAAACGTTTAGTAGCAGTTACTGCTGTAAAAGGGGGGGGGGGTCACACCAGATACTGAAAGCGAAGGTTCACATACTTTTGCCACTCACAAATATGTAATATTCAATCATTTTCCTTAATAAATAAATGCCCAAGTATAATGTTTTTGTCTCATTTGTTTAACTTGTTTCACTTTATCTACTTTTAGGACTTGAGTGAAAATCTGGTGATGTTTTAGGTCATATTTATGCAGAAATATAGAAAATTCTAAAGGGTTCACAAACTTTCAAGCACAACTGTAAGTTAGCATATACTACTTACTGTATTTGTGATTCTTATTATGTGGCCCCAGATACTTTGATATAACTTCTAAAGGAAATGAGAACAAAGAGACTATTTGTTGAGACAATAATTTTAATGGAATGAAGTAAATGGTAATCAATATTGATTCCCTTCATCCCTTTAATACCACTTAATAACATTTTTTGACTGAATGCCACAAGTTCCCTATCAGTGTCTCATGATCCAAAAACACACAAAAGGCCAGACTTTGAGACTAGCACCCACTGACTTATGCTTAAGCTGCCACTCACATGATCAGCTTACATTTGGCACTCTGTACGTTGAGCAGCACCACAATTTCTTTATTTTTGCCCCTAATATAACGCTCAATGTTGTTTACCTAGAAGCACTGCTCTCATGTGTATTACACATGTATTACTTGATACACCGTTTATGTTACACCATTTAAATATGTTTAAGCAGCTTTGAATATTTAGATAATCTATCCATGACTGAGGGCAAAGGTAAGACATCGACTTATGTACATGTTGGACCTCAAATAGCTTGAACTATTACATTTTCTTTAAATAGTACTTGAAATTAATTTTTTTAAATAGCTTTTTCTCAATATTTTCATTGTGTAATGCATATGCTTAAACAATGGCTTAACATGAAAACCTGCTGAGTAGCTTTGAAAATAGTCTAATATCTTCCAAAATATTTTGTACTATTTTCTTTTTTTTATTTGCAGCAACCTTATGAATGTTTCGTTTTCTACATTCCAGCATAATCTAAACATCCATCTTTCTCTCTGTAGGCATGGAGCCAGACATTGCAAAAATTGTTGTTGATGCACACCCAAGACGTTTGGTTTTCAGTCACAATTGTGATAGATATACAGACAGATAGATATATTATAATTACTGGCCATGTTTCACATGCATTTACACAAGCAGATTTAAATCTATGTAAACATGAATGATTTTACTGAATATACACAACATACTTTGCTTATCTTATGGTATTTACTTTTACTTTTTTTTTTATTTTTAATTTTATATATTTATTTTTCCTTAAAGACGTGAAAGTGCACTTCATTTTTGTTAGGAAATAAAAAAAAAATCCACTGGTTCCAGGATAAACAAAATGTTGTAGATTTAAAAAAAAAAGACCTCAGAGTAATGTATTTTGTTAGGACTGCCAAGTGGTAAAATGTGGCACACAGGTGGCCCTTTTTGTTGTAATTTTAACATGTGCTTTTTAAACAGATGTCTACAATTTGTTTGAGACCATAATCACATATTACAGTGTTATTCATAAATCCTGCCAAAGATCAGTATGCTTGGCAAAAAGTGAGGAACAATAATAATTTCACTTTGAAATATGCATCATTTCCACAACAACTTTTGCTTTAATCATTTCCTTAACATTCTGTGACTTTTGCAAGTTCAAGTGTCAAAGAAATGCATAATCAAAGATTTAGAGTTAAATATGAAGGACAAACCCTCAAGAGGAATGTCTGTATAATACCTACAGAACTGCTCTAGTTCTGTTTTCAGAATTGGGTAGGTTATGACTGTTCTCTTTGGCAGGTGAATAGAGCGGGTATAAAGTCTCTCTATGTGGGCCTTGACTACAGTGGAAATTGAAACTGGACAATACCTGTGTACAGTAAATTACTCTTAATGAACTGAATTTCAAAACAACTCTTGTGACAAATAAAATGCTAGAAGAAACTGTTTTAATTGAATTGGTTTCAAAGTAACAAGCCAGACACAGTTATAAACTGAATGCATCATTCCTAATTATACTGCAGACCACCTTCTCCACAAAATTAGAGAGAGTGTGGGAGAAGGGGAGAAAGCAACAATGAAAGAGTGTATAGCATAAGTCACTCTCTTAGAAACAGCATGACAGCAAGCTGGAATACAGCAATGACAAACCATTTCCAAATGCTGTTTTTTTTCTGTTGTTCCTTACAAGTTGATTTTCATTTTTATATTTTCAACTAATCTAGGGCATATTTTTCCAATTGCACCAGGAGGGCAGTATGTGCATTTAGATTCTTGGAGTCAGCAAGGTTAGTAGTGCAGTGTAAGTTATCACAACAGAGTGTTCATTAAGCTTGGCTGTTCCTTGCAGAAATAGCCCAATTAAATAATACAGATATAGAGCAATCTTCAGGCAGTCCAATAAGCAGGTAAAAATTCCATTCAATATAGGTTCAGGTAAAGGAGAGAGCACAAATGTGGGAGGTGGGTTCTTGAGGACATTTCTCACATGTAATGTTTAATCAAAGGCACATTTTTGACTGTATGAGTCAAAGGAGACTCAGAGTGAGGGAAAGATGTATGTGATTTACAATACTGAGGTCAATTAAACCAGTTTTCATTTAAATTTCTGAGGAATGCATAATGTATGGTTCTGATTTCTAATCAATATCTGAAAATTAAAATTTAAGTTCCTATTTTCAGTTCTCAGTTTATCTTGAGGTACATCAGGGAAGAACTGGTATTATCTTTTGATATTTGTGTTTCACGGAAGAAACATAGTGACAAGTTAAATCTGAAATTCAGGAACATTAATATATGAATCTCACAAGAGATATATATTGTTAGTGCAATCTGTAGTTTTGTACAAAGTAAGCAGATACAACAATACAACCCTGTAGCCCGTTTGGGCCTACATAAATAGATTTTGGGCAGCCTCTCTGCCTGCCTTACCCACTTGCCCACCACAAAGTACCACACTAATTACTTCCATCCTCTACTCTCATCCTGACCCAAAACTGCACTCCAGTTTTGATTTTTTTTTTCCTAGAACCAAGTACTATTGAGGTGAGTTCCAGCTCTCCACAACGATAAACTGAGTTTGAGAACATATAAATTTATGTATAAATAAAGGTTTTGGTTACTGAAAAATAGCCCAGCAGCACATTACATAAACTAGTGTCCTCCAAAGAAAAAGCCTATGCAAACACAGGTCGAACATGAAAACTCTACTTTGACAGTGATCAGGCTTGGAATCAAACTCATATTCCTGGATCTGTAATAAAGCAGAGCCACCCAGGAGACAAGTGGTTTCTATAAACAACAAAATCAACAACTTTAGAGGTGCCAAAGTTGTCAAAGCTCTAAATATCACAGCAACATCCAAATCTGTTGGAATGCAAACTATCCTACTACCTACAAAAAAAAATAAACTCTTCTTGCTACAGATAATAAAAGGATGAAGAATTTCTTTTCTTGCCAATTTGTTTTCATTAAGTTTAGATTGTGCTCGGTGAGATTACTGAGTGATTTTTATGGTTTCATGGCTATAGAATCATCAGATCTGATAAAGTAAAAAGAACCAAATATGGTCCATTGCATCACAAAGTAAAATAGAACTGTCACTTCTAGAAAACCACTTTTAAAAACAATTTACTTTATATCAGAATCAAATTAGTGTTCAAATCTATAAAATATATACTAACAATATCTATATGCTAGAAATTGTAATTTTATTTTGAAAAGAACAGTCTGCTTTGCGATACCTGGTTACAGAGTAGAAATTGTACTCATAGATTCCTATACATTTTCTTGTTTAAACATATTCTGAATGCAGAGTTTATTTATAGCCCCCTTTATTGCCAAATATTGACATTAAATTGCATGTTTGTGACTAAGGCAGAGGGAGCAAACCAGTAATATTCACTAAAACCAATACCACATAATTCTGGCTACATTCAGTAGAAGAACGCCTTTTCAGAGAAAAAGCATTTTGTTTGATTATTAGGTACAAATTATACAAAAACAACACATTTTGATACATGACATTTGAGTGCTTGTCCAGGAAACAGAGTTTAAGAGAAATAAAGGCCAGTTTCTATAATCCCTGTATGACAGTCATGTTGACCTGGAACAGCTCTGTGGTCAATGGCTTTTACAAAGTCAAATCTTTAAAATTCACAAAAAAGTCATTAAAACTGATCCAACACAATTCATTAATTTAAAAGGTGAATCACATACTCTGACAACAACGGAAATTAAGGATAAGTGTATTCAAGATAGAGTCCAGAAAGTACTTTTTCACAAAAAGGGTTGTGGAAAATTGGAACAAAATACCAAGTCATGCTGTTGATTCAGAAAACATGATGGCTTTTTAAAAGTCTCTGGGGAAGATAATGGGACAATTTAGTTATTAGCAAACCAAACAAGCTTCTGGGACAGAATGGTCACCTCTTGTTTGTCAAACCTCTTATATTCTAAAGACATTGTAAACATGAAACCAAAGGTGCTGATTAAATAATTAATTAACAGAATTTTGTTTTTAATCTTCATAGAGCAAAAAAAGAATTATAGAGCTGATGGAGCCAGGACTGCAATTTAGTTTTAGTTATTACTCTTTTAAGTCAATTGTAACGAATACATTCAAATAAAGGTACAGTTTAATTCCAGATCTGTAATTTTCTGTGGCACATTTGCCAAGATACCTCTATTCTTGCAAATCTCTATAACTTTAAAGCACAATTTCTATTTATTTGATTGTTATTTATGCAAATCTTTTTTTTCAAGCTGTAGACTTGGAATTTGGCACATAGGTACTCCTCACAATAAATCAGGTTTTTAACACATAATTTCAGCCTTGGGCATTCCAGAGAGGTGACTAAGGGTCAGAACTCATGGTTAGAAATCTTTCATGGTTAAAATACCATCTCAGCCTGCCTTGTTGTTTCCCTGTTAAATTTGAAGCTTTACTCTGTTAACCATTTCACATGGTTGTAACCCCACTGCTGAGTCAAACCTCATAATAAATTGGAAACACTGATAATTTTTATTTCAAACACAATCATTTTCTTTCACTTTAAATTTACAGCAGACTTTTAAAACAATATCTGTACAAAGCCATAATACATAGCTATAACTACATAAATAAAGCTGACTTGACAGCTGTTTATATGTAGGTATTTATGTATGTATTTTAATGCTGGGGCGATGAATCACCCATTGTGCTCCATAGCACTACAAACCTTGATCTGGGCATTTCAGGTCATTCTCTTTTGCATACACGTTATGGTAGAAATTACTTACACTATAGTGTTTCTTTGGCATTCCCATTTTATCCTTTAGAAATGTTAATAAAGGTTTGCTCGCTGTTACTTAACAATGCTGTGGTACACACGTGCCAGGGTAGGATGCGTGATATTGAGAATGCTACCTTGGACAGCTGTCAGGGTTAAGTGTTCATATACTGTAAGTGTGACTGTTATTGCTATTACATCCCTCCTTTCAATGTTGGATGCTAACTTTAAACCTGATTGGTTGAAGATGAGTGACTGTCTGACTAATTGGGCTGGCACAGGGACTAAACAAATGGCCACATTCTTAACAGGATGTGAAAAAGAAGAATGTATATATATATTGTCATGCTTGGGTCACACAGTTGCACAGATTCATTCAGGGTTTTCAAGAAACATAAACTTTCTTTGTATACAGCATAATAAAGCAGAGGATGTCTGGGGGAGAAGAGAGACAAGGCAAAAAGACAAAAGGACAGCTGCTGTACAGGCTTTTAAATGTATGAAGCACCTCGCAAGAAGCAGATTATGTGGCACTGTAGCACCAGCAAGCCAGCAGCCAATGGAGCAAAGAAGAGGTAAAAAAACTGAATTTGTTTCTCATTATATCACCGTTTAAAAGGGGGTTTCGGAGGAGCTACTGCGTCTTCTAGGAGTGCGTTCAGCCCCCCTCTTCACTATATATATATAGGATTCCTCCTACCTTGCAAATTACTCATTCCACTTTAAACAGCTGTAGTTCCCTGTGACTCTATGTTGTACAGATGCGATGAAATTGCTTCTAAATGTAAAGTAAAATTTACTGCAACATTTTGAATCAATATCCAGGCAATGCCAGAAAATATGACTATCATTTATATTTTAAAGATTATGTTGTAATTAACGTTTGTAGGCTTTTGTTGCATTTTTGCAACATACGGGCTAAATGTCAACTATTTTGTCAAGTACATTGTCCTAGAAATGAAAACACAGAAAAATGTACTTAAAATTAGATTTTGCAGATCTTCATGATATGTTAATGATATACACTTGTGATATTGTATTTCATTGTAAAAAATGGTCCTGCCAGTTCAACTGATGGATTATGTAACAATAAAATCAGAAAAACAGGATTTTGTATTTGATTAAAGTATTATTTATTATGGATACCTGCAGATGATTACTGCTTGAAAGGTGCTTGTGAGACATATACCTTAAATACACTGTACTTTGTTTTAACCCTAAAGCTCTAATAACTGTGTACTGTACACTAAA
Source organism: Polypterus bichir lapradei (assembly GCA_026402145.1). NCBI lineage: Eukaryota > Metazoa > Chordata > Cladistia > Polypteriformes > Polypteridae > Polypterus > Polypterus bichir. The sequence continues at coordinate 43,627,703 of JANRMT010062835.1, forward strand.
GAAAGATAATGGACAATCACATCCTACTCTGTGACTTGACTCTGAGCTTTTGCATACCATGGGTGACTTACCACTCTATGAAACCCCAATATATGTTTGCATGTAAACTTCTGATTATTTTTCACATTGTCTTGCTATTCTGAGTTTATGAAACTGATACCAAAATAGAATGGGAACATTTCACAGTATAAGAACATACTTTTCAATGTTTTGATTTTGATTTGTTATACTTTATTAATCCCCGAGGGAATCTGTCTTTTTATATAACCTTCGGAACTCAGAGCGCAGAGTCAGCCATTGTACAGTGTTCCTTGAGCAACTGTTAGGTTAAGGGTCTTGGTCCACCTACATGAACACTAATAAGAAAGAAATCAATGCTTGAAGACTGAACTTTAATGATAAAATAGGAAACATGTTGATTGGATTGTACAGTACTGTACAGAGAAACACACAAAGCTATACAAGTTAATGTGAATGTATCACACACAGCTAACACTGATTGTTTTTGAGGCTACATTTGCTTTCCACACTAGATTGACACTGTTGCATTTAGGTACTGATGAATCTCTGGCAAAAGTCTGAAGTTGTTTTTTTTTCTGAGAAGTTAATGAAAATCCTGATAATACCACTTATCACTCTGCTACCAATTAAAATACTAAATACAGTAAGCATAGGAGTAATAAAGTTTGGTAATATTTATTTTGTAATTATGTTTTTCTTTCCACATTTCTACTTTCTAAATTGGCAGCACCAGGTAAAATTGTATTGCTTGACTATAAACACAGATATAAAAAGAAAATTACACCAAAAAGATGATTAAAAATAAATTTAGACGATAAGCATAACAGATCACTTAAAATAATCATTTTAATGTAAATTATAAAATACTAAGTTTTTTTTCTAAATCAAACTGAGCTAGTAACAATTTTAAACAAATTGAAATGTTCACCAACAGTTAGGTGCCTCTTTAGTTACAACTTCTAGCAAGTGATGGGCGTGTGGCAGGTAGAAGAAACTGAAAAATGGGGAGAAAAAGAATACACAAAAACAGACTTAATGAAATGAAGGCAGTAACCAGAAACAAGGTCAATTATAAGAGACGAAAGATACTGCTAACACTTTCACACCTGTTGCCAGCGGCTAACACTCATGCAAGATTAGTACTGACACACCCATTCAAAGTACCTATTGCCAACAACTAATTATGCAAGTTACAATGATTCACCACTATACAGAAGCTTTAATCATGAAGTTATAAATCAAATTACTTTCTTCTCTGTGGCCCTAATATGCTTCCATACAAAGTAAAATGGGAGCATTTATGAAAAAAATGGAAATATTACATATTTAATATGTTACATGTTTTACATTTATTGTGGAACCAAAGACTGGCAAAAATGGTTTTCAATTTTGAATCATTTTAGATTTGAGTAATGAGTAACATAAGAAGTAAACACTTCATGTTTCACATTTAAAGTAATATGTTTTACCTTTTCATGGTTCTTGAGAGTGACAACTTGTGTGTTGGTCCTTGTGAACTTTGTATATATTTTAATGTTTCATTATTAGCACAGTGTTTAATACTTTCAAAAAGTATTAGAAACCGACCCTTTGTCTGTTAAGTACACAGTCATTTTCATCAGTTATCTACAGCCAACACAACAGGCAACATTCATCTAAGAACAACTGGAAAAAGAAGGCAAGTAAAATGATGACAATGGAAGCAAAATAGAGTTGTCCAGGTTAGGAAAAAACAATGTGCCAACCAACCTCCTCTGCTAACCTTTTTTCAAGCCAACATTCGGTTGCTGGATAATAAATACAATGACATATATCATATCAGAAACTTTCATGTTTTTTGTGTCTTGATGGTTCTGTTGTCTACAGCATTGACCATCCAGATTCATCAGGTAAAAGCAGAGGAGGTGATGTGTGTGTTTGATGGTAAACACATGGTGCATGAATATTAGGATTATCTCAAAAAAATGATAACCTGGCTTGGAAGATTTCATAATCAAGTGCTGACCTGTTACCTTCCAAGAGAGGTCTTCAGTGTTTTTCTGACCGCTGTCAGTATTCCTCTACAAGGTAAAACCAGTTTTGTGCTAAATGATCAGGTGGAGGGGAAGGTGAAAGTAGCAGAGAATATTATTATTTTACAGCTTTCCCTTCTGCTCAGGATATGAATAAGACACTCTGCCTTAGAAAGTCAAATAGACCTCAGCCATTCTATCACTTTGCTATGCAATCGGTTCAGACAAATCGTAAAGATCTATCTATCTATCTATCTATCTATCTATCTATCTATCTATCTATCTATCTATCTATCTATCTATC
>JANRMT010062835.1:43630049-43652625 GCA_026402145.1 Polypterus bichir lapradei
ATCTATCTATCTATCTATCTATCTATCTATCTATCTATCTATCTATCGTCAAGAATGACAACATCTGTCCAACACGAAACTTACAGAAAATGGTTGTACTATGAAAAATAGATATGATAGTAAAAACAAAACCAGTGAAAACAACTGAATTGTATTAAATAAAGTGCAAAACTGAAAAATTATTACAGTTGTGACCAATGCAGCCTGGTCAGGCTTTGAACCCTATTACTGCCAAATTAGATTTCTTGAGTTCACAAAATGGATGGAGAAAGACATGTCATTCATTCATTCATCAGTTTTCAGATACGCATTTCGTGCTCAAATTTAAAGAGAGATGAAGTCAGTTTCAGTTGTAGTGGTGCAAGGCATCAGCCTTTTCATGACATTAGTCAGCATCAGCAACTGATCAAAAAACCTGCATATGATATGAAACAGAAAAACTGAGCCCCTTTCACAAAGAAAGCACCACAATGAAATTGGGATCCTTTACCCACTGAGCTACAGTCCAATTTAGTTTACTATACGTTGAATAAATAAAACAAATAAATAAATAAAACAAATTTATGTCTATATTAAATGTAGAATAAAGATAATAAAAACAAATAATAAAAACGAAAGTTCAGGGAAGGGGATAATATGGTATAGAGAAACTGTTTAAAAATGACATTGAATACAATGCAACTCCATTAACTCACTTCTTAATATGATGGACTGCATTTTACTACAGTTTTATCTTGACTGTTCACATAATATATCTACCTCCTGCTGATCTTTCTCTTACTCAGTGAGCTCTTTGGATGATTCAGAGTTACAACTAAACTGAAAAGTTTAACTTATCTGCTAAGAAACCAACTAATAAAGAAGAAAATATATTATACAGTAACCTTCTCTCACAAATAATATCTGAAACCGTTTTACAAATACCAAGATACAGAATAGCTTCCACATATTATTCACAACTGTTCCACAGTCAACTTAAGTGATTCTCTCAGGGTCACAAAGTGATTCTGATGTGTAGACTGAACTGGCAGTCTTGAGGATTAGAGTCCAATGCTTTAGGCACCAGCAACAAGACACCAGTTGATCTACAACTGTGTGTGCGTGTTTCATTTTCACGTTTCATTTCAAACAGCAGTTAAACATCAGAAACACTTCAAATTAACAGTGCTGTTTTGGTTAATAGTTCACATTTACCAAGTCTTTCTTCTAAAGCACTTACTGAATTTCGCAGCTATTGGAAAGAACATAAAAAGGCCAGGATTAATTATGTGATTCACAGCTGTGGTACTAGAAAGTGTAACAGATGGAATTTTTTTGTTACCCCCCAAATAAAAATGTATTATTAGCATCAATGTTTCATATCTACGACCCAATTACTCCCCCAAAATTCTCTGAAACTATCATTAGAATTTGTTATGTCTGTACAGAGAATGTATTATTACTTGATTATGCCCAGACTGCAAAAGATCTATGAGCAAGAAGATGCCATATGCTGCAAAGCGTATTAATACAATTGTACATGGCTGTCTATGAAAAAAGTTTATATTTATTAATGTAGAAGTGTAAAAATATTTGGTGGTAAAATGAACCCAGCGGATGTTTTTGCTGGCAACAAGCTCTTTATGCCATCTGTGCCACTCATTGTTGAACAGGAACAGCTGAGCATTTCAGAGTTTTATTTCTTCAGAGGTGACAAAGAGCCATCCAGTACCTAGCGATTAATTGGATTATGTCAACTTTCCACTTCCCACCCTGATCAATTGGTACTCCATTTATTCCTTTTACATCCTACAGAGGCGAAGGCTTGAAACAAATAAATCCTATAATCCTACATTTCCCTGTCATTTCTACTTTCTTTAAACTGCTACTAATCCTACACTTCAGGCATTAAAGTTCAACAGAACGTTACTTACAAATCGCAATATGGGTAGAGTAAAAACCATCTACAGCAGTGTAAACAAACTAAAATGCAATGTGACATTTGACAAATTCCAGAGGATAACATGATCTTATGAATAAAAAGAAAAAATGAAAGAAGAACAAACCAACAACAACAGGCACAGGTGTGTAAAACAATCCATGGTATTATAAAGCAAATTCTTTCTTTACCTAAATCCTTCATTCCAATCCTTTGCACGCAGTTCACTCTTATTCTAAAATCTGTCTATATGTGGATATTCGCATATTTGCCAAATGAACCCAGGGAACTCTACCTGTATTATTTCTTTGTTTTAAATTGAATAAGGACTTAAACAGTTAGTTTGCTAAATAAGCACCCATGGAATGCTTGGTGATTGTCTTAACAACAAAACAATAAGCTAAAAGCAAAGCACAAAATTTTATTTTATATCTACTGTAATAAACTTTTTTTTTCATTTTCTTTACTTTTAGACAGATTATTTTAGCAGTACCACATAATTAACAATTTTAACATCAATAAAGCTGGAGGGATTATTGATAAAGAAAGCATTTTTTTTTAACTAATTGTTCATTACCTGGTTATAAAACAAGTACACAATGCATTGGTGTAATCAGTCGCTTTTGCATGTTGACTGATGAAAAAGTCTTGAACCTGAAAAGGGCATTCTGCACTGCTGGTTTAGTAAGTCTCTTCTAAGACTCATTCTTACCTAGTCATTGTGAACAGGGACAGGGCTGTTTTATATGCCAATTAAGAAATGAACTATATAATTTCAGTGGTAAAGGAAATATGTCCACCATGACGCTAATGATAATGAAGACTCAAAGAGTAGCAGACACCATAAGGATTAGTTATGGGTAAACTTTAACCTTATGAGCAATTAAGCATGAATACTGTCTGTGCATGTTGGATGCCTAGAAAATAAACTCCTGAAATGAAGCATCATTGCATGCAATTTCCAAAGAGAATCTTCAACTACTTAATTCAGACTGGGAGAAATAAGGAGTTAAAACCTTTTTCATAAAATGTACAGTGGATTTAGAAATTATTTAGATCTCTACACTTTCTTCACAGTTTACTGTGTTGTAAATTTTACTTAAAATGAATGAATTTGTCATTTTGCCTATCAATATACACTTATTAACCCATAATAACAAAGTGAAAACACATTTTCAGAATAGTTTGCTAATTTATTTAAAATGAAAAAGTGAAATGTCTCAGTTCTAAAAGTATTCAGCACTAAATTCAGAACTTTGTAGAAGCTCCTTTGGTAGCAATTCCAGTTTCAAGTCTTCTTGGGTAAGTCTGTACAACCTTTGGATACCTGGATTGATACAGTTTATTGCATTCTTGTTGGCAGATCCTCTCAAGCCTTGTTAGATTGCCATTTTCCTTTGCTTAATGTTTTCCTTACTGTTTCTCTTTGTTGATACCATTTTGGCATGTGTTTCCATTATTGTTTTCTTGCCTTGATGCATGCACTTGCAATTTGTGTGTATTATTAATTCACAGACATATGCAGTGATGACAGCAAGTTTGCAAATCCTTTAGACATAAACATATTTCTGCATGAAGTAAGGTTAAATGAAATCCAATCTTAATCTTCAGAATATCTTAATAGTATGATTAATCTTTTTCAGATTAAGCTAGTACAATAATGATAAAGAATGCAGTTACATACATCTCGAGATAGCATTTCTTTTGTCCATGAAACGATTCAAGAATCACCTGTACTGTCCTTTTAAGCAATAACTGAGAACATGCATACTTAACGCAGCTCTTATTATACATTACAGCAGCAGACATATTGCATGTTTCAAGTGGTAGAATGTTATATAGCTGAAGTTTTGAAATATGCTTTGATGTTATTGCATTCCAGAAAGGAGGGTATTATTGTTTTTTTTTTCTGCTCTAGGCTAACAAACAAAACTCCACAAACTTTTATGCACAACAAAGACTATGCTCCAGCTTATATAGGTTATTCTTTAAGCATTACTTTATAGCAAGTACCTTTTTAATAGCTTTAATAAGCATATCTCAAATGATTAGTGAGGCTAAAAAATTTGGATTGTGACAATCATTGGATAAGACACTAAATAAAGTAATTACTCATCCTTTGTGAATAAAACTACCAGTAATTCATAATTATTACCTTTAGTATCATTGGATTTTCTAATGTTGGGTAATTGCAAATAAAGGATGATATAAATATTGCCTACAGCACTCTCCTACACAGAAAAAGTTATGTGAGACACCTGAAGCTGACCAGAATCTTTCTGCTAATTCACCTTGATCTATGTTTCCTCCTGATAGATGATAAAACCTCATATGCATCAAACGACTGCCGATTGCCTCCGACAATGCCCAACCTCACCTCCAGTCATTAAAATAGCGGGCACTTAGCTCTAACCAAGAGTCTGATGACCCAGGAGGGAAAACACACAGCCGATCAGTGAGTTGGCTAAAGACAGCACTGAAATTTCCATGGGTGCCAGTACCAAAATGGGAAGAGGACATGGTGTGAACAGTCAGCTTCCAGCACTAAATAATCTTAACTCTCTACAGACATACAGCAGCTTGTTGTAATTTGGTGTTGCATATAATGAGATTCTGTGTATTCTGACTTTTAATAAGCCAGTCTGAGAAGTGAAGGAATATTTAAATCCTATCATGGTATACCATGTCATATTTTTAACCTACAGTATATGCTGCCTCTTTCAGATTCACTGCACCTTCTAGTAAAGTTTCAACAATTAGTTTTTAAATGGTCATTCAAATCATAAAACTTTCAAATAAAAATTATATTTAAAATCTACAATATTAAAAAAGTCCAGTTCCATCCATTTTCTATATTCACTTCTTACAATACAGGATAGATAGAATGTATACAGGTAAGGAGCCTACTCTATCCACTGCATGGCACACTCACTCAGTCAGGAGAACAAAAAACCCTAATATACAGTACATGGGAGAGAATATGATGACGGCCCAAAGTTTCTCATGGCTCCTAAGCTGTGGAATTATGTCACTGCTAGTAGATTGGTGAAATATGTTAATGTTTCTTTTGTGGTGCATATTTTAGGTCAGGTTAAAAAATATACTAAATAATTTTACTGTTTGAGCCTTTGAGAAATCAAAGTGGCCTCACCCAAGTTAACCATAACAGTCAATGGAATACATGAATGTATTAATCAAGACCAAGCACCCTGGATATAGGTAAAAAATTAATTGATAGATTGATCCATTTACTTCCTGCATTTAGTCAGTCCAACTCACATATGTGGACAGTAGGAGCTCATTGCAGCAGTTTAGGGTACAATGCAAGAACCATGTGAGGGCAAAGTAGAAACACAAAAATCCGAAAAGTGCTACATATCACTTTGAGTCTGATTTTAACCAGTGCAAAGAACATCACTGCATAGAAAATGACAGCTTGTCTAGCAGAGGAATGGTTCAGGATGCCACTGTGAAGCCAGCAGCCAGATTTCATACTTCACATCTTGATAACAGAGTATGTTGCAAATTGGAAGCAATCTCTGAAGAGGAAGTATTCTAAATCTCATGTGGAGCTCGATTCCAAACCAGTAAATGATACTGCAGACATGCAGAGGAAGGGTCAGTTTCCAGATATGACAAATATTGTTTAAGGATTCATTAATTAAGGGGCAAGACCAACAATGAACATCATGCAGTCAGTAGCAAGCTGTTATGGAAGGTGCTGACTGCATCAACCTACAGGAAACCCTTGGATTAACAGGGACTGGGAAACAAATTACAACAGAGGGGAACACTGAAGTTGCCAAGTGCTGGAGAATCCTAAAGGAAAACCTGCCTGAGTCTTCTGAAGAAAGGGCGGGGGCGGGGGGGGGGGGGGGGGATTAGCTGAAAATTAAATTTTTCGAAAAGAGAATGACTAAAGCCACAAAATATAAAAAAACTCAATAATGGTTTATAAAAAAAGACAAATATTCTTGAACAGCCTAAATTTATATCCAAATCTAGCATAAAATACTGTATAGTATTCTTACATGTTGCACTGCATTTATTGACACAGCAAATCTATCCAATTAAAGTAATTTTTGGAAGGAAGGATAGGCAGACATTATACTATCCCACTGTACAAAGCTGGTAGAGGTCTCCCAAAAGTGAACGCAAAGCAGTAAGTGCTGCCAAAGTTGCTCATGACAAGCACCAACGTAACATGCTAAACATTACAAAACACGTACACTTGATGTGTTTAGTTTTTTGTTTACACATTTTGCTTCTATCTTGTACTGTACATCAAAGAAAAATATAATTATTTCAATTTTGTAAAAAATGATCATTATTCTAAAATCAAATTACAGTTAAATAATTCATCAAAAAGCAAAATTCTTGCTGGTAGGGAAAATGTATGTAAGAGACTGTAATTAGTAAAGATATTATCATAGTTTCAGAATCAAGTGTACTGGCCAGAATGATTCATTTCAAAGCAATTGAAAAACTGGCCAAGTTAAAATAGTTTTTATTTTTTCTCTCATATTTGCAGACATGCCCTGCCACAGGAAAAAATCCTGTTAACCATAAGACATGTCGTAAATAGCAGATCCATACTGAAACAACTGTGCCTAGCTACTGAAGCCTACAATATTTTCTTTTAAATATTAAAAATTGGATTGGGACAGTGGTCAGTGCATTGTTGGGTATGAATCAAAACCAGGTCACTGTGTGTGTGGAGTCTGTATGTTCTCCCCATGTACACAAAGACTTTTCTCCAGGTAATATGGTTTTCTATCCATATAACAAAAATGTGTGTGTTCACTTCGCAGGTGACACTAAATTAACCCTGTATGAACAAGTGAGATTGTGTCTATTCTTGAGTGTGTTCTGAAATAGACTGGCACCCTCTGACTGGTTAATGCCACACATCTGGAGCTATCTGTATATACCCTGGTCCACATGACTCTGATATGGATTAAACAAGTTGGTAAAACAGCAGGATATTAAGATTAAAGGCAAAGACTGAAGGATAACTTAATCACAAACTAAACTTACATAAGTAACATAATGTAGTTTATTAATTAGTATATTCATTATGTCCAAATGAAACCAAGTCCTGTTCTGTATGTCCTTCTTATACTCTTGATTTTCCTTGTGTCAGGCACAACTTCTGTTCAAAGCTTTTGGCTGTGTTGTCTGTCTGCTTGGTAATGGAAATTACTTGGCCATCACCTTGGACTGTTTTCCCTAGTAGGCCATGTTATTTAAACAGATGTGGCAGAATAGTAGAAAATTGCTAAGAACGTTTGCTGTACAGTTCCACAATTCTGTGTTTGATGTCGATTTTGCATGTGCTCTTCATATCTATGTGGACTTCTGCTGGACACGTTCTCTGGATTTTCAAAAGCGTTTATGCTAAGGTGATATGTGACTCTAAATTGGCCTGTTACAGTCTATACTTGAATAAGCACATATTCTGTGATGATACTGGCATCCCTTTTATGTTGACTACTGCCTTGCATCCAGAATGGCCATGGTAAACTGATTCTTATTATTATGCTTTACATAATACTTAATATTATGCTTTACATTTGCCTCTTTCATGTTTATGATCTGTGCTTTGGACCCCCTTTTTCTTGCTTTAACCTGGTTTGTGGTTTTGCTGTTTTGTCTTTTTTGACTTCCTCCAACTAATCCTTGAAGTTAGATATGACAGGTGATTGAATATGTTTTCACATAGTTAGTTTTTTTTTACACTTTGTTCTTGTTGTTTTTGTTTCTGACATTCTCTTATCTTCCATAATCTAAGATATTGTGATGAATGATGTTGTCTAAATTATCCAATTTCACTTAAAAAAATGGAATACTGTAGGATAGTCCATTTTGATATTATTTTTCTTTGAAGCTTGTCTCAATTATTCTTTGTCTGTTTCTTCAGTACATTGTTCTTTGGAATAATTGTGGTGTACTGTATATTTTGTGCTGATTTAAGCTAATGTCCCATTACATGATTTCTATTCAGCTGGGTTGGCAAACTTCAATTATTAGAAATTGCTGGGAATATCAAAGTACAAGACTGCATGAACAATGGCTGACCCTGCGCTCTGCCCTCCAAAGGCAATGCAAAAAGACAATTTCTCCTTGCAGATTAATATAGTGTATCAAATACTAAAAGCTTGTCTCTTTTTGTGACAGCTAATTGCGTGCTGCCTGATGGAGCTGGGTCCTGTGCAAAGGGTTTGCAGGTACAGTGAGTTCAGCTGTACTTTTTTACATTCTATTGTATACCTAAAACATGAGACATCAGACATACTAGCCTCTCATATGCTTACGAGGTTCAAAATGCCCACCTTCCTTATTCCTCTTTGCTGCCTTATATGCATTATACTTGTGTTTGAGCACTCATTGATGTCAGCTGTCATGCACACAGAGTTCACTCCTTTGAACTGAAACAGGTTTGATTATAATTGGGAGAGTCGCAGTCACACTACATAACAGGTGGTCACAGGAGCGTGCCACAACTGTTCCTGACTGTCCCCAACTCTCTAAGATTATGTAAATGAAGTCTGTGATTGGAAATCGCTAGACAAGCCATGTAATGGAACATGGCCTTTAGTTTGGCCTTCACTTCTGGTAAAATAAGACCAGGTAGGGTCAGTTTAACAAAGCAAGTTCTAGTATGATGGACCATAAGGCCTATTAAATTTGTTTCTTCTTCCTTTCTGACATTTGGCTCCTGTTAGTTTTTGAAGCACAGTGTGCTGTTTTCTTTGGGTTCTACCAGTGCTATTAAAACTTGCTATCCCAAAGACATAAATTATTATGGACATGTTGCATTATACTCAAAGTTTGTACAATGACCAGTAAATCAGAACAAAACAGACAGGGCGAGGTAAACATGTTGTCAAAATAACAGGCAAGGGTCAGAATTGGTAAGAGCAAAATCATTCACCAAAATGACTAAACTAAGAACTTGCTTGTTTTTTAAGATTTGTTTAATCTGTAGATAGGATAATAAAAGTATCAGCGCTGCCATTTTAAATAGTGTTGCACCATCTGATGACACATCAACAACACTGCCCATCATGAAGTAGAAACAGTTCACTGTAGTCAAAACAACACAGCAGCAGGTATGAAAAATACCAAACAAATGAATGCAAAAAATTATAACAATAATAAAAATATGTAAAAGCATTAAATATTCATACTGACAAAGACAATAATAAAATGAAAAGCATATTACTGATATAATTACATAACACAACAAATTTTGAAGTCGTTTAATCGTTTATGGGTCAGAGAGTGCTGAAACCTATCCCAACAGCACTGACCACAAGACAGGAATGTGTCCTGGACAGTCCATTGCAGGGCCCACACACGCACACATCATCAAAAATACCCAAAGACTGACCAATTTAGAATCACCAGTTAACCCAACCAGCAGTTCTGGGTGGTAAATCAGAGTACCCCGAGGAAAACACATGCAGATATGTGGAGAATGTGCAGACACTACACAGATAACATCCAGATTGCAGATGCAGGATTCCAACATCCCTGAGGAAGTAGCGCTACCCACTGTGACACCCCAAAAATACGTTTAATAATCATCCATGATATTTAATGTGAAATTTCAGTTTGTTTTTTGCTTGTCAAAAAAGCTACATCAGTCTTAACATTTAAATGCATACATATTGTTAAGTAAAATCTATGACTTCAGTTTCCTTTTGCCATATAATTATCTTTTTGATATCCAGTAAAATTAATTAACTATTTTTAGGATTTTGCACTTTTAATGCATTTCTTTAAATGTAAAGTATCTGACAGTACTTGCTTTTTAAAGCATGTGTGAGCTCACTTACTTACAATACTAATCTATTCAATACAAGGGTTCATTCAATTAAGTTTATTCTAACATAGAGGTCTACACTTAAGGCAGACTCAAAACACTTACACACATTTCAGATACAAAACAGTAACAGAAAAGTACATAACCATACACACTTTTTATACATAAGCACTCATCCATCCATCCATTATCAAAACTTTTTAATCCACTTCAGGGTTAAGGCAGGAATAAACCCTGGACAGGGCACCAGTCCATTGCAGAGCAAACACACACACATACACACAACCCAACCACATACTAGGGCCAATTTAGTATCACCAATCCACCTAACCCGCATCTCTGTGGGAGGAAGCCAGAGCACCTGAAGGGATCTCATGGAGAACATGCAAACTCCAGCAGCACAAAAACTGTGCCTCCGTACCGCCAATATCCTAGCATACCCCGCCATTTAAATAAACTGTGTAAGAAATATACAAAAACTTTATGTTAAAAATATGTAACAGAAATCATAATCACATAAGATCCTGGCAACCACCTGGCTAGTTTGGAGTTGATACACAATTCCTGCTAGTCAACAAATTGTGCAATGTCGGTTTGTCATTTACTACATATTGCATAAAAAAGAGAAACTGTTTATATATTTGCTTTTCACTTTTTTTGAATCTTACAGCTAGCATAAAAATAACTTGTCACAAACTGCTTCACTTGTGCTTAGATAGAATGTACAGTGCGTATTTAAACAGTTTATGCACTTTAGTCATTTTAGTGGCAGACTTAACCAAAAACTGTTCCAATGTGGGTTAATGATTTATGTCATATGAAAAGACTAAGGCCAGACCGTAATAAAATAAACTTTTTTAATGATTTCCAAAACCTAAAATATTTATTTTTATGAGGATTTAAATGACTTTAACTGCATTTAATAGAACAAGGTGGTTATCTAAAAACCATTTGGAAAAGAAGCAATTGATACAGGCCAAAGGTATAATAATGTTGCCAAGAATGTACACCAATTTGACTAAAAGGACTCAAACATTAAAAGCTGTAGTGGGTTCAGACATTCTTAAACATTAAAACAGCAGAGTAGAATAGTTATTTGTAGATCTATAGTATTGTGCTCACTATTTTAAGGTGGAACATAAGTTGTTTGCAGGCACTAGGACTTGTAAACCTATTAGCTGTTACAACTAGTAAAAGGAAACAAAGATCTCTGTCTTAAAATAAATTGATGTTCCCTACTCAAACATGCACAGTCCTGACAGAAGTAGATGAAACAGTAACATTATCTACTCATTCATTTTTTCATCTTCAAATCTAATTCTGGGTGATTTAATGCTTGAGTCTATCATTCAGGGGCAGAGAGGAGGGGCACAGAGGTGGCTCTGAGGCTAGGGATCTGTGCCAGCAATTGGAAGATTGGTAGTTCAAATCCAGTAAATGCCAGAAGTGATTCTACTCTGTTGGGCCCTTGAGCAAGGCCCTTAACCTGTAATTGCTTTGTCCTGTGTATGACGTTAACCTTCATCATGGAAGCAAGTCTTCCAACTTGCAGGGAGAACTTGGGGGTTGGTGGCAGGACTGGCACTCCGGCTACTGTAAAAAATCTCACACAGTTCCACTCCATTCAAAGTTGTTTGGTGCTGAGGTGTTACCTGTTGCACGGCTCCACTCAGGTTCTAATTTGTGATCCTGAGGTGGTTCGTCAGGTGGTGGGTACAGCAATGGTATCAGTGCATGCTCCAAACCTCTATCATTCAGTCTAACCAATTCTTTATTTAAGGACTCTATTTTTCTTAATTGTACATCTATCAATGTAAGTCTGCATTATTTATTTTTGTATACTTTTTATATTTATGCATTATTATTCTCATCTAATTTTAACTTTTTTTTTGCATGTAACTTTTTCTTTGACACCTAGTAGAGCCTTTTGAGCTATGTTGTTTGTTTCTATAGCACATTTTCATACAAATGTTGCTAATGTTATTGTTGGCAGCATTGGACAGCATTGGTTGGATATACAGTAAGGCCATTTATAAGGGACATTCATTCACACACAATAGACCTGCAATTCATCCAGAACAGTTAACAAGCAAAGAGAGAAAATGTTAAATCTATAATAATAACATGATAACACTTAAATAAGTGGACATAATGCACAATGTTGGGCAGTACAATGGTTAGTTTTGCTGTATCATGCCTCCTAGGATGAATTCCGGTGCTTGGTCATTGTGTGGAGTCTGCAAATTCTTCCCAAGTCTGTAAGGGTTTGTCTCTGCATATTCTGGTTTTCTTCCCATTTACCAAAGATATGAAGGCTAGGTTGGATTAATAATCAATTTAAGAGACTCTGACTCTGTGTGTCCTAGGACTGGATTAAATTGGTTTGAGAGTCTCATGTATATTATTCTGTGTAAGGCATAATGAGTAGAAATCTATCATTCCTATTTTTATTGTGTTAGGGCTTTGGTGCAATCATCATCATTATAATTATTGTAATTGTATATTTGGCTGATGCCTTTATCCAAAGTGACCTTAAACTTTAGGTTACAGTACAACTGTTTACATGCATATTTTTTCACATTTGGAGCACAGACAGTTTATGTTACTTGTTCAGAGTCAAGGAGCGAGTGAGAGGCAGGAATTGAACCAGCAAATTCAGAGTTTGAAAGCTCAGCCTCTGCACCATGCATTCTGCCTTGAGAGTTGAAAAACAAAATACTCAAAAAGGTAAAGGCATTAAAACAAAATCACAAATTGCATTAAAATCTTGTTTTCTGTTTAGCTATATAAAACATGATAGTGAGAGTTAGGAATTGTTTCAGAATGCTGTTAAAAGAGATCATTACTTGTATTATTATGAATTCTGCATGTACAGTACAAACTTATCATAACATTGTCTAGGAAAAGAATAAAGTTCATTTTAATTTTCTATAGAGGAGGAATATGGAAAGTGGATTTCAGTAGTGTGCAAGACGAACACTTATGACAGAAAACACTGTAGTAGATTTATCACTTTAAAGGTGCTCTGAATGAATATTTAATGATTTATAAGAATTTATTACTACTGACAAAATACCACTAAAACCTCTTCACCATATTATGAAAAAGGACACCGTTTCAAAATTAACAGTTAAGTACATCAGAGACATTATCTGTTAATATTATAAACTAATTGTGCAATCATGTATTTGGTTATATTGTGAACACTTCTATTTCTTATTGGACAATTCATATAAAGGTGATTAAGACAAAATCATTTTATTTCACTCACTGCCTTAAAAATAAATGGCTAATAGTTGAATCCTGGGTTTAATTTCCCAATAGATGTACTATGTATCAACAGTAAAGCAAAAAACATTTCCTTAGCCACTAAAAATATGCTGTAAATCTCATAATGCATAGTTGATTATTAGAATAGCATGTGACACTGAAGCACTCTGATACAAGACAGTGTAAAGTGCAAAAGATGAAACCGTACATACAGGAATATTTTATATTCATTTTGGTAAGAAAGATATTGTAAAAATTTTAATTCATGTTATGAAACACAAACCACATGATTAGCTGGAGACGACCTACATATTTTTGTTAAAAAAAAATCCAAAATTATTTAATACATGTGATTATTGCTTATTACTGATTTGGGATGTCTGAAAAGCATCATGCAGACTTAGAATAACTCATTTGAGCAGTGGCAAAATTACTTTCTCTGTGTAGAATAATTGCATCACTCATAAAAAATGTGCAATAAAGTACTGCAAAGCAGATTAAGGCTACATAACATTATGGTATTTAGAACAACATCAAGTTATGTGTAAGAGAGCATTATCTTATTGAAAAAGAGTTAAGAATTCTATAGTTGAGTTGAAAATTGCTGCAATAATGAAATAAATTACGTATTTGCTATTAACTCATTCTCATAATGCCAGTGCATTAAAATGAATTCACATATAAGTTCTATGATTCATTCCAGGACTTTCTAAGGCTTTTAGCATGAAGCATTACTCTACTAAAGATTCCAGAAGGGTTCATTGCTGCCATGATGAGATTCACCTACTTAGACAAAAAGCTCACATTTCTTGTTGCATGCAAACACTGCATTAGCCATCTCAAGGACAGAATTTACTAAGGTTGTCAGAAGTTGTTTGAAAATGCTCTCCACAAGAGATTATCATACTAGTAAAATTAATAGAGAAACAGTATACTTTTATTCATGCTATATTAGTTTATATTACCTAGAAGATGAAACAAAGCTATATTTGTGAGAATTCCTTTGCCAGTTTTAAAAAATGGGAAACTGTAAATACTGTTGAGTTGAGAGAGTTCACCCTACATGTACTTTTACTTTGACAGCAAATATTTGTAACCTCTCCTTAAAATTCATTTTAATGTAGAAGTATTAAAAAACTGCTGTAACAGCAAATTGAAAGTATCACACCAGTCTTCATGCTGGTAAATAACTTTTGCTCCACTGTTTTTGCGCCACATGTATCTGTAACACTTCTGCCCAAGTTTCCATAGGACACATTGGCAGTAACAGATGCTGCTTTTCAGAAGCCAATGAAAGTATCCTTAGCTGACCTTTTTTTTTTAAATTGCTACCTGCCAATTGAATGCCTCCTTCGAGTTTTTGCTACCTAAAGAAATAAAATTAAACTGAAACACAGCTCCTACACCTATGTTTAAAACAATGAAGAGGTAGGCATTACCTTCTTCAAAATAATGGCAACATTTTTTACAGATAATTCATTTACAGAATTAAAGAGCCACAAATAATTAAGGTACTGCATAATTTGATATGTACTTTTCAATTAAGGTGATTTTCAAAATGTGCTTATTTATTAACATTTTCTAAAGCAAATCAAATGTATGTATTATTTCTGGTTTGAGAGTAAAAGTGTTTCTAACTTAATAACTTTGTGATTAATTATTGTCCAACGTACTTCAGGATTCCTTTTCCTTAATTGAAGAGCTGTACTCTACCATGATAGCTGAGGAATCATCATTATTATTTAGAATGGTTTTAATCCATAGTGTTGCTATGGGCCTAAAAATGGGTGGTGAGATGGATTCAATATCTATAGACTATCTGGGCAAGTGTTGTCAGGAAAGATTGATGGTAAAGAAATGTTGGTGTGGATCATGGTGTACTCAATTTGCTGCTTCCACTTTTCTACTCATGATTGACCTTAAAGTGCTGGGATCCCTCCCACAGACTTTGTAATACTTTGTTGATTATCTTTCAGGAACGTATTTTGGGATTCATAGCAGCCTTTAGTAAGCATTTGAGGTGTTTCACTTTTCTTAATCTGATGATTTCAGCTTGCCAATTCTAGGATAAGAAGACCTTTTTTTATAAATCTTTCATTTGATACTTTGACACCATATCTGGTCTAAAATGCTGAGTGGTGAATGATTACATGTTAATGTTTGTGGTACCTGTTTGATGCGAATACTGATATAATAACCCTCCTTGTCACCATGCAGACCTATTATGGCTACCACTGACATTATATTTTGAGGATCAGCTCAAATCACTCCAATATTTTGTCTATGATTTAATACTTTAAGAATCATAGGCAAGAGATTTAATAGCAGTCTTAATTTTAAAATCAAAGATCTGATTTCTTTTTTTTAATAACTGTTACTGAGCTTGAAGATCATGTTAGAGTAGTTAAAACACTGTCCATTCAAAAATGCAATTAATACAACATTCCTAAAGAGATTAAAGATGAATTAAATCATAATTAACACTTAAAGCTCTCCCTCTATCCTAAAACATCTGATTTCTTAGATCAAAACGTCTGGTTTCTACATTAATATAGTATGTGTCAAGGTAGCATGTATATCTTTAAGATAATAACTTTAGAAGAACTGCTAAGATTGGATGTATACAAAATTATATATAAAAAATATATGCACAGCCTTGTATTAGATCAAATGAAAATGAGTTATATTCCCTATTACATAAAATAGCATATACTGTACAGACAATTGTAAATGTTAAACTGTAAAGAAATAAAAAGTGGTCCACATTTCAAAACCCGCTTAACCCAGTTTATGATTACGGGGGCCAATGTCTGTCTCATTTCAAGGCTGAAAATAAGCAAAACTAAAGTAAGTTAAAAGTCTTTAATCACACATTGTACATAAAATATCTAAATTGATGAATTTATCAAGTTCACAAAAATATTTTGATGATCATAAAAAACAGATGTGACTGTTTTGTGGCTAAAGGGTTCTGTGCAAAACTTTATGAATAGTTTGATAGGCTCTGGGCTTCAAATTTAAAACCAGAGTCAAGCTGTTTATATACTGTAGCACAAGAAATTCTCTCTGAATTCTATAAATAAAATGGATGAGCATTTTTTTTCAAAATGATCTAATTCCATGCAAAGATGCTCCTATACCAAAACAGTTGTTCCTAATTATGTTAAATTTATTAATAACAACACTGGAAAGGAGATGCGCCTCTTCAAGGGCTGATTCCAAGTTTGAGCCCGTGACAGCTGGGAAAGACACTGACCCCATACAGTTTAAAAAAAAATAGGTGAATGAATGGATATTAAAAACCTTTGTTTTTAGTACAGCTTCATATACAGTCCTGCTTTTTTGGATATACTGTACATTTTTATGTCAAAATTAAATAATTTCATAGTACAGCCTTCAGGAAACTAATTTACACAGAAAACACAGGGAAGAGGTTTTTTGAGGTTGTACAGCTGCTCATGTATCTATCCTTTTCTCCTGAAGTGAGGGGATTGAAAACCCAGAAGATGACCGTTGTCACACACGTGCGATTGGGAGGCAGCTAGTGGGCCTAAATAATAGTAGTACCATGCCAGACCAGGGGGTGGCGAGCTGCACTAACTTTCTCTCTCTGTCCTCTGCAGACTATCTCCGGGAAATTCCACTAGGTGCCGGCGCTATTGTCAATGTCACTTCTGGTCAGGGGTGCTATTGATGACATCATTTCCGGGATTAGCGCCATGGAAGATGTCACTTCTGGTCCCAAAGGCGGCACGTCTGGGGCTATGGGTGATGTCACTTCTGTTTCCTGTCCAGATGACGTCACTTCCTGCCATGGCCTTTAAAGCCACCATCTTGTCAAACCAAAATCAGTTCTGTTTTGGACTTTAAACTGAACACAACTCATCAAAGTTTAACCTTTTGCAGCCAGGGCACAATATATGGGTGGCTGCCCCAAACAATTTTTGATGTACCTGTGTCTTTCTTATCACACCATAAACAATCCCTCATCCTCTGCCATCTGGCCCACCCCTTCATACCATTTTGATAATACAAAATGGCATATCTTCATTCATTTACATAGTAATACTTTAAAATAATCTACCATAAAAGCAATGAACAAAATTTCCTTGAGTTTCTTTGTGCTTTGTTTCATTACAGTAGATTTACAGTGG
Organism: Polypterus bichir lapradei; assembly: GCA_026402145.1. Classification (NCBI taxonomy): domain Eukaryota; kingdom Metazoa; phylum Chordata; class Cladistia; order Polypteriformes; family Polypteridae; genus Polypterus; species Polypterus bichir. Next base: position 43,647,220 of record JANRMT010062835.1, read on the forward strand.
TTTTATTAAAGACCAAATAGAATAAGCAGATGTTTCTTTAATTACTAACAGTAGGCACTGACAATGAGCTTTTCAAACATAAAATGCTGACAGGATGTGTATAATAATTTGGGTCATGTTACAAAGATGTACAAGTATTATTAACTTCCGGATAACATATGCATTATATTTTGGCCACAAATATTTCTGGTTTTACTGTGTTGTCTTAAAAACAAAACTGAAGTTATACGTGGTAAAAATCTGGAAGTGAAAAACATTAATTATTTTGACAAATGAAACATTAAATCAATGTAATCTTTATATGTATGGAAAGTTAAATCCAGTATAATTACTTTTATTAAGATCTTTTTTTAATGATCATTTGCAAGGATCCTTTCCTATGTTCTAAAATTTTTTGTGGATTTTCTTAATTTTATATTCAGAGCATTTATCAAATACAGTGTTCTTACAGAGCTCAACCTGCACTGTATTAGATCACTACTGTTGGCATTTTGTAAAGTATTCACAAATTAAAAGTTGTAGCTTTATGAACATGTGCACCACAATACTTTACAGTATTCTACAGTATACTTCTTTCTACACCATCCAATCTGCTGCATAATTGTATTGAGCATTTGAATTCTGTTGTTTCTTAATCTCTCAAAATATTTTAATTTTGTCACATTTTGTTTCAGTGCATGAGATTTTTATAGTGTACTTAAGAAATGCATTAAAAAGAAAACATCCAAATACATAACCTTTTAGATGTACAGTATTTATATCACTGCACTAATATTGGTCATTTTGCAGCAGTCCATTGAGCCTCACCTCTTTTCTTACTTTTAACTGCCTCCTTTTTCTGATGCATATGAAGGTTATTGACCATACTGGGACTCCTGGCACAAGTTACAGCATAAGCAAGGTGTACATCTGCAGACTTTTGAAACTTAGAATTATATTTCTAAAGGTTGGAGGAAAATATGGTGCAATCAATTGTAACAGAGTTTTTGGATCAATCAGAGACAGAATGTGGGATGTTTGCATTGTGGATACTGATTTGACCATGGAAAGAAGATAGATGGACATCCCAAAGCAGACACATCTACTGACACATGCTCATTATTATGATCTTGCTTCTTAAAAATCTCAAAAAAGGCAACAGGTCTCAAAAACAAAAGCCAGAACCTACACTCCACCATAGGTCTTCATCAAAAAAGTAGGCCTTTGGGCAGCCTGGCCATAAACTCATGAGTGGGGCAAATGCTTAAAAGAAAAAAATACCTTCAAAGAGGAAGAAGGGACAAAACATAAAAACCTTTTATCCAAAAAGTTCCCCAAAGTTCCTTTAATATAAAATATGTAATTGTAGACAAAAGACAGAAGAAAAAAATGAGGGAAAAAAGGTTTGCCTAAAAGCAAACAAATCTATTTCTAAAAACTAGAAACAGTACCTTAAAATGCAGCTGGAATTCAAAACCAGGACATTCAAAAGACAGAATGAAAGTGGAAATGCAGGGGATGGGAAATAACCTTGATCCCAAAGCAGCCATTGTAAATGCTGTATCTTCTTAAACACTGATGGGGTAGTTCTTCAGATGCATCATTAGGTGGTCCCACCCCTGAGGCTCAGCACAAAGGGGACAGGGCAAAAAACAAAGTATACAATACTAATATAATACAGAAATGAAAACTTAATAAGCAACATAATATCCTATGAATATAATGTAAAAAAAAATGAAAACAAAAATACAATATATAAAAATATTTAGAAAAAAAGCAAAAAGATAATAAAAGGAAAACACACTTGAGCTAGGCATAAGACTGAGACTCTGACTGAACCATAACACTTACAACGTAATTTTCTGTTAGCTAACTAATTGCTAGAATTTTTACCTTGATATAAGGTTTTACCCAAGCTTCTCTGAAACATCACAATTTTATCCATTTATATACCCAACCATACATTCAAGCATCTTACCATTTAATCAGGCTAATCAGAGTGTCAAGAGTGTGATTACAGTAGAGTCTCGCTCATCCGACATAAACGGGCCGGTAGAACGTCGGATAAGTGAAAATGTTGGATAATGGCAGATGTTAAGAAAAAGCCTATTAAACGTCAATCTATGTTATAATTTTACACATTACGAACCTAATAATCATGTTTTACAACAAAACAACAGAATAAATGAACTGAAAAAATGAACTTACAGTTACAGAATTGTCTGATGTTAAATACAGTATGTACTGTACTTAAAAAGTTCAGTCCTGTGATGATTTAAAGACATTTTTGATTGTAGTTTGCTTTCCTGATGAGTGCTGTTTCTTCACTGTCAAGTCTTGCCATCTTTGCAGCATCATTATGTCGATTCTTGTAGCTTCTTGTTGTTGCTCAATGTAATTAATTGCAGCTTCTAGAGTCTTAACTCCGTCACTCATATAGTCAACATCCGTACGAGTGTATACTGTTTACTACAGCATTGTGACTGCGTGTGTGTGTGTGTTTGTGCTGTGACGTGCGAGTCCCCGTCTTGCACCCAAAAACATAAAGCTGAGTCTCAGTACTTTAGCAACACCCGCTTTATTAAGCTTGAAACAGCAACAGCGCGGTTATTTATTGTAGCGGGATCTGCCATTCTCCTATACACAGACACAGCAGTCAGGCAGGGTCGGGGGAATGTAATACTGTGCCCTGCGCATTTATAATATTCCTTGTTCCTTGTATCACCCATCGACGGCAGGTGCTTATAGCATATCCGCGATCTTTTCGGATTCGCTTTTATGGCGAACTGCTACAGCGCTGGGAGACTGCGATTGCTTTGAGACGCTCTTCGCGTGTCGTCCTGTTGGGTGGAATCCCACAAGAGTTTAGAAACTCACTCACACCAGCCATGATTCTTTTCAAAGGTAAAGTGCAGGTTAATTTGCTTTACGTATTTTTACTTTATATTTTGTATTAATCATTTTTATATGAATAGTTTTGTTTTGTGGAATGAATCATCTGAATTTCCAATATTTCTTATGGAGAAATTCGAATTGATATACTGTACGAGTGCTTTGGACTGTGAGCACATTTCCAGAACGAATTATGCTCGCAAACTGAGGTTCCACTGTAATTAGCTGCGGTAGAGTTGGGAGCAACAAAAACTAGCCTACGCTCACGCTCGCAACTTGCAGTTCTTGTTGCCAATTGATGCTTTTTTTTTTTTTTGCGGTGGGACGTCGGATAATACGGAATGTTGGATAAGCGAAGGTAGGATAAGAGAGATTGGCTATATCTGTTCAAAACCAAGGGAACACAGAAGAAGGCTCTAGAAAAAGTCAGAGCAGTCATGTGTCTGTCAGTTCCAATGTCATTGACCCGGAAGAAGAACTGTGACCTCTAGCCCTGCCTACCTCTCTGCCAAATGCCAGTTCCCCATCTGGTTCTTTTTAAAAGGATGTCTGCGGCAGTCAGGTCTTGTTTCTCATGATGTAAAGGGCAAAGACGACTCTAGTGGATTTTAAATTGTGTTCTCTAATTTCAGAGGAGATGAAGAGAGAGAGAGGTGTGCATTTATTGAATTATGTATTATGGAGACAGGAAAGAACTTTATTGTATTATTAGGAGGACAGAGTTTTCAATAGCACATGATGTATATATTTTTCAACCAAAGCAGTAAATCAGCAGTAGATTAAGTAAGTGGCAGAAGCATCCTGACAAGAACTCTGGATGTGTTCACTCATCAGAGTATTTAATAGAGCTACCAAACACACAGTAATATTTTAAGGAACGTAGTGGGTGAAAGTTTCAAATGAAGCGGATGGATGTGGTGAAACTTCCCATCATATTGGAAAATTTAAGCAAAATGACTGTGTTCAATATGCTTTTTACTCTGGCCAAAATACTGGGAAACAGTATTTCATTCCATGTAGCACGGTTTCCATATGTGTTTGAATTTACTACAACTATTATAATGAGAGCAAACAGTAAATGATTATGCACACTTAAACAAATGCATTTAAATTTGGAGGAGAATTTACCACAACAGTACAGCAATAAAGATATACCTTAATAAAAAACACCTTAATAAAAAGGGATTGTTACAACACACATTGTACAATTAAACAAAATCACTTTAAAATTATTTTGTATATTCACACATAAGATACACTCACAAATATGCTTAATTCAATGCATGTAAAATAAAAATAGTCTGAAAAATGAAGAAGCATGCCTAAAAATTAAATAGTATGATTTGTTTCAACCTTGTGTCATTATAAGGTAAATGCAATATGAAAAAAGAATATAGTAAAGCTTTAAAGGAATACCAGAAATATCACACTCCCAAGTGTCATGCACAGACAGGCAGCTTCAGAAAGAATACCTTAAATATCATTACAAAAAGCAAATTCTAAAAGCACTAGAAACTTGCTATCAAATATAACAATAAATAAACCATTTAAGTAGTACACAGATTAGAATGTGATTTGCTTAATTCATTACATGAAGAAGCAAATTTAACTGAGATTGATTTCACACTTTGAAATGTTTATCTAATACACAATGCTACACAACTGTTGTGCACTGGAAGGAAAGGCACTCCATGATGGCAAAAGAAGCAGGATTGGGAGAACAGCAGTAGTTAAACAAAGCCTAAGGTTGTTATTGAGAAGTCAAAATACTATCATTCAAACCCAAGGTCAAAAACAGCCGAAATTTGAAAGAACTTTGAGAGCCAAGATTGTAGCCGATAAAGATTTGGGAGTGAAACCGTGAGATGTTTTGTTAGATTATTTGCAAAATCTGAATTTTATATGTAGTTATTTATGACATCACATGGCACGGAGCCTTGGATAGCACATCATGGCAACCGCAAAGCAAACCAGATACAAACCTGTAGAAGGCCATGAAATTGAAAATTGCATCATGTGAGAACTCAAGAACAATATAACAATTAATTAATGATTGAATGCATAAAAATAAACGGAAAAAATGAATTCAATGACCTTGAAAACAGGTATGGAAAAAGGAATAAATAAGTACTTATCATGACAATACTGTTTTCATTTTATGTATTCATTAAAAATGAAAAAAAAAAAAAACTTTAGGTTTCTATTGATATACAATATGCCTACATTTATTTTTCTAGTTACAATATAAACTTACAATGAAATTTCAATTTCATATGAAAATAACAGCAAAAACATAATATCTTTGTTAAAATACTGGGAAAAAACAAGCACCAGACAAAAATGTTGCAAATAACAAGTAGCAGAGTATATCTGTTTTCACTCTTCTCTGCTTCAAGAGATCTATGATGTAAAGTGATAAAATACTGCGGTCCTTCCATAAACTGTACCATGAACAGAATGGAGATGAGTGATGCAAAGTTATAGATAGATAGATAGATAGATAGATAGATAGATAGATAGATAGATAGATAGATA
>JANRMT010062835.1:43652635-43691542 GCA_026402145.1 Polypterus bichir lapradei
ATAGATAGATAGATAGATAGATAGATAGATAGATAGATAGATAGATACTTTATTAATCCCAAGGTGAATTTCACATATATAGTGTGGTAAATCCAGGGCATTGAATGCAAAATTGTAAGGTATCAATAGATATATCAAAAATGCTTGCAATCTCATAGTATATAGAATAGCATCGGGTCTGGGTTGTTTTCCATCTAAATGTCCAAAGCATAAATGCAACAGCCTCTAGGGTCTAGAGACACACAGCCACGTCACAAACTGCCTACAGTAAAAATGATGTCGGATTCTAACACAGATAGTTAGTTGAACACTCTCGAGATATGAATAACTTACAAAATAATTTTTCAATTTTCCAGGTCAAAGAATTACTATATATATAAAGCTCAATCTGTTTTTTTTTCATTATGCACACCATTATTTTTCAGGACACAAACTTGAAACCTGGCACACTGGTTGTTCTTATCATATTTCAGGTTTTTGACATATACAGTACGTTTAGTCCTATCCCCATTAGGAGGCAGTGGAGTGAAGCTCAGGGTTGGAGTGAATGGCAAGAAATACTACAGCATGATCAGCTTGCAATGATTAGCATATGTGTTTTTCAATCTCAGTTTGATTCTGATCCATTTTGTTTAACTCTTTTCTTTAATCAAGCATATTCTTCAGTATTTTAGCCATGGCCCCAAGCTGTCACAGTTGAACCATGTTGTGTCCATAAATATTTATTTTAGTGTTGCAAATAGCATCTCTCACCATTAAACCATCATTACAACCTGTCTACCCTTGCTCATCTGTCCCACTTGAACAAAATGTGTTAATTTGATTTGACGAAATACTTTCATTTACAACAACAGGTAGACCAATCACCAGTTAAAGGTGTGAGAAAAAGATAAAGATTTAAAAAAAAATGATGATTTGGTTTTCCAAATATGAACAGTTATAAAACATGGCTCCACATGTGGCTACCCTTCTTGTTATCTCTCTGGTTACGAGCAGAAGGCATTCGTTTGAAGACAACTTTGTCAATTATGCCTCTGTGTTTTTAAAAAACTATCAGGATACATTTACCTATGCCATTTGTTCCAGTGTGGACAGTGACAACTGGACCAAACCACCACAGATCTGGAAAGGAACTTGGGGCAATCTGCCAAGCATGAACCAAGTAAGTATGATATTCTTCATGACTCCCTCCTGAAAAGCACACTTTTCTCTGCTTTTCTGTCCCCACTTCTGTTTAAGTGAGTCTTCTACTGTCATGACTTGATTCTTTATGAAGGTAAATTATGGAAGTCCACTGAGCCTTCTCATTTCTGTCTATCACACTAAAGATTCAATTCAATTCAATTTAGTTTATGTTTGTATCGAACTATTCACTGAATGTAGACACAGACCATTGTGACAAGTCCTCAGATAAAATGTAAATATAAAAAGCAAGTACAAATTTTACAAATGACTAAATACAGAATTAGTACCCATAAAAACATATACTTGTTAAAACACACAGAAAAAAAAAGTAGAAACCAATTAGCATACATGAAAACAAACAATATCTGTCCATTAATTAATGGTTAAGTATGGACAGATGTCAACGGAAGAGAGGGAAAGAAAAATTCCAGTTAGAGGCATCCCTGGAGAACATAAACTTCTGGGAGTTAAAAGTGTGTAGTTATTTATAAAAGGATAAATTCTTTCATGAATCTGAACATACAGCAAGTCAAAGATTGCAGTGCTCTTGCTATTAATATTTGTGTGAGAAGGGGGGTCTTTTTTCCTATCTATCTATCTATCTATCTATCTATCTATCTATCTATCTATCATTGGCTAACTGTATTAAAGTTTTATTTAAATATTGACCTGCTGTTCACTGCATACAAGTGCAGAATTTATTGAAAGACGGTAACCTAAAATGACTTAACATAACATATTATTACCATTAATTATCCAGGTTAATCTGCTACACATGGAATGAATATTGTAATTAAAATGACTGTTATCTTTAAAGAAAGATAAAAAAAAGTCTTTCCTCTTAAAAAAATACTCTGTTAAGTAATTGCTCCTGTTAGAGCAAATTCATGCGTATTAAGACTACAACCCTTTGCCAGTTTCAATTGCATGTAAGCCTGGTCTATTTGTCATGTTCACACAAGCCAGATGTAGTCAAACCACATTAATTATTAGTTGTTTACTGGTTTAAATATGACTTATGACAAGAGGTGTTATGTTAATGAATAATAACACAAAGCCAACATTTAGTTTGCTTTGATTTCCTTAAAATATACAACACCTGTTATAAAATGTAATTAGTCTTATATTTGTAGCAGGTTTGAAAAATAGCATAGATAGTCATTGAAATGTTTCTTATATGTGTTACCTTTTTTATTATTTATCTCTATCAGAAACGCTCAGGTATAACTGTATAGGATCTGACATACATGTTGACCTATATCATATACACAACTAGTGTAGAAAAATGCAGGTAAATTTGACTCAGGGCAAAGAAATATAAGATCCCATAAAATATTATTTAGAAAAGCACAGACTACTATTAGTAAAGCCTTGTCTCTTCTGTTAAAGATAACATAATGAGAACAAGAAACATTTTACTGAATTATCATCTATAATACTTGCCCTCTGGTGACAGACTATTTCAAAATAGATTTAATTAACACTACAATCTTATTTTAGACAACCACTGTTGTTAATCAATTATTTAAGCAATGTAGAAGCCATAACTCCATTTCTCAGCGCAACATTACAGCAAGAAGTAAATCAGCTGTTGCAGGATGTGATAGGCATATGCCACATTGCTTCATACTCTCATGATTATTTAGGAGTGAGAAGTATTAATGCTGCTGCATTCTGTCAATGCCACGTAGGTGTGCTAAGACAAGCTGTCTCTGATTATTATGAGGTGGGAATATAAACATGAGATCTAAAACACACTAGAGAAAAGGACAAAAAGGCAGGCAGAGGTCACAAAAAACGCCAAAAATTATTAAAGTGCTAAAACCAAATGACAAGACAAAAATTAGAATAAAGAACTTCAGAAATTCTTTTTAAGAATATCCATCAAGGGATAGTGAAAGATACAAATGGTGCCATATTATTTATAGTGTCACTTCCTCATTCAACAACGTGACCAGAAAAGGTCACATGACAGAGTGTCACATAAACAACAGGAACAGGACGTGAATGAATGTAAAACAAAAAAAAATGACTAAAATAAAACACAATTAAACACAATCGGGCTAAAATTGTACATACGAAAAAGACCAAATACTACAATAAGCAGTGCAGCTATCCCATTTTGCATTAATCATTAGAAGCTCAACTACAACTACTTTCAGGGATAGTTCTTGGGTTTATCCCTAATATCTTAGTTAACACGGTCTCCCCACTTTCATTTTGTACTTTTTGAATCTGTACTTTTAAAATTCTATTATTACTTTATTTTATTATTACATTGTTATAATAAAAAATGATTCTGAGCATTTAAATTAATACATAAATTATTATAATAAAATCACTGTAAGATTAAGAGAAAATGTAAAATAAAATAAAAAAGTTATAATGCTGCATTTACATGGAAATCTGTGAAAAATCTGATTTAAGTAAGAAGACACTTCCATCCATTCATCCATTGTGAAACCTGATTAATATTGGTCTGAATCATTTTACCTTATTCATTTTTTATATCACAGGGTATAGAAATGAAAAGTTTAATGTCTGCTGGTAATCTGGTTGATGCATTAGCTCTTCTGTAATGTTACTCACCCTATTATCTGTTGACATGGACAGTCTAAATAGTCTCTCTGGTACTAAATTTAATTTAAAATGATCAATAACACATTTGTATCTGATTTTTAATATTTTAGTTCTTTTTGAATGATATTAATTTGTAGTTATTTTGAATTTTTAACTTTCTCTGTGTTTTTCAATGGGTGTCATTATTTTCTGACTGCAGAAGAGGTGTGCTGTATGCATCATGGTATGTAGTTTGTAACGAGTAACATCAGCACAATTGTATTTTCAAAAGAATGTGGTCTGCACAGCAAAGTATTCAAGTATGGAGTAACTAAGGAAAGACATATGTGGGGAAAAAAGTTCTTGAACACCAAACAAAGAAAAAAGCAAAATAACACAGGGAAGAATTACTGGTTTCAATGTGTATTTTGTTTTATAGTTGTGAGTCTTGTTTTACTCTAGTTATATGTCCAAAGATTAGTAATGCTTTGTATGCCCCTGACTACTCATGTGCCTGCTCCTTAAAGAAGGGGCGTAAATGACACTCTGCTGGTCACTCTGGGGTCTTCTGTTTGTCATCTTACATTAAAACTATATTGCTTAGAAAATCCATCCATCCATTATCCAACCTGCTATATCCTAACTACAGGGTCACAGGGGTCTGCTGGAGCCAATCCCAGCCAACACAGGGCGCAAGGCAGGAAACAAACTCTGGGCAGGGCACCAGCCCACCACAGGGCACACACACACACCAAGCACACACTAGGGACAATTTAGAATCGTCAATGCACCTAACCTGCATGTTTTTGGACTGTGGGAGGAAACTGTAGTACCTGGAGGAAACCCACGCACACATGGAGAGAACATGCAAACTGCACTGCGAGGCAGCAGCGCTACCCACTGTGCCTGCTTAGAAAATAATTTTGTATATCAAATCAGGAAAAAAAAAACAAAACTATTTGACATTTTAAACTAATTAAATGCATTGTGAATTCAGGTGAAATTAAATTACTTTTAATCATGTTATATGATTTTTCAAAAAGGACTTCATATTCACATATTCATTTTGTTTGTATTCATTAACACTAGAATTACCAGAGCCTACGAGAAAACTCGTAAATCCGGCCCACCTTAAATCCTTTCTCACCTCTCCGTCAGCGTCTTTTGTCCTGTAAATGTGTCGATAAGCAAGCAGCCTGCTATCCTATCCCCCGCCCCAGTTCAATTTGCATAGAAGTTTCTCAGTGCTCAGTGTGTATCTTCGAGTGAAGTGCTGAAGCTTTATAGGGTAAAAAAAGTACATCATAATTTGGAATACATACATTTCATGTGTGTTCAGTGTCATCAACAATCTCTGTAAAAACATTGTTAACACATAAACGTTTTTCATGTTTTAGTAATAATTGACAAAATGTAGACATGAAAGGTATATAGTGTGAAGCCTGAAATCCATCCATCCATCCATTATCCCACTTGGAGCATCCAGTGGGTCAAAGTAAGGGGGGTTTGGGGATCACAAAAAGAATCCAGCACATTGAAGAGTTAGAATTTTGAGGGATGGGCTTTGGAGTCTATATTACATTGAAACACATTCCCTCATGAAGCTTTCACTGCATTGAAGGTTTCCCCTATATAGACTACTGTGTGTTGAAGAACGGGCTGGTGGGGGTTAACATTTACTTCCAGTACCGAAAATACAAAAATGCTGGTGCAACACCATTTTAAAAATTGGGGTTTTCAGTACTTTTTCAGTACCGGTATACTGTGCAACCCTAATGAGCTAATGATTACAACAAATTTCTTCAGATTTTTAGCATGTTGGGCAACATCCAGAGAGTCACTGAAATCATAGATAAATAGATAGATAGATAGATAGATAGATAGATAGATAGATAGATAGATAGATAGATAGATAGATAGATACTTTATTAATCCCAAGGGGAAATTCACACAATCCAGCAGCAGTATACTGATACAAAAAAAAAACAACAATATTAAATTAAATAGTAATAAAAATGAAAAATTAAAAAAATAAAAATAAAAAAAGCAGACAATAACTTTGAGTAATGTTAGCATTTACTCCCCCAGGTGGAATTGAAGAGTCGCATAGTGTGGGGGAGGAACGATCTCCTCAGTCTGTCAGTGGAGCAAGACAGTGACAAAAGTCTGTTACTGAAGCTACTCCTCTGCCTGGAGATGACACTGTTCAGTGGATGCAGTGGATTCTTCATGATTGACAGGAGTTTGCTTAATGCCCGTTGCTCTGCCACAGATGTTAAACTGTCCAACTTTACTCCTACAATAGAGCCTGCCTTCTTAACAAGTTTGTCCAGGCGTGAGGCGTCTTTCATCTTTATGCTGCCTCCCCAGCACACCACCGCGTAGAAGAGGGCACTTGCCACAACTGTCTGGTAGAACATCTGCAGCATCTTATTGCAGATGTTGAAGGATGCCAACCTTCTCAGAAAGTATAGTCGGCTCTGACCTTTCTTACATAGAGCATCAGTTTTGGCAGTCCAGTCTAATTTGTCATCCAGCTGCACTCCCAGATATTTATAGGTCTGCACCCTCTGCACACAGTCACCTCTGATGATCACAGGGTCCATGAGGGGCCTGGGTCTCCTAAAATCCACCACCAGCTCCTTGGTTTTGCTGGTGTTAAGATGTAAGTGGTTTGAGTCGCACCATTTAACAAAGTCTTTGATTAGCTTCCTGTACACCTCCTCCTGCCCACTCCTGATGCGGCCCACAATAGCAGTGTCATCAGCGAACTTTTGCACGTGACAGGACTCCGAGTCATATTGGAAGTCTGATGTATATAGATTGAACAGGACCGGAGAAAGTACAGTCCCCTGCGGCGCCCCTGTGTTGCTGAACACAATGTCAGACCTGCAGTTCCCAAGACGCACATATTGAGGTCTGTCTGTAAGATAATCCACGATCCATGCCACCAGGTGTCACCAGCACTGTCACAGTAATGTTATTTGTGGCATAGCTTAATACATATGACCAAAGCTGCCCCACCCTATATGCACATTATGCATTGATCGAGGACCGATGGGGCAAGGCTGGTCAATCCTTTAGGCGACATAGGTGGCTGCATAGGTTGCTGTTTAAGAAAAGACCATGTGCTCCAGACAGTAAGGCTTGGCATTTATGCAACTCAAGTGGCATGTGCTCTTGAATCCACCTAACAACCTCACCATACTATAGACACCAAGGTGTGCCATTTTGGTAACTCAAAAGCCATGTGGTCAAGAAACTGGGGGACCCCTTAGTTCTCAAAGTCTAATAATTTCAAAAATGAGCTATGGATACCAAGATGCTTCATTTATGAAACTCAAAGGGCGCGCAGTCTGGACACTAAATAGGGCTCTATATGGCCTTGGACTGAAACTGTAATGGGGGAAGAGTCCGGCCTGATAGTGTTATTTCTGTTTCATAAATTAGTGTCACAAATTAACAACTTTGATAGTCACAGGTTGTGATCATTTTCCATTAATAAGCAAGAGATGATTTCAAGTTAACATTAGTCAAGAGCACAGAAAAGAAAAAAAAAACAAAAGCTTTAAAAAAGCTGCTCATACTGCACTTGCCGATGTGTTTAGAAATTTCAATTTGTTTTATTCCCAGTAAGCTAGCTAATGTTACATCAGTTGACACTACACCAAAGATAGAGGTTTACTGGACTAACAATACCATTATGTTTAATAGTTTTTATATCGAGTGTTTAACAGATATTAAATGATGTTACGGTACCTAGCTGACAAATGGCTGAGGATTACTAATTACCATCATATAGACCTCACAACCTATATACATTGTTAGAGGCTGCTAATGTTAGTCGACATATTATGGGTGTTCATGTATTGTGGACATGTTTGTAAATTTCACCCACACACTGGCTTCTCTTGCTTACTAGTTTATTAATGACAGAGTTATGGAAAAGGACCATGTAAGCACCTTAGACACACAAAAACAGCAATTTAACCAATGATTAACTTGAATTGTTGGTTAAATTTATTGGTAGCTAACAATAGTAATTTAATTAATGCCTGATTTCTATTTGCTCTCACTGGAAAAAAACATTAAGTTTTGATAAATTCATAAGTGTGGGTGATATATTCATATCTTAATGTACTAGTACTAGAAGTTTTTAATTTATTATTTTCATTATTGTTAGTAGTAGTTGTTATGCTTAATATAATTTGACTGTAAAAGAAAAGAAGAAGAAAGAAAACATTTTCACAGTTGAAATCTTGTTTATCTTCACACAGAGAATCATAGATGCATGGAATAAGTTACCAAGTAGTGTGTCAGACAGTGGGACTTTGAAGACCTTCAAAACTCAACTAAATGTTAATTTGGAGGAATAATGGATAGGACTGGTGAGTTTTGTTGGGCTGAATGGCCTGTTCTTGTCTAAATTTTTCTAATGTGTTATTATTTTTATTAGTAGTAGCAGCAGTAGTACTAAAAATGTTGCTTTTGTTATTGTATCAAATGTCGCAAGTGATATCAAGTAACAAAGAGTAACAGCACATTAATACCCTGGACCATTATTGCTTTTTATTATTATAATAAGGCCTTCATTTATAAAGGAAACTAATCAAAATGTTATAGTTATGATTGTGACATGTGCTTTTCTGTTTATTTATCATGTATTTATATAGCTATTTTTCAAATTAAAGGTGTTATAGGAAATACTAATGTAGTGGATTCAGGGTGGGGCCAGGAAGAAGACTACACTTAGGGCTCCAGTTTGGCTACGAGTGGCACCGCATATGACTATTCAGTTCTGAAGTTTGTCACAGGAAAAGACAGCTCAAGGTAGTAATATAAAAAATCTTTTATGAGAAAAAAAAGAAGTAAAGTAGCTGCATTAAATTGTAATTCAAAAAGTAAAAAAAAAAAAACAACTTTGACATCTTCCATCTTGTTAGTCATTTTAAGGAATACTAAAGTACAAATGAAACTTCAGAGGACAGTAATTCTGCTGACATTTGGAGTTGTCTTTCCCCAGAAGGATTTTAAACTAAATAAAAAATCATAAAAGGTTTTCCTAATTGATTCACTAACAGTTAATATTGTAATTGTATAAAGAATCAAAAAACGTATAGCAGTAGATCTGTTGGCTTGAATGGAGTTTCAGAGAATGAATGATGAATAAGAGAGCCATCTATTTTTTGTTATTGAATTTGCATTGAAGTTGAAAAAGGAAAAAACAGCTATGAAAAGTAACATAGATCAAAAAATGAACAATCAAAATAACTAGTAAAACACCCCTTCACTGCCACCATGGCACCGAAAACAACAAACCCTAACCATTATGTAAAAGAGTTGAATGATCAAAAGCCAATGATCCATTTTCAGACAACAGATATGGCATAACAAACAAAGCATCCAGAAAACAGAGACTAATTCAACATTAAATTAGAAATGAAGCCTGGAAAAATGACATTGCATTAGAGAACCAGCTCTCACCCAAACATGCAGCGGACTGCCACTTCTTCATACTGCAGCCAGACGATTTGTTGAGGTTTGACACTGGAAGTTCAAGCAAGACTAGGTTAAAGAAAAAGACTTACAGGGAGAGAAAGAATCAGGACATTTCTAGTGATGGGCTAAGACTAGTTTAGGAGTGCAATAGCACTGGAGACCTATTCATTTAAAATAGTCAGTTGAGCTTAAGTTCGAGGAGGGCAAACACTACTGGCAGGATCAGGCAGAAACCAGGACATTACAGAGTACAAACACAACCATACAAACACTCACAAAATGCTAGTCTGATATCCACATGCTTGAAATATGAGACAAAAACTACAATGTCCTTTAAAAAAACTAAAAAAAAACCAAAGATACAGGAAGAACATGCAAACACACATACAATCTGTAGTTCGAAGAACAACAATTCTTTGAGTACAAGAAGAATGCACAAATTCTGCATGGAAGGCATCTGGTGCAGAAATGCTATATGCGACCACCTTGCATCCGCATAATTACTGAATAATATCCAGTTTATATATCACTGAAAGATGCTGAGAAATTAATTTATGCTTTTGTTTTCAGTAGACTAGATTACTGTAACGCACTCCTCTCAGGACAACCCAAAAAAGACATAAATCACTTGCAACGAGTGCAGAATGCAGCTGCTAGAATCCTAACTAGGAAAAGAAAATCCGAGCACATTTCTCCAGTTTTGATGTCACTACACTGGTTGCCTGTGTCATTCAGGATTGACTTTAAAATATTGCTTATGGTTTATAAAGCCTTAAATAATCTCGCTCCATCTTATATATCGGAATGTCTGACACGTTATATTCCAAATCGTAACCTCAGATCCTCAAATGAGTGTCTCCTTATAATTCCAAAATCTAAACTTAAAAGAAGTGGTGAGGCGGCCTTCTGCTGTTATGCACCTAAAATCTGGAATAGCCTGCCAATAGGAATTCGCCAGGCAAATACAGTGGAGCACTTTAAAACACTGCTGAAAACACATTACTTTAACATGGCCTTTTTATAACTTCAGTTTAACTTAATACTGATACTCTGTATGTTCAATTCATCATAATAACTATTCATAGTGGCTCCAAAATTCGTACTGACCCCTACTCTTTCTTCTGTTTCTTTTTCCGGTTTCTTTGTGGTGGCGGCCTGCGCCACCACCACCTACTCAAAGCATCATGATGCTCCAACATTGATGGACTGAAAGCCAGAAGTCTACGTGACCATCATCATCAAGTCCTTCCATGAAAACCCTAAATACAAAGAGGACTTTTTGATTTATGTTAGGTAGATTGCCCAGAGGGGACTGGGCGGTCTCTTGGTCTGGAATCCCTACAGATTTTATTTTTTTTTCTCCAGCCTCTGGAGTTTTTTTTTTTTTTTTCTGTCCACCCTGGCCATCGGACCTTACTTATTCTATGTTAATTAATGTTGACTTATGTTTATTTTTTATTGTGTCTTCTATTTTTCTATTCTTCATTTTGTAAAGCACTTTAAGCTACATTTTGTTGTATGAAAACGTGCTATATAAATAAATGTTGTTGTTGTTGTATAAATTCAACACTTTTTAAAGACCAACACATGCAAAAGGCATTTCAACTAAGTGATCATTGAATATGAAGAATTATTTTGATAAATACGAGACCCAAAGGACTGAAGGTAATGCACAACAAAGTTCTTCAGTAGAATTCGAAATACTAGCAATGCGTTCCAATCATTTACACATCATTTACAGTCACAGCTTATTTACACCTGACCTGAATTTGTTATAAAGCCAATGACATGTCAACTTGTAAGACTACTTGACAGGCCAAAGCAGACTTTAAAGGGCCTCCCACGAGTCTCATGAGTACATTGTTTACTGCACATGTGGTGTGGTTTTATAAAGAATGTATTTAAAATTTTGGTTTCTGTTAACTCAGCTGTCCATTCTTCTCCAGGCACATGCCTGGCAATTGCTGCTGTGTATCCAAATATACATGTGATCTAAAAACAATAAAAGAAAACAGTATGCCAGATTTACTTATGACTTACTTACTTAGTTGTGCACTGGTGTTTATGTTCATAAGGCCTGCATTTTTAAAACAATACAGTTTACATTATAAAATATCCAATTTCAGACTAGTTATGAGAGGCTAATGAGGCTAAACAGTGATTTGAAACATGTACTCTATGCAACAAAGAATTTCTGGAAAGATTTTTGAGTGAACTCTTAAAGAGTCTTAAATTGCACACATTTGATGTAATTGATATTTAAATGCAACAAATATTTGCCACAGGCAGTGATTTGGTATAACCTTTACGGAGGAAAAAACCCTGTTATATGCAAAAATGCCAATGTTGGCATCTGATAATACAGAAGACAGCTGCTGGTCCATCGAAAGACAGTGTCTGGTGCTACTGTGTATCATTAAAAGAAGTTATTAAGTAGCAAATAAAAATAAGGTGAAAACTTGATTTCTGATGGTCCATATCCTGATGTACTGTGTGGAGGCCAGTTTGCTGGCAGGGTAGATGAAGGTGAGGTAGTGAGTAAGACATGTAGCGATAGTATAAGGAGTATGATGGGAAAATCAAGCAAAGTGTTAGAAGTGCTGAACAGAGGGAGATCACATATGTTCTGCAAAGATGATGTGGTGAAAAGATAAAGGTGCAAGAATGGTTAGTGGGAATGGTGGAAGGGAAATATTTGTCTGGCAGAGGTGATATGACGGCAATGCTGAAGATAGTGTACTTATGTAGGAAAATGTACAGACACAGTGGTGGAGGGTGAAGAGGGTGAAAGAACATGTATTTTTACACATGATTATTGGTAAATAATGAATATAATTTCAGAAAATGCCCCACAGAAAGATGATTTTTAGAACAAAAAGATTGAGGTGATACCTGGGGTGCCAGAGGGGAGAATGATCATAATGGATCCACAATAAGATGGTCGTGTTGGAGTCAGTGCTGATGATTATGAGGGTTTCCCTGGAGGCTTTAGCTTTGATATAAGGAATTTAGAGGACAGGATTCTTAAGTTTTGTGATGCAGTAGAAATGGTTGTGTGCAACTGCTTGCTTACAAAGGAGGATCTTGTTTTGATGAGAAAAAGTGGAGTTGAAGGCAAAGATACTGAAATGGAAAGTTTGTAAGTCTAACATCGCTAGGTAAATCCAGGAAAACCAGGTTGACGGTTGAAGGAGAAGAGACAGAAGGGAGACATGGAAAAGGCAAGTGAAAATCAATCCAAAATATGGTTTGTCAGAAGATATAGAACTGTGAAGAGTAACCTACAAGTGACAAATGCAACCTTTGTTTTTAGAATGTTGATGTAGTAAGTGTAAATTTACATATTGACAATGGAGTCATTTTGGTGAATGTAGTGAAATTTGGCTAATTAACATGCTGAGTGGAGACAATGGTGTTGGAATAGAAGGGACAACCATGATGAAAGGTCTATGGAAGAAATTCAGGAGCTGTCCCCTTTTCTGACTTTTAAAGGAGTCTTAAAGGTATTGAAGTGTAAAGTCTATGAAAGCTGTGTGAAAAGTAGTGTGACCCATGGGATTTAGACATGACCAATAAAAGCAGAACATGATCCAAAGGTGGAAAGAACAGAAATGAGAATGATCAGATGAATGTGTTGGGTGTCACAGAGAAGATAAAGGGAGATTTAAGAGAAAGACTTGTTTTAGAGGTGATAAGTGTTGTTCTGAGAAGCAACAGACTAAAGGGGTTTTACTAACGTGCAGCAAAAGGCAGAAGATAACTGGGCGAAGAGGGACTCCAAAATGGAGGTGGAGGGCATTAAGGCCAAGAGGTGGACATGAATTTATTAGATTGCACTCTTGTGTTAATTAATTTATTAATAAGCTTCCCTCAATGATTTAACTTATTATTAAAATATTTATTGAAAACTCAACTGTATCATAATTACATTTTCCATTATAAGCTCAGCGTAATTTCATATTTAGAAAAATAATGTTATTTATTATTATTTGAATTTGCTTTTACACCTGGTGCTTCTAGTCTGTTTCTGGTAGACTGGGCTGGCCCCACTGGCCTTGCAGTATTCTAACCATCCCCTTGTATATATATGCACCAGTGTAAACTGAACTTGTAGTTTTACAGTGAAGCCTAAAGGCTGTAGTCCCTATCCACCATGTTCTGGACAGAAAAATAATGAGTGGTACATATTTTTTTAAATGGATGTTTGCACTTCTGGTTTGAGCTTCAGTTATTTGGCAGCCTCACACTGTTCAGTAGACATCCATCTGCATGGTGGTTAGCTCCAGAGTCATGTGTTCAAATCATGCAGGGTGAGTAGTCTGCATCTTATTTCTTTTTTATTGTGGATTGTTCCTTCTCACATGAAAGATCTTCAAATCTAAATTGGATGTATTGCTTTTTTCAACGTAGGTGCTTTAGCCCCAATACCTTGTCCTGTGAAGCAAGTGACTGAGAGGTTCTTAATTTATATAACCTTTGCATTCATATATCTTTATTTTGTCAGATGATGAAGCCAGGGGGAACATATTGATCTGGTGCCAATCAAAATAGCCAAGCAGCATCCCATGCATGACTGATTTTTTCTGACATGGAGGGTGTGTAAACTTGCATGTCTCACTAGCCATTAGCAAAAGGAAGCAGATATGGTGACATAAGTAATTTAATAATAATGTTAGAGAAGTCTGCACACATGAAGCTCTGCCAAAGCACCTCCCTCTTCCAAAAATGAATTTACTCAGTGAGTTTATTGTTATATATTTAATAGATTTATCTGTGTATTGACTGGTATGTATTGGCATCATTCAGTTTTCTACAAGAATATTTATTTGCGAAACAGCAACAACAACAATGTATTTCTTGTATAGCCCAAAGTCAAATGAGCAATGCCTCTGTGGGCTTTAACAAGTCCAGTTTTTTGACAGCCCCTTGCTTCTACTGAATTATTTTTTTTTTATAAAGGCACATCTAACTTAGAATAGATCACAAAAATCAAAACCTTCTTTGACGCTTAAGATTTATTTCTCAACTTTTGAATCCACAAACATATTCCCAGTTGTATTCGTCTGTTTTTTTTTTTTTATGGCAAACAAAAAATGGGTAGGCACAAATAATAGTTTCTTGTGGGACTGTGCATGCTTATTTTGGATAGATAGCTTTCCTTTAATATTATAAAACTATTGAAACTGATTACTTTGTGGCATTGAAATATTTGATTCATTAACTGATAATAGGAAATTAAATTTAAATAATGCATTCAGTTAAGCCTTTCATCTTAACTGATCCAATATGATAGGCCTATTCTCCAATGAAGAAAATAAGTTGGATGTCCTCAATAAATCAATCAAATTATGAAAAACTGCTTGTTGAAATTATACAATACGTGCTCTTTGATTTACAAAAAAGGCAGTAGATGTAGAATTCTTTAAAAGAGAAGAAAGTCATACAATAACTGTATGGAAAATTCAAAGCAATACTGTCTTATTTTTTATGATTACAAGTTTCAGAATACATTCATTACAATTATTTACTTTTATTTTTATTTATTTATTATTTTGCTTGTGTTGCATAATCCACATATCAGCTATTTGGTCATATGCTCCTAATGTGCAAAACACATGCGTTTTTTGCTAAAATAATGTTAAATATATACGCCTGGAATAAACAGTGCACATTATAAACAGGAACTAAAGCTTCATCTGAATTGAAGACAGGACTCTTGACCAGTTAATGAGGGGAAAAGGCGGGCCTTCGATATTCCTTTAATGCAGCCCTCTCACCGCTTAAAGCAAAGAATTATTATTATTATTATTATCGTTATTATTATTAAAGCCCAGTCCAACAACTGCCTGTGTGGTTTTGGCACTTGTTGTGTTAATGTGTGGGAGTCTTCTACCCAGTATTCTACCTATACAGTACTCCAAACATTTATATATTTTAGGTTGATAATTGAGAGAGTGCACAGGCATGTATGCAACTGTGTCCCGTCCAGGGTTTTTGTTTTGCTTTCCAAGTGAATGTCATGTAATTTTCTAACCTGCTTATTCAGACCAGGATCACAGTGTTTGGGGCTGGAGCCATTCCCAGCTAACATAAGGAACAAGGCAGGAATAAACACTGGACAGGGTGCCAGTCCATCGCAGGGTGAACACACACACACAACCATAAAATAGGGCCCATTTACTGTTGCCATTCCACCTAACCTGCATGTCTTTGGGCATTGGGAAGAAACCAGAGCACCAGGAGGAAGCCCTCACGGACACAGGGGGGACCTGAGTGAACTCTTGCCTCCTTACTGAGAGGGAGCAGTGCAACCACTGCACCACCATGTCACCCACACTGATAATGTGTTAAAAAAAAATGACAGAATGTTTTCTGGCTCCCAGAGACTCTGAATTGGAATAAGCAGTTTTTCAAAATAGATTAATGGAAAGTTTATACAAACTGATTAAAAAAGAATGATGCTATAGACCAAAGAATCCCTAGCCTTGCATGTCATTTTCTCTGTGCATTCTTTATGTGTATTGGTACATACTGAATTAATTAAGATTACACATTTATATTTCCACTATCCGTGATAACTACACTTTCTTGGATAGAATTCCAGAGATGGGATATGATTATCCCTGACACCTCCTGGAACAAGCTGATTACATTATGTTATTCTTTTTTCTTTTCCTGATGCTTGTGGCATACCCATCACCTCTTTAAAAGGATCACCCACTACATTACTATTTATTATTTTTCCAAACAGCCTAAACACTTTCACCATAATGTGATCTCTAAAATATGAGTCTATACTCCAGTTTGTGACAGTAAACGTATTGCTTCTTATTCGTCTAGTGGAAATTCATACTGTTGTCTTTTTATGCTTGTTTGACTGCAAACAGTATGACTTTCTGTTTCTGTATGATGAATGATTCTGATCATACCAGACATGGCACTTTACAAAAATTTTTAGATGCAGGTGGTTGTCTCCTTGGGTTTGTTCTGCCTTTGTGATTGCCAGCACTGGTTTTCTCTTTCTCTGGTGTGTGTTGAAGAATGTTTTCTAGGAAAATGAACCCAAAAGACAATGCCTTTAGATATGGATTTGATTCATTATGCAGCTCAAATGGAATATCTTACCTGACAAAAATTATGAAAATAAATGCTAAAAGCTAGCAAAACTAAACCTCTTTTGAGAAACTCATGGAAAGAATAACTTAAAGTACAAACTGCCATTACAAATATGCAAGCTTACCAAAAAAGGGAACACAATGACAATGATTATCACTTCACATATAGATAGACAGAAAAAGTGGTAAAAGTGTACCACCGCACAAAACGAAATTCATACTTATCTGTTTTTTTTGGAATCGAATATTTTAAGAATTTTTAGTTGGTAGTTTCAATGCATTTTTGAAACACTTTTCATAACTATCTTTGTACCAATTTTCAAAAGTACTGTGCAAAAAAATAAATTATTTACAACAGAAGACATTTCATTTATATTTGTGGGCTTCTGGAGAATGTTCCAAGTTTTTTCCCATACCAAAGTCCAACCACAGCTTCTTTTATATTCAAAATCACTTCCAGTAAATCATTTTGACAAGCTATTTGATGTACTTTAAATGTCATTGTTTCACGTGAAAAAATCTTAATCTAATCTTAAATCTTAATTTAATTCAGCAATATGTGAGCTATTGCAACACAGGTGACAGTAAGTTGATTTCTGAAAATGTCTTTCATTTTGGACTTCATTCAGTGAGTATTGCTTAGATTACTTCCACTGCCATTGGTAAGTAAGGACTTAACTGAGAGGTTTGCATAAATATTTCTTTTAAATAATGTACCGGTTCTCAAAGCACTAAGTTTAGGGACAATTTTTATACAAAGGTTATGAGGCTAGTTAACAGCCCCTCATACTGACAACTACAATAGTGTTTCTGTGCATAAATTATTAATTATTGCTTTTATATGACTTTTCATTGCCTGTTGTTGGTATTGTACTATACTTACTATTCTATCAGAGACATGCAAATAAAAGTTTCAATGTGCTGTGAACACATGACAATGAATTTAAACTTCAGTTTGAGTTGCATGCAGCATCCTCTTATACTCGTATCCTGCACCAAACTTTTCATCTCCAGGATATAGCGCACAATACCCACTGGTAATTTTTTCCTTTTTAACAAATTTGATGCCTTTCAAGACGTGCTTGTATTACATAATGATATCTCACTGACGTGGCCAAACCAGCTCCTTTACCAGCCATTTGCTGTGGTTTTGAACTTTTTATAAAATGTATTTAAGCAAATTTTGGTTTAGATTTAGGGCACCTACTTCCTGTAATGTTCTCCCTAAGTCTGTTCATAACACATGATCAGCAATCAAAACAAATTAAACATAAAATTCAATTATCCTCTCGGTTTTTAATTGGATATGTCTGCAGCTGTTTCCAATTTGATGATTTTGTGCTGGCTGAATTGATCCTAATTCTAGCACATTGTCATTTCAAGTTGTCAATCCATTCACACATAGTTTCAGTTTGTTTATGCAGAATCTTATGTCTTAAATTTGGAGATGAATTCTATAAAGTTTTCATCTGCTAATAACAGGGGATTATGATGGCAGTTGTAAGTTGAGTATGTAGGGCATAGTGATGAATCCCAAAATTATCTTTGTAGTTTTAAACATTACAGTTGCAGTAGCTGTGGACCTATCCAAGTCAGTATCTAAAGCGCAATTAAAATTGACAGCCATTAAAATTTTATAAGTGCGCATATTAGGAACCAGTAAAAAAAACATTTTGCATAAATTCTCTGTTGTCCACAATAGGTGCATATACTGTATGTTTTCCAGAATTACTTTGAAGTTGAGTTATTTCTCCACCATAATGGCACCCTTCAGGATTGGATATTACATCTATTGCTACAAGAGAGATTACTGTATGGATTAAAATTCCAAAACCTATGTTCTTTATCATAGGAGAAATGAAAGATTTGCCCAATCCAGTCTCTTTTCAATTGAAATGAGTCCTTACTTGTTAGGTGAGTCTCCTGTAAAAATACTATCTTGGCTTTTATAAGTCTGTGAGATGTGAGAATACTTTTTTTTTTTTTTGGTCATAATTGAGACCTTTAGTTTTCCATTTTACAAAGTTCAATTGTTGGTCAGAAATATAACTGCTTTGAAGTAAAGGAGATATTTTGTGGTCTAATGTAGAAGATGTGCATTATTTCAATTTTCAGCTTTAACATTAAGTTCAAATGTTTACTGCTGGGTGTTGCAGTTAGTGGGGGTACAACATAAATAGACACAACTGTGGGAGTAAAAGAAATACAATAAGACAATAACTTGCTCTCTTTCCCCTATCAACCCTTCCCAATATTGTTTCCTTACAATTTGCAACATATAGCATATTGTTGAATGCTATTGCAATGTATTTTGTTAATTTTAATTGTCCTTTTGTTTGCTTTGTAAAGTGGCCTGTGGACATTACATAACATGTGAATACAATGTTAGAACAATCGATTATTTCATCTACTCACATATTTCTGAATCTGCTAATCCAACTACAACAGAGAAAATATTTAATCTTATAACTGATCAGTAAGCACATCATATTTCTCTTAGTTCCTTGCCTTGATTGACATTAGTGTCATTATGAAATGTTTTGTTCAGAAATAGAAAAATATGGTGGGGAAACCACCATTCAGTATGTATTGAAAAAAACAACATTTTCATACCTAGGCTTAACTGTACATGAGGTAACACTAAATTTAGAATCAACAAGTAGTCAAATATTTTTTGTCTTTAGGACGTCTATGTAAAACTGGACATAGAAAAACCCACACAGGCATTGGGAAACCTGCATTAGCTCCATACTGCTGTGTCACCCTTTAAAAAGAGTCATTATGATAAAAAGTTACATAGTTATGAAATGAAAGTGAAATAAGCACATGATGCTTCAGAAAAATGTGAAAAAAGAGAAAAAAATTAAATGGGAATTTGATAATTAATTGAAATTATAATTAATTAATTTAAATATTAATTTAAAATAAAATAATCCATTAATTTTTTACCACAATTAGTTTTTGTTTTGTACAAAATATATTAATGAAATAATGCATCATTGAGGTTATTACACAGTTTTGTCAACTTTGGTTCAAAATAGATTTTTTTTATTAACATACCCTAATAAGCTAGAAATGATTAAATGTTGTCTTCCATCTATTAATACTGTAATTTGGTTTTCCTCATTATTAACTACAGCAAAGAATTTTGAGGTGTATTTGTGAATTTCCTTTCGGGAAATAATGATGGAGTAACTTAGTATGAAAATTTTTCACTGCAAAGCAAGCTTTCGTATGTAATTCAAGATCAACTATCTGGCCAGCTGAAATAAAAATTCTCATTAGTTATAGCTTTTATTAAGCTACTGCACCTATAGTTCTGTGAACAAGTAATATTTAACAACAACAAAGTAAGATATTATAAGATAACTTTAAATTATCATTTAAGCTAACAAATAAAATATAAGTAATACATGTTAAATTCCAGTGATTTAAGCTTCTTAAATGTAATAGTCAACCTGTTGTCTTTTCTAATTTCTAATGCAAAAATAAGAACTTTAACTTGTAACTATCTATACAAGGTACCTCAGTTGTTTATTCTCGTGCTGAAATATTTTGTATTGCATTACTATGAAACATTGTTCAATTATTTGGGGGAGCAACTACTTTAGTAATCTATTACTTACAACTTTATTATCCATGATTCCAATACATTGCTTCAGGTGCCTTACAGGAATAAAGCCAATAATATTTTAGCTCTAAATGTTTAGATAAAAAAGTTGTTTTTTTCCAGTAGTTTCTTTTCATAACTTTATGAAATGCCATGACTTCTGTAGATCAAACAGGTCTTTTTGAAATTAGAAACTGTTTGCTTAAAAGCCATTTCAAAGAAATGCACATTATGTTACCTGTTTGAACTTCACAAGTAAAAACAGTAAAGTGATTATCGTGTCCAATACTAAAATCCTTTGGTGGTATAGTAGGCCTTTTTTTTTTTCTACATACAAAAATTATGTTGGAAATTTGGTTAAATTGGACACTATTTTGGTCACGTGGCCAGGGGTGATCTCTAATAATTCCAATGATTTGGGTTCAGGCTTACTGCCTGTGAAGTGTTCAAATGATCACAATGGTTAACATGCGTTTTCTTCTGAAGCTCCAGCTTCTACCAAAAGCACACATCTTTAATTGTTTACTTGGACTATGAGCAAGTGTAGGTGTGTGCAATAGAAAATTATGTGATGGAATGGCATTTCTTCCAGAGCTGTGTATAACCACATGCCCAATGCTGTTAGCATCAAAAAGGCTTCCAAAATTAAACAACTAATGGATTTCCATAAAACACAGATTTCAACTAATTTTAAATTCTGTAAATTTGGAGATTTTCACCTGATAGACAAAAAACACTGCAATAAAGCACCATATTTATGAGCAAATAAAAATAATTTATTAGTGAATATATATATTGAACAAATATGCAATGTGCTATCCTTTTTAAGGTTATTTAATTATTACTTTATTTTCTTTCAAGAAAGTAACATAATATATAATCAAGCAGATAAAATTTGAATAAGGATTCAACCTCTACTCGACAGAAAGAGAAAGAGAGAAGAGCTAAGAATAGAGAAAAATTTTTTTTTTTTTCCACTATATGTATGTGGGTGGCACGGTGGCGCAGTGGTAGCGCTGCTGCCTCACATTTAGGAGACTCAGGTTCGCTTCCCGGGTCCTCCCTGCGTGGAGTTTAAATGTTCTCCCCGTGTCTGCGTGGGTTTCCTCCGGGTGCTCCGGTTTCCTCCCACAGTCCAAAGACATGCAGGTTAGGTGGATTGGTGATTCTAAATTGGCCCTAGTGTGTGCTTGGTGTGTGGGTGTGTTTGTGTGTGTCCTGCGGTGGATTGGCACCCTGCCCGGAATTGGTGCTTGCCTTGTGCCCTGTGTTGGCTGGGATTGGCTCCAGCAGACCCCCGTGACCCTGTGTTCGGATTCAGCGGGATGGATGGATGGATGGACTATATGTATGTTTAATCTAAAATTAGTTAATTAAGTCTTGCAATGTTTTAAAAAGTTTTAGGTAGATCTTCTAATTGAGAATTTGATTATTTACAATTTCAAATAATATAGCACATTTACCTAATGAGTTATAAATGGTGAGTAGGGATTCTTCCAGTTAAGTAAGATGAGTCTACATGCTAGTAGCTTAGGTAGGATGTTCATCTTAAAACAATTGATTCTCTTTGCTAAGGTGAGATGGAGGGTAGAGCATCTTTTAATATTTTGTTTGATTTTATTCCATGCTGTTACAAAAATTGTGCCTGAGTCCTTTTCTAATTGGCACCTTTATCTCTGATATATTTTGAAAATGAATACCCAGTGTCTCAATGGCTATTGAGAAATGGAATGGTGATAGAGGGCATCCTTGTCAAGTACCACATTCTAGTCTGAAGTAGTCTGAGATTGTGTTGTTAATACAAACTGAGGCTTTTGGACTGCCATAAAGTAATTTTGTCCATGTGGTTATATTTATGCTAAACCAGAATTCATGCAATGTGGTGAACAGATAGTCCCCTTCAACTCAATCAAAGGCTTCTTTTGCATCCAAAGATAATAAGATCTCTGGTGTATTAGATTTTGTTGTTCAGTGTATTGCATTAAACAGACACCAAAGGTTTGAGGCCAAATGTCTGCTTTTAATAATCTAATTCTGTCTTGTGATACTACAGAAGGAAGCACTTTCTCATTCCTTCTAGCTGAAGCTATGGAGAGTGTCTTCACATCATTATTCAGAAGTGAAATGGGTCTGTATGATGCACATTGTAGTAAGTAAGCCCTTCCTTTGGAGAAATAGTAATTAAAGTTTTGAGGTAAAATTTTATTTTCTTTATCTTTTATGTTTTGTTGTTAATAATAACCTTTGTTGAAAATGTTAATAAAATTCCACTAGGTAGCCATCAGTGCTCATGGCATTCCTAATTTTCAGTATATGGTATCCATTTGTTCTGAGAGTGTCAGAGGTTTGCCGACTTCTGCACTAAGAGTATCAAGCTGTGTTATTTTGTGTTGTATCAAAAAGCTCTTTAGATTGTGTCTCATCCTTCTTTAAACTGAGTGGAATATAAGAATTTATAGTATTCATTAAATGTGTAAGATATATATATTTATGGTCTATACTTTAATCACCAGTTGCATTGGTAATTTATGTTATTATGTTGTGAGGTTCCTGCTTGTGGGTTTGTTGACTCAAAATCTATATCGTGACATTGTGATTTAAAGATGAGTCGTTCAGTTTCTTTTGTTGTCAAGAAATTAAATTCTTATTGTTCTGTAAGGTGCCTCATTTGTAAATGTGACATATTCATTATTTGTTCTGGAAATCTCACTGATTAACTCTGATACCATCTTGGTCTCCAGTTTATTTTTAGGAGAGAGATATGAAATAATGTTTCTATCAAAGTTTCCCAAAATGTTCCTGCAAAAACTTCTCTAAAAAAGACTCTAAAAAAATAATTGATTTGTTCACATCTGCTAACAACAAGGTATTAAGATGCCAGTTACAAGATAAGTGTAGGGCATAATGGTTCGAGCTTCAAGATGAGAGGAGCATGACAAGAGATAACAATGGTGTCATACTTACAGTATTTGATAGCAGGTAATAAATTATTATCGATGAAGAACTGCGGTGTTGTACCGTGTTAGCCATTATGAATGTAGAGAAAAGCCAAGCAAAATGACACCTTTTATTGGCTAACTAAAAAGTTTACAATATGCAAGCTTTCGAGGCAACTCAGGCCCCTTCTTCAGGCAAGATGTAATACAGAAACTGAAGGTTCCTGTGTTTATATCCACACACTAGGACAAGAAACAACAATGGTTAAGAAGAAGATGTCACTGTCCATGTGTGCCAGTTTCTTCCACCGGGTCTTCAATTCCATGTAGTATCGGTACATTTCGGTGTCTTGTATGTCATCTTGCCTGAAAAAGGGGCCTGAGTTGCCTCGAAAGCTTGCATATTGTAATCTTTTTAGTTAGCCAATAAAAGGTGTCATTTTGCTTGGCTTTTCTTTACATTCATAATGGCTAACACAGTACAACACCCTAGTACTACAGACATACAAGACACCGAAATGTACCGATACTACATGGAATTGAAGACCCAGTGGAAGAAACTGGCACACATGGACAGCGACATCTTCTTCTTAACCATTGTTGTTTCTTGTCCTAGTGTGTGGATATAAACACAGGAAACTTCAGTTTCTGTATTACATCTTGCCTGAAGAAGGGGCCTGAGTTGCCTCGAAAGCTTGCATATTGTAATCTTTTTAGTTAGCCAATAAAAGGTGTCATTTTGCTTGGCTTTTCTCTATATCGATGAAGAAATAATCAATTCTTCTGCTATCTTTACCAATGATTGGTAATGACAGAGTTAAGTAAAGCCAATTTCTCTTTCCTTTAACAGAACACCTCACACCTGCATCCATTAAATACAGAGTCCCAATGACCACTGCACTCTGACACAAAGCAGAAGGCCCAACTCCCTGGTATTTGAAAGATATTTTAAAGCTCATTACTGTAAATTTCTACTTGCAAGCATTTTTATTGTCAGTTTATGACTACAATCTCAAAGGACATTTTCATCTGACATGTAGAAGTGTCAGAAAAAACAAAGCATGCATAAGACCTGATGTAATATAATTTTTCAAACGTTCATAGTTCCCATTTAAAAGCTAGCATGTAGTAGTCGGAAGTCATCACTGATCTGTTAGAGCCTTATGAGACTTTGTTTTGTTTTTTTTTTAATTCATTCATTCTCTGTAAACCACAAAAATACACCACTGAGTACTTTCAGCTGTCTTTAGATAGTCCAAAAAAAATTAACAATAATCTGTTGTACTCCTTTTATCTTGAAAACATGCTCTGCAAGCAAGAAAGCAGGATGTCCAAAAAAAGACAGAAAAGAAAACAGCGTTATATGTTTAAGTCATTTATTTTGGAGATAAAGTTTTAGATTTTCTTAATTCTATATTTAGAAATTGATTGAGCTTTGATAATTAGATCTTTCCAACTCTTACTCAAGGGTTGTTATTTAATGTATTTTCTTAAACTATTTTTTCCTCTGTTTATAAGGATATTATTTCATTGCTTTTACTAAACTACAGCTTCAACTAATGCTACCTTTAACTGATTTTTTTAGGAATAAAATTTTTATTGTATTTCTTGCAAATTTTTACTAATGAAAACAATTTGCTTTGACATATGGAACTAAGCAAACTAAAGGTTTTTACAAAATTCACAGGTAAGCAGAGTATTTGCCAAAATATATTGTTGACACATCAATAGTTATTTGGTTTCAGATAAAACTAGGATCCCTTTTAAGTGACCCTCTTAGGATCACAACAGAAGCACATCAAGTTTGATAGGCCATGTTATAGTATCAAACAGCATCATTTTCCAGTTCTTCCTGGGCAATTCTGAGATTGTCATAGGTCAGCTGAGGCAACCCTGTGCTACAGAGGTTCCCAAACTTATTTTAACTTGGGGTCCCCAAAATGTCAGACCAAATTGCATATTAATCATAATACAATGACTTCTTTCTTTTATTTAAGAAGTATTGCAAATGATAGATCTCTATTGGTATGTCAAGATGGTGAAAAATTAGTTCTTGCTTTTTTTTTTAGCCGACTAGACAAATTTAATGCACTTCTGTCAGGATTACTTGCTTTCACTACGTCATTTTTCTTGATTCCGGAATCAAGTTTTTCTAAGATTGTTAATTTTTCTTTCAGCATAAACTGATGTGGTCATCTCAAACAAAAGTTTGAGAAACTCTGTGATAGTCAAAAGGAACAGTATCTACACATACACCACCTGCAGAGGCTAGATGGACTGCTGACTTGGCAATACCTATATGATGTCATGCCTACACTCTCTCCCAAACTGCCCGAAACCGGAAATTTCACAACATCTTTCTTTGAAGCAGCCTGTTCCTGAGACTCGGTATGGAAAGTGTAGGCGCAGCATTAAGTATTTTTTGTAGTGTATTTTCCTCTTCAGTGGCCATTTTTTGGTCGAAAAAACATTTGTTATACTGGAATTTACATTTCATTAAAACATAATTCATCAAACGTGATGTTGCATGAATGTTTTGTCCAGGCCCACAAAAACTATTCGTTATTCTGAAAATTTTTTTACACTCTTTCTTTTCACTATAAAGGGATCTGACATGTACAGTAATCCCTCGCTATATCGCGCTTCGACTTTCGCGGCTTCACTCTATCGCGGATTTTATATGAAAGCATAACTAAATATATAACGCGGATTTTTCGCTGCTTCGCGGGTTCTGCGGACAATGTGTCTTTTTACTTCCTGTATATGCTTCCTCAGTTGGTTTGCCCAGTTGATTTCATACAAGGGACGCTATTGGCGGATGGCTGAGAAGCTAACCAATCAGAGCAAGCAGTTAAGTTCTCCTGACTGAGAAGCTAACTAATCAGAGCACGCAGTTGAGCTCCTGCGTGCTGAATGCAGTGTTAACCAGGAAGTCTCCTCTCGCTCATTCAGCATCAACGTGTTTCGCTGTGTAAAGAGTTGTGCTCTTTTGTGTTTATCTTTGTTCATAGTCAAGCCCTTCATTATGGCTCCAAAACAATCTGCTACTGCTTCAGGGGCCGTGCCCAAGCGCAAGGAGAAGATGTTAACGATTGCTGAAAAGGTAAACGTTTTGGATTTGTTGAAGGCTACGATTCTTTTTATTTAAAAAGTAGGAAAGGAATATAAGATCTACGGCTGCAGTGTCCTTTTAACCAGGGTGCAAAACGAGTTGTAAGTGGATGTAATAAGGCAGTAGTCTGGATGGATTCTGTTTTAGGGATTTGGATTGAAGACTGCCAGAAGAAGGACAACGGCAGTGCTACACAATCGCCTGAAGTGGCTCCTTTACAAGGGCTGTAACGCTCTCCTTTGTTGTGCAGTAAAATTAAACTCATTGTTATCGGACAAGTCATCGTGTAATTGTTGGTGAGTAACCATAATTAATTTTCTTCTTACAGTGCTTAGTACATGTACATACGTTTAGTGTCACTGTACACACATTTACTGTATACTATTTTCCTTGCATTGTACGTATTTATTGCTGGTGGCCTGTCTATCGTAATGGCTGTAACATATGTGATATCGGAGACACTCAATATCTTTAAAATAATATTTAGGTTTTACTGTATATAAACAGTGTGTTTATATACATAATTTCAATGAATCTTACCTAATATCTAAGAGAATACAAAGGGATTATGCTGTATAACTCTGCGGGGAATATTTATAAACAGTGCGGGAGAGTTTATAAGGGCTTAAAATATATAAAAATAACCATACAAACATATGGTTTCTACTTCGCGGATTTTCACCTATCGCGGGGGGGTCTGGAACGCAACCCCCGCGATCGAGGAGGGATTACTGTATACAAACTTTTAACAGATTAAAATTGGCAATTTAATATTATTTTATTTTTATTTAACAAGTGACTAATCTGTTTTCTTTTTTTGTACCATCACTCTCTGCTGCTGCTCTTGATATGCATGAAGAAGGAGGTTGTACACATCTGCATACTTGGACATGGACCTCTCTGGATTGGACTTTCTATTTAATGTCAACATTTTAATGTTTTACATTCTTATTGTACTGTTCTTTTATTATTTCTCTGATTTTAGTTATTATTAGAACTACTCTACTTTCTACCTAAAATGAAAAAATACAAAGCCTAAGTTATGGACTTCAAAAAGAAAAAGCACAATTTGTTAAGTCTTATATTAAGTACTGAACTCTTATTAGGCACAAACAACTAAAGTAATGTTTCTTCAATTTCCCATCTCCAATACTGCAGTTTGGGATTTTAACAAAATGTCTTTTCATTTTGTTTTTGTAAGACCAATGTTTTTTAATGATTTCTTTAAATGTGAAAACAGTATTGTGGCTTATAAAAAATGATGCATTTACATATCAAATTAAGTATTCATAAGGTACATTCTACTTCAGGTCAAAAACAACAAAATAACTCAAAGCCACTGTGAAGCCTGTGTCTCATTCTTGGCCATACAGTTTTGCTTTTAGGTTCTTCCTGTATTTATTTTTAAGGAAGGACAGAGGTTCCTAAACACTGGCAAATTTGTGAAAATAAAATATTTCCACTGTTGTTTAAAATTAGTAAATGCTAACACGAAATGTTAGTTACGTTTATTTTATTATTGATACAGAAATTGTTAACATTTGTTTTGACAATTCCCACAACTGTTATAAAAATGATGGTACATTAAAAGTTCGCCAAAACTAAAAATATTGTAATGCAAATTAATTGGACCTGTGAGTGAAAAAGATACACATTGTGGTAACTTCTCGTTGAAGAGTGCAGGAGGTGGGAAAGTCAGAATTTTTCACAAAATCTCTCAGTTTTAATGGGTTGTTTCTGAGTCTTGCAGCATGAGCACTGTGAGAAGGAGCAGAGCTGCAGAATTAAAGGAAAGCCAAACACAGAGTCACAGGTTCAGCCCCTATGGTGTTTTAAGTGCCAGTATTTCCCTTTTTGGTCTTGTGTGTCTGTCACCTGAGAGCTGCTCATGTATAATGCAGACTGCAATAACTACATTGATATAGGACTATAAAGCAACAATAGAAGAAAGTATTGAGTTCTAATTATTTAAAAACAATGTGAGGTAATTTAAAGGCAATCTTTAAAATTTGGTTTCACAGTAGACTACACCTGGAGTGCAACTACTAGACAGTACAGAGAGGAATGTCTTAAACAAATGCCCATAATCTTTCAACTGGGCTGCTATTGATCTGATAAAACAGTATTTCAACTGAGAGGTCCTCCCGTATTGTTGTAATTCTCACTCTGTCATGAACAGGGACCGCAGAAATTTCAAATATGAACTTAATTTTGAAATTATAATAATAAAAAATAATAAGTGAGTATAACAACCTTACCTCAAACTTTCTGTCTTCCTGGGAACTTGGTCATGGTCTTAAGTGAATATGTATAGTATACCCAAATACATAATAACAATAATGTGCATCTGAATTAAAGGCAGGACTTCTGATCAATGAATGAGAAGGAGATGTGGATCTTAAATTCAAATGCCCAGTATCATGGGAATATGTCTTTATTGTTTATTTTGTATGATGAGCTTTCTGGAAGTAAATATTTATATTACTGTAGCACAAATGTATGCATTTTAACAGTTTGGCCATACAAATATATAATAGACATGTGTTTATGTGATATGAATTACATGGAAATTTTTTTCCTTCTTCTATGAACAGGTCACCATGACATTCCATTATATCATAAACTGTTTTGAAAAGCATGAAAGCATGAGATAAAAAAATTTCTTGGCCACAATTACAAACTACGTGGGGTAAGTAACATAAAAATATCATTTTTGGGTGGAGCAGTGTAGTTTTATTTCTTGTGATCTTTTTTGTTCTTAATTTATCATTAATGTGTATATATGTTTTACGTCTGTTTGTATACTATGTTTTGAATATTGTTTGTTTATTAGTTATTTATGCATGTATTTTCATTGCTAGCATGTTTAGTTTTGTGTCCTTTCTATTTATACAGAGTGTCAGGAGGCAGGAGCACCACAACATTCAGATGGTGAACCACTCTCTGTCTGTGTATTTCAGGCAAAGAATTAGGCCCTCAAGATTGGCAGTGAGTACTGTAGTGGAAGCATCTTTGTAATGAGTACTTTTTTGGGTTTTCTGTATTTTCTGATCCTTTACTCAGTTTGTGTGGTTTTTGAATTTAGACTGTGGACTGGATTTGTTTGCTTCAAGTTGCCTTTTCAGCAAACACATTTCACCTTTATTTTTTTATTTTTTGACTCTGCTTAATATTTTGTTGTTTCATGTTAAAAGACAGTTTTTATAAGAAATCTTCATATATTTAAAGAGCTGGGGTTTCCACAGTCTCTCTCTTTAATACATTGTGGTTTCTGAAGATTATTAGGGATTATTTTAAAAATTTTGTTTTTCCTTTTGTTTGTGTAAGCTGAAGCCTACTTATAGTTTGGGGAAATAGACATTTTTTGTTTAAGGCCTCAGATTCTTCAGGGGCTAGATTTGAGGCAAAACCTCATTTTTGATATCTTGGTGGTAAGAATTACAATTCTTAGTCTGTTAGTACACAGTATTCATACTTTCAGTTTCTTATTCATCAAAATTAAATAGACAACTGCCAACAACATAAATATAAATCAAAAAACACTATTATATTTCATAGACATTTATCTCCAGTGATGGATGGTACACTGTCCATGTATTGTTCCTGCCTTGTGCCCAGTGATTACCGGGATAGGCTCCATGTGCCCTATGACCTTGCCTGGATAAGCAGGTTAAGAACATTTAAATGGGTGGATGTTAATCTTTTAGCAATATACAGTGGATTCAGACCCCTTCACTTTTTCATATTGTGCTATGTTGCAACCTTATAGTATATTCTTAAAATATTCAAATTAAACTTTTTCCCTCATCAACCAACACTCAGTACCCCAGGATGACAAAGTAAAGACAGGATTTTAGACATGTTTAATTTATTAAAAAGTAGCCACAGTACCAGTCAAAGACAGGTAATAGAATAATTAAAAAATATTTGCCATCTCTTGCCTTATGTGTACCTTCAGCGCCTTTCCTTTGCATTTGCATGTGTGAACATCTCTTAATTGGTGCTCCCTCTCTTCTCAAGACTGGGCGTGAAATTTCATTAATCAACAATCTTTTAAAAAATTAATAAGGCCATAACATAACTAGTCAGTCTGAACGGTATTGCTCAAAAGGCAGACATGTATTCATGTAGAAGAGAGCTGTAATTGTAAGAAAAGGGAAAAAAATCAAAATCTAAACTAATCCTAATGACACATCCCTTTCCAACAATGTTAGTTATTTTCACTGCGACTGTAAATATTGTGGATTAAGTTTTTAAATATGTCAAGAAAATACCCTGACACTATAAAATTACCATTCAGAATCTCTACAAAACTTTTCTCATTCAATGACTTTCCTTCTATCTGTGCCCAACTCTGTAACATTTTCTGCCTGAGAATTGTTCTTTAGCTGCCTCACTGTAAAAATATGCCAAGATAACCACCAGCTACTCATTTGATGCCATAGCCCAGTTAATCTATTATGGATCCTAGCTGTGCCATAACCCAATATAACCTTTTCAAATTGAATGTCATGTGTCATGGTGCCAATTCCCCAGAAACAGACATGCTGTACATCAATGGCAGGTAAACAGTCCAAAATTATAATTTAAGGCTACAGGCATAACTGTAATTTTAATTAAATTAAAAGCATATGTGGCAAGACCATTTTTTTAGCTTTCCTTCCTCATTTATTTAGTTGATTAGACCATTAAACTAAACAATATTGCTGAGTAAGCATAGATAATAACACAGGCAGGTGATAAGGACCTATTTTTGAGTCATTTTTCTCTGCTTTTCATTATTTTTACTTGCATGACACACTTGTCTTCATTATCTACTTCTCGTTTGTATGACTAATAAGTTTTTCCTTTGCAGAATTAAAAATAAAAAAAACTTTCTGGTATAGGAGTTTTTATTTATTTTTTTTGAAATCTAGAAAAGTTTAGGTCTTGTTGTAGGCTGATGCTTAATGATGAACAGCTAAAATCTTGCAAGGTGCAGGATTGCACACACACATATATTAGAAATCTTTGTTTAGTTTTCTTCACTATTTATGTTCATCCATCAAACAGCAGACCAATTTAAAATCCACATCATGGATGTAGGGGATTAGAGCCTATCACAACCATAGGGTTTGAGGCCTGGACATGGTGCAACTCCATTGCTGGGCAAACTCATGCATACAACCCCAGTCACACATGTGGAGCCCATAAAGGAAACACCATATTGACAGAGTTAAGAACATGCCAGGACCAGAGTGACTAGGCTTGGATTCAAATCCAGGTCTTTGGAGGTATGAGGCAACAGCTCTAATTATTGTATTACCCTACTGACCACTATTAGTATTCATTTTAAAAAATGTTTTCTCAAATGTTCCACCCAACAGTCTGATAGCATTCTAAGTTTCGATTCTCAACTTTATTCTTTAATGGCACTTTATGGTTCTTTACTAAGTTGTGTGGTTTCTCATAGAACTATTGCTTGACAAAGCACCATTTCATTTTGGGAAGGGTTCTTTGCACTTTGAAAAACTTCTTAATATGTGGAAAAAACTGAAATCTTTAATGTATGGTAGGCTACTTATAGCAGGACACTAAAAGATTAAGAAAACCTGGACTTACCCTCTGTTACTGTGTGTATGCAGCAAGAGTCTTTGTAAAATCACAACCAATTGGTATTTCACAAGTCTGTTACCATCTAATTATGGCTATTTACTCACCTCAACTAACCTGTTACAGATCTAAATAAATAAGGTTCTTTCTAGAACCATCATTTGCATGGGTCTTTTGGAAACCGAAAATGGTTCCCTATGGCATCATTCTGAAGAGCCACACTGGCACCTTTATTTTTACAAGTATATGATTAGAAACAGATTAGCCTAAATGTACAATTTGATCAATTTAGGTGCATATTGCAGAAAAATTGCGGTGTCCATTGATTATTTTTTAAAACTACTGACTTTTTTTCTTGAAACGTGTATATGATGAGTTAAATATTTTTATCCAGACTATTTTCTCTTTCTGTTTGATTCATTCATAATATTGAGTATGTTTTACATTTATTACATTTAGTTCTATAAGATGATCAATGTGTCCTGCAATTCACATTAGTTCTCGCAGCTAGCTGCGTCCTTCATCGACGCACGAGCCGAGTGATCCACCGCCAAGAGTGGATCTATAAGCCCCTCCTTGAACCGTCACCTTATTGTGGTGGAGGGGTTTGCGTGTCCCAATGATCCTAGGAGCTATGTTGTCCGGGGCTTTATGCCCCTGGTAGGGCCACCCAAGGCAAACTGGTCCTAGGTGAGGGATGAGACAAAGAACGGTTCAACAAACCTCCAATGAAGAATAAAAACTGTGGACAACGTTTTCCCTTGCCCAGACGCGGGTCACCGGGGCCCCCCTCTGGAGCCAGGCCTGGGGGTGGGGCTCGATGGCGAGCGCCTGGTGGCCGGGCCTGCACCCATGGGGCTCGGCCGGGCACAGCCCGAAGAGGTAACGTGGGTCCTCCTTCCCATGGGCTCACCACCTATGGGAGGGGCCAAGGAGGTCAGGTGCAGTGTGAGTTGGGTGGTGGCCGGAGGCGGGGACC
Organism: Polypterus bichir lapradei; assembly: GCA_026402145.1. Taxonomy (NCBI): domain Eukaryota; kingdom Metazoa; phylum Chordata; class Cladistia; order Polypteriformes; family Polypteridae; genus Polypterus; species Polypterus bichir. The sequence goes on from JANRMT010062835.1 coordinate 43,685,223, forward strand.
TTGGCGTTCTGATCCTCGGCTACAGAAACTGGCTCTTGGGACGTGGAATGTCACCTCTCTGAAGGGGAAGGAGCCTGAGCTAGTGCGTGAGGTTGAGAGGTTCCGGCTAGATATAGTCGGACTCACCTCGATGCACAGCTTGGACTCTGGAACCAATCTCCTTGAGAGGGGCTGGACTCTCTACCACTCTGGAGTTGCCCCCGGTGAGAGGCGCCGAGCAGGTGTGGGCATACTTACTGCCCCCCGACTTGGAGCCTGTGCGTTGGGGTTTACCCCGGTGGACGAGAGGGTGGCCTCCCTCCGCCTTCGGGTGGGGGGAAGGGTCCTGACTGTTGTTTGTGCGTATGCGCCAAACAGCAGTTTGGAGTATCCACCCTTTTTTGAGTCTCTGGAGGTGGTGCTAGAGGGCATACCTTCTGGGGATTCCCTCGTTTTGCTGGGAGACTTCAATGCCCACGTGGGCAATGACAGTGAGACCTGGAAGGGCGTGATTGGGAGGAATGGCCCCCCCGATCTGAACCCGAGTGGTGTTTTGTTATTGGACTTCTGTGCTCGCCACGGATTGTCCATAACGAACACCATGTTCAAGCATAAGGGTGTTCATATGTGCACTTGGCACCAGGACACCCTAGGCCTCAGTTCGATGATCGACTTTGTGGTTGTGTCGTCGGACTTGCGGCCATATGTCTTGGACACTCGGGTGAAGAGAGGGGCGGAGCTGTCAACTGATCACCACCTGGTGGTGAGTTGGCTTCGATGGTGGGGGAAGATGCCGGTCAGACCTGGTAGGCCCAAACGTGTTGTGAGGGTCTGCTGGGAACGGCTGGCAGAGTCCCCTGTCAGAAGTAGCTTCAACTCCCACCTTCGGCAGAACTTCGACCACGTCCCGAGGGAGGTGGGGGACATTGAGTCCGAATGGGCCATGTTCCGTGCCTCTATTGTTGAGGCGGCTGACCAGAGCTGTGGCCGTAAGGTGGTCGGTGCCTGTCGCGGCGGCAATCCCCAAACCCGTTGGTGGACACCGGCGGTGAGGGATGCCGTCAAGCTGAAGAAGGAGTCCTATAGGACCTTTTTGTCCTGTGGGTCTCTGGAGGCAGCTGATAGGTACCGGCAGGCCAAGCGGAAAGCAGCTTCGGTTGTTGCTGAGGCAAAAACTCGGGCATGGGAGGAGTTTGGAGAGGCCATGGAGAACGACTTTCGGACGGCTTCGAGGAGATTCTGGTCCACTGTCCGGCGTCTCAGGAAGGGGAAGCAGTACAGTGTCAATACCGTATATGGTGGGGATGGTGCGCTGCTGACCTCGACTCGGGACGTTGTGGGTCGGTGGGGGGAGTACTTCGAAGACCTCCTCAATCCCACTAACATGCCTTCCAATGAGGAAGCAGAGCCTGGGGACTCTGAGGTGGGCTCTCCCATCTCTGGGACTGAAGTCACCGAGGTGGTCAAAAAACTCCTTGGTGGCAGGGCCCCGGGGGTGGATGAGATACGCCCGGAGTTCCTTAAGGCTCTGGATGTTGTAGGACTGTCTTGGTTGACACGTCTCTGCAACATCGCATGGACATCGGGGACAGTGCCTCTGGATTGGCAGACAAAAGGGGGACCGGAGGGTGTGTTCCAACTATAGAGGGATCACACTCCTCAGCCTCCCTGGAAAAGTCTATTCGGGGGTTCTGGAGAGGAGGGTCCGTCGGATAGTCGAACCTCGGATTCAGGAGGAACAGTGTGGTTTTCGTCCTGGTCGCGGAACAGTGGACCAGCTCTACACCCTTAGCAGAGTCCTGGAGGGTGCATGGGAGTTTGCCCAACCAGTCTACATGTGCTTTGTGGACTTGGAAAAGGCGTTCGACCGTGTCCCTCGGGGAGTCCTGTGGGGGGTGCTCCGGGAGTATGGGGTACTGGACCCCCTGATAAGAGCTGTTCAGTCCCTGTACAACCGGTGTCAGAGCTTGGTCCGCATTGCCGGCAGTAAGTCGAGCCCGTTTCCAGTGAGAGACTCCGCCAGGGCTGCCCTTTGTCACCGACTCTGTTCATAACTTTTATGGACAGAATTTCTAGGCGCAGCCAGGGTGTTGAAGGGGTCCGGTTTGGTGGACTCAGGATTGGGTCACTGCTTTTTGCAGATGATGTTGTCCTGTTTGCTTCATCAGGCCGTGATCTTCAGCTCTCTCTGGAGCGGTTCGCAGCTGAGTGTGAAGCGGCTGGGATGAGAATCAGCACCTCCAAATCCGAGACCATGGTCCTCAGCCGGAAAAGGGTGGAGTGCCCTCTCAGGGTTGGGGGCGAGATCCTGCCCCAAGTGGAGGAGTTTAAGTATCTCGGGGTCTTGTTCACGAGTGAGCAAGATTGCACATACCATTGCTTGCATACTAAAGTGTCAGCAGGCACTTTTTGTGGCATTACACATGTATTTTTTGAGCATGCCCTCTGCACACTACTTGTGACTTTAGGCTTTAGGAAGTAAGTAAATAAATAAAGGTAAATCGTGTCATAAAATGATTTCTTCAAAACGATGAATGTTATTTATTTGGCACGGACATGCTCAAAAAATACATGTGTAATGCCACAAAAAGTGCCTGCTGACACTTTAATATGCAAGCAATGGTATGTGCAATCTTGCTCCGATGTAGAAGGGAGCTGAGTTTACCTCTGTTACAGCGCGTCTATGTGAAAACAGCAGTATCAGATGCAGGGGTGGGGTATGTTTGGGCTTGTGAACAAGACTGAGATAATAAAACTGACTAAAAAAAAAACCAAAAAAAAACAAAGCTAACCTTTACAAGTATCATAAATTACACCAGCTGTTACAGACTGAAATCAAATGTATGTTTTTATTCTAAAATAGTAAGACTAAGAGCAGTTTACTTCTCAAAACGGAGTGATGCAGGATCGAACTCGCAACCTTTTGATTCCCATTCGGCAGCTGATTGTATTGCACTACGGAGGCAGTCATAATCAACGGGTGTCAATGTCGCTTGTTAAGTCGGCTTTTTGTTTCTGCAGTTATATTTTTGAATAAAAAAGCAATTGTTGTGTTAGATTTGTAGCTTTTGTGAAAGTATTTGTTTGATACTTCAGACTTCATACATTATATAGTTTATGCCTACATTTTGTCATCTACTAGTAGAATATAAAAAATGTTTCTGTTTTAACAATGCGTTTAGACAGATTACTGTAGAAACGGAACAGACATGAAATGCGTGTGTTCCAAACAATGATCTATTATTTCCACTCTAAAACTCCACTTCACTCCCAGAAAATCAATCAAGGCATGAGCTGGGAGAAGTTTGTGCACGTTCTAAGTCGGTGGGGGGATGGAATAGCCGGCTGCTTGTAGCCTGATTTTTATCAGCACATTTAGATGACAAAAGACGCTGGTGGAGAGCTGTGAACGATTTTAAGAAGCGATTTAAGGTGGGACGGATTCATGAGGTTTTTCGTAGGCTCTGGTAATTCTAGTGTTAAATATCATAAATATTGTCAACCCCCTTCTACCCAAATATAAAAATGTTAACTATCCTAATATTTGAAACTGCAGGTTATGAATGTAAAATCTGTTTTCTTTCAAAATTCTCATCCTCACCTCTGAAATTAGTCTTGCGCACCATTATTGTGATTGATTGCAGTATTTCATTTGGCAGACTGAAACTTGACACTCTTGAACAACATGAGAACATTGTACTATTGCTATGTTTAATGCTTTTAATATACCCACTTAATGAGAGAACTTCATTCACATGGTACTATTATTCTAATTTTGTGCTTTACAAATTAAAATTTAATGTATTAATCATGTTAAAGGAATTGCAATTTAATATATATTACGAATATGCACTTTTTCATCAGCTCCAAATAAACTGTATTCCCACTGTTCTGGTCTTACATCTCCATCATTGACATATGAATTTACCTCTAAGGATCAAAATGTTAAAAGTAATGCAATTTTACCTAAATGGCATAAGAATTTAGTTCCAGTTTGAGGCTAGGAGGAGCAATTGAGGTGTATATTTATAAGCAGTCAAAGTACTAAATGTTTTTCATTTGTAAATATTTCTTGAAAGAAAAGCATTTATTTTGAACTAAATCATTATGAATTACAATATCTTATTAAAAGATGAAAAGGGAACAGACAGAATTTATCTTGATTTTAGACTTTGCATCAACAAAAGCTGGAAATTAATTGGGGTATGTAGACTTTTGATTCCCATGGCATTACACCAATAGATTACTGAAATTTAAAAAATGAATCACACAACTTTTATTTTTCTGGATTTAAACTATACATTGTTTATAATAAATTGTCAATAAAAATATTGGAAACCAACAACAGACAAAAGTCTGATATTTGCTCAAACCTTCAGGTCCCTCCTAGTATTATAAAAGTTTAGCAAGAAGACCTGTAATCTATTTATTACAGAGTCATTCTTTAACGCGACTTAACATGTCTCTCAAAAATCACTTTTAATGACATTTTTCCAGGTTGCAGAATTGCTCCATCTAAATTCATTGTTGGCCTGTCTAAAATTTAAAAAAGGGCAAAACCTCTAGTTGTCAGAATCCTTATCAAAATTTCTATAACCAGGAAATAAGTAAATACAATTTTTTGTATTTACATGTCTTTGTACAATGGGAGGAAACCCACGCAGACACAGGGAGAACATGCAAACTCCACATAGGCAGGACCCTGGTCTCCTACCTCCAAAATTAAACTTAGAATCCTTGTGTTGTTCTGATGTTCTGTTGTTCTTTTGACAATACAAATGGTTAAGTTTAAACAATGCTGTTTTGGAACAGCAGTGCCTCTCACACAGTAAACTAATGTGTTTGGTGAGATGCAAGAAGTCAAACTGAACAAATGTTGCAGTAAGCGCCATAAATGTCGTCAGGTATGAGTCAGCAGAAGTATGTTTGTCAGAGTCAGTATTCTTTATACTGTAATCATTGTTATTTTTTCATCTCAATAGGACGACTTAACCATAATTAAAAGCACAAAACAAAAGTCAAAAGCAGTACCTCTTTTCCATAACTGATTTTATTTTTGTTGGTTTTTTCAGTGCTAAGTTTCTCTTTAAGGTATTTTTCTTTTATGAGAAAAAGTTTGGAAACTTTGTTAGGAGTGCAACCATCTTTTAAAGCACAATTGTGTCAACATCATATCACATACAAATGTCTGCATGCCACATTGCTCGGCAACATACTGTTACTGTGGCCCCAAAACAATTGTCATGTCATGTCATTTTGTAACCCGATAAAATTCGACCAGGGTTGCTGGGGTTTGGGGTTGGATGGGGATTGTTGGAACTGGTCACAGCTAGCACAGGGTGAAAGGTAGGAGCAAGCACTGGACAGGGCACCAGTCCATAGCAGGGCAAACACACACACAAAATACCCACAAGGGCAAATTTAGCGTAAGCACTTCACCTAACCCGCATGTCTATGTACAGAGGGAGGACACCCACTCAGGCATGGGGAGAATATGCAAACTCCATGTAGGCAGGACTCCTTACTGTGAGGCAGCAGTGCTACCACTGCACCCTCAAAATAATTCTGCCCATTGAAAAAATATGGTGAATAATGATGGCAAAGCTCTTTTTTTGCACAATTACATAGTTTAGTGTATGACTGTGGTACACTGTGATGCCTAGTCATTTTTCCAAACATACTCATGTGTTCCTTCATCTCCTAGTCTTACATGCTTTCAACCATTTTGCTAATCAATTTCAATACTACTTGTCCCAACAAAACTATGAGAAAAAAAGGAAGACAGCAAATTTAATCATTCATCAGCCCAGCAGGAGTCCTTTGACTCTTAAGAATTTTTTGGTATTTAGACTACATTATGCACCACAAGCTAAGTGTTTATCTGTTTTACTCATAACAAAGTACCACATCTCATGGCGCTGGTTGTCTTGCTTTCTTTTAAGTTACTTTTACCTCTTTCATTGATATGCATCAGCATGTCAGGTTGCCCATTGCTACAAGCTCTTTTAGGGCTGACCCCCTTTAGATTATGAACTTATAACCAAATATCCTTCAACAATAAGCAATGCATTTTCTATGTGGAGAACAAAGCTCCAATTTGGCTCATTAGATTTTGTGAACAAATAATAAAACAGGCAACAGAGAAGATTAGACTATGGAATAATAATGCAGCAAAATGTCATATAATGCTGAAGATCGTCATCTCTCTGTAGCTGTCTGACAGTCTGAAAATTGACATTTTGGAAGACACTTCCTCCAGGTAACTTAACCCACCTTTATCTGCTTCTGCTTTGTATAGATAGATAGATAGATAGATAGATAAGACACTATATGATAGATAG
>JANRMT010062835.1:43691552-43731657 GCA_026402145.1 Polypterus bichir lapradei
ATAGATAGATAGATAGATAGATAGATAGATAGATAGATAGATAGATACTTTATTAATCCCTAAGGGGTTTTCTTATACCACCAAAATTAAACTTAAAATCCTTGTGTCGTTCAGACGCCCAAGTAATCTTTAGGGCCCCCTGTGGTGTGGCAGCCTCTTGCTTTCTGTTTCTCTACACAATTAATGTGTAAGTACCGTAATATACACCTTTGGCCTAGAAGTAAATTTAACTTGTACATTTTTGGAAAAACTGAAATGAACAACATAGGTGAAAAGTCATTTTAAATCATAGCACAAATAAGACCACTTCGTATCAGCTTTCACAATACTAAAAGAACATATTAGCATGCAAAACTGTAACTAATAGTCCTATGAATTACTACTTTTACTTTTGGGATGAATAGCACCATCACATCTGGCCTCTTATTAGCATTGACTTGAAATAAGATCAGTCTAATTATTTAGGCAATAATCAGAGACCTTGACAATATCAATTTTTCAAAGTCTTTTGATCTATGTAAAGCCTAGGTGCATTCCTATTGAAGCTTGTAATCATTATGTGAATGGCTAAATAATTTCTCCTGTCAATTACTTATTTTACATCTCTGAAACATCACCTGGATTTCTGAGTGTAAGTTTTGTTTTACACAACTTATTTGGAAGATTATTTATAGAGTTTATTTCAAATAATCATGCTTGTGAGACATGCTACCTTTCTTAAAATCTACTTTTCTGAATCATTATTAAAATTAAAATCAAACAAGAGTGTTAAGCGGTATTTTACCATCTGGAAAACATAAAGAAATGTCGAAAAAAGTGACCTTGGAATTGTTTAGCAAATGCTAAAAATCATTTAAATGGCATAACTTTCTTATTGTTTTTCTATATATAATAGACCAAACTGCATAATATTAAATACCAAAAATGGGCTGAACAACTGTATAAAATTACTTTTGAATGAGGAGAAACAAAAGAATTCAGACAGGTGGCAAAGTGAATCACCTGATAACATTACAGTTTCACCATACATCAGGCATGTTAACCCTGAATTTGGGGATTTTACCTATTGAACCTTTGATTTAGTATCACAACCCTTGTGACATGCTATCAGCTATAAGAAACACTAAATCGCGTGTCTCAAACTCAGTTTATGATGGAGCAGCAGTGGCTGCAACTTTTTGTTCTAGCCACTGTCATAATTAATAACCAATTATTGCTGCTAAAACAACTTTGTTGATGATTTAAGATTACAAATCCTAAATTGGTCTTTTTCAGTAACAAGCTGCCAGTTTGAAATTAGTACTGTGTTGCTTTGAGCCAAAAACATTTGGATCAAGGGGCTAAAATCTACTTCCTAGAGGGCCTCAATGCTTTCATTTGTGCTGCAGCTAGTTTTACAAGAAGAAGTCAATTTTTGCTGGTAATGACAATTGTTAGTTCATTTAATTATATTTCTTGGCAGTGCACTCTTTCTGACACATTGGACATATCTAATATTGTTTATTTTTTCTTAGAAAATAACACAAATGTTTTTTGACCTGGAGCAGCTCCGTACATATTGTTAACTAGCATCTGATTAAGAACAAAATGCAATTCCAAGTTTTTGGAATGAGCCAGTTAAAATCAAGGCAACAAAGTGTACTCCATTAGCAGCAGTATTCGGCTACTAGTGAAAAAAGTAGCTGGAATGAAAACCTGAAGTCACTGCAGGTCTTGAGAAACTGAGTTGGAGGCCCCAGCTTTAAATCGTTCCAATGTTTGCGTCGCTGCTTTGAACCGTCACTGCTTTAATGGGTTCTGGGCTCCCACAACTTTGTATTGGTTTTAAAATAAAATGGGCAAATTGCTTTCTTTTATAAAGGATAACCTTTAAGAAATGATAACATCTTTCAGTTTTTGGTAAAGATAACCATAGAAGATGCCCTTTTTGGGACTAAACAGAATATAATATTGGTTGATCCTGGTTGTACTAGTTTTGCCTGCATCATTTCATCACTAGGAAATTGCCCTGGCTTTAAATATTTCTTTGTTGTCAACAAAATGCTACAGGTTTCTATAACTTCAATTAGATATAAATATACAACACACACCGCAAGTATAGTAAAGCCATGCTTTCTGTGTTAGTTGTCTATTTTGTTCTACTATGCTAGACTGATACATGACCCCACATTCTGTATATTTAATTCATCCTGATATTATCTTTATAAATTCAGGCAAATTGCATGCAGGGTACATTAAAGAAGTTTTCCCTTCTATATGTAAGTTTTACTGCTTTACTTGAAAAACACCTTGTCACAAAGAGTATTTTAACAGTGCATCAAACAGTGTGCTTGTTTGAGCAAACTTTAAAATTGTTCATGTTAATCTGACAAGAGTAAACTGGTCCCAAGTGGTGAATTGTGCCCTTGAATTGCCTGCCAATCCATTTAGTTCCTCCTTGAAGGAATATACAATCGAAAATTATATTTGCTTAATATGTTACTTACCACATCTAAACTTATTCTTGCATTTTCATGGAGAGTGGAGATAACAAACTTTCTGATAGGACAGATGCCTATGGTGACCAACAGCAAATAATATAAAAATGTCCATGGAAAAAATCTCACATTCCTCATGTCACATAATATACATGTCAAGTCATCCAGGCATGCATTTTCTGATAAAACATTGTTAAATACATAACTCCGGAAAATAAGAGCAGTGCATGCAGAGGAAATGGGTTCACACGCGAGTGAGCTTTTGAACTGAAGACAGGACTCTTAACGAATGAGTGATGGGAAGAGGCGGGTATTCCACTTGATTTTAAAATGAAAATAATGAATTCAAAAAATAGATGAGATGAAGGAATTAACTCAGTCTCTGAAAATGAGTTATATGAAACCTTAAATCAGTAGTGAGAAGCATATTTTACTAATGTTTTATATAACAATGTGGCAACAACCTATTCTTAAAATACAGCAGTTAAAGGACATTAAAAATCTATGTACAAGGTTTGTAATTTGAGACTGATTTATATAAAAGGTTTCTGAGTAACTGTGAAATAAATCTGACAGTGGTATAGTACAATTTCCATTAATTTTCAGACTTAAGTAACATATTAAAACTTTTAGCCAGTTTTCAATTACCTTTTTGAAAGATAATTAAAGGGCTGAAATCAGCAATTATTTCTTTGCTTCATACTTGTTTGATGTGAAAGCTGTACCAAGGAAAGCTTATAATCATTTTCATTAGTGGTTAAAAAGTCATAGCAGACACAGTGTTTAGTGAACAAGTAAAATGATATTAGAAATGAGGCCCCATTCCTTTAGGTACATGAAGCAGATAGCTGACGAATTGCTCTATTCTTGCCTTCTTTAGAATGCTACCACAGAGATTACATCGTAATCTTTTTCTTTCTAGGTCCATTTCAAAAATCCTTCTAATTTATGTTTAAGGCTTGTCAATGTATCCATTCTTTGACTAAACCTTCTATTAATTAAACAAAGTCATGCGAGTCTGGAGCCTGTCTCAGCAGCAAAACAGGACCCAATCTCAGAAGTCTGTAAGTGAGTAAAATGTAAAGTAACTGATATTAATAAGGACATAATTGCTCACCAGTACATCGATTTATAACTATTTCCACGTAGGTCTACTACATACAAAGCACAAAGTTCCCTGGTATTAATTCTTACAAATCTAATGTTGGATGGACATCTAGGATGATATTTTTTTGTATTTGTCCAAACATTAAAAACAAAATTATTTGAAATTACATTTCTTTAAATGTTATAAACTGTAGGACTGCAGTATCTGAAATTAAATAAGTTCACAGCAGTGCTATTACCAAAAAGTACGCATACTGCAGTTGAATAGTGAATAACATAATGAAGAACTCCATTTATGCAGTAAGCATGGAAGTACTTCTTCACATAAAGGGCTGTAAGAATCTCGAACAAACTATGGAGTCAGGTAGCTGAACTGAAAACCTTGATAGTTTTTAAAAAGTATCTGAATGAGATACTAGGCCAACATAGCTATTGGCTAACTACGCAAACCTGTTTGTCAATGCCTTATGTTCTTTTGGGTGATTTTCAACTGGGAAACCTGTCAAATACAGTGCTTTTTCTTTCTTTAGTGCAGGGAATTGAAATACTTCAACAGTTATATATTTCCAAGTTATAACATTATTATGTTGTTTTAAACCATGACTAAAACTAGCAAGTGATTACTTATAATCCATGCAAGAGGCTATGACTTCTAAATAGTTTGTTTAATGTTTGACTAAAGAAAAAATGTATATGACGATTCAGACATTGATACTTAAAACCAGACAAACCGGGAATTTCCACAAGTATGATATATCTGAGGAGGCATTTGATGGATTCATGATTTTTAAAAAGAAAGTGAAACATAAATATAACCTTTGTAGCTACATTTTAAAATCTACATGGCGTTTGCATCTTCTAACCTGTAATAGTAAGGCCAAAACAAAATACCTTCTTCATATCTAGCTTTATTGATTGTTATTGTGTTAGGTGTTGAATATATTCAAATTAATGAAGTTAAATTTGGTTAAATGGATAAAATACATTTTTGTTATCATGAAACAAAAGTATACCTTGATAAATATTTTACTAGCTGTGTAAGCCTGTGCTGTAAAAAGCCCAGGATCCTAGAAACCATGGATTCTGGCACTTCAATCAATCAATTGCATCGGTTGTGCATTAGCAGCTAAGTTTTGCCGACATGCTTGCCTCCATTACCTATCAGCGGCTAAGCGAGTTTCTCTCTCCTCGGAGATTTCATTTTGCCAATGTGCTCGCCTCACTTGTGTATTAGCGGCTAAGCGAGTTTCTTTTTCTCTGCGGTTTCACTTAATGACAGAGTCAATTTCTTTGAGCTTCATGCTATACCCTCATACTTCTGGGCTGCCTCGCACTTCCTGGGCCGGACAGACAGACAGACAGACTTCCAAGCCTAGACATTTATATATGATATATATATATATATATATATATATATATATATATATATATATATATATTTTTTTTTAATAAATACAATAAAGTTGCAATAATATTTAAAATACATTATGTACTGTATGTATAGAAACTTCTATGTGCCATCCTACTTTGAAGCAAAAGTGCTAAATATTTCAGAATATAGCAAAATGATGATCTCTACTACCATAACTCAAACAAGGGTGGGACATTCAAAGGGAGAATGCAAAAAATTAAACACAAACCAAATCTTAGCTCCTGCAGCAGGCATGACATGCAGGCCTTATTGCCCAATTATTAAGTGGGATTGGCTTGCAAATTTGATGACCACGCAACACTATAATGCGTCTTCAACACCATAACAATCTTTCTGTCTTCTATCTCTCTCTTAAAACACTGACCACACTAATTGTGTATCACTAGAGTCCTTTCTCCAACCCACCTCACAACTGTAAGCTTAAAGGGACAAAGGTGTGGTGTCCATCTAGAAGCTGTAGTAAAATACATACACACCTTTGTCATCTGGGAACATAAATGATCCAGGGCTGCTCAACCAGAACTTCCTCTCATGACTCCAGTTGTTCTTGCATTCTTGAGACTAATTTATTAATAGTCAGGTACCCTTTGTGACTAATACTCTGCATGTCCTATAACATACAGTACAGTACACACCAGAGTTCTATTTGTTACAGGTGGTACAACTCTTTGCTGCCACCTACCAGCCTTGGAAATTCTCACATCCTTCTGCCAGTCTTTTGTGTCACTTTAAAGGATAAAATTGCACTTAAAATGATAAAAAATGCTTCACTTAAGAACATAATTTTCTATGGCAAATAAATGTATACCATGATTGTGAAAAAATAACTTCCACCAAAGATACCACACTTATCTTTTCATTCCAGAGCACCATTTAAACAAACAAAGCATGAGGTCCTAAAGGGGCATTTATCCCCACAGTTTTTCTAAAGCAATATTTGGAGGGGCTTGTCCCTTTTCATATGTCAGTTCTGTGCCTTTACTGCCCCTTTAGCAAACTGGCACAGAATCACAGTCCAATCTGTCTTTGTGATCAGTTTACAGATTTTGCCTGTCTTTGTGCAGATTTTCTCGCAGTATTCAGACATCCCCCTACACCAAAGGCACCCTTTTTAAGTTTTCATTGGTCTAATATTAGTGAAAGTGGGGTCGCAACTGATTTCTTACTGTGACTTTAAATCTGTAGGAATATTCATACAACTATGCAAAATGTAGATTCTTGATGTATCAAAATGAGCTAAAGCTTTGTTTTATTGTGTTTTCATTTTTTAATGCTCTTATCTGCTCATGATACATAAGGGCATGACTTAATATCACTTCAATTCCATTTATTTTTATACAGCTGGTTTTCAGTTAGGAAACCTATATAGGAATAAACTGAAATCACAAATCATGTCCTTATTTAACGTGAAAACAAAAATTTAGAAATACAAAAGAATTGCGGGAAAGTACAAAAACATGTCACAACATTATATTGCATACAAGCACATATGGTTTTTAAAAGAACACTAACAATAAAATCCATACATTTTGTCTCAGCTATTTTTCTAAACCTTGCCCTAAACTGAAACCGTTGCTCATTGCAGCCCTCTGTTGTTATCATATTTAGAGCGTGTAGACAAATTAGTTTAAAATTGGTGTGCGTGCAAATCTGTGCTAATTCAAAAATGAATGCCCAATTATACTAATTTCAGTACATAGAAATGTATTCAGAATCATTCAATGCATATATCATGACAGTACACACAGAAATTTAAAACAGACCATGTTCATGGAGCACGTTGTGATAAAAATGCAAGTTCAATCTACTTCTGAGTGACTCTTACATCATCACTTCAGCTAGTGTTAGCTCTTTATAAATTATAACTCTGAAAGAATTCAGATTGCAACTCTTAATCAACCAGGCACAATGGAATGAACTTTTTCCTGTGTCACTGAAACCCTGGAAATAAGACAAAATACAACAAGTTTCAAATATAAAACACAAACAGGTAACTAATTGGGTCTCCTTAAAGTTTTTGTTGAAGTTAAAAGTTGCAGAAACTAGAGCCCTCCAGGAACAAATGTTCTAAAGGATTATTGGTTTGCTTGAAAACAGAATGTAGATTGTGTTCCTACAGCCTCACTGTTCACTTCATGCGCTATTCTTCCAGTAAACCAAATGTTTTATGTGGTCTCAAATTCCAGGTTTTCTTGTCTGCTACGCTTCATCAACTGGCTCCTTTAGATGCTTGTCAGGGTGGATAATAAAAGTGCAGTGTGTCCAAGCAGGTGTTTGTCAAGGGAGGAATACAGCTTGAATACCGTGCAAGGAATTGTTTGCAGGTGCTTTTCATTTTTCTGTACAGCGTTGTGCATACACTGTGTTCGCAGTAATGTACAGAATGAGCATTAAGTAAATACCACTGTAGTTGTGAGCATAAGTATAAGGCTTGTGACTTTTTTGGGTCTCTATCCCTTTTCTTATTTTTGTATTTGGAAAATATATAGCATTCTTTTATAAGTTTATAGTGGGCGGCACGGTGGCGCAGTGGGTAGCGCTGCTGCCTCGCAGTTAGGAGACCTGGGTTCACTTCCCGGGTTCTCCCTGTGTGGAGTTTGTATGTTCTCTCCGTGTCTGCGTGGGTTTCCTCCAGGTACTCCGGTTTCCTCCCACAGTCCAAAGACATGCAGGTTAGGTGCACTGGCGATTCTAAATTGTCCCTAGTGGGTGTGGGTGTGTGCGTGCGCCCTGCGGTGGGCTGGCGCCCTGCCCAGGGTTTGTTTCCTGCCTGACGCCCTGTGTTGGCTGGGATTGGCTACAGCAGACCCCCGTGACCCTGTAGTTAGGATATAGCAGGTTGGATAATGGGTGGATGGATATAAGTTTATAATTATAGATATCTGCTTGCAACCTAGGGCTGCACCGCTGCCAGTTCCAACTACATTACTGAAGGCTGGTAACACATATAATGTCTACCTTCCACTGCCTATTTGTCCTTCATTCTTTCATTAGCTGAATCCCAAATTCAAGACTCAATTTCTTTCTTTTTAATTCTACTGGATTGCATTCGGGCATATCCATGTATGCCTTTTGCACTCTTTCGTGGATTTTGGATTTACAAAACATTTCTGAAGTAAACCTTTTATTTTTATAAAGATTCCTCATCTGCTGCCCCTTATACAGTATACAGCCAAGGGTCAATGGTTACCCTTTTTCTGTTTTAGGCATTTGCCGAAGTATTTTTGGACTTATTAGTTGTGGCCTGCTCGGATTCAAGCCAGCATGTCTCTTCTGGGACTAGACAGAATTAAGTGTACCTCTGCTGCGTGCACCACTGAAGAGCCTGGTCTGCTTTCCAGGCAGTGTGGAGACCCCTGTGGATTTAGCTTAGGAAGAAGTCCCTCATCATAACAACAGTAGTTAGGGATATGGTTACAGAGACTCTAAAGTGGCCTGGTGGAATCGTGCCCTCTGATAGACTGGTGCCCTGTCAAAGATTGCTTTGCCAGAATATGCTCTATCTGCCCCACAAACCTGCAATGGACTCTGCAAGTGCAGTAATGGAAAGATGATTATTATTATTTAAATGACTTTAAATGAGTGAAATGTGAAAGCCAATGGTGTTTTAAAAGAAAATATGCGAATCATAATGAGAATGGGCTTTAAAAATGTCGGCATTCTATGCACCATACAGCAGATTCTACAAATAATAAAACTGTGGTTTATTAACAGTATTCATTCAATGACATTTTTATCCTTTTACTTCAAGCAAAATAATCATCAGAATTTACATTTTGTTTATGAATAAGAGAAAGCGGAACAGAGCAAATTGACTACAATGAGAGTAATATGAGCACAAAAATGCATGAATACACTCATTCTGCAAAACAATTATTTCATTCTCTGATGAAAGGGTAATCCTACTGGCTTCAAAAAGACTATAGTTTATTTGCAAAAAATAAATAAATAATATAAAAAATTGCAGCATGCCATGAACCAATAAAAAATAAATCAAAATAATTTTAGACTGTACATGTGAATGCCAGTCTGAGTCAAAGACCGCCTCATAATCTGAGAAGCTTCAGATGCCTTGCATATCCACTGCCCCCAAGAAAGTTATTTTTGCTTAATATACTGTACTGTATTTTTTATGGCTAAGTAATTTGAGAACACAAGTGAAGCCCTCTAATTGTAATAGTTAATAATTATTCCATTGGCAAAAAAGGGATAATGCGATCCAGCAACAACATAAGCCTTCAAAAATTGAATTTTCCAGGAACACTTTGAAGAAAGCAGCAAATTTATATAAAGTGGGTGTGCTACACATTATTTGCAAAAATAAGGTTTAACTATTGCGTATTTGTATAATAAAAAATCTTAATCTGCACCCATCAGGTTTGTTCTGTTGGAACCAAAAGCAACAGCCAAGCTGCATCCCGCAGGACAACATTGAGCTTAAGGGGAAATTTTGAAGGCGAGTGATATTGGTATCATCTTAAAAAGTATTTCACATCTTTCAAGAAAAAAGGCAGGCTTATTGTAGTAAACTAAGAAATGTTATCTTTATAAAAGTCATCTAAGATTTAAAGAAAGCAAATTAGAGCTGTCGCTTACTTCCGGTTGTTTTTTATTGTACGGTAACTTGTAAACATGAAATAGATTAATCAAAGCTTTGAAAAGATCAAACAGGCAATGGAAATGACACTCAAAGTAAATTCCTGCCCTCATCTTTCATTCCCAGACATTTCAGTTTGTTCATTTTAAAGAGGACACTTAAGAGGGGTGTTATAAATCTAAACGTATGCAGATCTTTTGATAACATCTTATTTGAACATAATATAAGGCAGATGCAGACGGATAACATGCAAACAATAATAAAAAAAGGCTTTGGTCTAAATATAAAAGTTCCTGCTTAAATGATATATTAGTTCATATTTATATTCTGTCAGGGGACTGTGCAGACGACAAGATAATAAAAAAAAATTCTGGTCAATAGTATTTCATGCAGTAAAACTTCCCTTATTACTGCTTTACATCCCCAAGAATTAATTTAATACTGTTTATTTTTTGGCTTACAAATATTTCAGTTTCAACCCATCCAAAAACCTGGCAACCGTTGTGTACACCTGCTATTATGCATTACAATGAAGCTGAAATATGTGGAGAATTTGGCATGTCTCGCTCTCACAAACTATGATAGTAGCTCTAACAGTAGGTCAAATTTATGGATATGGTTCTCTCCAACTGCTTAAAAAGAAAGAAAGGGGAGAAGGAGAAAACCAGAGATTAGGAACCTCCTGGTGGCCTGCAGCTGGGGTTTTGAGATAGGAATCAAAAAAATGAAGAAAAAAAAAAAAACAGAAAGCATTCCTTGACATCCGGTCAGATGGCAGAGGGTGCTGAGACCCTGTTATTTAACTAAAGAATGCCCCTGAAAGACCTAAATGGATGAAATGCTGTACAGTATTTATTCAGGTGCTACACTGCTAATCAAAGTAGGGCAGTATGTTGTGATGAAACAAAAAAAAGAAAGAAAGAGTTCAAGAATGTGCACCATGTGTAACTAAAAGTGGTCCTGTATGGGCAATTTCTGAGATCAAGTAACACACACAGAAAAATGAGTAATTACTTGAAGCACTCAGTCTTTATGGAAAGCCATCCCTGACTGTGTCTGTTCAAAAGCTGGGCCATCAACAGGGCACAGCACTTCTGTACTCTTTGTGAGTGTCCTCTCATGTGCGTTGAACGAATAAAAACAAATGTACAGTACAAAGGAAAAGCAACTGTCTGGAAAACTCTCTGCATGAATTTCTCAGATTACATGGGTTTATCATACATATTTGGTTATTGCAGTCATAGGAAAGAAAATGGATTTATATTTTTAACATCATATTTTGAAAACTTTAAGAGATATTTATAAAACAGTCATACAAATATATCTTATGTTTTGCACATTTGATTAATTTTGGATGCAAACACAATATTCTTATTCTAAAAATTGGACAACTTTTTTCGTGTAGATTCTTAATAGTCAACCCCAGCATACACCATACTGTAACTGCACCCCTCTGTCTGCATAAAACAATTATCAGGGAATGGTTTTATTGCAGGCACGGTGGTGTAGTGGGTATTGCTGCTGCCTCGCAGTTAGGAGACCCGGGTTCGTTTCCCGGGTCCTCCCTGCGTGGTGTTTGCATGTTCTCCCCGTGTCTGCGTGGGTTTCCTCCGGGTGCTCCGGTTTCCTCCCACTGTCCAAAGACATGCAGGTTAGGTGCATTGGTGATCCTAAAAATTGACCCTAGTGTGTGTGCGTCCTGTGGTGGGTTGGCGCCCTGCCCAGCGTTTGTTTCCTGCCTTGCGTCCTGTGTTGACTGGGATTGGCTGTAGTTAGGATATAGCTGGATGGATGGTTTTATTGCATTAAACTTAATTAAAAGCAGCTCAAAAATGTACTGTTCTTATTTATCAACACAGTCTGGAATCAAATTAAATAAGCAACAGGAAGTGGATAGGTGCTGCACTATAGAGCCCATACTGTCAAATATGCGAATGTAAAATAATTATAGGATTTGTGGTCCCTTTTTGGAATTTAATGTTCTCTCCATGTCTCCATGTTTTACTGTTAGTGTGTGTGTAGTTGTGTGCATGAAAGCCTGACAACAGACTGATGCCCAATCCAGGGCTGGTTCCTACCTCACACCTAGGATATTTTCTGGTTCCTGATACGATAACTTGGACAAAGCAGGTGCTGAAAATAGACAGCTAGATGCACAATTGGTTTAATGATCTTCTGTCATTAGTACTTTTGCTCTCCCATATACTAAAACTAAATAGGCTCAGTTATATCTATTAAGGCCTTAATTTTTATCATGAACCTCACACCACAGGAAACAGGCAAAAATAACTGATATTTCTTTAGTTTGTAGATTTTTGTCTATCTTCTTTAATATTCACCTCTTATTAAACCTCTGCATGCTCTCATGAATTTCTTCTTCTTCATTTCAATGTCCCTTTGTACCTGTGAGCTAGAGTGCTTAATGCGATCAACATCTATAGACCTTCCTTGAAATTTGTATGTCCTTCACTAGCTCATACTTCTATACTTAATCATTTAACATTCATCTTCTGACTTGCTTAACCGTTTCTTAATATCCTTCATCTCCTCAATTATTATCATTTCACAGTATACCAAAAATAGCTAAATTGAAATTCAATATCCTTATCAAAACATTTTAATGACTTGGTAATAATCACTGTTGTGCATGTGGATTATTAAATTTGTTTTTCTATTAGTGTCATCCATTTCACAGTTTTCAACATAAACTACTGTTCTCTCAAACAAAACATTCATTAAACCTAATGTTGTCCTCATTTCACAACTTTCATAGACTTCAAAGACCATTTTACAAGTTAAAAATATTGTCTTTTTCTTCCACCCAATGAAATTTATTTACAAATCAAATTCAACCAATCATTTTACAATTTGCCCATTCCATCACATCTGATTTATTTTCAAGAACTGCCACTTTTTTCAGGTACTGATGACTCACTAACTATGTTCCTTTTCATATACCTTTTTTAAATTATGAAAAGATCTACTGCTTAATTCATAAATGACTTTAACTGTTTCACTACTGTGTAAGGTGATTTTCTTTTATCAATTTCAGCTATTTCTTTTTTGTCATTTAAAATTCACCAACTCCAGGTTTGCCATTCTTGTTGTAATATTTCTCAGTGCAGTTTCTCCCTTCTTATTATGTAGTCTTCTGGTTCACTAAGTAATGCTACAGTTGTATCTTTGGTCTACTTTCAGGTTTACTTCACAGCTTCATCTCAATTTGTTTATGTTAACATACATCATTTATATATTTGATTTGTTGTTGTAGTGGCTTCATTTTATTAAATTAGCTTTACCATCACCTTTGAAATTCTCTTACCTTAGTAAACATTCAGCCTTTTCTTTTTCTATAAAATCCCCTAAACATCATCTCTTTTTAATCTAACAAGTCATTTCCTTTACTCTTAGTCATTTCTTATTTTGTACACCTCTGTAGGACAAAATGGAAGTACCCCCTTTTCCTTTGGTATGGCAATGTGAGATTTTCACTGCAACTCCAGAAATGATCTGCAACCTTTCACTGAAACCCAATATCAAGTCCCTCACCTCAGCCAAAATAAAATTCATTACTAAACTAACGGGTGAGTTTTCTTTGAGGAATTGTCACACTGGGCCTCTCTGTGATATACTGTTTTTAATAGCACAGTATGAATCAGTATCTTGCATATCCCAGACTATCAGGTGTCTGTGGTCAACGAAATTTGCCTTATTTTATAACTTTGCTTATCTTGATGACAGGCCTGTATACCAATTATCCACCAAAAGCCTGGATTTATGTCCAACCAAGAAGCCAATAACAAAATTTTACTAGTCCAGTGTAAAAAGTAGCTCCCTGATGTTTCTGCATCAGCTAAGTCTAATTTCAGTTCCTGCTCTCTCTAAATGTCTACGTACAGTAGTTCATAGAGTATGGCCAACAACTACAGTTTGAATCACTCCGCTATTTATGGGGTATTTCTAGTGCAAGGCCTTAGCAACAGAAGATAGCCTTAACAGCAGTAGGTAGTGATGATGCATTGAATCCAACATGGTTAACGGACTGTGATGTGCACAACCAGAAGAGATCATATCTAAAAGAAATGCGTTTTTCTCACTGAAGAAAAAGAGTCAATTGACAACAAACTCTAAGCAGATACAATTTAAGCTGTCAAGAAAGGATCACCAAATTAAACCATGAAAGCTGTAAACACAACCGAACTGAGAGTCTCAGATAAAGATACACAAAGCATGATCTTCCTCCACGTAGTGAAATCTCCCAATTTCCAATGGAGACCTCAGGGTAAAGCCAGCACATCTTAAGACACCAGGAAATTAACAAAAATGAATAAGTATTATTATTATTTTGGATTTAAGATTAATACTGTTAATGCTAGGGTAAAGTCATTGAATGTATTAGCATACTCATTTTTGGTTGTCAGTGTGTTAGATAAGTCTTTAGCTTTTATAAGTTTCACCAAACAAATTTAATAGGAAAGCTAAACTTAGACTAACTGACAGCACCCACCCACAAAGAAGCTTCAAACTATACTATAGGCATCATACATACACTCATACATGCACACATAAGAGCTATGAAAGAACAAGTGCCAACTAATCATTGAATGCAGGTAGTGAGAAATTGAGAACACAATGGGTTAACCACATAAAGATTAAACAATTTAACAATTTCTTCTACAATCCTTGTGCTACAAATAAATTGTATGTTTTTATTTATTACAGCAACTGTGTTTGAGTTATTTATTGAAAAATCACCTAGCTGTCCATAAATAAGAGAAAGTGAAGGTGTTTTTATGATACTCTACCATTTCATAAATTACACTTTATTTATTGAACTTCCCCATTTTATTGGTGGGTGCTCTACATTTACTATTTCTTCATTTTATTTGTCATTTTCTTCAAACTATTTCTATACCAATTTTTTAACTGGCACAATATCTACTCATTGAAAATGTGATGTTTCTACTAGTCATTTCTGTAAGTTTCACCAACTAAAATCTAGTCAATCTGTCATGTGTATCTTTCAGTAAAATCTTACCATAGAAATGTGTGTTCATTATCATGTGCAAAACTTGACCTAGCAAACTTCTTTGCTGTGTCTTGCTCCAGGATCTTCCCAGTGGCATAGCTAGAGGCGGACGGAGGGGGCAGTCCGTCCCGGGCAGCACATTTTTGGGGCGGTATTATTGGCCAAAAGGCTTAGCACAATTCGTGTGTAAGCAGCAGAGTTCGGAAAAATATCACTCATGAAAGAAAAAACTAAAATTCTCTGATTTTTATCCACAAATGCTTCAAAAATAATTTTCAGATTGTCCTTCTATTACAGCATCAGACACAGCAGTCAATAACAAAAATAAACATAACCATTACACCGATAATAATTTCTAGGAAGATAAAGAACTAATTTACAATTAATTATTTTGTTTCATTATTAATCTGAATGCGCTCTTGCTCTGCGCAGAAAACATCCCCACCTATCACTTGTACACTACACTGGTTCTGGTTTTCGCAGCGTAATTATATTAAACTAATAATACACAGTTTATCAGTGCGTCTATACTATATTCTTGTCTAGCTGATGCTTATAAATAATTATATGTGAAAAAATATTGCTATTTCTCTATATACAAATAAATCTATGCAACATTTATCTTAATTTTTCTCTATACATCATTTTAATTTTCTATTTAAATAGGTTAACATATTCAGATAGGTTGGAGGATGGCAAATTGAAGCACCGCCCCGCCCTGAGCGGCACGAACTCTAGCTATGCCACTGGATCTTCCTGATACATTTGCCATTTTTACATTCTAGTCTCCATCACTAAACTGATAATTAATTTAAAAAAAAACTATTTTTTTACATTTTCTTTGTAACATTCAACAACTAATGATAAGAAAACATCTATCCATTGCCTAAATGCAATTAACTTGGAAGGACTAACAGAGTGCAATAAAATGTAACAAACACAACGGCTTTATCAGTTGCATCATATATGCTTTTACAAGAACTAAACATTTTAAATATTTTGCCCCAGTAGATTATCACAGACGTTCAACCAGTGAAGAGGCCATTCTAAATACATTTTCCTGTTGGTGTGATAGTGCTTTGCCTTGAATCATTTCCTTTTCGCATGACATATTAAAGAAGTGTGTGATCAGAAGTTCTGCAGTAGTAGAGATTAAGGTGAGATTTCTTCCAGCTGAAGGAAACATACAGACTCTTAAAAGCAGGTGCAAAGCACTCAAAAAATGTTTTTCTTGTATACTGTACTCGAGGGGAGTTGAGGAGTTAAGAGAGCAGCACAGAAAACTGAAATGAAACTTAGTAAAGTTCACATTGACTGAAGTAGTGTTACAGATATGTAATTAAACCAGTTCTGAAAAATTAAATAAATATTAATTTCAAAGGTATTACGATAAATAAAAATCTTACCTGAATTAATTTTTTTCATTCTTTTTAATATATACAGTATATTCATCTGTCCACCCATTTTCTAAACCTTCTGTTTTCATGGGGAATTGGTACGGAGTCACTGTCTATCCTACTAGCACAGGTTGGAAGTCATTGCAAAATAATAAGCACACAAAATGTATTTACAATGATTACTACACCTACAAAAAATAAATGGTGACTGTATGCTTGGCACTAAGAATAACATTTATCACGCTGTTGTTATCTTTTCTCAGTCGTTTATTGTCAAACAGAGCACTAACCTCCTCCAACATACCAAAAGACATAAAGGATATGTTTATCTGCAGCTCTAATACTGGCACTGTGTGGATATTTGTATGATGGAGTCCTATGATGGACCTGCACTCCATCCAGGGTTTGTTTTTCCATCTAGGGATCTAGTGCAGTAATAAGCATGTTTACAAAATGAATGAATTAGATACAATCTAATCTGTATATTGGACACTGATATTTGATTTACATTCCCAAAACATGACAGTGTTTTCCAAATTTTAAGAGAATGCTTCCAGCAAAAAAACATGTCTCTAAATTTGCTTCTCATTATAATTAATCAAAACACAATATGACCAGTGCCTATAGCAGAAAAAAAGCCTGAATTTGTGGTGAGTGTAGATTGGATTTGATACGTGAGGTAAAACAATATAAAAAAATATGTTAAAGATATCAAAAAACAGTCTCCTACAAATTCTAAATATTACAAAAATAAGTATTTCAAGGGAGTTAGAAGCAAGAAATGAAAGTAATAATTAAACCTGTGAATTTGATCCCAAACTTTTTTGCTTGTTGGTTTGTTCTCTTCCCCTCTCTAAATTCTTCAGGCTTATAATGCAAATATTGCCAGTGTCAGGATGAACTTAATGAAACCAGGGAGATCTGAAACACGCTTTTACAATATCAAACATCAAATATCAACCCTTTTGCACTCCACAAGCAGTAAGTGTAAGATCAGTTACAGATAATTACAAAGAGCTACTGGATTTTTTCAAATTACAGCTAAGGGATACTGCACTGAAGTTGATGCCAAAGCTACTGAGTTTTTTTAGACATGAGACAATTGCTATGTTCTTCATGCTGCATCTGCTTTTGAAGTTACTCTCTCATGTTAAAGTAGAAAATACAGCAATACAAGCCAGTATACTGTACTGTCAGCAAACATCTTCAGCTTTTAAAAATTCGAAAACCACTAATTAGTATTTAAGGAACAGCTTTGATGGAGTCTGGTTAAACCTAGAGGTTTGTAATTTACATTCAACCAATCGGCAATGATCGTCGCCACTTCTCCACCCATTACTGCGTGACCAGGACAAATGGATATCCTTAATTAGTTTACACACTGTCGTGTGCTAAAAAGCATGTGTGTGTGTGGCAAGCAGTACTCAGTCCCAGTAACTGTATTATATCGTCTTGTAAGCTGTCTATTTAGGAATCAGCTAAATATACAATAATCTTAAAAGTGTTCTGCTTGTTGCTTCCAGAGTAGGCTGTACCTTGCCATGTACCTGATTTAGATGAAAGAAATTATTCACTAAATTTCATAATTGTTTTCTGAAGCTGCAGGCAAATGATTACAGTTTTATAACATGAGTAGTTTTTTCCAGGTTAGTATGTTGTTAACATACTGGTTTAATTGTCACACTCCACCATAAAATCTATTCAAAATTACATGAAATTGTGTATGCCAATACTGCCAATTAACATGGCATCATTGGCCATGCCCAGTGTTTAAAGTGCCCTTCTATTGCCTATTACAGGGAACTTCTTCCCAAAGAAATACAGAGAGGGCATAGACATTTTTACACTCAGAATGGAGAAAGACCACAAGTGTGTTTCCATTTCAAGAAACAAGCCATACTGGCAAAAGTAGAACTACTGCAGAGATAGGTTTAAAACCCAAGGCTTTTCCAGAGAGTCTGATTCTTCTTTCAAACAGTATGTGTTTCATGCCAGAACAATACAACTTCTGGGTGCATGACAGCTGAGGAAGAAGGACTCATACTAGACCATTTAAATTGATGTGAGTGAGCAGTGGTAAAATCTGCCTAATGGCCACTAGGAACCGTTCCTGTGTGGCAGTCTCAGGAACATCTAAGAATATTCCTGCCATGGGAACGGATGAAAGCCCTTAGGATATATTACATAGTAAATGCTAACTTCTTAGGGTAAAGATGAAGAGCAGTAACATTAAAACATAAGATAATAAAGGTTGCATTTCTAACTTAGAGTAAAAGAAGGCTAATAAAAAAGTATTTAATGTATATTGTCTAAAAAGTTTATTTTGCAACTTGGAAACCAAGTTGTATCAGAATATACAGATTATACAAGAGTATATAAGGAGTATAATTTATGTAAGATTGTAATCCTTATTAGTGCTAGCAGAGTGATACAGTATGATAGTGGTTAAATACTGCTCCTTCATGAATCCTGGGTCATATACAGTATATAAAGCGTCTCAGAGTAGGAAAACAGTCTGAACTGGTTCAGAAATCTCAAAATAACGTAAATTTGGTTGTACTATTGAAGTAAGAATAAAAGCATTTAATCAATTTTTCTAATTGAGGAAGCTACTCTTAATTTCACCTTGACTTTGGAGAGGTTGTGAACTGTTGTGACACGCTAGGAACTGCCATAAGATAGTGTTTGGACAGAGATCAGCATGCACATTCCACAAAAGGAGGAATGTTTTGTAAACTCAATAAAGAAATCATAAAAATATACTGATTTAATAAAATAATACTAATAATATTTTTTTTACATCACATGATTGCTCAATCTTTGCAAAGAAGCCAGTGTTACCACTGTTGCTAACATTACGTTTTTTGGCCACAGGGAAAATCCATCTTTATAAGAGTGATGATTTAGGTATATTACAACCTACCATTTCTTGAATTTTGAACAATACTTTGAATGTCCTTACAACACATGAGTTATACGCAGAATTACACATATCCCCACCAATCCACATAAGGCAAATCGCTAGTTTTCCAAGAGTTATTGGTATGATTGATAGATAAAAAGCAACGCCCCAAGTGGGGATGAGCATTCATATGCAAATCACAGCATCAAAACACAGGTGATCATGGATACAAACTGCAATGTAATAGCCAGCCTTTTACCCCAAAGACAGGCAGGGCAGGATGGGTGATTTCAAAGTAAAATGTCACACAGGTACACTGAGCTCTGCATTCCACAAACCCCTGGAACATAGATTCAATAAGGAGACTCCCAGAGCCACCCGGAACATATGAGGTCGGTCACCACAGACAGACAGACATCATGAGACTCTGGAAGATGCTTGAGAACAATGGAAGAGTGAATGCGACTTTGAAAACTGCACAAGAATTGATGTGGCTAGTTTCAGTAACTGTTATTTACAAGGTGTTTCCAATGGCCTAAAAACAGTGGAAGGTGATTCTTCTGGAAGCACAGCTGCGAAACATTTCTTGTTAAATACAGTAAACACCTGTTATCAGGGTTAACTGTCATTCAGTGGGAGTCTTGGTCTTTCCATTGTCACACACAAGGTATGCAATAACCTACATGAGGCAGGGTGGAGGGGTTCCAAAGCTTACTGTATCTTCTCTTTTAATTCCTAGCTCAGAGAACCTCCCATGGAGTGCAACTCAGTCATGCCGCCCACACAAGTAACCCTCTAAACCATCTTGTTACAGTATTATTTTGTGAAATGGCCCAGTTCAACATATGATTCTACATTAGACTACTTCAAGAGACTGGCCTAAACCTTTTATTTGAACGTGATCACGTACCTTTAAATATTTTTTATTATTATCTTTGTGGTGAAGACTTATAGTTAGTATCAGAAAACTACATAGTGTCATTATGATTTCCAAGGAAACTACAAAACTCCTTCATGAGTGACATTTTGTGGCTTTTAGTGCCATAAAATTGTGACCATTTATTCTCAAATGTGAAGGACAAGAACGCTTCATACTCTACCCTGGGGTAGGACAAAATATTATCCCAATCAGACTTTTATGGTAATTCCTAGGATTAATTCTGAGATGCATGATGAATATGGGAACATAATCTTACACTAGGCTATTATTTGTGTGGAGTTTGCATGTTCTCTCTGCATCTGTGTGTGTTTTTTCTAGATACTGTGGTATTCCTTCCACATCCCAAAAATGTGCCATTTAGGTTAACTGAATTGGCCTGTCTGACTGTGGGTGTGAATGTGTGGGCCCTGCATCAGATAACTGTTCAGGGCTTGCTGCCGACTTGCACTCCAAGACTGCAAGAACAAACTCCAAACCCCAGTACTCCTGGATTGTATTAGGCAGGTTTAAAAAAGTTATTATGTTATATCATTATGTATAGCTTTTGAAAAAAATTAATGAATTAAAAATATTATAATTTCTCTGTTATCCATGCATCCATCCATTTTCCAACCCACTATATCCTAACTACAGGGTAACAGGGGTCTGCTGGAGCCAATCCCAGCCAACACAGGGTGCAAGGCAGGAAACAAACCCCGGGCAGGGCACCAGCCCACCGCAGGGCGCGCGCGCGCACACACACACACACACACCCACACACCAAGCACACATTAGGGACAATTTAGATTCGCCAATGCACCTAACCTGCTTGTCTTTGGAGTGTGGGAGGAAACCGGAGTTCGCGGAGGAAACCCACGCAGACATGGGGAGAACATGCAAACTCCATGTAGGGAGGACCCGGGAAGCGAAACCTAACTGTGAGGCAGCAGCGCTACCCACTGTGCCACTGTGCCGCCAATTTCTCTGTTATATGTAAGTAATTATTTTCAAAAGTGTGTAGGTCACACATGTTGCTTGAATTAATTAAGAACACTGAACCTTGGAAAACCATTTAATACATAGCCCCTAAGCAAGGGTTCAAGACAGGCTTTTGGACTTAACATAGCTGTTGATTACTGCCCCCACCAGCATCTTTCCCAGTTTTAACTGGATGATAAATGAAGAAAGGCTTGTTACTCTCAAGAAGAATCCAAAGCATAGGACAGTAAGTAAAAATATTCAAGCAGGAAGAAAGAATGTATGTTAGGAAACAGACACAAGCTAAAAATAAAAATTTCAGGGTAAACTGCATCAATTTTATTGAGCAACAAAGCTCAAAAGTGGCAACTGGCAGCTGTTGGAATGGCAAGCTCTCAAAATGAGAATAAATGTAAAACATTACCAGTTTTATTCTATAAGAAGTTCACTTGATTTTTCACAAATATAAATGTTTACAGAGTATAAGAGCAAAAAACAGCATGAAAAAGAAATACCAGATGAAATATACACTGTAAGCATCTTAAAAATGTTATTAATATATTACTAAAGATACTGTTCATGTGCAATCACTTAAATTCTAAAAAAATGTACACCGTGTTATTATTTAAAAAATATGTTCCCTTTATATGTTTATGCTAACACCTGGAATCATGATATATGTGTATGATTAAAAAATAGTCAAAGCTTTGTCCCTGACAACAATGGTACATTAAAAGAAAATTATCAACATGTAAGAAATGAAGAAAACATTCTTGATGTTGCAATGTCTGTTTTTCAGGAAACAA
This sequence comes from Polypterus bichir lapradei, assembly GCA_026402145.1. Taxonomy (NCBI): domain Eukaryota; kingdom Metazoa; phylum Chordata; class Cladistia; order Polypteriformes; family Polypteridae; genus Polypterus; species Polypterus bichir. The sequence goes on from JANRMT010062835.1 coordinate 43,713,197, forward strand.
CAAAACAGAAAAGTAAACTTCCGAAACGGAAATTGATACTAGAAAAAGAAACTCTAAATTTAAAGTGAAACTGCAAGAAACTGTTGCTGTTTGTTTCTTTCAGATTATTATAAATATACCAAAAAAAAACTACTGCAAGTGTATTTCCAAAATGCAACAAGCAGGGTTGTAAATCTGTAGTGCAGTGGATACAAGCAAAGCTTGTTTCAAATAAAGCTTGAAATGGCACAAAAGACAGCAGGCCCCAAAAGGTAACTCAAGGACACACATGCTTGCCTGATGGGCGTAATAAACAGGAAACCAGCTGCACTGTCCTTTGGATATGGACAGACATGAGCTGCACCATCCCAGGGATGTGGATAGGAGCAAAGTCTGGCACCAAAAAGGGAAAATGATAATAGACTATGGCTCTCAAAGTACCAATGTAAACAATATTGTACTAATTATAATTAGTTTAAACATGAGTGATAAAGCAAATCTGAGACTATTTAATTAGGGATATGCACAAATATCCTTTTGTGGATATGCTTACTTCTTCATCTTCTTCTTTTGGCTGCTCCCGTTAGGGGTCGCCACAGCGGATCATCCTCTTCCATATCTTTCTGTCCTCTGCATCTTGTTCTGTTACACCCATCACCTGCATGTCCTCTCTCACCACAGCCATAAACCTTCTCTTAGGTTTATGGCTCAGTTGTCCTCTTTTTCACTTCCCTGGCAGCTCTATCCTTAGCATCCTTCTCCCAATATACTCAGCATCTCTCCTCCGCACATGTCCAAACCAATGCGATCTCGCCTCTCTGACTTCGTCTCCCAACCATCCCACTTGAGCTGACCCTTTAATGTACTCATTTCTAATCCTATCCATCCTTGTCACACCCAATGCATATCTTAGCATCTTTAACTCTGCTACCTCCAGCTCTGTCTCCTGCTTTCTGGTCAGTGCTACTGTCTCCAACCCATATAACATAGTTGGTCTCACTACCATCCTGTAGACCTTCCCTTTCACTCTTGCTGATATCCGTCTGTCACTGCACTCTCTTTCTCACCCCTCTTCCACAATTCCCATTACTCTGTACTGTTGATCCCAAGTATTTAAACTCATCCACCTTTGCCTACTCTACTACCTGCATCCACACAATTCCACTGACCTCTCTCTCATTTACACACGTGTATTCTGTCTTGTTCCTACTGACCTTCAATCCTCTCCTCTCCAGAGCATATGTCCACCTCTCCAGGGTCTCCTCAACCTGCTCCCTACTATCACTACCGATCACAATGTCATCAGCAAACTTCATAGTCCACAAGGACTCCTGTCTAATCTCATCTGTCAACCTGTCCATCACCATTGCAAATAAGAAAGGGCTCAGAGCTGATCCCTGATGTAATCCCACCTCCACCTTGAATGCATCCATCACTTCTACTACAGGCCTCACCACAGTCACACTTCCCTCGTACATATCCTGTACAACTCTTGATTTGTTTGGATATAAATTCAGTACAATTCTCATCAGCTAATAGAAGCGGGTTGAGGCGCCATCTGCAGGGTGAGTGCATGGCGCTTAGTAATTTTAGCTCCAAGATCATAGGTGCATGGTCAGAAATAACAATAGCATCGTATTTGCAAGATTTAATCTTAGGCAAGAAGTTATTGTCTATAAAGAAGTAATCGATCCTTGAGTAACAATGATGTACTGGTGAGTAGAAAGAATATGTTCTTGAATTTGGGTTTAAAAACCTCCAGGGGTCTGATAAGTTGTGATCAGTTATAAACTTTGTAATTATTTTTGCAGTATTAGATGCCGTTCCCCCTGTGGAGGAAGTCCTATCTAAAAGTGGATTTAGAACACAATTAAAGTCCCCAGCCATTATAACTTTATGAGTGTTCAGATTGGGAATGGATGCAAATAAATTTTGTATAAATTCCTTATCATCAACATTAGGTGCATAAACATTTATCAATATCATTTTACAGTTAGAGAAGTCTCCCATAACCATTACATATCTCCCTTCAGGATCCAATACTACATCTGATGCTACAAATGGAACAGTTCTATGTATGAGAATTCCCACACCTCTAGTTTTCTTCGTAAAGCTAGAATGGAACATTTGGCCAGTCCAGTCTTTTTGCAGCCGGAACTGATCCTTGCTTATTAAGGGAGTTTCCTGTAAAAATACTATTTTAGCATTTAGACCTGTTAGGTGAGAGAGTACTTTCTTTCTCTTTAATTCGTGATTCAGGCCTTTAACATTCCAGCTTACGAAGTTAACTGTCCCATCATGGAGACACTGATTCTGAGTTTTTGATGTCATTTTATAGTCTTATTATAATTATAAAGACTGAGAGGATAGATTAGGTATAGATCAGGCCTGCTCTCTTTCTCTCCCCCCCTTAACCCCCCACCCTCCCTTTTTGCCTCCCCAAGTGAGGCTAAAACCCACTTCACACAGTCCCAGTCCTCTGACAAACCCAGAGACAATGTACGTCCAAAGCAAAACAAGCTCCAATGCAGCGGGTTAAAAGATAGAGATATCTCTAAAAAAAAAAAAAAAAAAAAAGGAGTTTTGCACTTAAAATATATATATATAGTCTTCAGCAATTTTAGTACATTAAGATGATACACCCAGATAATAAACCCGGGGGATGGTATTAAAAATGTGTCCAGAAGAAGCATAACCAGTCTTAATGCAGTAATAGCAATAACAGTAAACCTAGGGTATGATATTGAACAGTCTCGTTTAGGGTAGAGATGAAATAATACAAAAGAAAAAAAAAAAAAAAAAATAATAATAATTAAGCACAATAAAACATAAACAGCACCCTAGTAATACTAAGTAATAATGAGAATATATGCTGATAAAAACCCGTATTTTAAAACGAATAGATCAGACAAAAGATTATTAATCTTTGCTTTATCATTTTAACCGCCATGACTCACTATTATGTATCAGAATAGTCCCGGGATCAGCTTTCTTAATTCCTTTTCTGCTTCATCCTTGCTAGCGAAGACATAGAATTGACCCTGCCATTCCACTTTCAGTTTTGCCGGATACAGGAGGCTGTATTTGACACTAGCTTGCCGTAGCCGCTGTTTAATATTATAGAAGGCTGCGCGTTTAGTAGCTGTTGCTGGAGAGAAGTCAGGGAAGATAAGAATGTGGTTATTTTCATATATAATATCTTCCTTGTTTCTGAGGAGTGCCATCACCTTTAGCTTAAATGATAATCGTTCAAAACGAACTAAAAAAGATCTTGGTCGGGGTCTGATGGTGTTTGATCCGCGTACGCGGTAAGCCGCTGCTATCTCAGATTCTGCTTTAAAGTCGTCCCCGATTATTTTAGAAAAAAGTTCAGCTGCGAATTTCACCGGGTTTGAACTTTCTCGATTCTCCGGCAGACCTTCAATTCTGACATTATACCTTCTACTCCCATCTTCTAAAGCAGCCAGTCTGTCTCCGAGTTTTTCTCCGAGTTTTTTGCATTCGGAACTGACATTTATTGCTCTTTCTTCGGCACTGGCAGCTGAATGTTCGACCATTTCAATCCGATTCGTGAATGTCTCCTTGAGATGCTCCAATTGATCAGTAAGCGTGCTCAGTTTAACAGAGTTTTCCTGAATGCGCTCTTCAATTCTTCCTAGCACCTGTCGAAGCTCAAGTTGCACCTCTTGACGCAGCCTTTCATTTGCCTGTTGGAATTCCTGTCGCAACCTTTCATTTGCCTGTTGGAATTCCTGTTGCAGCCATTCATTGGCCTGTTTCATCTCCTGTTTCAATTCCTGTTTCAGTCTCTCATGTGCCTTTGCCCTTGCTTTCTCATTAGCCTTCTCGCTTTTCTTTATATCTTGCGTGAGCTCAGTGAGCAACACCTTCAGTTCAGATAGTTCAATTGTGCTTTCTTGTACCGTAGATGAAGCAGCAGACTTTGCTGTAGCCGGTGTCCCCGCTGCTCCAGGCTCGCGTAATTGCGTAATTGAAGCCGCGGACTTCAAGACCCTTTCCAGTTTCATATGATCTTCTCCAATCGGCGAGCTATCCAGATCTGCACTCACGATCGCACCTTCGCTCCCCTTTTCGCTCTCAGCCGGCGACAATGTAACGGACCATGGTCCCGAGGAGTCTGTGCTTTCGCCCATCTGATCCAGGTCTGTCTCTGAAAGGCCGTATCTAGAACTGGGGCTTGCTGATCGCAGCTTGGGTGTAGCTTTAGTTTTCGATTCTTTCGAACCCCCCTTCTTGTTGGCCATGTTTATATGTGCTTACATATACTGTAGCAGTCCCTCTCGGGTTGAATAAATACAAGATATCTCAGGATAATAAGCAAAAAATATGAAAAATAACACCACTGCTAGCGGAGCTTCACTTCAGACATCCATCTCTCGCAACGGACGAGACCAAAAAAAAAATCCTGTACAACTCTTACATACTTCTTTGCCACGCCCGACTTCCTCATACAATACCACAGCTCCTCTCGAGGCACCCTGTCATATGCTTTCTCCAGGTCCACAAAGATGAAATGCAACTCCTTCTGGCCTTCTCTAAACTTCTCCATCAACATCCTCAGAGAAAACACTGCATCTGTGGTGCTCTTTCTTGGCATGAAACCATACTGCTGCTTACTAATCATCACCTCACTTCTTAACCTAGCTTCCACTACTCTTTCCCATAACTTCATGCTGTGGCTCATCAATTTTATCCCCCTGTAGTTACTACAGTCCTGCACATCCCCCTTGTTCTTAAATATCGGCACAAGTACACTTCTTCTCCACTCCTCAAGCATCCTCTCACTTTCCAAGATTCTATTAAACAATCTGGTTAAAACCTCCACTGCCATCTCTCCTAAACACCTCCATGCTTCCACATCCTCTTCATAGCTGTCCTCACTTCCTCCTTGGTAATCCGTTGCACTTCTTGATTCACTATCTCCACATCATCTAACCTCTTCTCTCTCTCGTTCTCTTCATTCATAAGCCTCTAAAGTACTCTTTCCATCTTTTCAACACACTCTCCTCGCTTGTGAGTATGTTTCCATCTTTATCCTTTATTACCCTAATCTGCTGCACATCTTTCCCAGCTCGGTCCCTCTGTCTAGCCAATCGGTACAGGTCCTTTTCTCCCTCCTTAGTGTCCAACCTCTCATACAACTCATCATACACCTTTTCTTTAGCCTTCGCTAACTCTTTCTTCACCTTGTGCCTTATCTCCTTGTACTCTTGTCTACTTTCTGCATCTCTCTGACTATCCCATTTCTTCTTTGCATCCTCTTCCTCTGTATGCTCCTGTACTTGCCCATTCCACCACCAGGTTTCCTTTTCCTCTTTCCTTTGTCCAGATGTCACGCCAAGGACCCTTCTTGCTGTCACCCTTACTACATCTGCTGTAGTTTCCCAATTGTCTGGTAATTCTTCACTACCACCCAGTGCCTGTCTCACCTTCTCCCTAAACTCAACCTTGCAGTCTTCCTTTTTCAGATTCCACCATTTGATCCTTGACTCTGCCCTCGCTCTCTTCCTCTTCTTGATCTCCAACGTCATCCTACAGTTCACCATCCTATGCTGCTTAACTACACTTTCCCCTGCCACCACTTTGCAGTCTTCAATCTCCTTCAGATTGACTCTTCTGCATAAGATGTAATCTACCTGTGTGCATCTTCCTCCACTCTTGTACGTCACCCTATGTTCCTCCCTCTTCTTAAAAAATGTATTCACCACAGCCATGTCCATCCTTTTGGCAAAATCCACTATCCTCTGACCTTCTTCATTCCTCTCCTTGACACCATACCTACCCATTATCTCCTCGTCTCCTCTCTTGCCTTCACCAACATGCCCATTGAAATTTACTCCAATCACCACTTTCTGTCCCTTGGGTACACTGTTCATCACTTCATGCAACTCACTCCAAAAATCTTCTTTCTCACCCACTGCACACCCAACTTGCGGGGCATATGCACTAACAACATTCATTATCACACCTCCAATTTCCAGCTTCATAATCATTACTCTGTCTGACACTCTTTTCACCTCCAAAACATTCTTGGCATACTGTTCCTTCAGAATGACCCCTACTCCATTTCTCCTCCCATCCACACCATGATAGAACAATTTGAATCCACCTTTGATCCACCTGGCCTTACTCCCTTTCCATTTAGTCTCTTGCACACACAATACAGTATATAAACCTTCCTTCTCTCCATCATATTGGCTAACTCTCTCCCCTTCCCAGTCATACTACCAACATTCAAAGTTCCTACCCTCAGTTCCACTCTCTTTACCTTCCTCCTCTCCTCCTGCCTCCGGACACATCTCCCCCATCTTCTTCGGTCAACAGTAGCCCAATTTCCACCAGCACCCTGTTGACTAACAGTACTGGTGGCAGTCGTTGTTAATCCGGGGCTCGACCGATCTGGTATGGAAATTTGTATTGTTGTCCACATATTGATGTGGAAAAATTTTACACCGGATGCCCTTCCTGACTTAACCCTCCCGACTTATCCGGGCTTGGGACCGGCACAAAGAAACATACTGGTTTGTGCATCCCCCGTGGCTGGATATGCTTGCTATTGCAGAGATATTCTAAAAGCGACATTATTGTTTTGGCTGCAGCTTCCCAGATGACTAGACCCCCTACCAAGACTGAGGATTGAAAGAAAGAGGGAGAGTCTGGAAGAATTGTGACTGCAGTGTCTGTGCAGGTCAGCAGCAGTTTAGGTTAATATTTGAATCAGAAGCTGTTACGAATATGCCAAAACCCAAGCAAAGATCTTAACTGGGAAGACCACACTTAAGTAAACAACGCTCAGAAAGAATCATTGTCAGAAACAGTACAGAAAAGCCAAATTTCAAAAAGACATGCGTAACCAAATCCACTACGTATATAGTGTAGCCAAAGAGAGAAGAAAATACATACTTATATTTTTAACCAGAAAAAACAGTAAGAAATAAATTAAAAGTTTTTTTTGTCTTCTGAATCAAGTTTTGGACAACCAGGTAGTGCCTGACGCTGACCTTAATACTGTTATGGTAATTGTCACACACTCATTCTGTTTAGTAATGGCATAACAACCATAAATAAAACTGACCCAAAATGGTGGTAACCATGAGGAAAACAAGATGGTACAACAAAACAATGTGATATATTTTTAACAATGTTAAAAACCTTGAAACAAAAAATGATCATGACCAATAAATTCCTTTGCTTCTAAAGGTCAAGTTTAAAGCAGAACGCAGGCCACCCTACCAAACTGTATCAGAAGGGATGTTGTTGAAAGGATGAGCACCTTTAAAATCCTTCAAGTGACCACCCCTAATGAACTTAAGAGGCCATAGCACATTTCCATTCTTGTCAAGAAGGCTGACCAATGCCTCTGTTTCCACAGATGCTGGAGAAAATTTCAGATTTCTCCATCTGTTCTCACTAACTTCTACAAGTGCACAGTGTTGTTCAACCTTAGTGGATTCACAATATACAATGGGTCACCTGGTCAGCCTCAGCTCAAGATTGTAAAGATCTGCAGAGGGTAGTGAAGGTGGCACAAATTATTATTGACAACTAGTTGTCTTCTGTTCTGGAAATATTCAACACTTGTTGTCTCTGAAAGGTAAACAGTATAATCATGTCCTCAGTTATCCGTGGTTTCTGTTCTCACTTCTCCATGTCGGTACAGGGATCACTGATACTTGCACCAGTACTTTGACTCACTGGTTCTGTCCACAGACTGTAAGGTTACTGAACAACCAATCACAATTACAAACTCTTTAACATAATAAACAGTGTGTGTGTAGATATGTAGTATAACTGTATGTTGTAACCATGTTCAACAGTTTCAAATATATTGTCCGTAAGCTGACTAACATCACTACCTTCATATCCCTGGAAATCCTGCCCCTTCTGGGATCCTGCCTATAAAAACCCGACAATAACCAGGAATGGTTGTTTCTTCTTGGACCTGCAACTGAGGGAGATGGAACTCCTACTTAAAGCATTACTTTTTTCAGTGACTGACAAAATGTGAATGCAACTAAGGCTATTTGATTTTGAGTTTATTCTTATTATCAATTTTCTTTTTTTTTTAATTTATATTCTAATTGTTTGGTGTAGGCAGTGCATTAGCAGGTGTTGATGGTTTGCACTTTTTCTAAAATTAAAATAAAACACACAATGTACTCAGAAATACGAGATTATTTCCTTAAATAAACAACTATATTAAGTACAGAAAGCAAATCTGAATGGTCACCATGTGGCTAAAAAAATTACAGTTGTATCATAGCTGTAGTGATTCAGTATCCTGATGGCTTTACTATTTCATCTTATTTATTTTCTTAGAAAAGACTAGTAGTTGGGCCAACCCTGCATGTCGGTTATAAATTTAAAAATCATTAACACTAGAATTACCAGAGCCTACGAAAAAACTCGTAAATCCGTCCCACCTTAAATCGCTTCTTAAAACCGTTCTCACCTCTCCGCCAGCGTCTTTTGTTAATCTAAATGTGCTGATAAAAGAAAAGCTGCAAGCAGTCGGCTATTCCATCCCCCCACCGACTTAGAACGTGCACAAACTTGGAGCCTGAAGTATCACACAAATACTTTCACAAAAGCTACAAATCTAACACTTTTTTTGAATAAAAGCGCAATTGCTGTGTTAGATTTGTAGCTTTTGTGAAAGTATTTGTGTGATACTTCAGGCTTCATACATTATATAGTTTATGCCTACATTTTGTCATCTACTAGTAGAATATAAAAACGTTTCTGTTTTAACAATGTGTTTACACAGATTACTGTAGAAACAGAACAGACATGAAATGCGTGTGTTCCAAACAACGACCTATTATTTCCACTCTAAAACTCCACTTCACTCCCAGAAAATCAATCAAGGCATGAGCTGGGAGAAGTTTGTGCACGTTCTAAGTCGGTGGGGGGATGGAATAGCCGACTGCTTGCAGCTTTTCTTTTATCAGCACATTTAGATTAACAAAAGACGCTGGCAGAGAGGTGAGAACGGTTTTAAGAAGCGATTTAAGGTGGGACGGATTTACGAGTTTTTTCGTAGGCTCTGGTAATTCTAGTGTTAATGGCAGGATTACTTGGTTTCTGTTATAAACTAGCTAGAATGACTGATTGTAATTTATTTCACTCATAACATTTCCTTCTTTTTTAATGCCTTTGAAACAGTGTAGGGTGTAGTCCTCCTCTTCCACAGTATGACATCCATGAAACATAAACAAATATTTCCTCTGCAAATAAAATGGCAAATTTGTTATCTAGTAGTCCTTTCTGATGTATTGAGGTCTACAACACCAGACTATACACACTGTGCAGTGTGTGGTCCTGTCATCATACGTAGTAATCATTGACTCCTGCATATGTTGACTAGTCTTGAGCCTCTTGTGCACATAATGTCCATGCTGTCATACTAAAGGGTCTAGAAATCCGAAGCATATGTTCCTTTGATTCTTTAGGTACTCATATCTGTACACTGTGTTCTGCAGTCTATACAGTTAAGTCTCACATAGTACCAAAGGAAACACTACAGAGAGTAAGAAATGGAGTTTGAGTGGATATTGAGCCTAGATAATCAACCCAATGATTAGTCTAATGGACTTCTGCTTTATAGATACTACGTATTATATTGAGGTATTTTGAAAAATCTGATGCTATCTTTGTTTTTCTCAATAAATAAATGGCACACTTTAAGAATGGAATTGATCAGATATCTTAAATATTACTTCAGTTTTTTCCACATGTTTTAAACATTTGAGCTTTAAGAATGTTATACATACCCCGAGTCATATTACGTAATTTTCCTATTTTGTTATCAACATATCAGTTCTATTTATCAACACCCATGCTATTTACAATAGATAAACCCAACACCAACCCAAAAAGTTAAGGCAAGCTTTTGTACTGTACATATGACAGACACAAAAATGAATGTGGAATAACATTTAAATCAGCACTTGGCACCTGAGCCAGTAAACAGATACCCACTGCAGTGGTAACTATGTTTTGCAAGACTACAACAAAAACAGACATTATCTAATTATAAACAATACTGAGCTATGAATGGTTATATTAGAATTTCTCTTTTTCTTTAAAATTTAGTAATGCATTTTTCATTCATTTAATGTCAATAGCACTTAATAACTCTCTAGTATGGAGAAATCTGGATTAATTATACCATTTCTTTATCAGAAAACTGTCTCTGATTGGGGGCACTAACTTACAAGTACTATAAATTTACACGGGCTGTTACAGTTGCAAGTCAAATGTAAGTTTTTATTGTATAATATTAACAATAAGAATAGCTCAATACTCAAAACGGTACCTTTGGGAGTAGCCTGTATCAAATCAGCGACATCTTGATTAGGAGTCAGCAGCTCTTACCGCTGTACCACACAAGCTGTCGTATCAACACCCTACCCTAACCTGCTTTCTTTTTCTTTGGTTATATTCTCAAATAAAAGCGCACTTGTTTTGTTATACTTGTACCTTTTGTGAAAGTGTTTTTTTGATATTTGGACTTTAGTCTTCACACATTATACACTTAATGTGTATATTTTGTCAATTATTACTAAAACATGAAAAACATTTCTGTTTTAACGATGTGTTTACATAGATTGTTGTAGACACGGAACACACATGAAATTTATATATTCCAAATGATGATATATTATTTACCATCCACAGCTCCAGGCACTTTACTCCAAGATAAACACTGAGAACTTTCTTTGCGAATTGAGCTGCGGTGGTGGGTGGTGGAATGTGATAGCAGGCTGCCTGCTACTTGTGTTGATCGACACATTTACAGCACAAAAGACGCTGACGGAGAGGTGTGCAGGAATTTAAGCTGAGCCAGAATTATGAGTTTTTTTGTAGGCTTCAGTAATTCTAATGTTAAGGACTGTATTTCTCTTAATTATATAGATATCTTTATTTTTTTCATGTACTAGTTATACATTATTATTCTTATCTATTTTAATTAGTTTTTTTGCATGTAACTATTTCTTTAACATCTTGTAAAGCTCTTTGAGCTACACTGTATGAAAATGTGCTATAAAAATAAATGTTGTTATTGTTGCTGTTGTTGACCAATCAGGATGCGACTCAGTGTTTATGCTTTATAAGAATGGCTGCAAAACATTTGTGCATGATATTTCTTCAGAGAAATGTCTTGATTGAGTCTTTAAAGAATAAATATTGAGTCAAATTGTCCAGTAGCTACACATTCCAGGACGCTTTTAAAGTCTGAACATTTAACAGATTAGCAATACATTTTTTTTGATTGATGCGAAAAAGAAAAACACTACTTTTTCACCTGAATTCACTCTTCACAGTGCCAAATTGCATGTCTACCATAAAGTCTCATCATGTGGTCTCTCCAGCCATTCATGACCTCATAAAATCACTTGGTGCATGCATGATCCTGATCAGCTAAGCAGCACAAATTAGTTATTAGGTGTGAGAAGGTACCCGACCTCCTGATGTTGTAACACATGAGAAAATCACATATGTACGCCCACCAAAAGCAATAATGTTTTAATGTAGCAAAAAAAAGGATAGTAGTTATAAAACCATGACTTAATGCTAAGATTTATTACACCTTTCTTGAATCTTTTTCAAATTATCTTAACCAAAAATAAAAATATTGCCAACACCAGAAGTGAACAGTAAAGCTAGACTGTGTATTCAACAAACCTTCCGAAACTGCACTAATTTCTGCTTTCCTGAGGAAAGTCTTAAACCTTAAAATAAATACCAAAGAATCTGTACAGAATGATGACAAGCAGAAAATTATGCTTAAATACAATGTGATTTGACCATGGAGCTGGGCATTTAAAACATGTATTTTTTAGACAACAATTTTTAACATTTATAAATGCTACAAGAAAACTCTGTTAACAGTAGTTGTAAAACTGTAGTTCACCTGTTTTTAATCTTTTCCAATAAATCCATACAAAACAGACACTGCTTCCCTTCAACACCTAATGATCAATGAAATGCAGCAGATCTGAGAAGAAAAGGCCATAAAAGGCAAACTTCCCTGTGTGTTTCTTTACAATGGAACCATTTCCGTCAATTCAAAGAGCAAAATATGTAAAACTCCAGTCTCCCAAGAGAGAATCCAGATGATGAATGTATAGTCATTGTCAATCTGCAAACATAATTTGTTCTGGATTTACTTTAAGAATGCACAAACTTTCAACTACAAACAGTAAGACTGCTACAGAGATTAGATTAAGTGTATCTCTTTTCATCTGTTCTGAAAATCAGCCAACACATATTTTAAATGGTGTCCAAAAACTCTTGCAGCTGTTCATTTAGAGGGTGGGGTAAAGGAAATCATTAAAGAAAGGCACTTCCAGGCACTTGATGTCAAAGCCGAAATAAAGAGGCAAGTGGTGCTCCTTGCATGCCAGTACAGGTTTGCCAACTTGTATCCAGTGGCATTTCTGTGGCAAATCAGATTTTCTTTAGAGCTCAGCTGACAGAGGTTCCAGACTGTTCTCTAGGGTCCTGCTGTTTACAATTCCAGTAGCTCAGATTTACATAATTGCAATTTTACCTCAAGAGTAATGTTTGGAGCCTTTTGTGCCTTCAATCCTTAACAGCTGCTTCTTTAAGATGACACTGCTAATTATCTCAAAAAAGATTGAACAACTGCAAACCATATTTGTGAACAGTCTTCTAAGTTGATGTTCTCATGGTGCCCGATAATTCATTGAATTTGTAGTATTTGTAATATTGCATATTATTGTTAATTTTCAGACAAGTCCAAGATACATCAGGATTGGGCAAAACTGCCCAGCCTTTACTGAATCATAATGCCTTTTATGTTTATTTTCTATTTTTATTTTATAGCATGTATCATTAAAATTAAGATGCATTTTTTAAAACAATTAAAAAGTAATAGATACCTGCAAATTGTGTATTTAAAATTCAACTGAACAGAACTGCTCAAAAAATGTACATTCTGTATATTTTTATTTTTCATGATCCTGTAGAGTTTACATACAGTGTACAAACCTTAAAAGGTTAAATGACATTCTCTTTCACACATGTACATTTTTTAAGCACAAGCCAATAAAAAATAATAATAATAATAAACTTCTATATTACTTTATGAATGAGTACCAAAGGTGAGGTGCAGTATACTGAAACCTTTTGGAAATCAAGTATAATACTGTGTTTTTCAATATTTTACTTAAGCATTGTAATTGTTGCCTGGCTTTGAAGAGGTTTCCATGAGAAAAACATCTATTATGCTTCACACAGCGCCTTGAGTAAAGAAAGACAGCCACACTGGCAGAATGAAAAGTTTTACTGATGTTGCTGTGCAGTCTTCTGTATGTGTGCTACATGTACAGCAGTGGCTTTAGGCATGGTCACTGTAGCATGCAGTAAACATAAATAATAATTAGCAAGTTATGTTGGTATGCAGACATACAGTATGTGTGATTTTTCTGTATATTTACACATTTACACAACAATTTACCTTGTATGTACACCCATATATATTGTGGCTAAAACAGGAAATATGAGACACTATATAAGCAATAAAACAAAGCTGTTTTGAAATTAAGTGAGACAGACTAGTCAACAAGATTAGTAATGAAGGTCAGGCACAATTTTTTTTATATAATCAAGACCCTGATGGAAAATTTTGTGTTATAGAAAGAAAGAGAGAGAGAGACAGAGAAAGAGAAGTAGGGGTATATATGGAATTGTATTATTTATTGGAATATTAGTTTTTAGAGAGTGTGAAACTTTTTGATGATGTTAATTTGCTGCCTTTCCACCTGTTTGTTTTAAGAAGTTATATGAATATTAAAAGTCAAGACAACTGTTGTTTTTCTCTTAATGTTGAAGGCTTTTGTCCACTGATGTCTATTTTTAGGTTTCTAGGGTTGCTTTCGAGCTAAAATTAGGCTTCAAGGTGAAACCACCTATTTTTTTTCAGGAAGAGTGTGGCTCCTGCTATATACAGGCACAGACATAGATAACTAGCAGAAATTCCCAGCGTTGCCTGGGAGGAAAATAAACCTCCAGTTTGCCCTCATGTTTTTTTTAATTGTTTGAGAAAAACATAATTAAAAAAGACACAACTTTAAAAATAAAAGTAAATTAACAAACAATAAACCTGGGTTTGCTTCCCGGGTCCTCCCTGCGTGGAGTTTGCATGTTCTCCCCATGTCTGCGTGGGTTTTCTGCGGCGGGCTGGCACCCTGCCCGGGGTTTGTTTCCTGCCTTGCACCCTGTGCTGGCCAGGATTGGCTCCAGCAGACCCCTGTGACCCTGTAGTTAGGGTATAGTGGGTTGGATAATGGATGGATAGATGGATAAAGACTCACTAATGTGCTTGTCTTGTGGTGTTGTATGTATGTTATCATCCAGTTGACGCTTGGAACCAGCCAACTGTATTTAATTTGAAAAGCAACAGGGGCGTGGTGGTGCTCAAACATAAAGAATGCTGGCAGTCACCTCCAGTTCGCCCTCGTGTTTTTTTTAATTGTTTGAGAAAAACATAATTAAAAAAACACAACATTAAAAATAGAAATAAATTAAGAAACAATTAATACTCACTAATGTCCTTGTCTTGCAGTCTTGTAAGTATGTTATTATCTAGCTGACGCTCTTAACCGGCCAACTCTATTTAATTTGAAAAGCAACAGGGGCACGGTGCTGCTCAAAAATAAAGAATGCTGGCAGTCGCCTGGTATATACTAACTGTGTAAGCCCATGCTGTTAAAAGCACGGGATCCTAGAAAGTATTTAAATCGTCAGAACTATTCTGGGCATCTCTCTGCTAGAAGGATCCATGTTGCCGAAGTGCTAGAATTGTTTGTGTATTAGCGGCTAAGTCTGTCTTTCTTAGGAGGTTTCCTTTTGCCGGTGTGCTGGCCTCGCTTCCGTATCCTCGGAGCTGGAGCCTTTACCCCGATTCTACATCTCACTTCCATGCCGGACAGAAACACACACTTCCATTTAATAGAACCCTATTTAATTTCAAATGCAACAAACATAAAGAATGCTGGCAGTCGCCTTCAGTTCGTCCTCTGGTGGTCGTTCCGAGTGTCAACTGGATGATAACATGCATACAGAACCGCAAGATCACCCCCCACCCTACCCAGAACAGGGTGGGTTACGGCTGATTTCACCCTACGGTATTTTAAGTCGACCAATGAGTAACATGTGTACCAAGTATCATGAAAATAGCTCCAGCCATTCGGTCGTAATGCTGGAACATACATAGACACATTGACTTTTTTATATATATAGATTGGGAAGGCTGCCTGGGTGGAAAAATGCAATGTTTTTTGGGATGCAAGAAAACAGGTGAACCAGCACATGGAATAGATGCCTGACACTTCTCTAAACCAAAGACTGAAATCAGGAAGCAAATGTCACAAATGGTAGCAACTCCTGTCCAAAGAGAGCACCCAGTTTCAGAATACATGTGGCCATGCTGAATCACTAAGTGCAGTTTTGAAGATCTGGCCCTTTAACAACAACTTCAAGATTATGGAGTCCTGACTTCAGAGGTGACTTGTGAACTTTGTCGAAAGTGACCCTGGGATGAGGTTTAAAGCTGGCTTATAATGAGAAATGCAAGATTTGGTGGCAAAGTCTCAACTAGCAAGAGGATGAAAACTCAAGGTTGTGAGAGAAAGAGAATATAAGAGATAAAGAAACAGCAAGATAGAAGCTGAGAAAGGAAGTACTTTTGTGTGTTAGTGTTCTCAGTAACCAGGGGCCCCATGCATAAACAGTGCGTGTGCACAGAAATGTTGCGTAAGAACGTTTCCACATTCAAATCACGATGTATAAAACCTACACTTGGAGTAAAGCCACGCACTTTTCCACGGTACCTCATACCCTGTTGTACGCAAGTTCTCCGCTCGGTTTTGCAGACTGGCGGCACCCAGCGTCAAAGCAGTGCTACTGCTCCTGTGTGGTTACTCTTTATTTCTTAGATCCACATTCCTGCTGCAGCTTTATAAATACACTGACACTAACCACATATTGTTTTTTAGTGTAATGCATCTGATTGTAATTAACTTGTAACAATATAATAGTCCAGGGAATAGCCATAGTATTCCAAATACCATAACTGCTTTAGCGTTGTTACTCTTACTGCACCTTTTTTTTCTTCTTTTAGCTGCTCCCGTTAAGGGTTGCCACAGCGGATCATCTTTTTCCATATTACTCTCACTGCACCACTCGGAGTATTTATATCACTGTATCTGAGTGGGGAATCACAGCAGCAGCTGATCGAAAAGAGAATTATCGGTATACAGCATCAAGCACACGCTGCCTAAGCCACAGCAAAATGCTTCTGAGACTTTCCTGCATGGACCTCGTTGTTCAGAAACAGTTTCATCCCAAGAACTTTAAACAGTCAATCAGTCCATCAAGTGCTCCTTGTTGAACTGTTTGTACTTATAAGTACAATCACCTCACTGTAAACTTGCACTACAGTTATAATATTGCACAACCTGCGCCACTTTATAAAGCGCGTATTTACATATGATGACGATATAATTTTTAAGATGAAATGCAGCAAAATATGTTGATTATATTATATAGATAAAACTTTAACTTAATTAAAATAATCTGTATTGTTAATAATTAAACATGTAAGGACAGGGTTTCGCAGCACTAGCTAGTTCACGGATTGATCCTACCTTGTGCTGTATTCTTTCTGGGGCTGACGCGACACTGGAAGGATAGATGGATAGAATAATTAAACATGTACTACAAAGATATTTCAATGTTCCTTAAAAGTTTTCAAGAATCGTCATTGTAAGCTTACAGATGGCTTAACGTCTACTACAGAGTTGACTGTATGGCGATTGGGTATTTGTAGAAAGAAAAGTAAGCACAGGAATTGGAGGTTAGTATGTTTGAAAGAGACAGTACTGCTACAATAATTTCATTGAAGTTCGCGCACAATCACGCACTGTGTTCCCCGTTTAATAACATGCTTTAACTCCTATCATCATGAAAAAGATATCACGTATACATCTCAGTATTTTAATTATTCAGAGAGCTGTAATTTCACGAATGTAATGGATTCTGTGTCCTGTCGGAGAAAGAGAAAGCGGAAGCACGTAGTGATTTACACACATAGAGCAAAAGATCAAATACAAAACAAAGCATTTAACATGCTACTTTAATTACGATGTGATTTGAGAAACTGGTTAATTAAACAATTTTAAGATGAAGTTTATAATGTTCTACTTTGATGACAAACTAAACTACGTAATTAAAGTTGAAATTTCGAGATTGAAGTTGACATTTCGTGCTTTTTTCCTACTATGTGCCTTTTATTTCTCTGTACCCTAATAAGCTTTCATATGACACTCAGACGGTGGGCTACAACTCGCCTTTTCACGGTGACTTTGATATGTGACAACTGTTTTTTAATTTTGGGCACTGTGCGACTTTGTGAACTTGAGCTTTCGAGTTTCTCCGACACGCTATGTCAGTCGATCAGCTTCCTTGTGTTGTTTATACCAGTGTTTAAACGAACAAATAGTATATTTTTCCTTGCCTCCACTTGATAATCGCTGAAATTCTTCCATTTTCCCTCTTGCTTTATCCATTGTCTTTTCACAGAACACTGAGCTTAAGGGCTATTTATATTGATTTGCATATTCAAAGAGGCGTAATTCTGGGAGGAGACGGGGCAGGACAGCAAGTGCATGCACGAGCGTTACTTTTCACGCTTATCAGGATTTATGTAGCGGAAGAACGCGGAAGTGGGAGAACGCACAGATTCCTGCATCTGGATTTTTCTGTGCGTAAGCACATTTCGGCTTTTGTGCTTACATCATGTTATAGTGCGAATTCTATGCATGGTGTTATGCATGAGGCCCCAGGAGTATACAGAATATCAAGATAAAAATCATGTCTAGAGAGAAAGCAAGTCTGTTACTTTGCTTTTATATAATTGTGCTAATATGGCTGTGGAGGGCTACCATAAGAGCTCCCGTATTATCATTATTTAAGCCTGTTAAACTTTAGTGTAGAAATGTTTAACTTGCTGCATCAGTTAAAGTAATATCAAGTAGACACCAGAAGAGAACTGTGTCATTAGTGTTAGCCCCTAGAATATATTGTGGCATCAACTGATTTACATAAAACAAGTAATTTAGTAGACAAGTCTTGAAAACCCTGCACACCTTATTTTCTGTTAATTATGTTTTATAAAATAGTTAAAGGGGGTGATCAACACATTGTGATTGTGAGTACTTTTCCAATGAATATTACACAGGCAATGCTATCTATACTAATAAAATGCAAAGCCCTCACTCACTCACTCACTGACTGACTGACTCATCACTAATTCTCCAACTTCCCGTGTGGGTGGAAGGCTGAAATTTGGCAGGTTCATTCCTTACAGCTTCCTTACAAAAGTTGGGCAGGTTTCATTTCGAAATTCTACGCGTAATGGTCATAACTGGAAG
>JANRMT010062835.1:43741657-43794168 GCA_026402145.1 Polypterus bichir lapradei
ATATATATATATATATATAGATATATATATATATATAGATAGATATGACAACAACACTCATATCAATGACAAAACAATTACATTAACAATCAAGTTACGTTATTTTTTACATTTTTCCTTTTCTTTTTCATAACTTCTTTAACACAGTACTTCTCCGCTGCGAAGCGCGGTATTCTGCTAGTTTATAATAACTGAATCAAATTTCAGCTAATATTACAGAATAAACTATTTAAATACAAATTATCATTCTAAATCTGCAGGCAAACTGCAGTTTTCACACTTCTCAAGTTTAATTTCAGTAGCCTACTTAATGAAAAGCTGTCGTATAATGTTAAACAGTAAGTTATTTGCTTAAAAAGACTTCTAATTCCCCACCTATCTATTTATGTGAGTGAGAGAGAAATTAATAATTATGTACTGCAATAATTTTTGTTGCAACATATTTATACCTTGAGGATAAATATTTAAATTTTTGCTTATTTTTACGTCATGTTTAGATATTGGAATCTATACAGCATTGTTAATGTTTACAGCTTGACATATGTTGGAATGATAAAAGCCAAAATGACATTACCGCTGCCAAAGAGAATTGCTATACCAAGTTCCCTGCAAATGTTTATGTCATATGCTTAGGTTAATTTTGGTTTTCATAGTGTTACAGTGAAAATGAGCTTACTGTGAAAGAAGAGTTTGCATGCACTATCATACTAAAATCAAGTTCTCTGTTAAAATAAAAATGAGTACTAGCTTTTCAAATCTACCTGACAGGGCTACTTGAATCCTGGCTCATGCTGAATTTAGAATTTTCAATCTAATTTAATCAAAGAGAAAGCAACAAAGTTATAAACCTCAGCTAAGATAGTTTTTCATATGAAAGATCCTATGGATGCTTTATTTGCACCAGTCCTGACTGGCAAAATTTCACCTTTGTGACAGCTGTAATGAAGCTCTGCAAGCAACATAAAGGAAGGCTGATAACTTTTAAATTAAACAATAAGTGAATGTAAATCATAGAACGGTGTTCTTATATGTTGTGCAGGCAGGCAGGCGGGCTGGCAGGCAGGCAGCAGGCAGGTTTATAGATAGATAGCTTTATTTGTCCCCAAGGGCAAGTTAAAACTTACAACACATACTATAAGGCTTATAAATAACAAACAACAAACCTCCAAACAGACATAAGAACTTGGCTTGGGTACTAAAGAGCTAATGCTGTCAATAGCAGCTTTGTAAATGGTAGAACGGTGGTCAGACCTGTCCAGATGTACATTTGAAGGCATTAACATTTGAATACAGCATGTCCAGTTTGTTGTGTCCATAAATGGAACATGCCATTGGACATTTCTTCAGAATGATATACCATTACTCTTAATATCAGAGTGAATATATATATAGCTTTTCTTCAGTACGTACAGGTTCTGATTGCTTGCATATGTTTAAATCTATAATCTTTTTTAGTTGTATAATTTTTATAGTTTTACATTTGTTGCCATTTCGTGAAACACTTAAAGTTAACTACAGTAGATACTCTAGCTATTGAAAATTACATTACTGTATTTTACAGAAAAGGTTTTACAAACGTGAGCACACAATGAAATGTCTCTTTAGATTAATGTTGCTAGAAAAAATACTTTAAAAATAATCTTAACATTTATATTCAATTACTCTCTTTTAATGGATTCCATTTTTTAATATAACAAATTTGGTGACAAGCCATGACCGAGACTAGAAGAGCATATTGATGGCTCAGCTGGATGATTTCTTTCTTAGACTTTAATTTCTCTGCTTTTAGTGTTCTTGACTTGCCTTTTAATGATTGTGCATGTATTAATGGTGTTACTGGAAATAAGAATAATCAGACGGAATGTCTGATTGGGAATTTCCTCATTGAACAGGCCAAGCTGGCTATTTATAAATCAAGAAAACAGAGTCAAATCAAATAGGTGGTGTGACATGATGAGATTACTTCATGGCCTTACGAAATCCAGAGTGTACTTAGAAAATACATTTCACACAATGACTGCAAATGTGGATTCTTTTGCAGACTGGTGATGTGATCATGACGCAAATTGCAAACTTGAGGATTATGAGTTGATTTTTCTTATTTGAAATACAAAGTAGGTGTTGTTTTCTTTTTGGGATGGATGGATTTTTCTTTGTTTTTTTTTTTTACTTATGACATTGTAAATGATTTGTTAATCATTTTTTAATAAAGTTCAATTTAGAACTTTCTTTCTTTCTTTAGGCATCTCTTTTAGATTTACCCATTTACAAAACATAGTTGAACTGGTTAGACCTTCTACCCTCTGCCCTCCTCATTGGAAACTGTAGCGGTCCTAACCCAATTAACCATAGAACAACTCTGATGTTTATTGAGTTTACATTTTTATCATGCTTTGGGGATAACTATAGTACTATATTTCTTATGATTAGACTTGAATTTTATTTTTTTGTTTGTAAACTTTAAACTGAGTAACCATTCATAGTGCATTATTAGCTTCATTTTGTAAGTCCCTAAGATAAAAGTGTATATTAAAAAAATATACATTAAATGGCTAGTAAGCCAAAATTAATTAACCCATACAGGTACTACATATAAAACCCATAAAATAGTAGCATAACATGTTTATTCTAAGGTTGCACAGTGGAGGTATATGAAGTCAAAGTAATATTGTTACATTACTGCTCTTGACAAGTTCCAAATGTTGAGCAACAGATGCCTTTACATTGACTGTAATGCTATAGTGCTGGGAATTATTTGTTAATTTAACTGTAAACTTGATCTTTTGTTTGCATGACTGACCACCTTATTACTTGTACAGAGCAGAGATCTGTCAACAAGGAACCTCCTAGGTCCACAGAGCTTAGATAAATACAGCCTTTGTACAGTCACTGATTTGTCATGAGAGGAACATACACCAAAATCAGCCAACCCCTGTGTCTTACTAGAAAATATGTGGCAGTGAAGGCTGGAATCAGTACTATCGTTTTATGTACCAGACACTAACATTTAATACAATTATTCATGCATAATGTGCTGTTTTCATCATAATTAAATGAAGGCTCAAAAGAGAAGATTAAGCATGTATAACAGTTTAGTTGTTTGGAAGTTTCCAAAATTTCCTATAAATATAAACAAATTACTGATAATCACCATAACCCCCCTAAAGAGCTGCTGCCCTAGGCTGACTTAGCAGACAATTAAATACTGCATTAAATTCCTGCACAAACTATTTGCATGTACTTTTTTATTTTTTACTCTTTATTTGAGGTTCTAAGTAATTTGTCTGTATATAGAGAAAACTGCTTAAGAAAGAATTGGCTAGATTAGATTTGCCAACGAAAGTTTGTACTTAAACAAGTATGTTTGCTTTAAAGCAGTAATTATGACTTTATGATTCTCCTAGTGCACCATGTTTAAGTAATTCAGTGCATCATGTTAAAGTAATTCACAAAAAATCTATAATTTAGTCTTTAGTTGAAGCCATGCATATACTATAAGGCATATATACCTATTGTTGCTTCTTTGTTTACTCTCAGTTTTTTCACTCCTTTAATCATTATCTCTGTTAAAGCTTTAGCAAAAACAGCTTCAAACTTTACAATTAATCAGGCCTAATGGTTATTTCAAATTAATTTCAAATGAATCATTCAATTACCATGTCAGTTAGTATCATGGTTCCTTCCTTAACAGCATCTATTGCCATATTGCAAATATTATAGATCACATTCTCAAGTCTCATTATTTCTGTAAGGCAAGTCACATATCAAGAAAAACAACACTCACATCTCAGTTATGCAAGCACATACACTACATAAGCCACTGAAATGTTTTCATAGACTTGTAAAAAAAATAAACTAAATATTCTATTTGATCCTTTATAGTAATTCATCCATATCATAAGTGAACATCACATGATGTGCCAATATAAAGATCACAGACATCCAGCATCAACTTATTCATAAATATGAATTATCTGAAAGCTTCAACAGTCTGAAAACCGGCAAGGCACTCAAAGCACTAAATTAAACATTAGTCTGTCAATCTTCCTATGTAACAAATCAGTTCCTTTCCACATTTTTACTTATTTATATAATTTTAACAAATTACTGCATTTTAACTAACATTAACAGAGAGATTGGGAATTTATTTCAGTTATTTTTCTCCTTTCATAGGGTAATAATTGATAATGACTTTATGGTACTATTGGTCATTTTGTATTATTAGATATTTTTCAATTGCTGATTATTGGATACTACTTTATTGAGTATACGTTCAAAAATGTTAAATTTAAGAAAACTGAACAACAATTAATTACAGGCACTCCATCACTAACACACATCAAACAATTCCATTAGCACATCACTTGACTTGCACTCTGTTGTGTATGAAAGCTATTCAGCTACTATAAGTCTATTTGTGCTCCGTTTTTAACTCCATTGTAAAGTGCTGTTAAAAGGCACATATTTGATGTAGTCTAGTAACAATGTAATTGTATTCTGTTGTCATTATTATCTGGATGAAGTAAACAAAAATGTGAAATGTCCCAATATAAAAATCAGTTAACTTAGTTGTCAAACTCACCTGAATTTTATGTCATGCATAGACTGCCTAACTTGTTAATTTAATTTATTGTACTTGATTTTTGTTGTTGAATGTGTTTTTGTTTGCTTATGCATAATTTACTATTCAGTAAGTGGTATTTTAAGTTCATTATTTACTTATTAGTCTTTTCTTGTATGTTCCTTGTGTTTTAAATCTTGAGCCTAAGGAGGTGGGTGGGGTTTCCTCATGCGACATCTGGGAAATTGCTGCTAGAGTCTTATTGGCCATCAAAAACTTTAGTACTAGGCTTCAGTACTGATCTTTGTATACCTCTGTCTGTGGCTCTCATTTGGATTTTGGAATTTCTGCTTTTTTTATTCTAACATATTGCTTTGAAATTACATTTATTGGAATAAGAGGTGGATTTGTATTCTTTTGGTTTTTCTTTTAGGCAGACCACTTTAATTATTATAGAAACATTTTTATCATGTCAGATCAGAGGTTTTTATTTTTAAACTTATGTTTAAGTTGATCAGGCTCAACTTTATAGTAGGCTTCAGTTAAGCTTGAAGCTAAACTTTTGAGGCAAATTTTTTGAGAGCTAGGTAGATCATAACAATAACAATCCCAAAAGCAGAGAGAAGAAACAGAAAGGATAAAGACTGGGCATTAACACTAGGAAGGCAATGCAGACTACTGGCCAACTAGCCCTCCACCACACACACTGGAGCTGGAACTGATCTACACCGTCAATATTTCAAGCAAAACTAGATTAAAGAAAGAGGATTTCCAGAAATTTACAGAGACTGTTAGGTGATTTAAGGCGAGAAGCTAATATTAGTTTTGCAATAATGATGCTTAAACAAAATATCCTCTGCTGGATAAAAGAGAATTTAAGTTAGAGTGATCTAGGAAAAGAAATTTATAAGGAAAAGGGGAATATTAACAGAGAGAACAGAGGATGGGCAAATTGAAACATCAGTCCAGAAAGCACATACTAGAAGAAAATCCCAAACCATATGAAGAAGAGTGGTAGGGACATTTAAAAGATACAGATGACAGATGGGATCACCTGCCAAATGCGTAGCATAAAATATACAAGGGATGAGGTAAAGGCAATGTAAAAACTTAAACTAAACATGCTCATTATTTAGTTCTTTAGTGGATACAGAGATATTATTAAGTATATTATTACACAAATTTGGGGAGGTGAAGAGTGATCATATTGCATAAACGAAAATAAAGGTAGAGGTCAAAGAGATGGTTTATTTACACCTGCACATAAGGATCCCATTGGTTTACAGTTTGGAGACAGCCAGCAGGAAAAACATTTAAACAGGTGGAAAATTGCAGTGCTTTAGAAAATATTTATTATTTCCACAAGGCCTCTACCAGGCAGATAACTAATATAAAAAAGGTTATTTCTACCCTTTGGAATTTGAAGTTGCCACTGTTCAACATGAGGATAAGTGCAGTGCCAGTGAAAGTCAAAAAGGCCACTATGAGGTTGAAAAACAAGAATAAAACCATCAGAGACATTGGTAAAATCTTAGGAACAACTGTCTGGAATATCATTAAGAAGAAAGAGCGCACTAGTGAGCTCAGTAATTGCAAAGGGATTAGTAGGCCAAGGAAGACCTCTATTGCTGATGACAGAAGAATTCTCCCTGTGGTAAAGAAAAAGCCCCAAACACCTGTCTGACAGATCAGAAACAGTCTTCAGGAGGAAGATGTGAATGTGTCAGTGACTACTATCGGCAGAAGACTTCATGAACCACACTGCACTTGTTAGCCACAAAAACAGGATGGCGAGATTAGAGTTTGCAAAAAAGGGCTTAAAAGAACCTGACGAATTCTGGTAAAATGGTCTTGTGCACATACAAGACAAAGATAAACTTGTATCAGAGTGAAGGCGAGGGCAAAGTGTGGAGATAAGCATACCACCTTATCTGTAAAACATGGTTGTGCAGGTACTGTGGCTTGGGCATGTAATGCTGTAACAGGTACTGGCACACTTATCTTTGCTTATAATGGAAGTTCCAATGCCTCCAAACTCAATGGACTTCATCCTACAACAAGATAATGATACTAAATATATTGCTTAGGCAACACAGGAGTTTTGATATTTAAAAAACGGAAAATTCTTGGACGGCCAAACCAGTCACTAGATTTAAATACAATTGAGAATGCTGTTAATATGCTGAAGAAAAATATTAATGGGGCAAGTCCCCAAAACAAGCAGGAGGTAAAAATGGCTGCATTAGAGGCTTGGTATAGCATCACCAGAGCCGATGCTAAGCAGTTGGTGATGTTTATGAATCACAGACTCCAAGCAGTCATTGCATGCAAAGGATATGCAACAAAGTACTAAATATGACTGCTTTAATATACCTGCCATTGCTGTGTCAAAAACATTATGGTGCTATGAAATGGGGGAGACCATGAAGAAAAAGTGTTGTCATTTCTACATGGTGACACCAAAATGTATGCAAATTGTCTTAAATTAAAGTCTGCATAGTGCACTTTAATCATGTATGAATTGTTTGATGTGTAATTTCAAACTGTGGAACAGCAGGTTAAATCAAGGAAAAATGTGTCTTTGACCCAAACATTATGGAGGGCACTGTATCAAATAGACAGTACTGTCATTAAAAACTCAATAGTATAATTTCTGGTGTAAAGAAATCCATTGACCTAGGGAACCACTTAATGTAGTTGAACTGATTTGTAAAGCTTTCTATCACAATGTTTGTAAGTACTAAAAAAGAAAAAAAGAAAAATAATCAACCAAACACTGACATTTTCATATATAATTATTAAAACATAAGGTTTTGGTAATTCTTTCTTTACTTTCATTAGTAAATCATTACAAACACTTACAGTAGATGAATAGCGTTAAATACTAGAAGATTTACAAATTATTAATAAATGATTTGTTTAGATATAAAGAGGGATTATGTTTTAATACCTTATTAATGGAGTTGTTATAATGTGTTATCATGCAATAAATTACAATAATATTGTTTTAAAGTGTATGTTAACATTTTAACTTTTAAAAACACCAATTATTAAACATTCTGAAAATGATAAAAAGTTTTGAAGCAGTTCATGTATTAGTTTATCTTCATTCATAATGCTTCTCCCTTGATGAATACAGTTGCATGAATTCATGCATTTCTTTCACATTTGTCTGTAAAAATGAGTACTACCAGTGAAGGTCTGGGGTCCAGGTGCTTTTTAAAATCTCTTTTAGCCACAAATTACTCCCTTGAGTCATTACTTTTTTCCAATGCTGACCTCAGGAAGAGTGATTAGTTTTAAGCTTGGACTGCAGGGAAAGATTTATTTAAAAATGAGCAGCACAGTTATATTCTCTTGGAACACATTCGGAGTACAAAATGCTATGTTATGAAAGAAACAACAAATTTCCATAATAATTTATTATTCTATGGTAGAAATCAATAATTATGTATTTTATAGTGAGCAGGGAGTGTTAGCTTGTGGGTCATTTATACATCAATTTCTAACAATATAATAGTTATTTTGGGACTTGGAGACTATGATGCAGTATTTTGTCAGCACAACACTATTAGAAAAATTCAGCTTAGCAACCATCAATAATATACATAATGTATAATATGAGACCTAGTAACCAGCATGTTATGGAAAAAACTAAAAGCATATGGCATGAAGAATACTAAGTTTAACTTTAAACATCTGATAAGTAAAACTTTTGCCATTGTGTGTTGTTCATTGTGCATTATTTAAATCTTAAAAGTGTAATCATTCTATCAGAAACATATATGCTTTGGAATAAAAAAGGAGAGGTAACACCAGTACAATCATATTGAAAAATACCAAATGATCCTGTAAGTGTAGTAAAAACAATTTTATCTGCACAAAAACAGACAGATGTATGGGCTAGTCTTTTCAAAAAGAAAGAAACATCTATTAAAGTGATTAATCAGTTTTCTTCCACATAGCAAAGAACTATATATTATATTAATGGCATCATTAATTCGGTCAAGTGTCAGCTTAGGCGTGTACTATTGTGTGACCTACAATGGACTTGTACCCTCCTGTTTTGATCTCCTGCCTATCACCTGATACTAACTGCTACCACAAAGTTGAAAAAGTGGGTTAAGAAAATTGTTGGATGATATGGCATGAAACATAAGACCATGAGATATTATGGCAAACATTAACAGTTTATCAACAAGCAAGTTAGGAACTGGAGGACAAAGTTTTTGGGTTTCATTTATGGAATTGTTTACAACCTATGAAGTTGTACTGACAAATTATAAGAATTACCAAATCAAGTTGAAGGTGGCTTAGCTTGATTCTGAAGGCAACTTACATGCCAGCAGAATTTGGCAGAGGAAGTGTAAATTTACGGCTATATATACAGAACATGCACTGTATGCACTGGTGGATCAGTCCTTTTGGCATGCTCACTTGGCCATTAGGAAAACTGAAAGACACTGGACTTTATCGGTAAAACAAAACCTTAATCAGAAATGATGATTTGTGCACTTCAGGCCATAGCATCCTGCTGAAGACACTGATGAATTTAAATTGTTTAAAAGGTAACACTGAAATGAGGGGGCGTAATTAGTTCATAGTTTAACAATCTTCAGTCTGTGCATCCTAGAAAGGAGGAGGAGGCAAGCTTAAATTCAAGATGATTATGGATAAGGTAAACTTTTATTTTTTTTCTTTCTTTCAGGAAACTGAGAGTCGAATCAGGGGTAAAAAAAGTGAAGAAAGTCTATTGCAGAGTAGAAAAAGATGCAAAAAGTCCTTTACACACTGTATAGTTGTTAACCTTTAGAATTTATGCTGAACACGGTATACGAAAATACACATAACCTGAAAAACATTCTGTTGTGTTTTACTGCATATGGCTTGCCTGTCGCAAGCTATGCGGTAGTAACCTGCTTTGTAAAGATTTAAACATGGAGTTAAATATTCTTTTAAGCAGCTTGAAATTTATTGTTAGTACAGTATTTTACTCAGTTTTGAAAATTTCAGGTGTTGACATACTGTATTAAAAGTGGCATGTGTTAAAGTTAACAATGGACAGAATAAAAAAAACAGAAAAACCTCAGTAAAAGCTCAAACATTTCCTTAAAACCCTTTACATAAAATGGCCTTGATGACATCAAGCGTTTTCTTTAAATAAATCTTTAACAGGGTCTCTCACCATCTTAATAGTAGCGTGTTCCCATCAATAGCCACCATTTGAGATCCTGGCCAGGTGTGACCTGGATTTAGTAAAACATTAACTTTTTAGCTAGTATCAACAAAGCAAAGCTGCCCAGGTGCACTCATTGTTTGTGAATGACTTTTGGCAGCAGTGCAGACTGGAAGAAAAGTGCTTTTTTTTACCAGCCAGCTTTGGTGCTTCAGCTGATAAAAACAATAAAACAAGGTGGAGGGATGTGAAATGCTGTTTCAATAGCCTACAGGCTGGGATGTTCAAAAAATAACTCCAGCTACCTGGATATTATTTTGTGACCAATTATGAAAGAATTCCCCCCTGCCCTTTTGCAGGGTCCCCAGTATGCATGAGACTTCCCTTGTTTATGCCTTCAGGGATAGCAAACGGGAAGATTATTGAGCTTCATACAAAAAGAAGAGCTTGTGTTCATTCAAATCAATGGGTGCTGTTACTCTGCCGTTTCTTTTGTAAAGTGACAGAAAGATGGAGTAAGCACTGCACATATTACTGACAGGTGTAATTTCACCCTTACTTGAAAGGGCACTACTTAAAAGGAGATAAAAAGCTTCAGTGTGATGAATGAGGAAGAAAATGACATAGACAGCATTTTAGTTTATCAAGCAATTGTGTCCGGGAAAAGAACTTAGTTAATGTGTTTTTCATAAGTGATAAAAGGAGATTAACTCTGTTATGTGTTCTTACAGTACAGTGAAGAAGTATTTGCCCCTTCCTAATTTCCTCTATTACTGGAATTTTTTGACAGTGAATGTTTTCTGGTCTTTAAACAAAACTAACAGTAGATAAAGGGAGCCAACGTGAACAAATGATACATGTTATTTTTTTCTCCACTTATGTCAATTATTGCATAAACATAGTCATCCAACACCATCTGGCACTGTATGAAAAAGTAATTGACCAACACAGTTAATAACTACTTATACCACCTTTAGCTACAATGACTGCAATCAAAGTCTTAATATAACTCAATACAAGCCTTTCACCTCACTGTGTGGGAAGTTTATCCCATTCCTCCTTGCGGAACTGCTTTAACTTAGAACATGAATTACTCGTTTCAGACCTTGCCACTGTATCTGTATTAGTTTTAGGTCAGGACTTCAAATAGGTCTGTTCTTAAATTTGATTCTTTTCAGGCAGTATGATGAGGAATTGCCTTTGGATCACTATCTTGCAGCAGGACCCAATAACTTCCACTCAGTTATTGGACATGCTCCTTAAGATTTTTTTCATACAGAGGTGAATTCATGATTCTTCAGTTACGTCAAGTAAGTCAGGTCTTGAGGTAGCAAAGAATCTCCATAACCAATCACACACTACACCCATCATGTCGGACTTCATGATGACTTTACTGTGAAATGCTGTGTTTGTGATATGCTGGATATACTGGGACTGATGTCATCCAAAACATTTCACATTAATATTTCACCTCTCTATAGAACACTTTCCTGAAAAGGGTCAGTATCATTCATGTGCTTCCTTTTAAATGAGAGATTAGTATTTACAGCATGTTCTTCTTGGTTAGCATTGCTTTCTCTCTTGCTGTTGTCCAGTGAATTCAATTTCTAGCCAGGGTTCTTCTGATTGTTGAGTAATCAAAATGATCCTTTGTGGGACAAGAAAATCAAGCAGCTGTTTGGATTTTTTTAGGACCCTTTGTGACTTCCTAGATGATTTTTATGCTGCACCCTTGGAACAATTTTGTCGGGCCAGCCACTCCTAGGAAAATTCACTACTATTTGAAGTGTTTCCAATTAGAGATAACGGCTCTCACTGTGGTTCAAAAATGCTCTGGAGCTTTCCTTGAGGTCTGTTTTCTCTTGAAAAGCTGTTAACTGAAGTTTTTGCTGTTCTTTTCTCTGCCATCAACTGGCAATACCTCAGTTATACTCTTAATTAATGGAATTATATTGATATGGCTGTTTTTTTTTAATCAGACTGAAACCACTCTGTTTAACCATTTGTTCAACCTAATCTGTATGTTCACCTATGTAAATGATGCATGGTTTATTTATTCCTGTCACTGCACTATAGCTGGAAACATCTGCCAGTGCACCTGTACTTGGTGAAGAACATTATATAAAAATAAATTGAATTGAATGTGACTGTCAGCTAGCAATAGAACAAGGAGAAGGAGAATTTTATAACAAATGATGGGTAAATGATTCAAAATGAGAATCAAAAAGGATACATATATTCTTTTCCTAAACACAGGCTTTTAGATGTTTTGCATCCCCTTGGAAAACCCATACAAATCCATCAAATCCATGGAATAGCAAGCAAACAACACACAAAAGGCATCCTAGCCAGCAATAATAATAAAAAAAAAACCGCTGGAAGGTCACAAATAAAAATGTTTCTCCCTGAGTTAACAAGACATTTATTTATTTGGAAAAAAAGACAGAATTACTTATATATAAATTATTTTTAGTTATATACAATACCTCATATAAATGCTAGATTACACTGATAAAAGGTCAATTTCAGCAAGCTCATCTCATGTAAAAAATATTATTTACGTAATGACTCTATATTTTATTATTGTCAGTGTGTGTGGGGCTGGTTGTGCATATTGATGGACTAGCATTCCATCCTAGGTAGGAACCTTTCTTGCACCTATTGCTGTGAGTTAAAAAAGATTTTGCTAGTCCATTGCAAGGCACACAGTCACACACATACACCTACATCCAGTCTCAATCGTGCTGGGCAAATTTACTGTTGTTTATTAATCCAACCTGCATACCTTAGGAACATTAGAGGAAAATTGTAGTCCGCAATAGCAAACACACGCAAACATGGGCAAAACATGTAAATTCCACACAGACAGTATTAAAGCCCACATTCAAACTAAGGACTCTGGAGCTGTGAAACAACACTACTAACCACTATGCCACAATGCGGCCCTTATAAACAAAAATCTATTTCAAATTATATAGCACAGGGCACAGCATGTGATTATATTTCCCACTAAGAAAAGGAAGTTCAATTGCAAAAAAATATTGCACTGAACTATCTTAAAGATATTATGAAATTCTTCAGGAATTAAGAATACTAATGTCAATTGTTCACAAATCTACTTGAGGCACTTCTCTCAGTAAAGATTCTTTGGCTTTGTACACTAACTTCAGTCCCTGGCAGGCTTCATGTTTCACCAAAGGTGTAAATTTAATTTAATAGATGTGATTTACAATAATAAATTACTCATCCTACTTTCCCTGAATTTTAAACATAAGACGGTAATCAACAACTTTTAAGTCTGACCTATTAAGAGACACACTAGTTGCAGCTTCTCTGTGAAAAACTGAAATGTTACGAGCCAGTCACATCTTAAGACATCTTTAAGAGGTACTATCATAAAGTAATTCTGCAGCATATATCATGATTGGGTCAAATTTAGAAGATCATTCGTAGTATTTGTTCATAAGGCGAGAATGAATCACTAATTATATATTGATCTGTTGAATTACAAATTTTATGACAGCATGAAACTTGATTTTATGCTTTTTAGCATTCATTATGACTTGGTACTGAAATGGGAAATATACTGTACAAACCACAAATGCTAGAAACATTTAATTCACATATTTTAGTACATCTCAGCTAATCTTAGTCACTGATAAAATCAGCACCGTGAATCACCCCTTTCAGGCCCGGACTTAAAATGTTTTTCATCACCCACTTGCACTGCAAATTTCTGCTTTTGTTTTTTTAGTTCTTACCTTTAGCTATGCTGTCCTTTAGTAAAGCCAATGTCCCATTATGCAACTTCTAGTCAAAGGGTATGTCAAATTTGCTGACTGCTGTTAATGATCTTGTCACCAGCCTATATTAATTTACACAACTGAAAATCAATAGGCATGTCAAATTTAGTGTCAGCATGACAACTTTCCAGCACATTCAAACCCACCCTTTTTTCTGACAGCCAATAATTCCTCTCAGGGATTAGTACAGTTTACCAACAAAAATCTTGCTGTCTGATGGAGGTGGTAATGTACAAAGGGTTAACTAAAATGGCAAGTTCAGGCACGGTCTCAGCCTTTTTATTTATTTTTTTCCATTCTGTCATGGTACTTAAAACATGAGACATCAGACAGACAAGCTTCTCTTCTTTTTGTGAGGTCCAAAGCACGTACATTCCATCCATCCATCCATTATCCAACCCACTATATCCTAACTACAGGGTCACGGGGGTCTGCTGGAGCCAATCCCAGCCAACACAGGGCGCAAGGCAGGAAAAAAACCCCGGGCAGGGCGCCAGCCCACCACAGCACCTACATTCCTTATTCCTCATTTCTGAATTATATGCATTGTACTTCAGGGTGTCTGTTCTCATTCATACAGAGCCTGTCCCTATAACGAAAGACAAAGTCAAAAATGTTTGATTATGTTGGGATGAGTCACAGAGTAATTAATGTGAATCACTGGGTATGTCAGACCTTTACAGAAGCTTGCTACTGACTGCCCTTGACCTGCCAAGATTATATAAATGAAGCCTACAAATAAAAATCTTTGAAAAGTCATTTAATTATGGTATGGCCTTAAAGGTCTTCCAGTAACCTTGCGCAACTGTTTAACAAATTGCATCCAACCTACTATACTGTTGGTAATGTAATGACTCAAAGCTGCTTGTTCTATAATTCAATAGCAACTTTGTGTTCAACTTGCTGTGGTGCTCAGAGTTGAAATACATGTTTCCATTTCTAATTTCCATATCATATTGTAACTAGTAGTTGAGCTACAGTATGATGGTCTATTTGCCAATAAACTGAGCAGTTCTATAATCAGTGACAGACCACCACTGGATAATGTACCAAGCTGTGTGTGCTTTGTTAAACCATGTCATGATCAGTGCGGTAGGAAATTTGGTTTGATTTCGCTTTGATCAATATCTTGGCAATATTAAATTTCTTTGGCCTATTGCCAACTCACTTTGCCCAAAATAAATTCCAGACATACGTAAATCCAAATTGTATTATTCTCAATGACATGTTTCTACACTAACTGTGAACTTTGCTATTAGTCTTGCTAATCTAACACTAGCTTACCATGTCCTATAACCTCTTTTTTAACTTACTGTATGGATAACTTATCATTTAAAGCACTACAACCATTAAATGCCACTCAAACTACTCAGTGTCTTTGATCAGGAAATAAAGGTGTAGTTGTATTTCATGATAATATACAGGAAATCATGTAACTCTAGAATGAAACACACAATGACAAACAAAGACCCTTACAATCTGGCACGAAAAATGTAAATGGAATACTGGATGGTGAACGTATAGTCTAACTAATCCTTTCATGAATACTCTTAAAACAGCACCAGACTTTACTGTTTTAAAACTTTAAACTGAATCATGATGCCAAAGCTGATTTTAAGTCAATAGGATAAGCAACCACCCAGAAAAGAATGATAAGGTACTTAGTAAGACTGTTACATTTTGCCTTAGGAAAGACTTGTTTAGAGAAAAACCATATTACGACATAAGTCGGTAACCCACACAAGTGTATCTGTAGGCAGTAATAAATGTGATTTTTGTACTTGCACTGCATATATAAATTATGACTATTTATTTAAATTTTGAATGAAAGTTAACCATAGTCCAAAATATATTCTTCTTCAAACTTCCTTTCATTGTCTGAAAATAGTTTATATTATTCATATGAATGAATAAAAACACTTAAAAAAAAAGTAAAATTTGATCTTTCAAACTAATTTATGACAAAGTGAATAAAAAAATCTGAAATAATCAAACATTAATGTCTGAATTATAAAGTGTAACATGCAAATGCTCTTGCTGTAGCTAAAAGCCATGTGTTTCAACAGGCCATCATAAAAAGCCAAAAAGCCTTGTACAGTATATATTACACAACTGGGTGGTCTTATTACTGAACCTTATCAAAGATTAATATCAGAAATACGAACCTTGGAAGAAAAGCATTTTTTTAATAAAAGGGTCACAAATCTTAAATTTCTTAATGGAGGAAATGAAAAAGACAAGAAAGCCTTGTCAACAAAGAGCAATAGAGATAAACACACAGAAAAGATATGTTCTTTGAGGTAAATCTTCGGCTAGTAAAAGTTTACACATTGAGGAACAAATACAAAATTGTAAAACTAACATATATATGCAAGTGTGAAGAATTAACTACTTTTGCTTTTAAGTTAAATCATTTGCTTTGTTTCTTGCAAAAACATGTTCTAAGAATAAAGATATGATTAGCTGCAATTCCTTTAGTTTACACACACACACTTTATATATTGCTATTATGTACACATAACATATTATGTAATTTACAACATATAAATATAACTAATCTTTTTATTTTCTTTTCCCTTCAATGCAATAGAGACTCATTAGAAATCAGAATGGGGACACCTCTCGGAATTTCTTCCATGCACTTCTCATTCTGGCTATCACTAATGTCAGATAAAATGAAAAGTAAAGATCTCGACTTGAAGAATATGAGGAGCATGGAGAGTGAGGAAAACAATTTGGGACCTGACTAAACCTGAAAAATGTCTGTTAAACAAGTGATGTTGATAATGATGTTTTTTTCTTTAGAAGTCTATAAAGATGTAATAATATAATTTGTGTTCTTTTTAACAGAATTATGAAATATAAATATTTCAGTTTCAATCAACTCACTGAGATCCAATTCTCTGCAGCATTCTCCAAGTGCATCTGGGCAATTCCCACACACTTTTAAGATACAACCTCTTCTATGTGGAACACACTTAGGAGGCATCTTAACTACTATACAGTATATGGTCAAACCATCTCAGCCAAGCTCATCCCAACCTCAAGAAGCAGTGGTCCTACTCCAGTATCGTCCTGCATAGCTGAGCTTCTCATATAGCCAATTACCTTATTTGGTCTGCTTATACAGTACTTAAGATTTCTTTCTTTCTTGTACATGCTACAGAAAACATAGGTCAAAGCTGGTGGTGTGAATTAACTTTGCCGTCTGAAGACGTCTGTCTCACTTTTCCATCATAGGCTGGAAAAAAAATTTGTAAACATCTGCTACAGCAGTACTTTATTTGATCATCTCAAGGGTATCTCTATATTCACTTACGAACAAGACCCCAAGGTATTCGATCTCCTTCATCTGAATACAGTGGAACCTCGGTTCACGAACGTCTCAGTACACGTACAACTCGGTTTACGACCAAAAAGTTCACCAAACTTTTGCCTCGGTTCACGACCACACACTCGGTATACGAACAAGCCAGTTTCCCTTTCGGTTTGTGCGCTCTGATGATTTCCGCACGTGTTGCATTGTTCTCGGTTAGACGTGCATGCTTGCACATTCGTGCATGCTTTCACTGTGAACTCTTTGTGCTCTATTTCATTTCCCTTCCGGTTCATACAAGCCGATTACTGTATTTAAGCACGTGTTGAGCCGCTCCCTGTTCACTGTTCTCAGTCAGACGTGCGTGCTTTATCTGTGATCTCTTTGTGCTCTACAGTATTTCGTGTGCTTTTGCAGTTAGACATGGCTTCTAAGCAAGTGAAGAGTGGTGAGAAGAAAGTTTTGCAGAAAATTGAAATCGAAGTAAAGAAAGAAATTATTGAAAA
The DNA here is from genome assembly GCA_026402145.1 of Polypterus bichir lapradei. Taxonomy (NCBI): domain Eukaryota; kingdom Metazoa; phylum Chordata; class Cladistia; order Polypteriformes; family Polypteridae; genus Polypterus; species Polypterus bichir. Next base: position 43,759,020 of record JANRMT010062835.1, read on the forward strand.
GTATTGAGCGTGGCATTCGTGTTACTGATCTTGACGCCGAGTACAAGAAGTCAAAACCTACGATTTCGACTATTCTAAAGCAGAAAGAATCTATTAAAGCAGCTGATGTTGCAAAAGGAGCAGCGTTAACCAGGCAGAGACCTCAAGTGCTGAAAGAGGTGGAAAAACTGTTTACCAGTTTACTCATTTATCAATTTGAGAACCCTCGTGCTTTCAAGCAGCACAATGTAAACAAAGCCAGACTGCCAGTGATGTGGAGGGCAAACACGAAGGGTTGGGTCACAAGGACTTTGTTTTTGAAATGGCTGCACAAGGCATTCGCTCCCACCAGCTAAACAGCTAAAAACACCAGAAACCCAAGAAATCACACGAGAGAAAACACCTGAAGGAAAACATCCCTCCATCGCGGAGCCAGACTCTCCCTCAAAACTGTAACCTCCTCTCCATCCAGTTCCTCCTCACTTCATGCCAGAACTCGGTTCATGCAAGGTTAGTTTTCTTGGTGGTTTTTGATTAGTTTTTGTATTACGGATTTTTCAAATGTTCATTTTTCGGTTCGTAGCGTGAATTGTTGCGGTGTTACTTTTCACTTTTTTCAAATGTTAATTTTTTTCCCCCCGTGTTTAAAACTCATTAAAAAAAGTGTTTATACAGCGATCGGTTGCAAGGCTATAGCACAAACTCCTGTAATGTTATTTTCTTGGTGCTTGTGGTTGGTTTTTAAATAAAGTTCGGATTTGTTCAAATGTTCCTTGTGCGTGCTGCTGAGAGAGAGAGAGCGAGAGAGAGCGAGCAAGCGCGCGCTGCTGAGAGAGGGTGCGTGCTGCTGAGAGAGAGAGAGAGAGAGAGAGAGAGAGAGGGTGCGTGCTGCTGAGAGAGAGAGGGTGCCTGCTGCTTAGAGAGAGCGAGCCTGTGCCTGCAGCTGAGCAGGGAGCCTAGTTGTTTTGTGTCAGTGTTATTCAATGTTTTTACATTAGTTTACTATTACACTGTGCATTCTATGGTGTAATTAACTATATTTGTGCTTACTCTTTTAAAAAATATATTTACATACAGTTTGTACGGTCTGGAACGGATTAATTGTATTTACATACAATCCTATGGGGGAAATTGATTCGGTTCACGACCAAATCGGTTTACGACCAGAGGTTTGGAACGAATTATGGTCGTGAACCGAGGTTCCACTGTACCTGTTCTCCACTTACTCACAGGAAGCGAGTCACTCTTTACTGGGAAAGAACCAGATATGGATTATCAAATTCTTATTATAGTTGCATCAGAGTCAGTTGCAAACTGTTTCATTGCACTTCAGTGACTTTAGACAGATGCGCCTAAGAGGACAACATACCATACATAAACAGTAGAGATGCAAGCCTTAGATTAAAAAAAATCATACTCTTCCAGAGGAAACAAGACACATCCTTTGGTGAGTCCCACATTCACATTAAAGATGTATTCAAAGTATTCAGACTTAGCTCTCAGTGAATAACATGAACAATAGAGTATGCATGAAGAGACTTTGAACACTGTACTCTTCTAATTCTTTCAACGATATATCTTGGGGTACACATGTAGAGAGGAATGGCAAATTTTTATGTCCCAGTGTTTGACAGTCAAAGCAGAATCCTTTTTTTTCCTCCTGATTCTCAAGTTAGGCAATTAGACAGATATACATAACCAGTGCTTTAAACATTTTTACTTGAGTCTCATCAACTACTGCTGACTCCCAACTATTTAGCTTTTTTTGCACAGCTTTGACCTCATCCACAGAAACACTCAACCAGTGCTTCTGGGAACCTATTAGATGACTCATGGAGGGTAGAATGGGTGTCACCAATGCTGTTTTCAATAGTGCTGGGCATGTTGCCAACAGGTGGAAGGAGCAATCTGAGGAACTCATAAACTTGATTAAATCAATAAAATTATAGTATGAAACAATTTTACAAGTATTCAAAAAACATGTTATTGTTTTTGTACTGCTGGAACTGTTATACCTACAGAATGAATTTAACTTTGTTACTTAAACACCTGTATTAAAGAAGTGGGAATATTTTCATTGTAGTGAACAGGTTGAAATTAAATGTCATTAATTTCCATTTGCACAGTGATGCATATTTTGACATAGACTTGTCAAAAGATACGACACCCATGTGTATTCATTAGTGCAGTTGGCAGCTGTTCTAGTACAATGATAATATTTCCTTCTTCATATCCATAAATTTAGTGGATAATAACAGCCATCTGTCTGCCCAATAGTAACAAACACAATGGTTATCACATTGTGAACTACAATAAGAAACCTGTGACTAAAGTAAAAATTTATTCATGTGAAAGAGATGGCTTGATCATTCATGACTCTACATCTTATACTAGTGCAGATTATATCAGATAGAAAAGGCTATAGACTCCAAACATTGGATAAATAAACTTTTCAAAACGTTTGATTAGGAAAATCACAAATGCAGTTTAAATCCTTAGCTTGCCCAGAAACACAACCTACTTGTATATTTCAAATGTCACACGTGTGCACTTGGGAGACAGTTTTAGGGCTCTGGTGATGGTAGTTACAGTCTGTTCCAACTTTGCTTTAAGACAGACAGAGGGTTTTTAAGTAATCAACAGAAGTTAGGACACCTGTGCAAATTGTTTGTTTCAACTTGAAAGACTTAATTTACTTTAATTGCTGCAGAATATTTCTAGATTGTATGATATTAGTTGTTCCCTGAAGAAGGCCCATTTGTAATGTCCTGAAATTTCTTTTTTTTCAGATTTTCTAACCTAAACTTTACACCTCTAGCAGTTTACTGCCTACCTTTTCGCCATTGTAGGTTATTCATTGCATTTCAACTGATTAAATTTGAAGAAAAACTGGAAAACCTGAGGAGTTGTAAAACGTTTGACTGGTAGTGTATACTGTATAAACTAAAAATCAACTTACAGTCATTTTCCCACTGCGGTTAGCTTCTTCTCTTTGTGCCAGAGCTTTAAGGAAGTCATCTTTCAGCTCCTTTCCCGCACTTTCCAGTGTCCTGGAACAGGATTAAATAAAAAAAAAAAACTCATAAAATGGTAAAAAAACACATATATATATAATGTGACATTCTCTACTGTTACAGTGTGCTGTAATATCAATGGTCTGCTATTACAGTTTTAAAGAATTGTACTTAGGATTAAAAGTATCCAATTAGCACATTTTACATAGTTTTGTTTTTCAGCTTTAAAAATAAAGTTATCAAATGAAGGTTATAGAGGAGAGGCACAGAAGACAATAGTAAATATTTATATGGCTTTACCAGACCACTCACTACAAGTTCCAAACAATAATTTCATATTATTAGACATCTCACTTGCATCACATTTGTTCATGTTAGTTTTATTCCTAAATTAGGTAGGCCTGCATGTAATCATTCAGTCATTCATTCTTCATTTCCGGCGCCGCATCCGAGTGGCAGCCTTTTCCAGCAGCTCCGTATATGACTTTATCTTTTTACCTTTTTATCTCTATTTTTATCTATTTCACTGATCACTTCTACCACTTTCTTTTATGTGGAATTGCTCCCTGGACACTTTTTACTATTTTTACTACTTGACATGGATTTTTACACTCCGAGAATCGCCTATTCAAGTAGTCAGCTTAAAGCACTGAGAAGAAATGCACATGCCGGTGTGGTTGCTTATTTACCTGACGAGGTAAGAAGACGATATCGGGGCAGCCGAGCCGGCGCAAAGATAAAAGATAAGATTAAATCGAGACAACTTGAGAGAAAATGGCGTTATAAACCGTCGGTGCCTTCTGTGATCCTGGGAAATGTGAACTCACTACCAAATAAGATTGACGAACTGGCTGTGCTGGTGAAAACTGTCAGAACCTACAGAGAATGCAGCTTGCTGTGTTTTAGTGAAACGTGGCTAACAACTACCATCCCAGATGCTAACGTGGAGCTACCCGGGTTTAGCACAGTTAGAGCGGACAGAGACGCAAGTACCTGCGGGAAGAAGAAAGGAGGAGGACTCACTCTCTATGTCAATACAAAGTGGTGCAACTCAGGACATGTAAACATTAAAATCTCCAATTGCTGCAGGGACATCGAACTGTTGGCCGTAATTCTGCGTCCGTATTATTTGCCCAGAGAGTTTGGACACGTGATTGTTGTCATTGTTTACATCCCCCCTCAAGCGAATGCGGAGATAGCGAGTGACATCATCCATTCCGCAGTTGCTAAGTTACAAACGCAGCACCCTGAGGCACTTGTGCTAATCGCAGGAGACTTTAACCATGTAACGCTGGACAAAACATTACCTGCCTTCTCCCAGTATGTGGATTGTAACACCAGGGGAAACAGGACTATCGACCTACTGTATGCAAACGTTAAAGACGCATACAGCGCCACCCCGCTACCTGCGCTTGGGAAAGCAGATCATAACCTGGTTCTGCTACAGCCTCAATACAAACCAAGAGTGAGGGCGCTACCTACAACCACACGCTCATTCAGGAAGTGGTCCCCTGAGGCAGAGCAGGCTCTGAGAGACTGCTTTGGAACTACAGACTGGGATATATTCCTGGGGTCACATAGTGAGAACATTGAAGAGGCTGTTGAATGCACAACTGATTACATCAACTTCTGTATGGACATTGTAGTTCCAGTAAGAACAGTACGCTGCTATGCTAACAACAAGCCATGGGTTACAAGTGACATCAAGGGCCTTTTGAACCAGAAGAAAAGGGCTTTTAAAGGTGGTGATCAGCATGAGCTCAAGCGCGTGCAGAAGGAACTCCGAGTGCAACTCAGGGCGGCGAAAGAGCAGTACAGGAGAAAGCTGGAGCAGAAGTTGCAGAACAACAGCATGAAGGAAGTGTGGGATGGGATGAAGATTATCACTGGCTGCAGCTCGAAGCGGGGTGCCGCCATCGAGACAGACGTGGAGAGAGCAAACCAAATGAACAACTTCTTTAATAGGTTTGATCACCCTAACCCACTATCACCTCGAAGTACTGCATCCTCCAACCATCCTTCTGCTGATACCAGCATAGGAGAGACATCCCCACCCACAATTACAGCAGCCCATGTGAGCAGAGAGTTGAAAAGACTTCGTGCCAGCAAAGCAGCGGGTCCAGATGGTGTATTGCCACGACTGCTGAAGGCCTGTGCGTTGGAACTGGGGAGTCCTCTACAGCGCATCTTCAACCTGAGCCTGGAACAGGGGAGAGTCCCAAGGCTTTGGAAAACATCTTGTATCACCCCTGTCCCAAAGGTATCACGACCTAGTGAGCTGAATGACTTCCGGCCTGTTGTTCTGACGTCACATCTGATGAAGACCATGGAGCGGCTGCTGCTTCACCACCTGAGGCCACAGGTCCGCCACGCCCTCGACCCTCTGCAGTTCGCATACCAGGAGAAGGTGGGAGCGGAGGATGCCATCATCTATATGCTACACCGATCCCTCTCCCACCTGGACAGAGGCAGTGGTGCTGTAAGAATTATGTTTTTGGACTTCTCTAGCGCCTTCAACACCATCCAACCTCTGCTCCTTAGAGACAAGCTGACTGAGATGGGAGTAGACTCACACCTGGTGGCATGGATTGTGGACTATCTTACAGACAGACCTCAATATGTGCGTCTTGGGAACTGCAGGTCTGACATTGTGTTCAGCAATACAGGGGCACCGCAGGGGACTGTACTTTCTCCGGTCCTGTTCAATCTATATACATCAGACTTCCAATATGACTCAGAGTCCTGTCACGTGCAAAAGTTCGCTGATGACACTGCTATTGTGGGCTGCATCAGGAGTGGGCAGGAGGAGGAGTACAGGAAGCTAATCAAAGACTTTGTTAAATGGTGCGACTCAAACCACTTACATCTTAACACCAGCAAAACCAAGGAACTGGTGGTGGATTTTAGGAGGCCCAGGCCCCTCATGGACCCTGTGATCATCAGAGGTGACTGTGTGCAGAGGGTGCAGACCTATAAATACCTGGGAGTGCAGCTGGATGACAAATTGGACTGGACTGCCAATACTGATGCTCTATGTAAGAAAGGTCAGAGCAGACTATACTTTCTGAGAAGGTTGGCATCGTTCAACATCTGCAGTAAGATGCTGCAGATGTTCTACCAGACGGTTGTGGCGAGTGTCCTCTTCTACGCGGTGGTGTGCTGGGGTGGCAGCATAAAGATGAAAGACGCCTCACGCCTGGACAAACTGGTGAGGAAGGCAGGCTCTTTTGTAGGAGTAAAGTTGGACAGTTTAACATCTGTGGCAGAGCGACGGGCACTAAGCAAACTCCTGTCAATCATGAATAATCCACTGCATCCACTGAACAGTGTCATCTCCAGGCAGAGGAGTAGCTTCAGTGATAGACTTTTGTCACTATCCTGCTCCACTGACAGACTGAGGAGATCGTTCCTCCCCCACACTATGCGACTCTTCAATTCCACCCGGGGGAGTAAATGCTAACTTTTTTCATTTTTATTACTATTTAATTTAATATTGTTTCTTTGTATCAGTATACTGCTGCTGGATTATGTGAATTTCCCCTTGGGATTAATAAAGTATCTATCTATCTATCTATCTATCTATCTATCTATCTATTTTCAACCCTGTGAGTAAGGGGTCACCAAAATAAGCTACAAACAATCTAGCAGGACTAATGCACTGAAATCATACAATTTAAAGGGTCTGAAGTCCAGCAAAGCTCTTCCTCATTTCCTACAGGATCTTTTTATTTCTTGCATCCATAATAAAAGAAGGAAGAAAGATATTGGGCTTATCCAGACACTAGTAGTTTCTGGCAGTCCAATCCCATACTCTAGGTAGCAACGTTTGCTGAACATGATAAAGGGAGCCCAGTCCTCTAAATATAAGCACACTCAAACAGCTCAGTCCCCAAATTTTACCACTCACTATCCTCCCATGTCTGGAGGACTAAGCACAATGAATGGAACTATAGAGAGACCCCTTACTAGTTACTGTACTTTTTTTTACCTGTGCCTTTTATTAGTACTTGTGGTGCTGTTTGTTTTTTTTTTTTTTTTGTTTTGTTTTCTTTAGGGCTTGAAAGAAGTTTGGTGAAACGTTTGGTTTCCTTCTGTTTGTATGTTCTTATATGATGTCACAATTTTGTCAATTTGTGCAATATTGCTTTGCTTCTGATAACACAGTGTCATAGTAGTGAATGCTGCTGCCAAACAGATCCTGCATACAGAGTTTGAATCCCATCATATCATAAAAATAGGTTTGAATACCTTCATATCATAAAAAAGTCATCTCATCTTGGTAGGGTAAAGGAAGACCTTCCAGTCCCCTTCTTCAGCACATGCCTGGACAGTTACAGCTAAGTACTGCCCACCAGTTGCAAACAAGAGACCACTGGACTATAAAAAAGCAATCTTATCTCAATGAGTCACAAATGAGAACTCATCTATGGATAGTACAGATTCACAAACTGCAATGACATGTTTCCATATGTGTAACATAACGCTTGCTGTCTCCAAACACCCAACTCCTAAGAGCACTTGAGCTGATACACATTAGGAAAAAATCAACAAACTCTGGTCTTTTTGTATTTATCTCAAACTACCATTTATATATTACAAACTCTGTGATAGACTGATATACCCATATCTGAGACATTCTTGCTAACCCTAGTGATGACAACACTATCAGGATCTGAATATAAAGAATCCAGTATGACAAAATGAAAATTCTACCTGATTTTGATGTAACATGTGCACTCACTCAAATTTGTCTTCCTGTGCTTAGTTGACTTGTGTGGAACCTAGAATTTTTTATGCTGCAGAAGTCCTTCTGTTTAAAGGCAAACAGGGAGGAACTGAATATTGGTGTCAGATGGATGGTCATTTGCTATATTACACAGAATATACGCTCAGTTTCTTTCTCATATTTAACGGTCTTATATCTGATGTAAAAAACTACAAGACCACTGTCTAGTCACTATGGGAATTGACGGCTAAAGAATCGACTGAAAAGCTGTTGTACTGAGAAAGATATTAAGAATCAGAATCAGAAAACTTTATTAATCCCAAAGGAAATTACTTATGTTATGACATGTTACACTAAGAGCAAGTATAAAGTATTCACGTCAATATAAATAAAGTATAATAAATGTAAGTATCAAACTAGAGTGCAGAGTGTTGCACCTTAAGTTAATATTGCACATTCTGAGAACAAATAAGGTTATTCTCATATGAAGAGAAGGCAATTTATTGCACAAGAACAGATAGTATGTTGCACATTTCAAGTACAGTAATCCCTCGCTATATCGCGCTTCGACTTTCGCGGCTTCACTCTATCGCGGATTTTATATGAAAGCATAACTAAATAAATGCTAAATATAACGCGGATTTTTCGCTGCTTCGCGGGTTCTGCGGACAATGTGTCTTTTTACTTCCTGTATATGCTTCCTCAGTTGGTTTGCCCAGTTGATTTCATACAAGGGACACTATTGGCGGATGGCTGAGAAGCTAACCAATCAGAGCACGCAGTTAAGTTCTCCTGACTGAGAAAGCTAACCAATCAGAGCACGCAGGAGCTATGCAGTGTTAACCAGGAAGTTTCATCTCGCTCATTCAGCATCAACGTGCTTCGCTGTGTAAAGAGTTGTGCTCTTTAGTGTTTATCTTTGTGCATAGTCAAGCCCTTCATTATGGCTCCAAAACAATCTGCTACTGCTTCAGGTGCCGTGCCCAAGCGCAAGAAGAAGATGTTAACGATTGCCGAAAAGGTAAATGTTTTGGATTTGTTGAAGGCTACGATTCTTTTTATTTAAAAAGTAGGAAAGGAATATAAGATCTACGGCTGCAGCGTCCTTTTAACCAGGGTGCAAAACGAGTTGCAAGTGGATGTAATAAGGCAGTAGTCTGGATGGAATCTGCTTCAGGGATTTGGATTGAAGACTGCCAGAAGAAGAACAACGGCAGTGCTACACAATCGCCTGAAGTGGCTCCTTTACAAGGGCTGTAACGCTCTCCTTTGTTGTGCAGTAAAATTAAACTCATTGTTATCGGACAAGTCATCGTGTCATTGTTGGTGAGTAACCATAAATAATTAATACATTTACTGTATACTATTTTTCTTGCAATGTACGTATTTATTGCTGGTGACCTGTCTATCGTAATGGCTGTAACATATGTGATATCGGAGACACTCAATATCTTTAAAATAATATTTAGGTTTTACTGTATATAAACAGTGTGTGTTTATATACATAATTTCAATGAATCTTACCTAATATCTAAGAGAATACAAAGGGATTATGCTGTATAACGCTGCGGGGAATATTTATAAACAGTGCGGGAGAGTTTATAAGGGCTTAAAATATATAAAAATAACCATACAAACATATGGTTTCTACTTCGCGGATTTTCACCTATCGCGGGGGGGTCTGGAACGCAACCCCCGCGATGGAGGAGGGATTACTGTATTTGAAAAATGTACCTGGATATCCAATAAAGAAAAAGGGTAATAGCTTAAAGTATGGGTGAGTGACCAGAAAAGGAGTTATAGAGTCTGATGGCTGTGGAGAGGAAGGAGTTTCTGTGATGTTCAGTGGAGCACTTGATGCTAGTCAGTCTACTGCTGAAAACGCTCCTCTGTCCAACCACAACACTATGAAGTGGGTGATTAGCATTTCCAATAATAGACCAAAGCCTAGACAATATTCTCTGATCTGCCACAGTTTCCAAGCTGTCCAGTTTCTCTCCTACCACAGAGGAAGCCTTCTGAATTAGTTTGTTTAATAGAGTTATAAGGAAATTTTCAAACCACTACTGTAATTATGTTGACTTACAAAGCTGCTATAATTTCACTGTAGAAACCATTAGGCTACAGTTGTTAAATATTAGAAATTTTATTGGTGTAATCTGTGTGCATAATGTGTGCCTACATAATGTGTGTTTTTTCTTTACCAAATCAAGTAACAGTGTTAAAGTCTGGACAGCAACCATGATTAATTAAGTGTATAGCATGCTACAGCACATATCACTGGTCATTTTGCTAACAAAGAGTGTATAAACCTAATTATATGTATAGTGTTAAAATTAATTTAAAAATCACTTCATCTTTGCAAGTGATTGCATATGACCCATAAGCTTCATTATAAACAGCTGTAAATTTGTAACATGCCTGATATTGGATAAGTACACTATAGTAAGTTATTTCAAATTATCTCTAAGAATGCGTTTTATTTGACCAAAATATCTGCGTATGTACAGTATGTTAGACAGTATCCACATTATGCTAGACCAAAAATTAGTTTGAGAATGATATGAAATGATGACACATATAATGTTATAATAAACCAATTATTTAACAGCATTTGCATAAAACACAGGGGGAAACATTCACTACAGAAAAACCTGCTAAGAAATGACCAATGAAAAGCTTGTGATGGAGTGTCACTAACATCCAGCTCCTCCCCATTCTGTAGGCTGCAGTGAGGACAGATTCTTTCAAGGTACAATGATTGTATGCTCATACTTTCAAGGGAACAAAGCGGATCAGCGGAAGCAGAGAGCGGATCAGCGAGCGGAAGCAGAGAGCGGATCAGCGAGCGGAAGCAGAGAGCGGATCAGCGAGCGGAAGCAGAGAGCAGAGCAGCGGCGTCTCCCACAGGCACGTAGCCCTTCGCAAGCACCCGAGCAAGTTCACCTGAGGTAAAGCCGGCAGCTGACCAGTAGGAATAACCGGCAGTGAGAAATTAAAGTCGATCGCTCAGCGGGTGGTGGAAACTTAAAGCGACGGTGATTCAGCTGAACACAGAAAGCGCCGAAGCACCTATAAAAACGGCAAAGATGACTTCAACACTTAACGTAAGTTCTATCTGCTCTCTGCCCATCGAGGGCACGTTTATATGTTGTGTGTCCGGCAGTATGTACAGCTCAGGTTTTCCGGCCGACAGTGCAGATAGCTTCACCTGCCAAAAATGTTTAGTTAATTTACAGTTGGTCGGGAAAATACGCGAATTGGAGGACCGCGTTAGGAATCTGATAGCGATTATGCAAACCGAAAATTGGATCGACTCGGTTTGTTTAGACAATTCGGCTACGTCTGATTCGGCCTCAGTCTCTCCAGGTCCCACTGTAGTCAGTGCGCGGCCGAAATCAGCAGCACCAATTCTGCCACAGGGCGAGTGGGTAACAGTAAGACGGGGGTCTAAGAATCCAAAATTTAGTCCCCCAGCACCCAGGTCACCAATTCGGACCCAGAACAGATTCTCAGCTCTCCGCAGCGCGCCTGTGGAAACTGAGAATAATAAAGTGCTCATAATTGGCGATTCCATAGTGCGGAATGTTAGAATTCCAAACTATGTTAAACCAGCAGTTAATGTTAAGTGCCTCGCAGGGGTCAAGATTTCTGGCATAGAGGCCGCATTGGACCGTGTCGCCAACGATGAAGTATCTACCTTATTGCTGCATGTCGGCACTAATGATATTTATTTACAGCAATCTGAGGTATTAAAGCGGAACTTCATCTCTCTATGCACCAAAGCTAAAACAAAATGTCGGAATTTAATTGTATCTGGTCCCTTACCAAGATTATATAGAGGGAATGTGATTTATAGCAGATTGCATTCCTTTCACTGCTGGCTAGAAACCTGGTGTGCAAATAAAAGCATAGCATTTGTGAACAATTGGGATGATTTTTGGGAAAGGCCTGGATTTTTCAGAAGAGATGGTCTTCATCCTAACTGGAGGGGATCTTATGTATTATCCCAAAATATGGCAGCAAAACTGCCTGGTTACTGATTAGAGCACCATCCAGGCCGCAGTCATGTGATCTTAAATCGCAGGCTGTTGTTTATCCCACCTGTTATTTTCCTGAAGCTGTTACCCATAAGCCATGTTGTGGGGCATCCAGTAAATTTAGTCTTGATACAAACCTTAAATTAATTGATAACCAAAAAATAAGGTGTATAATTAGTCCAAGGGATAAAACCAGACCCTCCACCAGGGGCATCTGTAATAAAAATTTACTTCAAATTAAAACTAAAAATATATCACCAGTTCAGAAAGAACCATGCAGTTTTAAATGCTGTTTATTGAACATTCGCTCTCTTGGCACTAAAGCTGTTTTGGTAAATGATATTATATTAAGTACAAAATCTGATCTATGCTTTCTTACTGAAACCTGGCTTAGTAAATGTGACACTGTTCTCTTAGCAGAGGCGTCACCAGATGGATACTCGTTCCTTCATAAGTCTAGAGATTCTGGTCGAGGAGGAGGCCTTGGAATAATTCATTGTAATAAAATGCAAATCACTTCTAAAAATTTAGGCAACTTTACATCCTTTGAGGTATTCATTTTAAATATTAAAACAGATTCCAACACAATTATAGTGCTAGTCTACAGACCACCAGGGCCATATTCATTGTTCATGATTGAATTTAGCAACCTTCTGTCTGATTTGGCCATAAACTATGATCACGTAGTTCTGATGGGGGATTTTAATGTACACATTGATGTGGAAACTGACACTTTTAGCAAATGTTTTACTTATTTGTTAAATTCAGTAGGATTTTGTCAGATTGTCAAAGGTCCAACTCATAATCATAACCACACATTAGATTTAATTATAACTTACAAAGTTGAAATTCAAACTTTAAATATTACTCCATTAAATGTAGTTATTTCCGATCACTTCTTAATTACATTTGATTTAGTTCTGTCCGTGCCAACGCATTCACAGATTAAAACAAAGACAGTGCGACATCTAGATTGTAATTCTGCTTCAAAATTTATAGATACCTTGAGTAAGTCGAGTGTAATTGTGGAAAACCATTTAGATCAGTTAACATCAAATGTAAACATGGAAAACAATTTAGATCAGCTAATATCACATTATAATGTGACCTTGAGAGATGCTCTGGACACAGTGGCTCCCCTTAAAACAAAAGTGATCAAAGCACATAGAAACTCTCCCTGGTTTAATGAAAATACTCGAGCTCTTAAATTAGAGTGTCGAAAACTGGAGCGCAGATGGAGAACAACAAAGCTACATGTCTTTCAAATATCATGGACAGAGAGTGTTAATAAATATAAAAAAGCCCTCTTTAAAGCTCGCTCAGAATACTATTCTACATTAATAGATAGCAATAATAAAAATCCTCGGGTACTGTTTAGAACAGTGGCTAAATTAACAAATGGCAATTCAGATCAACAGTGCAAAATACCAACAGATATTAGCAGTACAGACTTTATGAACTTCTTCAATGAGAAAATTAAAAAATTTAAGATATCAGATCTCAGCATCACAGTACAAACCAAATACTAGCTTAGCAGACCCTGCCGCACATTGCATGCAGCACTTTAGTAATTTTAATCCTGTAACTGAGCAGGAAGTCTTAACTTTAATTGCTAAAATGAAGCCCTCTACTTGTTCCCTAGATCCAGTGCCAACAAAACTAGTAAAAAGTGCAATGGATGTTCTTGCAGCGCCTATTCTAACCGTTATCAATAGTTCATTACTGCATGGCACAGTACCTGATGCACTAAAAGTGTCAGTCATTAAACCTTTACTTAAAAAGTCAGACCTAGACCCACACATACTAAATAATTATAGGCCTGTTTCAAATTTACCATTTCTCTCTAAAATACTAGAAAAAGTAGTCGCCTGTCAGCTTCAGTCACACCTTACGAATTACAATTTATTTGAGAAAGTCCAGTCTGGTTTTCGCACTGGTCATAGTACAGAAACTGCACTAACACGGGTTGTAAATGACATTCTGATATCCTCTGATGAAGGAAACTCCACTGTAATTATGTTGTTAGACTTAAGTGCAGCATTTGACACCATTGACCATTCTATTTTACTGCACAGGCTAGAAAACGATGTTGGCCTTACAGGCCCCGTGCTCGCTTGGTTCAGTTCTTATTTATCAAATCAATTCCAATATGTACAGAAATGTGCTGACAGTACTCCTTCATTATACACAGAAGTTCAATATGGTGTCCCGCAGGGCTCAGAACTGGGACCTTTACTGTTTTCACTTTACATGCTTCCATTGGGATCTCTCATTAGGAAACATAATGTTAATTTTCACTCGTATGCAGATGACACCCAGTTATACCTTTCATTTAAATCAAGTGAAGTTTCTCCGATGTTGTCTTTAATTAGTTGTGTTAGTGAATTAAAGGAGTGGATGAATGAGAACTACTTGTCTTTAAATACAGATAAAACATAGATGTTAATTGTTGGAGGGAATGACGCTGATCACAGCAATATTTTGTCGTCATTTAACTCAGTTGGAATCCCAATTAATTTTACTGAATCAGCCCGCAATCTAGGAGTTATCTTTGATTCTAGCATGTCATTTAAAGCACATATTACAAAATTGTCCAAAACATGTTTCTTCCATCTTAAAAATGTTAGGAAATTAAGGCGCTTTCTAAATAAACAGGATTCTGAGAAATTAATTCATGCATTTATCTCTAGTAGGATTGACTACTGCAATGCGGTGTTCACTGGCTGTTCAAACTGTTCTTTATACAGCCTCCAGTTAATCCAAAATGCGGCTGCAAGAATTATTACAAGAACAAGAAAATACGAACACATAACTCCAGTTCTTAAATCCTTACACTGGCTCCCGGTTAAGTTTAGGGCAGATTTCAAAATCCTCCTTTTAACATATAAAGCATTAAATGGCCAAGGTCCGGCTTACTTGTCTGAACTTATCATGACTTACAAACCTGAGCGCACATTAAGATCCCAAGATGCCGGTCTGCTTATGATTCCAAGGATTAATAAAATAACAGTGGGAGGTCGAGCTTTTAGTTACAGGCCCCCTAAACTGTGGAATGGTCTTCCTGGTTCTATAAGAGATGCCCCTTCGGTCCCAGCCTTTAAATCCCGGCTGAAGACTCACTACTTCAGTTTAGCATATCCTGACTAGAGCTGCTGATTAACTGTACATACTGCATCTCTGTTGTTAGTCATTAGCACTAAAATATAGTAACATGATTATTATAATTTGTTACTAACCCTCACCTATTCTGTTTCTGTTCTCGGTACTCAAATGTGGCAATTGGTGCCACGGCTCACCTGCCAAGTTGTTTGCCTGCCTATGGTAAAGTCATCCCTGATGGAGGATCATAGGAATCATGGGAAATAGGGGTCCTTTCATTGGATTGGCTGGCCGAGCAACGTTTCAGCCGTGGAATGGCCAAATGGGGAGGCAGCTTGACGGATGAGGTCTCCAGGACTCTAAAAATATCCAAATCTTATTATGTAATATCATCTACTGTTAAATTCTGCTCTGTACTTCTAAAATTTTTATTATTATGCTGTATTAAGGATTTGTTCTGTTCTGTATACTTGTATTGAACCCCTTCTTTTGACACCCACTGCACGCCCAACCTACCTGGAAAGGGGTCTCTCTTTGAACTGCCTTTCCCAAGGTTTCTTCCATTTTTCCCTGCAAGGTTTTTTTGGGAGTTTTTTCTTGTCTTCTCAGAGAGTCAAGGCTGGGGGGCTGTCAAGAGGCAGGGCCTGTTAAAGCCCATTGCGGCACTTCCTGTGTGATTTTGGGCTATACAAAAATAAACTGTATTGTATTGTATTGTATTTTGCCTGACACTATTATGAAGAACTGTTCTTTGAATATGTTTTGAGCTTTCAGTTAGCTTGAATGAGCCTTGTCTTTTTTCTCTAAAATCTCTTATCAACAAGGTCTATTGGCCAACAGGGACACTTCTGCTCACTATGCTGCATGTTTTTTGCTTTTCATTCCATTTTCAGTAAACTACAAAGTCTACACTGCGTGAATATCTCAGCAGTGCAGTTGCTTCTGAACTGCTGGAACTACCACATCTGGCACTGACAATAACAACAGTCAAAGGCACTAAAATCTTGCCCATTGTTAAGTTTATAGTTGAACAGTGAGTAAACTTCTTGATCATGTCTGCATGTTATATACTCTGAACTGTGGGCACTCGATTAACTATTTGGGTGTACACGCTGTTTACATCATCAAGGTATACCTAATAAAGTGGCCATGAGTATACAGTATATTTTAAAATTTACTTCTTTGCTAATCACTAACTAGACAGGACTGTATTCTGATATCAAAGCAAATGAAAAGAAACGAGTTATAAGCATTGACTTAATTATGGTTAATTTAACTGTATCTATGGATATTAAGAGAACTAGTGGCAGTTTACGTCATATAAAACTAACTATACTAAGTCATTTTTTTCATTTTTAACAGTGAAATCAAAGATTATATTTGTGGAGATTATTTCAGAACTGAACAGATTTTGTTTTTATTAAAATGCACAAATCATTTGGGAAACTTCAGTCAGTATTAATTTAATTCTTCCAAAGATTATGTGTGATATATATTTTTTTTGCTATTTTGACAGCTTTTTACACTTTGCTTGGCTGATCTCCATGGAAATGCAGCTTTGGCAAAAGCTGAAACTTCCGCACCTGATAAAACATTGGCACTAGTGTTTCAAACAGTTAACACTGAACTATTCCTAATAGAGATTTTGTCGCTCATCCAAAATTCACTCAGTGCTGTGCTAACCTCATAAATCCCTTGCAAGTAAACAAGAAATTGAGACATTTTGTATGCTTGAACAGTTTATCATCAAGTTTGTCTGTTTTTGAGAAAGCTAAATTTTCAGTTTCAGCTATAAATTCTTTTTAGTACAGTTAATTCTGTGAAGAAATTAATTTTAAGGGTTTTGGATGTTATGTTCACACTCACTACCCTGTTCTGTAATTCTCACTGCCAACTTCTAGCTCATCCACGTATTACCTACAAGTACCCACCACATGACAGACAATACACCTGACTCTCAGTATTTATCATCCACTTTCTCTTCTAAGTAGTATTTTACATTTAGCTGAATTCTGAAGATCTGAATGAGCATTTTATAAATGAAGAAATACCAATACGAATAACATTATGCTATAGACCTCCAATTAACAGTTTCAAAATACAATTTTATAACAGCGTCCTAAAAAGAATGTTTTGATGAGTATTGTTGTAGTGATAGATGGAGTTTATTATACAAATATGAACTGAAAAAACCCAAGTACAAGAAGTAAAATGTATAAATGTAATCATTTATTTTATGCAAAACTACTAACAGAGGCAAAATCTGTCTAGATTTAGTGTCTCATAATTATATCACAATTAGGGACACAGAGGTTATTGGGACCATTTTGATCGAAAACACAATATAGTTCAGAATGTATAGGTAGAGCCAAGCCAGAAAAAGTTAAATATTAAATATAAAATCAGTAATGCAAATTTCAAGCAGATGAAAGAATGCCTCAAAGAACTGACACAAGCTCCCAGAATTGGTGAGGGCTATGGAGCAATAGGCAAATATTTAAAGTATATTTTATATATTCAATACAGTTCAACTTGCTTCATTTTATTCTTATAATGTGCACTTTCACCTACTGTTTATGGCCAGAGTATAAGGTCATTTATCTATAAATACACTGAAAGTATGCTAATAAATTATAAGTTTTTACTATAAAATAAAACACTAAGGTCTGTGTGCAGTCACTCTGATCAATCTGATTGTTCAGTTTGGTATTGGTGATACGATGGAAGAGGAAGTGTGAGTGTGAGATGCATGAGGAAGAGTAAAGTCATACACCAAGACAGTCACCTTCAAAGATGGAAAGTATAACACCGGACAGGAAGGGAGTAGGGTGCTTTTAAAATAATGAGAGAGTCTGAGAAGCAGGCTTTATGGAAATTTGCTGAAAAGGTTTGGACCTATGCAAGTACAGAGAAAAGGCCTTGAAGGCACATGTAGGGCAAGAGATAGCAAATGTTTATTAATTATTTGATCACCTGTCTTTGACAGGTACAGTGGTTAGTAGTTAATAAAAAAAATATCCAAATGACACCCTAACAATAAAATAAAAATAACAGTGAAGCACCAACAAAAAACATCAAATAATATATAAAAAGATGGCTAGTTTAATTTTATTTTCTTGCTGGAAAACACGTTTTCTACCAAGGCGCAGGTTTTCCTCAAGGATTTCCCTGATTTTACTCTATTTACTTTACCCTCTTATTTACCCTTTGAAGCCTTCCATGGTCTGCTGCAGAGAGGAATCACCACAGAATGTTGCAGACACCGTGTTTTTAAAAATGTGCAGTGTTTGGCACACACCAAATATGGTGTTTACTGTCATGGCCATAAAGCTCAATTCCGGTCTTAACAGACCATGAAACCATCTTGCAGCTTCAGACTTCAGAGTCTCCCATGTGCCTTCTGGCAAACTATCTGCATTTTTTTTTATTAAAATGTTTCTGTTTGCCACTCTCCCAATAAGGCTGTGACAGGTGAACACCCTGGGCAACAGGAGTGTTGTCTACACAGTCTTTTTAGACTCAGCTTGTAACTCCTTCAGAGTTCTTGGTGGTTTCCCTCTCTAATCTTCTTCTTGTCCGATCTCTCAGTCTTTGTGAACAGCCTATTCTAGGCAGATTTATAGCTATGCTGTACCCTTTGCAATCTTAATGACTGATTTAACTGGAATCCAGAGATATTCAGTGACTTGGCTGTTTTCATGTCTCATTCCCCTAACTGTTGCTTTCCAATAAGCTTTGCATATTTTTTGTCTTCATTGTGTAGGTTAGTCCACAATACTGGCTCCAAGGTACAAAGTACATTTATCCATCCATCCATCCATCCATCCATTATCAAACCTGCTCCATCCTAACTACAGGGTCACGGGGGTCTGCTGGAGCCAATCCCAGCCAACACAGGGTGCAAGGCAGGAAACAAACCCCCGGCAGGGTGCCAGCCCACCACAGGGCGCACACACACAAACACACCCACACACCAAGCACACACTTAGGATCGCCAATATGCGAACATGCAAACTCCACTCAAGGCAGAAAAACAGATATCCCCTGTAAATGAGTTAAAAAGAGATCAAAATATGGTTATAAGTGGGAGACCAGGACATTTATTGAGGAAGTGGCATATGTATTGTGCATACCAAAAAGCTGCATCTACAGTACTGTACTCACTATTTTTAATGTCACATTTTATCACCTTCTAAGAAGATGATTTCTTTAAAGAAAGAATTACCAGTCTTCTTGCTTAAAACTAATAGTGGGCCAAAACAAACCTAGCTGTTTATAAATCCCATTGTTTTTGGTATCTGGGAAACTTACTATTGGCCAGCAATATTTTCTTAATCCGTTTTAACTCTGCAACAACTGCGCATTTCTCCCCATCAATATGAGACCTAATGTCAGAAGTTTCCCCCTATAATAGCACTGGATTATCTGGCCTCTACTTTGATCCAGTGAGGCTGACAGAGCACAGTGACTTAAAATTAAAGAAACTTTGATTTATATTTAAAGGTGAAAAAGATCCATTTATGTATATACAGTATATACTGGATTATATACATAATAAACTGAATGGAATTATTTATTTGTTGAAGCTGCTTTATTTCTCATAGTACTTCACAATAATAAGATAACTTACATCTTTAAGGAATCCAGTATATGGAGAAAGAAGGGAAACAAAACAATCAAATAACATTTATAAGATACTGAAAGATGATGGTACCACATATGCATGTCCATAGATTAAACCCTGAAGCACAAATGTGACACACCTAGAAAAACCTGTGAAATCCAGAAAAAATGATGTTGCTTGGAGTCAGTTTTTTCTTTTTTCTTTTCTCAGTTTGTGAAATTTTACTTCGGGCATCTGTAATTGCAGTGAAGTTGATAGTTTGTGTATCATCTTGCCCAGCACATTCCACAAATGCTTGCAGAAGTTTTGAGAATTAAACATATTCCTCAATGTAGCCTCGTTGTGTAGATTTGGCTGTTTGAGTTGATGTGCAGCTGTTCAAATGATCCTGTGTGAAATTAAACTATGAATCTATTTTTTTTGTTCAATCAAACTTCATTTGACTTCCTTGCAAAATTCATCCTTTAGACATGATTGTAAACTTACAATCAGTAAACATCTATTCCTTTGACCAATATATTATTTTTTGAGACAATACTATTAGCTTGCAATTTGAGTATATATTTTTTACTATATTTCACGGTATTGCATTTTTTACCTTGTAAAGCTTCATGTCACGATGTTTGTTGTGAAAGGCAAAATATAATGTAAAGGCCGATTTATTTTTTTATATGCAACTAGTTGCTCTATCACTATACATTTATTAATATGACAAGTTATTTAATTTGCAGTTTAACAAAAATGTTTCCTTTTAATTTGTAGGTATTTTAATCATCTGCCAAGAAACCTGTAGCACTAAATAAATTAATGGAACTCATTTATGTCCATTTTCTGTATGCAGCTCAACACCCATCATTGTTAGAATGGGATTTCAAAGCGTTTGCTTTCATGCCCAGCCATTCTTTAACTCCACCATGGAATGCATTCTAATAAAGGTTGGGTTTAAACATCTCTGAAATCATTTGTTTAAAAAAAAAATAATTATACAAAAGAAATATGTTAAAGAAGATTAAAGTTTCTCAGAAGGATCAGTTAATATAAAAAAGAGAACATGCACCTGTGTAGTTCCCGGGAGCACCAGCCGAGATAATCAGCTTGTGCAACTTAAATGTTATTAAAGACATACACTGTGGAAAGACTTTAACGACTGTATCTAAAAGTGATTCTCTGATCTTTTTACATGGTTAGTGGACCATTTAGAACTTCAATTACCCCTTAGCCATTATGCAAATGTGTTTAAAGCCAGAAGTCATGCACCTGTGCTTGCCTTTGGATTTAATTTTTCTAATGAATCCCTAAACCCCATTCTGTGGTAATGAGCATGTAGGGCTGCTCCACTCAGATTACAGTACAGCAGGTGAAGTCTTTTTCAAACCGATGCATACCTGCAGAGAATACTGGTATTTAGGTTGTTTTTTTTTCTTCCAAGAAAGTGACTGAATGACTAAAAATCTAGTAAAAATCTGAACAGTCCACAGTGCACACATTTTTCTCCTTAGAATCATATTTCAAACCAAAGAAATAACATTAAGAAGAGGAAGATGAAATGAGGTGAAGTTAGATTTTATATTACATATTCTTATATAAGCATGTTCATGCTTGTGGATTACCTTTTATGGTAACAGACTGGTTAAATGAAGAAATACATTATTTTTTGGAATGAGAAAACTATAAACTTGGTTTGTACACTTTCACAAAAAGTTGTCAATTTGTATTAATCACTTGCAAAAGTAATATGTAGTGAGACATTACCACTTGCAAAACACATAAAAACTTGTGAGGTGAACTTTTACCAAATGATGTCTAGGTGGAACAATGTCTGATCAGGTCATCTATCTACTTCAAAAACTCAATATTTCAAATTTAACATCAAAGCAAAGCAAAGCCCTTACTTTATTGAGTCAGTTTTCTGTGCATTCCATAAAGTCTCAAATATACCCAGAAGAAAGGGAGACATAGAGAAAGGAATGTCCTTTGTCAGTGTTGCCAGACACTATAAATTAATACATTCTACAATACCACCAGGACAGGTAACTGTCCAGTATCTGGTTACCTTTAAATGAACACATCAATGAAGGATCAACATATTAGACTGGTAAATCTGAGAAATTATTACAGATCTGCCCCCTGTGCTGCTGCTGAAAACCACCAGCAGGCATAATGCCCACATCTGTGCGAAGACAGTAAGGGACAGGCAGTGAGGGACAGGCTCCATGCTACTGGTCTTCGCACAAGGCAACCTGCTCACACCTCCTGACCTGCTCCTACTGTAGGTGAAATGCCAAGCCACACAAAGTGGCTGTTGTCACAAGTGTCCTGAGGAATGCAGGTGTGCAGGTACTGCTTTGGCCTTCTTTCGCTCTTGATGTTGACCGCATTAAGCACTTTGACATACCCCTGGATCTCCACATCCATAGGTGTGAACCTCTGCCTGCCAGGGGTTAGCAGGAGGTGTCAAGCAGTGGCAGCTGCAACAGGCAGTCCCAAAAGATCCTGAAGGCAAATATATGACTTGTTAATGCTGTTAATGTATACAGTTCTTATGGCTTAGGAATACATTGAAATCAAACATCCAAATAAAACTGCTTATTACTTCGATTCACACCTTAGGTTTAACTGATTTTTTGAGAACCAGCTTTAAATTTTCAAATGTACTTCATAAACAAGAAACAATTAAAATGTATTCTTTATTATTACCATGAATAAAATTGTTCAGAATGTAAGAAAATGTACATTTCATGCAATGATATGTGGCATTTATTTTGGGAAGAAGGAAACAACTCAACAACTCAAGTCTTTTGCACTTTTTAATGTTATATTTCTTTTGCATTTTAAATCACATATGTGGTCCTGTAACAAGCTAGAAAATAACCATCATGCTATAATACACATCAGCACTGATGTTGCCATATTTTGGCTATATTCAATCTGTCCATTATTCATCACCAGGCAATTTTCACTACATACAGCTTTACTATAATGTATATTTAATGCAATTTATTTGAATGCATAACAATTAGTATTACTGTTAAAATTATACTTTCAAGGACTGGTGTCTGCTTCACATTTGGTACTCCCAGGACAGACTTGTGCTCAAGCAGCCTTGCACTGGCTTAAGAAGGTTTGCACAAGAATGGACAGATGGATGAATGAGCGTATAGCTGTTAAAGCATACATGGTACAGCTGCAAATACTTAATGTTAATATTAATATTCATCACAATCATTATTTGTGGCAAGTAGGGCAGGAGTAAAATCAGACTTGCAAATGAGGTACTTGGCTCAAATGAAATGCATGGAATACAATTTTGTGTAAAAACACAATTAATTGTTTCCATGTTTGACAAGTCTCAAAGGCAAAAAAATGTTAACTGGGTACAAGGAAATGAGAGTTTCATTTGAAACAGTCTACTATGCAACTCTCATTTTCTACTACACTAGTCAGTACATCATGCATATATAATATTATGAATAATTTTCTTCAAGGGGTGCTAGGCTGACAGATTCAAGACAATAAGGTCCATTTTAATGACTAGAATAATCTTGTTTTTGCTTTCTACTTGACAGTTAACTCAATAACCTTCGTTGAAAATATTAAATGGCTTACAGTATATACCATATTTTTAATTTATTCTTTAAACCATAAATCAGCCTTGTTGACATAAATGCATTCAAATATCTGATCAACAATTCATCTTTAAAGAAGTCTCCTTCAGTGCTGCTGATCCTAATTTTCTCTGGTGTGCTCCGCCATTAAAATGTCAAAGATACCAAGGATTCCAGTGACCTTAATATGATTAGAATATGAGGCTATTAGAACAATTGTGGCATGGATAGGCCATTCACCCAACAAGTTTGCAAATATTGTTCATCTCCATTCTCCATGAGCACATCAAGTCAAGTTTTGAGGGTCCCTAAAGTATCTACCACACTACTTGGTAATTTATTCCATGTGTGTATGGTCCTTTATATGAAGAAATGTTTTCTAAAATTTGGGTGAACTTTTCCTCATGACAAACTGTGTCCCCTTGATTTTCGTTTTTGCATGATTATGTAGATCTTCCTTATAATATGATTATTAAATCTCACTTTGGCAGTAACATTTTATTTCAACCAAAGAATACAGGGTGTTTTATGAACAAAGTGACACCATTTAGTTCCTCAAAGTCAGCAAGTTAGTTAATAGCTAGGTTTGCCCCAATATCTCATCCAACTGTGGAATACTGGGTCAGCAGCTGGGAAATTAGTGGGCCATTTTTAAATAAATAAATAATTGAATAATCTGCGCTGTGCGTTTGAGGCACTGCGCCCACAGGGGCATATAAGAAAGAGTTGGCTTGAGAAAAAGCAGGGATGAAGGGAGAAACTGGCCAGTGAGAGAGAAGGGAGAACAGACACAAAGGAGGTTAAAGTAAGAAGAGGTGGAAAAAAAAGGGGCAGAGATGGAGACGGAGAGAGCACCCATGCTGAACTGAGTGATGCAGTTATTCAGCTGTGACTCTCGGGGCTGTAGGACCCAAAGGCTGTAGAAGTGACGCTCCTACTTATCGTTTGCCTGGGAGTAGGAGCAGCCTGATATGCGGTGTTCCTGCGGATGCTAAGGGACTAGCAGCGGGTTACGCCTGCTGAAGGCCCGGCAATGGGGACTTGACCCAGGATTTAAAGGTTGACTGCACCTATCCTCCCCTTATACTGTCTGGACCTCGCAGAAGGAGGAGATGCCAGATTTGAGAAGGAAGCATTGGGGCTCATTTTTTTCATAGTTTCATGTCTCTGGTTTTAACCTCCGATTTTAACCTTCACCCTTTGTTTTAATAAAACCACTAATCACTTTTGCACCTACCCCTTGCTTTGTGTGTTGTGTCCTCATCCGCTGGCTCATCCTTCAAGTACGTTATCGGAGGTGGCAGGTTCAAGGGGCAACCTGAAGGACTTTTTAGCCTGGGGCCGACTCACACCATCACACCAACTACTTGCAAATAGTCAAGATATTTGCTTCAGTAATATGCTTGTTTACTCATTTTTTCCACATAACTTTGTCAGCAGAAGTACTTTCTGACTTCTACCTTAAATGCACCTCACCTTTAGTTTCCAGCTGTATCTTTGAGTTCTTAAATCACTATTTAAATGAAAGAATTCTAACAGGTCAATTTTATTGATGCCATTGACAACTTTGATGATTTGGATCACTTCTCCAAGCAATCTTTTGTGCTCAAGACTAAACAGGTTTAATTCTATAACCTAAATGCTCACTGTCATACTGTTTTTAGAGTTGTGTTAGGGAAAACTTTCTGTGTGAGTATTCTGAGTGTGCCTGGCTGTACTTTCTGTACCACCTCTTTAGTACAATGGGATCAGAAAGTATTCAGCTCCCTGTTGTAGACTTAGTTTTAAGTGGATAAATTTTCCAGTTTTTCCATAAATCTACATTCAATAATCCATAACAAGGTAAAAACATTTTCAGAAAGGTTTGAAAATACATTAAAATTTAAAAATCAGATTTTGAAATTCTTCCTGGAAGACTCCCTGATACCCCATTAGATTGGATGGGAAGTATTTGTAAACTGCCATTTTTTGGTCTCTCTACAGAGGTTTGGCTGGGCCATTCAAGGACAGTAAGAAATGTGCCTTTAAAATGTTAAGGAATGTTTGGCCAATATGGAAATTTTGATACACTAACTAAATACACTTTATTTTGGAACAGTGTGTGAGATTGGTGCCCCATCCAAGGTTTAATCCCTGTGTGTCTGGTGAAGCTGGATTGGCACTGACTCCCAGCAACCTTGAACTGAATACAACAGTCAGAAAATGAATTGTTGGATGGAAAACCTCACTGTTGTCTTGGCTGTATGTTTTGGGTTATTGTTTTACTTAAAGGTGAACAGTTGCCCATTCTGAGGTCACATGCATCCTGGAGCAGGTTTTCTTCAAGGCCCTCTCCGGAATTGGCCACATTCATTATTCCCCCAATTTTTTAACCAATCTCCCTGTCCCTGTTAAGAAGCACCTTGTGGTATAGCGGGTCCACAGTTCAGATCAAAGGCCAATTTTTAAATAAATAATCGCTGCACTCGCGGCTTATAGAGGGGGCGTGGTGGTGTGGCGGGAGTGGTTCTCGGGTGTTTTGTGGTGTAGGCAGTCCTCACTTTTGTGCACAGGTGAGGAGTCGTCCACATCCGTAATTGATGCCGGGAGCCGCTGATTGCTACACTTGATCCATGTCCCATAATAAACAGAAGCACGATGCGGCTAGGGGGGAAAAAAAGAAAGAGAGAGAACAGGAAAGAACGGGAGGTTAGTGGAAAAGGAAGCAGGAAGGAGTAAGCCTGTGCGGGAGAGCGAGAGCGAGAACAAGAGCAGGCTCGAGAGGTTAATGCATCTGATAGGAGAGCCCCAAGTGAGGTGTTTGGCCAGCACCCGAGGGCTGACGGTAGTGGTCGCTCCTGTTGAGCGCTTGCTTAGTGCAGGAGTGACCGGGAGAAGGTTGGTTCATTGCCAAAGTGAAGGAAGCGGAGTCGAAGAGGCTTTGGGCGTGTTGAGCCCCAACATGAGCACCCTGGCCACTGGGGAAGGAAACCCAAGTCTCAGTCCGTCTGGAGCCCGACATAGCCGGGGATCGGAGGGCTACTGGACCAGTAGAGAGGGAGCTGCATTTTACTGGTAAGGCGACTCCCCTGTTTTGGGGCCCGTAGGGGAGTCACCAGCAGAAAAGCACTAGGATTTGTTTTAAAAGACTGCTTCCAACCATTGTTTTATCCTCAGATTTTAAAATGATTTTTTTCTATTGTGCTTTTTAACCCCCGCAATTCACAGCTTTTTATGGCACTTTGCACTTTTTGCACCATCCCCTTGCTTTGTTGAGCCTCACTGTCCAGCTCATCGGTAACATTACCGATGGTGTCAGGTTCAGAGCTCCCAGAAGCAACACGGGAGCATGAAGCAAACCTGCATCGTCAGACAACTTTATATCATGATTTTGCCACCACACTGCTTCACTGTAGGGATGGTATTAGGCCGGTTGAAAAGGTCTGGTCTCTGCAATACATAAGAACTTGGAGTGCTGCCTAAAGAGCTGTTATCTCATCTGACTAAAGAATCTTCTTCGTCAAGTTCTCAGAGTCCTTAATATGCTGTTTGACAAACTTTATAAAATGGAGGTACTGCTCTGCCATAAGTACCTGATTGATTCGGTGATGCTGCAATGGTTGACCTTCCAACATGTTCTCCCATCTCAGTAGAGCACTTCTGATGCTCTGTTAGAGCGATCATTGGGTACATGTTCAGCTCCCTGACAAAAGCCCTTCTTGCCCAGTTACTCAGTTTGGCTGGATGGCCAACTATAGAAAAACCCTGGTAATTCCAAACTCCTTCTGTTTCACAGTCATTGAAGCCACTGTGTACCTGGAAACAGTCTAAGCTTCAGAAATTATTTAATTCCCCTGCCCTGATCTATGCCTTACCACATTTTGATCAATGAGGTCAACAGAAAGTTCCTTGGACTTCATGTCTTCATTTTTGTCCTGATATGTAGTATGAACTGTGGGACCTTATACACAGGTGTGTTCCTTTCTAAACTACGTTCAGTCAATTCAGTTTACCACATGTGGACTCCAGTCAAGTTCTGGACACATCATAAGAATAATATTTTTTTTCTTGATATTTAATAAATCTGTACCACTGCACCATGGTGATTATGAGATCATTTAACATTTTCATTTTAACATTATATATAATAAGTAGCTATCTTCTTCTTCTTTTGGCTGCTCCTGTTAGGGGTCGCCACAGCGGATCATCTTGTCCATAATGTGTGCCAAAGACTTTTAATCTAGTTAGACATTTCAATCCCTAAACACGTAGGATGTGTTATGGGTTGTACTATTTATCTGTATATTGATTGGTGCAAACTGATGTATTTCATAGCTCTGTTATGCAAACTATCATAGCATCATAAGACTCAAGCTTTCCCATATTTCTTCAGTCTTCCATAGAGAACTCAGCCATTAATATGCAGGCCTACTGAATTCAATCCTGTATAAAGGATTTCCATTTTGGGTACATCAGAATGGTGATCTCATCTGTTATTTAAAGATAATTTCTGCAACAAACTGATATGTCTTTCTTAAAGTGTGATGAGGAGAAGACAATATTATTAAAAAGTAAACATAAGGCTTTTGCAAAAAGGACCCTAAAATAATACTTGCTTTAAATTAGTTTTTATTTTGATGATTTATTTGGCTCCAAATTAAACGGCAAGCATGGCATCATATTTTTCTGGATTGAAACATTTTGTTTCTGAAAGTTTCAGGTAATTTTATACTGATTGGTTTTTACATGGAAAAACGAAGTCTAATCATATAGCATAACACATAATGCCTTTTCATTTCTGCTTTAGAAAAATTATATAATGCCATCATTATAATTGCCATCAGCAAAACTGCTCAAAACAAATAAAGCAGTATTAGAAGTAGGTAGCAACAGCTCTAATAAAACCTACAATAAACCCTAAAAATGCAACTCTTAAAATAAACTTGTGAGAAATGCACTCCCGAAACCACAATGAGGATAAGACCGAAAGCAGAATTAAAAACAGAAATCTAAAAAAGGCTGTCATTGAAGAAAGCCCAAAATGGAATGTGACATATTTTTCTAATAGACGGTGTGTAGGCAGAAGGGTGTAACTGAATTATGCCCTTGCCAGGGATCTCGCACCAAATGTGTTCCCCACAACGTTTTTGCTGAGTGCACCTAAACAAAAACAGATTTATTCTTGAATGATAAAATGGAAAAGGCTGATAGCTGTACAGCTACATTGTAAACACTCATTTACATGATTAAAGTGCTGCACATGGGTAATTAAACAAGTTGCCTATTTAAATTGTTAGGCTTCTGAAATGTATCTCTAAACATGCTGTAATATGTGTGTGGTTTACAGATCTACTTTTTCAGCTAGATTAGAAGAAAGTCACTTGTACTCAGGAAATGTTTACACAATTCAGAACACATTGTACATTTTTGATAGTAGACAGTATTTGATTTATATGGTTACTAGTTTCTGTTTGTAAAGGCCAATCTTGTGAATATGCATGCAACAACTACATATAACAGCTGCTTAGAAGGTGGAGGTAAAATTATTTGAAACTACTGCATCTAAACACTGGAAACATAGAAAACTTTGTAAGCTCCCCTCATCTCCTAATTAGTAAAATCAAAACTTGCTTAAAAGCAGCCCACACAAGATTAACGTAGAGAAAGACACTAACCTGATTCCTGGACTATGCATTGCAAGTATCAGTTTTCAAATTTGCAATAAATAATAAATATTTGAAAGTTTAGTAGCAAAGAAAAAAGATTTCAGGGGTACACAGGGTAAAACCTGCCCTCTTCAATAATTCACCCAAAGGAAGTGACATCTGTGAAAGGGTGCCTAACTGGCAAGAGAGTTCTGGGGCAAGGAACAGTCTTGTATGAGTCAAAATCAAGGGATACAATTATACCGACTCACATGGGTACTACACATGCCAGTGGATGAATAACTATGTACATGTACATATGCTGGGCACAAGGGAAAGTAACTTAAAAAAGAGAGTTACATCCTAGGAAAAAATATGTAATGTTTCTCCAAAATACTAAAGTGCAAGCAAACCAGCTGGTGTCAGAATGTCTAAGCCAAAATACAGGAATGACTAGCAAAAGGCTACAAGACCACTGGCTGAGAGGTGACAGGGTATGGCCACTAACTGAAGGAAGAAATCAATACAGTAGTTTCCCATTCAAGGGTAATAATCCTGGAAATACTTCTAAGGTAGTATTTTCTAATAGACTTGAAGTAGATAAGAAAAAAATGGGCCCTCTTACTTATTCTGGAGAAAGGGAGAAGAAAGCCTCCGTTAGTGACATGTCAGTGGTGCACAGATATCAGGAATTACTAGAATTTGTTCTATCCTGGTTTCCCTATGGCAGAAATCAAGTCATGTCCCAGAAAGTAACACAAAAAGTGATTTTCAAGATGCAGATTTCACTGAGTCTGGAGTTGTGAGGACTAGTTAGGTGAGAGATGTGGTGAGAGAAATGAAGCTGGCTTTGAGAGAGGGCCACAGAGAGAGAGAGAGAGAGACACTCACAACCAGTGAATAATATGGTGTGACATAGACTAGTGACACATCTTGGTTCCTGCCTTGTGCCTCTAAACTTGGAATAAATGTGTTAAGAAATTGAATGGATGAACAAAATTTGGCACACAGTTCTGTTAAAAAATGTATATAGTATCACAATCAGAATATAAATTTTTAGAGAAGATGAAATACTGTAGTCTGTGAAAATTGTGTCTCCAAAGGAAACCCAAGAATAACTTGCAAACTTCATACAGAAGGAATTCCAGCTAGGATTGAACTAAGACATAAGCCCAATAAGGCAGCAACACTAATGGTCGCACTGTTGTACCAATTGTCTAATAATAAATATCTTATAGATAAACTGAAAAAACTAATTATAAGATATTATTGAGAAGTTGAAGGATCAAGATTAAGACCAAACTATTAAATTAACAGTACTGCTGTTCCATCCAAGGGTGGTTCCATTCTTGTGCCCAAAGCCACCAAAACAGAAATGAATTTAGAGTCATCATATCTCTGTTTGAAATTGAGGAGGAACCTGGAGTAGATACTATACCCACACAGGCAAGGCAGAGTGTGAAAATGGCATGCAAACATTGACTATACAGGTAATTTAACACATGTTATTAACACAGTGAGGCAGCAATGCCAAAAACTGAACAACAATTCAGTTGAAAGTATCAGTTAATTATAAACACTGTTGTCACAGTAGGAATTCTGAAAGTTACCTAGCATTTGAATTCTATACTTTGTGATAGTTAAAAATGCTCAGTTTATCAATTTAAATCAATCCATAAAGAAATTTGTACCCTACTGAAGTTTAGTCAAAAAACTGAGACTTGTCCACTTGTATTTGTTAGTCCATTAGGACTGTTTTCAGGTAAGCTTCCTCCAATCCAGAAGATTATATAATGTGTAAAAACAGATTCATTCTGCTTTGGAAAACTTGACAAGTGTCAGTAAACACCTGACTTATCAAAAGTATGGACACGACAGGAGTTTCTATAATTCAAACTTCCTTTATTATAATATGGAAAAACTAGTTACTGTTGATTTAAATTTTGCTGAATTGCAAGACTTCTATCTAATTCTCCTGCTCTGTACACCCACCACAGTATATTGGAACTACTAATGCTATAGAGGAATATATATAAGATATATCATGCAATGTACTGGAATGGAAGATACAATTATCTACCTGCTCCACAAGGCTTATTCTCATCTGGACAAAGGTGGTAGCAGAGTGAGGGTTATGTTTTTTGATTTTTCCAGTGCCTTCAATACCATCCAGCCATCCCTTTGAAAGGGTAAACTCAGAGATATGCATATGGATGAGTCTATGTTGTCCTGGATAATGGATTATCTATTGGGCAGACTGCAGTTTGTGAGACTCAAGGACTATGTTTCTGATACAGATGAGCAACACTGGAACACAACAAGGAAGAGTCCTGTCTCATTTTCTCTTCACTCTTTACACCTCACACTGAAAATATAACACCAAGACATGTCACTTGTAGAAATTCTCAGATGATTCTGCACTTATGGGGTGTATTGATAAAGGGGATGAGACAGAGGTTAGGAGTCAGGTGGAGAAATTTGTTTTTGTAGTGCAAAGAGAAGTGTCTGCATCTTAACATCAAAATCAAGGAACTGGTTATTGACTTTCGCCCCACCAAATATCTATGCCCAATCAATATTCACGGAATGGATATAGAGGTGGTCCACTCCAACAAGTACTTGGGGGTCCACATTAATAACACGTTGGACTTGTCTCAGAATACACAGGAACTATATGAAAGAGCAGAGTAGGCTCTTTTTCCTTAGGAACCTGCAATCTTTTAATGTGGGAAGCAGTGTTAATTTTGACAATTCATTTTGATTTAGTTTTAGTCTTAGTCTTCTGACTAAATTGCATTTTAGTTTTAGTCACATTTTAATCATTTAATTATTGTTAGTTTTAGTCTAATTTTAGTTGACAAAAAGCAAATCAATTTTAGTTGAGAAAAGGTAAATCAGTTTTAGTCAAATAAAAGAAAAAGTAAATTTGTCAAACAGTCAGAATCAGATGAATATCTTATTTCACACATGAATATGCACAGAATATACTGTACGTCTAAACTATTATACAAACATGCACACCAATGAGCCAAACCACATGTTGTGATTATTGAACATAAAATGAAGAGTAGGTGTAGAAAAGTATTCACTCCAAAGGTCTTGGTCCGATAATGGCAGCTCTGGTCTGTCATCACAGTTTTCTGGCCATCAACATGTCTTAGTTATGCTGCTATAAGATTTTACCAAAAATGTATATGACATAAGTGCTTTTACTACATTCTTCACATTTTAGGGGTTACGCTCATAAACATTAGTTTATGAAAAACACAAATTTCATGTTTGCCTATTCGTATTCAGTAGTGAAGCAGGCTGTGTTTATGTACTGTACATTTACATATCATATCAATTGGGAGATGCGCTTCAAGAACTGAAATCCTAAATTAATTTTATATTAGTATTAACAAATGGAGCAGCTAATTTTATCATTGATGGTGAGAAACCAAATTGCCACTTTATTTGAAACTTGCCTCAATTTTTCATTGCTATGACTGTTGTCACTGACACTGTGCCCGTACGTGTAAATGAATGCGTGCAAGGTGGTTTCACCCACAACCCTGAATATCCACCAGTTACAAAATGGATGGATGCGCGGACAAACATGTAGATGTGCTTATCACAATCAAGGAACAAATGGAAGGCTTCCATTCCTTTATCAGGACTGTGTAGGACACTGTATTAAAAGCAAGAAAATCCCCTATCATTTCATCTTCTGAAAAAAACGAGTGACACAACAAGCTAAACAATTACAACTCACATCTGGGGCTGAGCGCTTTCCGCTCTCGGAACTGCGAGAATCTGTTTCTTAAGTAACTCGTAATGGGATAAAATTGTCAATAACAAAAACCTGTGTGTGTCTGTACGTTTGCTTATTTTTTTCTCATTAATAAGCACGTTTCCCCAATTGCATGCTGAAATTCTCGAACACACAGCATTGCCAGACATCACTTCTGCTGGTTTTTTTTTCAACGTGTTGATTCGTTGCTGTATCATCACCACTGTTCAACCTTTATCATATGTAGGTTTTACTCACATTTTTCTCACATATTACTTTGCCATTGGAAGTTATTCATATATATGCAGCCACGTAAAAGTGCAGTACTGACCTTACTATCAATGTGACATCCCCACTAGCACCACATGGAAAATAAGCAGAAGAATTTGACACATTAGTGTTAGCAGGATGAACGAGAGCCAGAGGTAACGGTTTCGGCATCGGTCAAGTTGCCACCTAGATAACGTTACATACCTTGGCATGACTCTCAGGATGGCATGCCTTTAGATGCCTCTCAGGTTTGTGGTGCTCTTTCCTGTGACCTTCATTCTACATGGCTTATATTAGGCTTTATTTTCATCAGCGTTTTAATTAATGTTAGTCTATATCTCTGACCATTTTGTTTGCCCGAGAATCACCTTGGATGACATAGCAGTGTGGTGTGGAGAAGGATTCTGGCTGACGTGATGATTTTTTGATGGTACGCAAACTAGTGCTAGCCAATTACAAACGCGCATACATGTTTTTAAAATTGAATCACTGCTTTCAAGCTCGATATTTGTTGGTGGACTGCGTCATGTGTAACAGAGATGTGCAAAGCCTTCACATCGCTCATTGTCCAGTTGACTGTTTTTTAACATTTTCATTTTGTTTAGTTTTCATCAATAATGATTTTAAAAGCATTTATTAGTTTTCATCATTAATGGCACATTTTTATTTAGTTTTTGTTCCATTTTCATCACAGAAAAATGTTGTTGATGACTATTTTTGTCTTAGTTTTTATCAACAAAATTAACACTTGTGGGAAATTACATCCTTCTATGCAATAGTCTATGCGACTTTCTAAGCTGTGGTAAGTTGAGCTGGTAACATCACTTCAAGAGAGGCCCACAAATCAAAAAGCTAATTAAAAGAGCAAGCTCAGTTATAGAATGCACTCTGGACATCCCGGAGATAGCACCAAAGGAGAGAAAGAAAACAAAACTGAATGACATTATGAAAAATGCTGCACATGCTCTCTCTGACACACTGACACTTTCAGCCTACTGAATTATTCAGCAGAAGTGAGTCTAGAAACGCTACAGGGACTCCTTTATACCAACAGCAAAACATGTGTATAATTTCTTTTGTTATTAATTGTCTTTATAGTCATTCTGGTGTGTGTTCTGACCAAAGTATATGTGTATATTTATTAATTTACTTACTTATCCACCTATTTATGTATTTATAAATTTAAAAGGGTTTCTATAAAAAGTACGATTTCCCCCAGGGGACAAATAAATTCATTCATTCATTCATTCATTCATTCATACCTACCTACCTACCTAAACCCTGAACACAAAAGCCAGCCAAATTTAAATGTATTATGTTTCCTGTTGGGGTTCATTGTAAATGCATATGATGGCACAGTCTAAAACTACTGTTCTTTAAAAATAAAAGTTATACATGTTGTTCTAGTACATTGTTTGTGCTGTTTGGCAAATCCATGCCTCACTTTATAAAGCTGAAAGAGCCTACATCTGACCAAGAAACTAAATAGTCTTCTTACTTTTGAAAGGTATCATCAGGACTTAAGAACGGGAGGGAGTGAATGAAATAGTGAAAGGAAGCGATTTTTAGGGCCTGGAACCAACCTGGCAGTAAGCTTAAAGCCAAAGAAAATAAAAAAACAATTATATGGGAAGTATAATATGCCATAGGAAGTTAATTGTACCAATAAATCTGAAGGTACCCTAAAATTTGTTAATAAAATCATTATGCTTTATTTTTTTGAATGAAAAGTTGGGTCACAAACAATTGTATTCCTGCATTTTCAAATTCACTCCCAGTCTCTCCGGAAAACTGTAAAATTTAAAAATGTTCTGTTTTTAGAATGATGTAAAAAACAGTGTTGTACATCATTAGGGAATAATTCTTTGCTTTGTTTGTCAGAGTCTCAAGAGATAATAAGGTCATTTTGGACCTCCATACCTCACTTCCTCTCCTGTTGTTACCCCCTTAAAAGTAGTGCTGGCTCATACTGTCAAACTGAAAAACCACAGCTATGTAACCTGTTCAATAATGCACCACAGGCTGATTTTTAAACAGCAAACCAACATACCACCCCCAAGCTAATATACTTTTTTTGGACAGAGCCTGCACCTACGCCACCTGAACCCATTAACACCCTTTTTACTATTTATGATTTACCAAGCAGATGGTGTTGCCACAAGCTGCTTTTAGTGTTAAGCAATACATTACACAGTTCATTCATTGGCCATCACATTACTTGTTACAATTAGAGAAAATACACTTTAAAAGGTTTAAGTTTCTCAGCTTACCAGCATAGTGGCACATCCAGATATCTCAGAGAACACTTCAAGTAATCATTTGTACTTTTTTTAACAAAAGCGTAATAAACACTAATTCAAAAACAAAAGGAATTTTAAAATGGAATGATTAGGTAA
>JANRMT010062835.1:43794568-43840021 GCA_026402145.1 Polypterus bichir lapradei
GAGAGAATGCCAAGAGTGTGCAAAGCAGTAATCAGAGCAAAGGGTGGCTATTTTGAAGAAACTAGAATATAAAACATGTTTTCAGTTATTTCACCTTTTTTTGTTACGTACATAACTCCACATGTGTTCATTCATAGTTTTGATGCCTTCAGTCATGAAAATAAAGAAAACACATTGAATGAGGAGGTGTGTCCAAACTTTTGGCCTGTACTGTATATACTGTATGTTAACTGTATTTACTGTATAAAAAATGTTTGTATTTGGTTTGGATTACAAATATAATGAAGATCACTAATCTTGGTTGGAGAATAAACAGACAAATATTTTTTAATTAATATTTTGATAAATTTAAATATTTTAATGTTTTGATAAATCCATCTGTCTTTTATTTAATTGAACACAGATAAAACAAAAATTCAATCAATACTACTTCACATACATTTACTGCATGTTTCAAACCAACTCCAATTAAATCAATATCTGTATCCCCACCTACCAAATTCCAAGCTATGTGAAAGCCCAATATACAGTAGTCCTTCCTGCAAGTTGAGATATCAAAATGTATGTTCATTTTCATTCATTCATGCCAGTTACTGAAATACCTTTGGACAATCCCTCACAGAAAAAATTTGGCTTTTTTAATTTTAAATAAAATAAAATGTTGTTTTTTCACATTGTTATAGAGGTAATACATTTCCTCCAGTTTAGTAAAATAAGATGTGTGACCACTGTAGCATAGATAGATAGATAGATAGATAGATAGATAGATAGATAGATAGATACCCAATCAGAGCACATATTACGTATTAAATAAAACTCCTCAATGATATACGATATGCTTCCCACGCGAAGCTTCACATACCTAAAAGCCCGAACAGCACATGTTGATTTTTGATTGTTTGCTTTTCTCTCTCTCTGATATTCTCTGCTCTGGACAGAGGTGGTGTGAGCAGAGGGGCTGTTCGCACACTGGCCTAGAGGATACGGACACTCCTCTGAAAAATGCTGAAAGACTACCTTCACATTGCTCCCTTCCTTGTAGCTGCTTTGTTGCGGTGCTTCGCATACTTAAAAGTCCAAACAGCACCTATTGATTTTTGATTGTTTGCTTTTCTCTCTCTGTCTGTCTGTCTCTCTCTGACATTGTCTGCTCCTGACGTGCACTCCTTTGAATAGGAAGGTATGTTTGCATTCTTTTAATTGTGAGACGGAACTGTCATCTCTGTCTTTTCATGGAGCACAGTTTAAACTTTTGAAAAAGAGACAAATGTTTGTTTGCAGTGTTTTAAAGTCACTGTCTCTACAACCTCCTGTGTTTCTGTGCAAATCTGTGACCCAAGCGTGACAATATAAAAATAACAATATAAACGTATGGTTTTTACTTCGCAGATTTTCACCTTTTGCGTGGGGTTCTGGAACGCAACCCCCGTGATCGAGGAGGGATTACTGTACACCATTTTTTTGTACAAATTGATGCAGTGGGTATTTATCCATAAGGAATTTCCAATTATTATCTAAGATTCTATTTAAAACGTCTATTCAAAATTATAACATTGTTCTAAAACCATTGTTATTTTTATGTATTTCTCAGTGACTTTTTAACTTGTTAATGCACATGACATTCTCTATGCCAACTGGGGCGCTTGCTGCACCAATCTGGGGATTCCACAAAGACAAAATGAACAGAATGAAGGCGATGATCCTGCAGAACAAAGTGTGCTGGTAAAGCATACCAAAATGCCAGACTCCTCTCTAGCCAGGAACATCCACTTCTCCCAGCTGAGATGAAGCTATAGAATTTGGGTCAGCCGGAGGAAATGCTACAAAAACCAAAGTAAGAAAAAGACTGGATCAAGTTGCTGCATCTGTGTCACTAGCTGGAAACACCCTAGCCATGAAATGTCCCCTATAACTTGTCAAGCAACATTGTATTCTGAGACTGATCATTTCAGCCATTCCCAAATAGAACATCTTACCCTCACTTTCCCAAAATATGTGTCTCAAGGATTGAACTCCTCAGCCATCTTAGGCCATATAAATATGTTGACTGGTGTCATTCTTGTTTTGAGTGATTCCCTGCGGCTGTCATTACATTTATATTATTAAAGCAATGTTACAAATTCCAAAAGACAGTTCTAATACAAAATACATTTTCTTTACTTATATTTAGCAAAAAGCAGGTCCTGAATATCACAAGGGTGAAGGAACTTAATGTGGGTCTTGAAAAAGTGATCCTTGTCAGCAATAATGAGGGATTACTGAAGATGGTAATCAGTTCCCACTTTCATGGGTTAAACAATACTTTGACTTGACATGGGTTTTTAGCCTTGAGAGAGTGGAGTGAAGACCAGCTTTAAATCAAAACTACTGTTGTGTTGTATGTTATGCAAAAACTTATTGCTATTTTTCAGCACCAACAAAAAGTGAACACACAGAAAGAAGATTTTAACAGCTGCCAAAACTAATCACAATTAAAAGTGTGTCCCATTACAATATTTTTGCAGGCTATAATAAAATTAAAAATACAAACTGTGATATGTCATTTGGAAAGGTTCTCGACTAGAGCTCAAATACTAAAGTGCATGCACTTGGAATCCCCAACAAATTATCTAATGAGTAATAATCTGTCCATTGCATTTTTTAATTTTATTTAATAACGTGAACTTATTTAACAATCAAAACTAACTACTGAACTAAAGCAGTTTATCAGTATGTTGGTGTATGTTCTTTTTTTAGTAACCAGTTTCAATACAGTAAAAGTTTATTTATCTATCCTGAATCTACTATTCTGGCCTGTTTGTTTATTGGAAGTTAGCCACTTTA
The DNA here is from genome assembly GCA_026402145.1 of Polypterus bichir lapradei. Classification (NCBI taxonomy): domain Eukaryota; kingdom Metazoa; phylum Chordata; class Cladistia; order Polypteriformes; family Polypteridae; genus Polypterus; species Polypterus bichir. The sequence continues at coordinate 43,797,392 of JANRMT010062835.1, forward strand.
TACATGGGCCTGCAACTGACCATTATAGTCACCACTTTAACTCTTACTAGGTGTTAGACTGTAAAGATGTCAATAAAACTCCAAAAAAAAACCCAACAAACTGAAAAAGGATGCAACCGAAGGATAAATAAAACACAAAGTCAAAATTCTAAGCATATCTTCAAACAAACAAAAATAAAACGAGGCTCATTAAGAAATGTTTTTAGAAAAGGACAGAAAAGAACCAGCAGCAATTCGTGGACACCATTGCCTTATTTATACAAAAAAAACTGCAAGATGGCAACCATTACCAAATGGCTATAATAAAGTTACATGTAAATAAGAAGGCATGCATGCATGCATCATTGTATCCATGTACATATTCACGCACCAGCATGCTTGACAGCACACAGTAAATTATAACAAAATATCATAAGGATTTGTTTATTTTTCTTCATGCACAAAACAGTAAGACAATCAAACAATCTAATCTAATATCATGGCAAATTTGGATCTGCTGTTACACAATTCGTTTTACAATAAAATACAATATGTAAGACTATATTTACCTTGAAAGTCAATAGAAAAGAAATGTGTATTTTTAGTGATAAAGCTACATAAAATACATTTATTAAACTTTAACTATAACTGCAAATAAAGTTAAAACACAATCTTCATACTTATTGTACATTTCACTATGGTCTAATTAATGGTTGTAAATGCAAAGAGTTTATTAAGGTGTTGTTTTTTTTTGTTTTTGTTTTTCTTGACAACATTTGGCAAATTAAATCACTGAATAAATAAAAGAAATTGTGAAACGCATTTTAATTACAATCAGTTTTGAGTGTGGTAAGCAATAATTTACTAACAAAACAAACTCCTTGTATTTGGAGAACTGTCAGATTTCGATTAGATTTTCATTGTAGTGGTCAAATTTGTTGAATGTGTTGTCATTATAACAGTAAATTATATTTTCTTGGAAACTGTTTCAAGGTTTTGTGGCAAAAGGAATCTTTAATAATCTGTGCCTTCAAATTTTCTTTATAAAAATGTAATTAAATCACATCTGTTTTGCACGTGCATCTGACTCAAACCATCACACAGATTTAAACTTATATCTGACTCTCATAAATAAGATACCAACAAAACCCTCAATATTGGTACAGTCTGTTTTGGAAACATTTTCTAAACCCTTAACTACAGGAAACAAAGTATTTTTGTGTTTTTATGTCTTCTACTGAGCTTTATGCACATTCATTATATCTTGACAAATCTGTAGATTTTGTTCCGTGAAGAAGACTACTTTTGTTCAACAAAATAGTCAAACAACTTAAAAACAACACTGGAATGTAATTATTTTTGCAGCTTACCTATTAAACAGTTGTTGGTTAGAATTAACCAGAATGGGAGGTATGAATTAGATTCAGATTTGAATGTGTTACAATCATGTCTCAGGTGGCAGCAAATGACATTATTAAACTATCTATAACGGAAAGTCTAAATTTTGAACCAAGTACACATTTCCATTATACTGCAGTATTATTACTCTGAAGAGTATTAAATGAGGTAGTATTCACCTTACATTTTTTTTTGCATGTTTACACACTAACTATATCATAGTTAACACTGCTGAGTGCAATACACTTTACAGGTACCCAAGGATTTGGTTTATTCTTTTTGGAAAATGTGGCCATCACACAAACCATTGTTCAAAAGGACATGTACAGGACACACAGCAAAGTGTGTGTAAAGGTGCCAACAAAGCTGCTGCTCTATGAAAAAGAAGTTAACAAAAATAAAAGATCTGACAATAATGCCATAGCAGGTATAAACATTTGAGCCCTCTGTAACAACATTTTAAAACATCATTAATAAAGCATACGTTTCTCAGCACTACTGAAAGCAAACATACATTTTGGTAAAGTACATATTTCCAAAATTATAAAATAATGCATTTTATTGTTTCACATCACTTTTTTCTTCAAATGAAAAATCCTTTGCAACTATTATTTATAACCTCACATATGGATATTGTCTGATTGTGCAAAGAAAACTGTTTAAGAGATGTATGAACAACTGAAACAAAATACCAGATAAAACAGTTTCACAGGATTTAAGTAACTGTGTCCAAATTAAAGATATGTTGAGGAAGAGCTGTTGCAAGAGAGACAGAATGATAAATTATTGCATTTGTTCAGTTGGTCATAAATAACTGAAGCATTCTTTCACTTCATGCAGTTAGTAGAGATTATCCGATGTCATTCCTTAAAAGTAAACCAGGTTCCGTTGTAACAAATGAAAACTGATTACTCCATCATGTTATCATTTTACCATATAAAAACAATGTTGAAGTTCAAGTTTAAACTTTCATTAATTTATACTTTCTGCCTTTTACAGCACAAGCAGTATGTCTCGCAGACTCTATTACTGCAGCCTTCTACTATGGACTCCTTTACCTATGCCTTCCTACTCCTCTCATTGGTGGTTCAGCAAAATTAGCTTAAAACAAGGTAAGTTGGATGAAAAGTGATACAACATAATATTATATTTTGATTGTGATAGATATTTGTATCCTATTCCAGCAGCATTGGGTGCAAAGTAAGATCAAGCCATAAGTAGGGCAATACTCATTAATACATTCTCGGTCATTCATATAGGCAATTTTATAGCCATCAAGCAACCTAAATAAACCAAAGTAATTAAAGAAAAATCCACAGAGGCTACATGATAATGTATACACTCAACACAGATTGGGACCAAGCTCTGAGATACCGACGCTATCTCCTGAAACTGTAAAAACAACATTGGTAAACGTTGCATCACCATACTACCTGATTTTGGTCCTTGTATAACAAAATGCTTTCCTTCTAAAATCCCTTAGATGGCACATTAAACTCTTCTGTCTTTCAAGAAGAAGTCTAATATTTGGGTATATTTTAGTTATCACAATATTACAGGGAAGAAAGAAGCTTGATATGAACTGTTCTATTTACAAGTATTGTTACAGTATAATATTGAAACTTACTGCATACATTGAAATATGTTGCAAAACATGTTTTCAGGGGATTTTTTTTCAGAATGTTTATTTATAACAAAACTTCTCAAGAGTTGGGGACCATTCAAAAGCTATTTAGACGCATCGTGAAACATCTTCAAGAATACACAGCAAGTCCAGTTGCTATGGTAAATCGACAGCATTGCCCCTATCTCACTACTATGATTCAGTACAACGTTTGTAAAACTGCTGCTACTGCACCGAATCTTTGCTTAATCTCACTTAATCTGTATCTGCACTTATGAAGAAGATGCTGAAGTACTTGAAAACATCTATTTGCAGCAACTGCTCACTGTTACCTGCAGGTAACAAACCATTCTTTTCCAGGATGGAACCATTACCTTAGATTTCTAGATACTAGCTCCAAGCACATAGCACTAAACTGAGAAGAATCTGAGTGTACACTGAAGATTACAGAGTGAAGAAAGTCCAACATCCTCATTGAATAGTCTAAGTATAATTTCAAGAATGCAAACAGCATCAAGTATACAGCAGTAAGACAGGAACCCCTTACTCTTGTGGCACATTTCACAAAATATCACGTGATATACCACTGTAATCTTTTACCAAGTCCACAAATTACCATTGGACAGGATTGCCAAAATCCCTGTTTTCCTTAAGAATCAGTGCTTTCATTTTTTTATTTTGCATTTCATCCACACCTGCAATCTTGCAACTATGGTGCATGTAATCAACACAAAAAACTTAGCCACATGGATTTTAACCAACACTTCTGGAACTACATCTACTGAAGATGGCATTTCCATTGGGTTTAGAAGTTCCTCAAGTTTTCTTTCTGCTTCTCAAACAATATCCCCAACTGCACCTATTTGATAGTTTATGTATCATATTGCTGTGGCATTATCCATTTATATTTGGACTGTTTTTCCATCTGTCTGTGTGCACTATGTTTTAAATGTATTTGTTTTGCTTTGCATGTGATTTTGTGTGTGAATACATTAATTTGCCTGTTTATATGTGTTGTCATTGCTTTGGTGACCTCATCATAGACAGAAGCCAAACCTCAGCAAGAAGATCCACTGAGCCCTTTTTTACTTTGTACAGTAGTGTAGACCACAACCTTTTTGTTCCTGTCAACAACTCCCTTCACAGTCCTAGGTAAAAGGGAAAAAATAGTAAACTATTTGTTATTATGTACCTGAAAGCAAATGCTTTAATTTAACAACTTATCACAGCCTATTATAAGGACAGTGACTTTATACTATATAATACATAGGCACTGAGCATTTTAATTCTTTTTACACAAGAAAAAAATTAAGCTAATGTTTAAGAGAGTTTTTTTTTTCAAACAGATTCTGAAGGGTTGTTTTATAACATGTACAATAACATATGTAACATAACATTCTCAGAATCACCAAATTCAACATACAGTTACCGGGAGCTCAGGCCTACATCAGTGACATCAATTAAAAAGGTCCAATGCAGTGAAATGTAGCATTATAAATTAAAAGAAATCAGAAATAAATCACTTTGAATTATTGCATAATATACAACCGTTGCACTTCTTAGTAAGTTATGAGCCTTGTTAGCAACACATGACAATCTACCAGATGTTTTGAGTCCTCCTTACTGATTAGGAAATGCTTTTTAATCTTCAGCTATGGCTTTTTTAAACACTGAAAGACTCCTGTCTTTGAGTAAATGTATACACTGTAACCCCTCTGGCATGGCAATGTAGAAATTTAAAACCCCAGGTAAATGTTCCAGACAGATGTTTTAACAGGAGCTTCCTCTAGCCTTCAATAAGGCAAAACCTTTGCAAAGTACAAACAGAATTGCATAACAGGCTTCTGTTTTGACAAAGGGATAACCCAAAAAGAGCCCCATTCTGTACAGGTGTTTGGAGAAGAGCCAAACTCAGAGCACTCAAATAAATTGTTAGTTTAAGGATTTCAGTTTTAAGAACTCTTACTGTAAAACAAGCCTGAGGACAGTTTAGCTTAATTGAACTGCATTAAATAATAATAAATACATCATACAAAATAATATTCATGAGTAAATAACTAATGAACTGAACAAATATCGAAAAGTTTGAATATATTTTAGTTAAGGAAAAAGTAAAATATTTTGTACATTAATGCAATTACAAATATGTTTAGACCCATAAGAAGATTTCATTTTCTCAAAATTTTAAACAGCATTTTTTAGTGGTTTCAAAGCTGACAGATATAGAACATGCATGAGACTTGGGAAGAGCATTGCTGTGACCCATTTAAGCAGAAGACAATCCCATTCTGGCAGCTAGACAGCTTCTCTACATACCACTGAGGATAGACAGGGACTGCCAAGAAGGGTTAAGCCCTCTTTATTGGCTGGGCAGCTCAGAAGCCAATATGAAAACCTGTCACATTTTCTTATAAATGTCCCTCTTGTTTAATAAGATTTCAAAAGCCTAGCAGTTAATTTGCTGAATAAACCATATGTAAAAACAGTGCTGCATTTAAAAGCCACTCTACCCTGAGTCTCACCATGACTATGACTGAAGTAGAATGATGAAAAAGGGCAAAGACTTAGTGACAGGGAAAAAGTAAAGCCACAGGAGGTGGAAAAGGGATAAATAGCCCACATAATAAATAGGTCAGTTGGCGTTAACTCAAGAAAATTAAAGCTGAAGAGTTCTGCTTATACTGCATACAGTGCCCTCCATAATTTTGCAACAAAGACACATTTTTCCTTGATTTGCCACTGTTGCTTCATAGTTTTAAATTTCTAATCGAACAATTCATACCTGATTAAATTATTTTTAAAGTATTTTATTAAGGAATTTTTATGCAGGGCAGCACGGTGGCACAGTGGGTAGTGCTGCTGCCTCGCAATTAGGAGACCCAGGTTCGCTTCCCGGGTCCTCCCTGGGTGGAGTTTGCATGTTCTCCCCGTGTCTGCGTGGGTTTCCTCCGGGTGCTCTGGTTTCCTCCCACAGTCCAAAGACATGCAGGTTAGGTGCATTGGCGATCCTAAATTGGCCCTAGTGTGTGCTTGGTGTGTGGGTGTGTGTGTGTGCATGCCCTGCCCGGGGTTTGTTTCCTGCCTTGTGCCTTGTGTTGGCTGGGATTGGCTCCAGCAGACCCCCGTGACCCTGTAGTTAGGACCTAGTGGGTTAGATAATGGATGGATGGATGGAATGTTTATGCATGCACATTTTAGACATTTACCCACACCCCCATAGTGTTTGGGACATTTGGCTTCACAGACTTTTGTGGTCATTTTGTGTGTTGAATTGATTCTATAGTGCAGATTTAAGAGAGCTTTCAGCATCTAGTTTTGATTCTAGCCTTATGATCACCTATGGAATCAGTTGCTGCCATTTTTCAACATGAGGACCAGAGTTATGCAAATGAAAGTGTAAGAAGCCATTTTGAGGCTGAAAAACAATAGTAAAACAATGAGGGTGTTTGGCCAGACAAAGCAACTGTGAGGAACATTATTAAGCAGAAAAAGTAAATTGGTTAGCTTAGTAAATACAAAGGGACTTTTAGGCCAAGGAATACCATTGTTGACAACAGAAGATTTCACACCATAATGAAGAACAATTTGCATATACCAGTACAATATATCAGAAACACTCTTCAGAAGGCAAGTGTGGATTTATCAATGACCACTGTCTGCAGAAAGTTTAATGAACAGAAATGCACTGCAATATGCAACACAGTAATTAGCCACAGAAACAACATGGCCAGATTACAGTTTGCCAAGAACTACCTAAAAGAGCCTGCTGCATTCCGAAAGAAAGTCCTGTGGACTGCTGATCAAAGTGATGCAAAGAAGAAAGTGTGGAAATGAAAAGGAACTGCCCAAAATCCAAAGCATACCATCTCATACGTGAAACAGGATGGTGGGGATGTTATGACCTAAGTATGTATGGCTGCTACTGGTACTGACTCACTTATTTTCACTGATAATTTAATTGCTGATATCAGTAACAATATGAGTTCTAAAGTGCAAAGAAACATCTTATCTGTTCAAGTTCAGGAAAATTCCTCCAAACTCATTTAACGGTGCTTTATCCCATAGCAAGATAATGATTCCAAACAGGAAAGGGCTATGTAAGAGGCCTGGTAGTACATCACAAAGAATATACTCAGTACTTAGTCATGTCTATAAATCTCAGACTTCAAGCTCCTAGTGCATGCAAGGGATATGCAACAAAGTACTAAACACGTCTACTTTACTATACATACTATTACTACAGTATGTCCTAAACATTATGGTGTATGGAAATAGGGAGGACTATTTATAAAAATAGTGTAATTTCTACATGGTGAAAAAGAAATGTATAAAACTGCATAGTAAAGTGTGAGAATGTATGCTTTAATCACATCACAAATTTAAAAACATGGAGAACAGTGCCAAATCAAAGAAAAATGTGTCTTTGTCCCAAATATTATGGGGGACACTATATATAAGCATGCTCTTTATACACATATACACTATATACACTAAACATATACACTTTATACACTATACTGTATATACACATGTACATGTACTAAAGAGGAATTCCAATTATAAACACAAAAACAATCTGAAGCTCCCATTCAAGTCAACAAGGTAATGGCTCAATACAAGGTACGTAGTGATATCCTTCACACATTCCACAGTTTTGTGAAAGCCAGTGCAATTTTCCACTCTTTGGTGTGCTGAGCCAGTAACATAATTTCAAGAGAGAGCCACTGAATCAACAAGCTAATTAAAAGGGCAGGCTCAGTTATAGGATACACTCTCAGCCCCCTGGAGGTAGGAATGGAGGAGTAAATGAAAACCTATGACAATGGTGAACAATTCTGCACGTTCTCCCTCACACACTATTACTGAGTACTTTCAGCCAATGAATTATTCATCAGAAGTGAGTGAAGAAACACTAACGCTGCTCCTTTACACCAACGGCACTATGCCTGCATAATGCCTCACTGTGACTTTTAACTGCCAAGTCAGGAGTTTTCTTTCTTTTTAGTTTTCTTTCTTTTCAGTCATTCTGGTGTATATTTGAGAGGGGGTTGTTGTTTGTCAGAATATAATACTTTATTGAACTTCTGTAAAAAGACAAGTTTCTCCCTGGGGACAAATGATGTATGTTTGTGCTTTCATTCGTTCGTTCATTCCCTCACAATTTGACTGAGCTTGAAAACTTGTACAAAGAAGAATGGAACAAAATTGTAAAGATGTGCTACGTTAAAAGAGACTTATCCAAACAGACCTATTGCTCTAATAAAAGCAAATAGTATTTCATCCAAAGGGTGTGCACACTTACACAACCAAGTTAGTCAAAGTTCTTTCTTAAATGATTTTTCCTAAAAATTGATCCATTTGTTTTTCACAAAAATACTTTAATATAAGGTTACATTAAAGGTGATAAAAGGTCTGACATGATTAGTCTGGATTGTTGCCTTTACATCAAGGACAGCTGAAGAGTGTGCAGAGTTTTTATATTCAATGTACATGATGGAGAGTGTATGTAGAAAACTAGAATAAAGACAACAAGACAAAATATTAATAAACAACATTATAACCATTGAATTAAAAAAAAAAAATCTATTAGTAACTGTACTATTGAACACGTTTTGAGAATCCACCAAAACTGTCAATTAGAAAGTTATCTAACTAAAAATATATTTAAACAGTAGGGCAGTAACATTAAAAATGTCAGTTTTAAATACGTTACAGTAATCAATCATTATTTTTCTGATTTAGATTTTTCATAACAGGGGTTTGGGAGCTGGATGGGATATAGTCAGGTCACACTCATACATCCTTATTTAAAATCACTTGTTACTTGGGAATGTTAGAGCCATTAATACAATGTATTAAATTAATGTAATTCTAGTTCAAGGAGAATTAATTTATTTTGTTAACATGCTTATCAAGTTCAAGAGGCTAGGGTCAATTGAAATGGCAAACAGTAGGAACCAGTCCTGAACAGGGAGCTGCTTTATTGCTTATATCCACACTTACTCTTTCCAGATGTAGGAGCAAACCAGTGTAACTGAAAAAAATGTGAGTGTGCAAAATCCATGCAAGCAGCAAGACCAAAATCTAAATGTTAGACAATGGAGCAGCCAGTCAACTGTACTAAACACTGTACCGGAATGCCACTCTGCTTTTAAGAACTTGAAACGCCATTCACAGAAGCAAACATTTGTGGAATTGTTATTTAAAAACATATCTGTAAAACTCATCTACATTTTGGGACTTAACTTTTGTAAAGACTGTATACAGTAACTAGAAAACCATATATACTTTTCAAACCTGTTTACATATGAAAGACATTAACAATAGTTTATGACTTGCTCTCAACAGATGTCACAACAGTTAAAATATTTTGTAACTGAAATATCCCGTAGAAAGCTATAAACTTTTAAAGATTGTTTTTTAAGTTTTTCAGGTCAGAAAATACAGCTTCTTTCATCAATCAGAAAATTACTTCCAGGCATTTGGAGTACTAAGTGAGTCCAATGGTAATGCACAGCAGATCTGAATATGTCATTCATGAACTAATTTATCAGACATATGTTTGTGTCTATTTGTTTTTATATTTATGCATTAATATATACAAATATACAGATTTTAAAGAAATGTCTTCCAAAAGATATCATTTCTTAGAATCTAGAAAATCTTTAACAAAATATGTAATATTTTACCAATTTTTAGTGGGCATTTAATCAGAGAACTACTATTAAATAAATAAATGCATTCTACTTTATTAGTTTAAACAGTTTTGATAATACTCTACTAAATCAATCTTTGTAATTATGAAGAATTTCTCCATAATCAGACAAGAAATGTAAATTGGAATCATTAGGTTCCATTTTATGTTTATAGATATTGGTATATTTGCACTTCTAAATAACTTTACCACACACAATTTAATGTCTATCTATACATTATCCAAATCTGCTATATTCTGAGTAGGGTCACAGGGAAGCTGGAGCCTATTCCAGTAACCATAGGACACAAGGCAGGAACAATCCGTGGTCAGGACACAATCAGCATTATTTTATTAAACATGATTGCAAAAAGAGAGTAGAGAAAAAAAAGGAAATGTACCGATACTCTTTGAGGATGAGGTATGGTGTATCACACTCTGATAAAAAAAAAAATCTATGATGAATTTACAACAGCAGTAAATTACACACCTCTTGAAAGAAAATTATAGAAAATTAAGAATACCATTTTCTTCTGCTAGGCCATACTCTTGCTACACTTTCATTTCTAAATGAACTCTGTTACCCACTTTTAAATTTGCTATTTTTAGTTTGAACTGTTACCAAGATGTTGGTTAGTCTGTTGATAATCAGTATTATGTTTATAATTTAAATAACACCTTGCAAAGTTTTTAACACTTCATCCTTGGAAAAGTCCTACATGTCTCAGTTCAAGTGAGATTTAAACCAAATGCAAATAATGGTTGTGAAAAATGAAGAGAAGATGTGATATATCTTGGTGTTAACCTGCAGTTGTGTAACAAAGAAGGCCATCTATTTTCTGTTCTTCTTTTATTCAGAACAGGATTACAGAGAATAGAAACCTACACCCATAAAACTGGGTGAAAAGTGGAAATTTTAACTAGTGAGAGGAAAGCCAATTAGATGGCAGACTCACATAACCTTCTACCGTAGACTCAGAATTTGATTTGGTTTGATTCATACTTAACTTAAGTACTCTAAAGTGGTAGCATTTCTTTCTGTCTCCCAATAAAGTTAAATTAATTTAATGTAATATACAAAAAGAGAGTGAAAAATAATAGAAATGTGATGCTTGATCCTGGTTTTAGCAGACTACAGTTAGTGCAAGATTTCAATGCAATCACAATCTCATTTAAAGAAATTAAGCTTTGCATCTCTGGAAACCACTATGGAAATATATAGCTGGAATTGAGTTACCCTACCGTATACAAAATATGAGATTTTCCTTCAGCAATTTTCCTTCTCAACTATTCAGCAGGCATGCACATTCAGTTGCTGGGTGGTGGAATCATAAATAAAACACCCATTTGTGAACAAGGGTACAATAAATGGCACTCATGTTGCTAAGAAAGCTAAAAACATAAAATAGTAAAACAGTAACATTGCTGTTTTTCTGCTTGTATATTGCATCAGAACACTGTTTCCATTATGTCACCTGTTTCATACTGCCATTAGGAGATGTTGCAGAATTTGGTTCTGGATATATATCTTCAGTCTCTAATTGGAATATACTGTACATGTGGCCAAGAACTACAAACTGAACAGGTTTTGAACATGTTTTCAGAGAGAATGGGACCTCTTGGTGATTTATTTAGTTGCAGGTTCTAGTGAAGTAATGATAGTCTAAATAATCATCCTTGGTAAATGATAACAACCTATAAACTACCAGCCATGCTACCTGTCAAAAACAGGTAATAGAATAACTTAAAAACATTTCTTATCTCTTATTCTATGTGTATCTTCAGTGATATTCCTCTGTACTTGTATGAGTCTTTTTTCACCGGCACCCCCTCTCTCTAGCTTGTTCTTATAAAGCCTGCTTCTCCCACTCTGTCATTATTTTCAAGGCACCTTTTTCACTTCCTTTCCTCTTTTATACATCATGTCTTTGAAGGCAACTTTCTCAGCGTACCTCCTATGTTGTTTCTCCTCCTTGAGTGTTTAACACTCACACTTCCTCTTTCTATTGCATCACACCAAAGTCATACTAACCAATTATACTGCTCTAAGGGACAGGACACACAACTTACTGCTTTATTATATTGTAAATAGATACATTTGTAAACATTGATGAATCTATAAGTGAAACTCCAAAAGTCACTTTAACTAAATTCACTAACAGAAAAAGATCTGCCTTTTGTCACTAAATATTTGCTTGTTGATGAATCCTTAAGTACCTCTGTTGAACGTTCAAGGTAATTATTTACATTTACAACAACATTCACTATACCTTCAGGGGAAATGCATTAAACAAATTAATATAATACATATAATATACAATATATTTTATATATAGAAATATACAATATATATTATACTGCATATAATATACTGTATATAAAAATGTTTATATAGTTTCTCATAATTTTAACCAATATGTTTACTTAACATCAAATGCATATTTAATAAGGTTACAATAAATTAATTATTTACATTGAACCTATTCATATCCTTGTTTCTGTCTAGCACTCAATGCTGCTAGGATAGGCTCTGGCCTTCATGACCCTGAACTGGATTAAACAGGTTTAAGAATGTTATGTTATATTTTATAACAATATCCAGGTGTGTCATAGAACAACCAAACCAAAATTTGTATTAAAAAATGCAGGAAATGTGATGTGAAGCCTTTGCATACAAAATTACTCCAATTCAGCCAAAACTGATCAAAGCTAAATAAATGTATTTACATATTTCTGAATATAAGGGATATTATGTGCAAATAAAACATTGAATTTTATAGTGCTCACAACACTAACTCGTTTAGAAAACCTGATCACCTATGTAACTGCACTTCAGTAATGTATCATTAAAAACAATTTATGAAAAGCTTAATTCTTGACATTTGCAGATTATAGGCAACAAGTACAGAAAAGAAAAAATATAATTATTATTGATGTTATATGATATCTCAAGTAAATTATCTAATGTAAACAAACCTTAATTGATTAGAGATATAAAAATTTTGCTCATTTGCTCAGGACCACAAAGCAACTAGTTCCACATGTTAAAAACTGCTTGCATTAAAAAGGTATTTTTAATATGTATACTAAATCAAGAACACTCTTATCCTACAGTAGTTCAAGAATCACTTATATTACAGAACATTCTTTGATGTCGGCAGTTATAATTTACATTTTGGTTTGATAGCAGGTACTGTTAAGGGAAAATTAATTTCATTGCATAAAAACTATATAACAAACTACAACAACATCCAGAGCCTTTAAGGATTCAGATCGAATATCATCTACCCCAGGAGACTTTCCGCCAAGTAGTTTCTTTAACTACATCAGCGACTTCAGCTCCAGTAATGATTGAGTCCTCCTCCAAATCCCCTAACTCTGCTTCCTGAAAGAAGGCATGTCAGTGGGATCCTTAAAGTCTCCTTCCATTGCCCAACTATATCCAACAATACTCCATCCCTGCTATAAAACTGCATGGCCAAAACACTGCTTCTCCCTACTGAGTCACCAAACAGATTACCAGAATCACTCTGAGGCCAAATAAAAATCATTTACCACTGCCTTGCTGAACTCCTCCCACACCAGAGGTTTTACTTCCGCAAATGCCACTATCGCATTATACTTGGCCTGTCTGTACCTGTCAGCTGCCTCTTGAGTCCCACAGGCTCAAAAGGCCTCCTTCTTCAGGCAGAAGGCTACCTTTACTGCTACCACTGGGTTAGGGGATTACTTCTACAAAAGGCATCAATGACCTTAGGGGAAAAAGGGATGTCTGGGCATTTTTACTTAGACTGCTGCCCCCTCAACCTGGACCCAAATAAGTGGCAGCAAATGGATGGATGGTATGAGTAAGGATCAATCAACATATCATTCTTTATTTGATTAAGATTAAATGGATTCAGAACCCACAAAAAAAACACGAGTTCTGATTTATAGAAAAATAAATTTATCTAATGACATTTTGTAAATGACTGATAATAATATGTTTAAATTGGTTAAAACTTAAATTTATAGTTTTCATTCCTGAAACATTCATTTGTTCAGTTAAGTTGTTTTTATTTCTTTGTATCCAAACTTTAATTTTCTTCTTTGGGCCTTCTATTTTATTATACTTGTCAAATATTGTTTTATAGATTTTATGAAGTGATAAGTTACATTTTTCCAAAAGCTGAAGTATATCTACAGGGTAATATATCTTCATGTTCCAATCTGTGTCTTTCAAGAACTGCACAAGGTCAAAACTTTTGTTTGAATATAATTATAATTATTCTACTCTTAGATCATCACAAAGCCTTTTTAAAGTTTTTTCTCCAAAAACAGCAAACACCCACTGGTAATAATAAAAAAAATCTAACTTGAGTTATTTACTAGTAATGGAAATAAAATTTAAAAAGCTCAGATCAGTGTTACATCATATTCAGGCTCTTCATTGATAGAAGCTTAGAATTCCATGGAATAAAGTTTAAGAACCAAGGCACTAGATTACTATTTTTTAAATATAGTTTCAAATGAATAAAATAGGTTGAAATTGTTTATTGTTATGTTGTTAGTATTTTTTGTATATAGCTTTAATGTTTGTATCTTTTTATATAGCACTTTACATAGTGGGGCGGCTTCCTGGGTCCTCCCTGCATGGAGTTTGCATGTTCTCCCCGTGACTGCGTGGGTTTCCACCGGGTGCTCCAGTTTCCTATCACAGTCCAAAGACATGCAGGTTAGGTGCATTGGCGATCCTATGATTGTCGCTAGTGTGAGTGTGCCCTGCGGTGGGCTGGCGCCGTTCCCAGGCCCTTCCTTGCACCCTGTGCTGGCTGGGATTGGCTCCAGCAGACCCCCGTGACCCTGTGTTAGGATATAGCAGGTTGGATAATGGATGGATGGATGATAGACAAATGGAGAAAAAAATATCAGGAATTACGACCATGGGTGGATGTCTGCTGTCTAAATACACTACACCCTGAAAAACGGCACCACTTATTCTATATGACAGATCACTGAACTGTTTGTATATAACAGGACTTTAGCAACCTTAATGCATTTGTTTCTATATGTCAAATTCCATTTTCCCCTATGCCTGTTTATTGCATCCAACCCTTCTCTGAAGTCCCAGAGAATGTCATCCAGCTTTGAAAAAAAATTGACTGCCTCGCTCATTCACTGAAAATGAGGTGCATAACTAAACAGAAGTGCATGAAACTAATGAAAAAATAATTCAATCAAATTTTATTTATCAAACACAATTATACATAAAGTATATTTACATATGTAGTGAAATGCTTAGCTGCTAAACTGTATGTATATCCAAGTACTCCAGTACTGTATATTCTTGAGCTGGTGTGTAATATTAATGACACAGAGTAAACACTTTAGCCATACTGTAGCCCAGTATAACACAAGAATATCCAGTCAAGGTAAAAGAAACCAATATGATGATTAAGAGATTTTCTAAACTTGTCCTGGATAAGCTCAGGCCTGCTGCTGCTGTTGTGGTACAGTAATCATAAAAATGAAAAAAAATAATAAAGATCCAAAATTTCCTAAGTATGATTTTGCATCCATGTGTAGAACATTTTGAATTTATTTTTCATTAATACTTCCAGACAGTTCCAGATGTTATCTTTTTTTGTTCATAAAAATGTGAGCCCATAATATATCCTGAAAACATTCTTCCTGATTTTCATACCATGACTCACTGTTTGTCAAATGAAAACCAGTTTATCTTGTTAATACCTTTCAGGAAATGAAATTGTTCTTTCTTGTCTTTTATTGTCTCCTCATTTTTAAGAATTTCTAGTCATTTTTTTGTTAATTTATTTCTAATAATACTATAAAATTGATTTTGCCTTACTATCCCAATGTGCTTCAGTTAGTATCACATTCTTAGTTGTGTTGTAGACACCTGTTGTGATTTGGAATACAATTTGATTTTTTCAAAATGGCCTTATTTTAAAATATGTTTTTTATTTAACAGTCAGACTTTTTCAAATGCCACATTTCAGAATGGTTGTATTAATGCCAGCACTATTTATTTCAGAATGTGTCTTTTCATGATGGTTTTGTCACTTGTCAATCAGGACAGCACAGCAAGAGAATTTATAAGTTGAATAACTTTCTCTTGACAAATATTCTCAATTTCCAAGAGATTTCACAACATCCAACTCTATGCAGTAAAATGTAAACATTATTCTGGGGTGAGTTTTGAATTCAGTTTTGAAGTTTTACTTTTTTTTCTTTCTGATATATTTTTTTTTTTTATTTTTGTTTTTCCAGTTTTAGCTTTCTTGTGTTCGTATGTTCACTATGTATTAATTTCTTGTATAAGTTCAACTTGATTGTATGCAATGTCATTTTATTCAAATAAAAAAAGAAAAACTTAAAACATTATAGAAAACCATGTTTTAGAATTATTTAAAAAATAAATACATACATAAATACATACATAAAATAAACCACTGAACACACATCCAAGTTTCCGCAAGAATCCCTTTACATCACTGATTATAGGTTAATGCAAGACTTGATTTTGGCAGGCCTGGGCAATAGAAGGCATACTGAGCCAATGTAAAAGAATATGAATTTTCATTGAATTGAAATCAAAGACCTCAGAAATTGATGCAAAGTAATTCTTTATAAATATATTAAACAACAGAAAAATATAAAGACCCCTTGAAAGGTTAACTTAATATTGTTCAAGCTGATGTCAACAGTCCTTTCTGCATCAGTTCCAACATCTGTAAATCACTTAAAAAGATGAAAATCTTTAAAGAGAGTGCCAATCACCTACTCTAGAAGGCCATGTCTTTACTTGTACTAACCAAATGAGTAGAAATAAACAGCACATATTGTGTTCTGTATTCGACAATGGTTTGATTTATGTTATTCTACAGCTCTGTTTCTATGTCTCTTAAGTTGTGAGAAGGTAGCATTTAACACTGCACTGCCTTATCACTCCTAAAATATAAAATGGAGACCTGTAATCAAAGCAGTGGTCTAAAATGCAAAGACCTGAGAAATTCTGAATAAAAACTACAAGTTCAAATATTCCTTCTTAGAAACAAGGATTTCATGAAGAATATGTCAAAGGACTATACTTAAGAAAACACACTTAGCCATTCATCTAAACCTGGCAACAACAGGTATGAGAGAAGAATTGTAGTTGAGAGACTATACAATAACCTACCAACTCAGCCAAATGTTTTTGAACTGGGAATTACAACAGTGTACCAGAAAGAAATATGGAGGAAACACTTGACTTCGAGCCAACTACAAGTCACTATTTTTGTAAAAATATACTCAAATCAATTAAAATCTGTTTACATAATTTAGGAAGAAGTAACATTAGATTGGTTAGGAAGATGATAGTCAGTGCCTGGGATGAGAAATGCTGCAGATAAAGGGAAAATGAGAACAAAGACATCCTAAAAATAGGAAGGAGAAACCGGAGATGAACACATCTGAATTGTCTAAAGCAGCAATTAAGGCAAGACTGCGGTGCACCAGAATGCAGAAGCCCCTGGCTATGAAACTTAAGGTACAGGTGCAGGTGGTAGGAGGAAGCTATGTCAAAAAATGTTTCTTGGCACACTTCTGTGATTACAAGAGCACTTGGGGCATTAGATTGTGATGCTGACTTTTCAATAAGAGAGGGTGCTTTTCTCAGGCCTTATACTGTAAGTAGAATTCTGACTGTGTGTGCCTATAACTGCAATGAAAGATCTTTGGAGGCTGCTATGTTTTTGGAAAACAAAGCTTTGTAATTAAGTACAGAAATTACAATTTTATTGTGGCAATGTGACTTTCTAAAAATGTCCAAACAAAAAAGGATATTTTGGCAAAACAAAAAACTTAAAACAGCCCTCACCTGAAACTTTACAGAATAATAGTTTAGCACAGAAACATGAAAAATTCTATATTATTTAACAAATTAATAAAAAAATCCCTTTGGTATATGACAAGCACTCAAGTGGTACTGCTGTATCAAAGAACAAACAACCTACTACAACCTACTACAAAAGTAGTTCTAACCCTTAAGTAAAGTTAATTCAGTATGTACAGAAAGTACACCCACTATTATACACACCCTAGAACAATAAAGACTGGCAGACACATGCCTCCTAACTGTATGATATGCATTAATTTACCTCTAGATAAAAATTTCGTTAAATTTTGTCTATACTTATTCTTGGTCAACGTAGTCATTATTATGCACTACAGGCTAAAGATTAACTGAACTGAAATAAGCTGAAATAAAGTTCATCACAGTTTGATTGAATTAGATACCAACATGACAAAATCGTTATAAAGCTTTTTTTCAACTAAAAAAAGTTAATCCAAAGAAGTCTAGCCACCCATTTCCGATGCCAGCTTAAGCTGGCGTGTGATAATCAATAAGGTATAGTCTACGCTGTCAGCAACAAGCACAAAAAGTTGACCACTGATGGAATCACAAATTGGCACTAGGTTTATACAAATACATCAAAGAAATTTAGCATGACCAGCTGATGTAACTTGCATCTGAACCAAGGAGGGAATCCAGAGCTTACCACCCACAACTCTACCAAGTTAAATATCATATGTGAGCTCTATAAACCCCAGTTATCAAGCTTCACTAATAATGAAAAATGACTGAAATTTTATCTCAGGTTACTTTTCTCTCAGCTCCCTTTAATCTTTGAAACAGAAGAGCCAACCCCGACAGCCAGCTTTCAAGTAAGCTTTAAACAATACTGTCCAAATGGCCACATGGCCGTAAGTATTTTATCTATTGGGACCCAAAAGAAAAAAGACAAAAAAAATATTAAATTAACATTAAATTAAGTTTTTTTTTGCAGACATAACTAAATCAAAACAAATCTGTTAAAATTTCAAATTGCCTTAAGCTAATGTGTTTATAAATAGTAATGACAATACTTTTTAAACTGAAACACCTGAAATGATTACATTCTATAAAATATTTTTGTTTAGAACATAACAGCTGCTTTTCATGCAATGCAAATGATTGATTTAATTAGCTATTAAAAAGCTAGTGTAACTCAACATAAATTTTACAATACAATATTTTTTCACATGCAAGCATGTTGACGTGGTGATAGCAATAATATAGTATGCTCCTAAAGCACTCGATATATGTGTTTGACACCCAGATGTATACTCAGGTGCAATGAATTTATCATTTCATGCAAGGCTGGAATGAAAACAATGTAAAGTGAAGTTTCATGGTAATTCATGGTATAGAACAGTGTCAAGGCTGATTCCAAAGGCACATACGGCCTTCTTCAAAACAGACGTCCAGCAGCAGAAGCACTGAGCTGAGATATTGTTGAAGGAAAAATATTAAGTAAAATAGTAAAAACTGAATTCTCTTAGATTTTTTTGTTGTAGTTTCTGTGATCTATAAAAATGTTTTTTTTAATTATTATTATGTAAAGCATATCTATCTGTATAATAAATCATGAGTAATGATCAAAAATCAAACACATAGATGCTACAGAAAAAAGAGCTAAAATAAGGCTGGAGTACAGACGTTTTGGGAATTTGTCAGAGACCTTTCTAGCTAAAATGACACTGAAATCAATCACAAAGAAAAAGAAACCAGATCATTTTACCAATCTGAAAATGTGTATGCAAGTTAATTCAGATTAATGTTCATCTTTTTGAAAGATTCTCACCCTTAACTGAATTATCAAAATCTATAAAAGAGTAGGCATATACTGGGAGAAGTTAAAAGTCAGACAAAGAACAAATTATGGAGAGCATTTTGCTGTGGTTTTCAGAATAAAGATTACTTCTGTTTTGCCATTGGCTTCTTTCAGCTGTACATATTAATCATAAGTATTGAAGCTGTAGATATTGTGAAGGTCAGCAGGGCGCAGAAGCACACTGTATAGGTTTTTTCTTTGGCAGTTCGGAAGCTGGTCAGGATGTCATTCAGGAGCTGGTCAGGACCGCTACCCAGACAGTAAACAAAACAGAGATCTGTGATTGGAGGGCCCAACCCAGATGATGAAATGGAAGTGGCCAAAGAAGGACTACAGACCACCTATTAGTCTACCCAGCTACAAGACAGCAGCAGAAGCTAATCCCAGGCTGTAACCAATAAAGGTGTGCCTGGCACTTTAAATACTTGGAAGTATAACCCAAAACCATTGGTCAGTCAATTGGCTGTGACCGTGAATTTTTATTAAATCTCAAAAATACAATAATGATACAAATAATAATGGTAATGATGAATAAAAATAATAATATGAAATGAACAATAATAACAAAAATAATAATAACAGTAATAATAATAGCACTAATGATGGCAAAACATTATATAATCTCAAAATGAGTCCGTTGTGTGGTAAAGCTAAAAGCACGGTGAAAGACACAATCCAAAGACACAGTCGGGACAATAACAGCATATTTCTTTTTGGATTTTCTTTCCAGATTTATCAGTTTTTGAACAGCACATTGCACAGGTACAAGTTGGATTCTGTTTTTTTTCTGTTGCAGGTATATAATAAATAAAATGTCTAGCAATAAGACAATATGGATTGACCCATCATGAGCTGGGTTGACCGCGTCTCTTTGGTGGTAATGAGGACGGTTGATATATGGCAATGATTTGTTCTACAAGCTGCCATGTAAAGTTTGCATGAGATACAGTTTCACCAGCTTCTTGTTTGCATATGCATACAGTGCATTCCAAATGCACTGTTCCACCAGATGATGAAATATCTTTTTGTAGTATTTCTTTTGTTGCATAACAGGACAGAAAGTCAATTTTTGATCTGCATTATCACCAAGCCAGGTGTGCTTGGTGCTGGTAGTGAAGTGGAGGCAACAGCTTGCCTGCCAAGGAAGTGGAGAAAGAGGAGACAAAACCAGCCAGTACCCTTGGGGGTACAGGAGAGTGGATGAAAAGGTAGGCCAGGGATAGAATATTGCATATTATAAAGAAAGATTCTGAAGTGGCAAGTGTTGATTGTTTTATCTTTATAACTCATGCCCTGTATCTTTCTGGAAACCTTCTTTCTATAAATAAAACTCTCGTGAATGGACTGTATGGTCTGAAGATCCTTTAAAGTGAGAAGTCAACTCAAAAGTGTTCCCCACTGGTCAAAATATTGTCATCAAATATTATTTTCCTTCATCTACCAGGAAGTGGAAGGCAAAGTTTAACTCTATTAATGTTTAACTCTAAAAGCGCTTATATATTTATTAGTTATTCATCTTCTTAATATTATTATTATCCACTTAGCAAAAGCATAATGCAAGATGACTTTCAAGAAAAAATAATTACATTTACAAAATAAGTGACTTGTACTTTTTAGGAAGTACAAAGTTAATAAGCAATAGAAAAAAGCACAGCACCAACAAATGTGTTGATGGGTCATAGAAAAATCATCATTTGTTTTTTTTCCACTTTTGATGTATAAAAAAAAGTTCATGTCTGGAATGCTGCAAATCCATGAAACACACACATGAAGTCTCTTTATATGTCTTTTAGTATGAAAATCATTCACATTGTTTTATTATACATAATTTAGGCATATTTTAAATTGAACAACTAGGCATCTTTTGATACATCTCATTTGCAAAAAGAAAGCATCCTTGGAAACTCTATAGGTCCGTATAGGAGCATAAACAGTTTCTTTTTTAATCTTGCTCATTTTCTAACCAAATTAAACGAATATGTACACATTTTTCACACAAATATCTGGTTTCAAAAGAAACTCTTTTGTGCTCCAAGATTCAACTGCATTTAAAGAGATTTTGTGTACAAATGTAGTACAGTATAATAGATGTGAAGCATAAGACTCAATTACATAATATAAATTTAATTAATGTGCTTAAAGAATAAAGCTCTGTTGCTTCAATCAAAAATGTAGCATCACAAAATGGATTGGTGGATTTGTTATACCCTGCTTAATGTATATAATTCAACTTGGGTTAATACAACCTGTAGGTAACTGGCATTTGTAAACCAATTTCAAACAATGAAAAGATTTTTTTCCTGTCTGTGGTAGAAACGATTCTCAGTTGTCTGCTAAAAAACAGGAAAAAAAAAATTGTAATGATGAATTATGTTTTTCCACAAGTGAAAGTTAATTAGCAAAAAAAAAAGATATACAGATACATTTCTAAAATGATGTAGCTAATTGTATTAGAACTGAACTCAAAAATGACCTAAAAAATGCGTAAAATTGTAGAATTTTCAGGAACATTTGCTTATAAATCAACTAAATGTTAAAAATAAAGTACAGCAACTTTACATAATACAATCTGAGATACTATTATCAGTAATTTGATTCTGATTCAGAGTTTTGGGATGCCACACTGAGCAAAAGGAAAGTAACTGCTGTGGAAGGGTATTTAATGCTAAATTTGTCATCATGGGGCACACACCTTACCAAGTTGGAGTGGTCTTTGGGAGGTTAATAAAACCCTGAGTATGCAAATAAAAACCTGGTAGACACCGGGAGAATATACAAACTCCAAATCAACAGTGATTGGGTCTGGATTTAAGCCCAGTGCCATGAAGCTGTGAGGCAGTAGAATTAACCATTATGCCAACATAAATTGCAGTTGTAACAATTTCTTATCAAACATTATTCTTTTCATTTATGAAGATTTTTTTGCTGTAAAATATTTGCTTATGTTCTCCATATTTTAAAATACCATATTGAATTGTAAGGCGCATTGCTTATTTTACAAACTAGTTTATATACATTAGAAATCTTCATTAAAAAACTACGATAAAATGAAGATCGGAATCTAGAAGTTGTAAAAAAAATCCTATTTCAAAATGCAAGCAAATGATATTAAGCTCACCATTCCAAACATCAACCCACTTAGGGTCCCACCACATTCTTGTGGCTGAGATTCTTCAGTCATTACAATGCTACAAGTGACAGAGTAATTCTTTAGTGAATATTTCCTAACCTATAGCTCTCCAGCTATAACAATCATTCAGAGCAAATGTGCCCCCTGGTGGTTTTGTATAGATCAGACAGCCTCCATAAGTAGTATGAGATATAACACCACAATTCCTTAACAGTACCAAATGTATAATTCACTACAACACTAAATTACTACATACAGATTTGTCAAAACTGTTACCTATACACCATGTACCTCCCATACAACTTTTCTCCACAGCCTTACCTTGAAAAACAAACGCTCATTATTAAGTACAGTTAAGTTTAACTGTTAGGTTCAAAAGACCAGTTTTCTAGTATTACTTACTATATGCAAGTACAAATGTCATATTAAAATAAACATTTAAAGTAATTTTAGTAACTATACATATACTGTATTGCAACATATAAGAAGGATGGCAGTTAATATTCAGAAAGCTAAATAGTGTATAAATTTAGTTCAGTACATGAAACCTCAGAAGGCATTGGTGTTTGTGGCCTCTTAGAAATTTAAGGCCACCTAATGGGTTGCATATGTCTTTTTTGAATGGAAAAAATAGCTTCAGCTCTTCTAGAATTTAAAAAAAAGAAAAAAGCTTTAACCAATTAAATTTTCAAGGAAGTTTTTAATTTTATGTTTTTAATGTAAAGCAATTGGTTGAAACGATTAAAAAGAAAGACTACACAATGTTTTATTTTATATATTTGTATGTGATATGGAAGGAATGAATATTTAAAAAAAATGTTGTAAATAAGCACTCAAGAAGTGAAAAACATACTGAAAAGTTAAAGGCAAGAAAATACTTCTGCAAACACTTGCTCACATAAATGTTACATATTTGTTACAACTTTTTTTACCACAATGTCCTGCCAAAGAAATATAAATATATTTTTGGGCATAAACCCCACTACTCCATAAAAGCGTACAGAATTGAATATATACAGTATGTGTGTATGTGTATGTATAAGCCACGGTCTGTCTTACGTTGTCCATCCAGACTCCACAAGAACTTATTCTCTTCAAGTTATCTTATTTAAGCAAATGTTTAGTAAGTTGATTCAGTTGAAGCCAGAAGGAAATTTAAATACAGGGACTAATGGAAAATTAACAATCATGCATGTCCATGAATTACTCTTACTATTTAACTTCCCAACAGGGTGAACATTTGATCAGAGGTGTTATTGTTAATAGTGTTGAGCCTTACCTGTGATTCTTGTTCCTCCTTCATGGGATATGCAATTTGCATGCTACTCCTTTTTCAAATAAGTTTCTGATGTGTTAATTGATAGTGTACTTGACAGTGTTAACTCTTCATTAGATACTGGTGTTTTCCCAAGTACTTTAAAAAGTGTAGTAGTCAAGGCCCTGCTTTAGAAAAATAATCTTGACTTCTCTTTCACAACTTTGGACCTATCTACAACCTGCCTTTCTTAAGTAAAATTCCAGAAAAAACAGCGAAATTATTAGATGAACAAAAATTCTATTCAGGTTTTAAACTTAGTCATGGTACAGAAACTGCTTTGGTAAAAGTAGTTAAAGGTCTGCAGGTTACTGCTGACACAGAGAGCATATCTGTTCTTGATCTCTTAGACTTTAGTACAACATTTTCATACCATAGACCACAGTATTCTTATTAATCACTTTAGCTAGTGGGTGGGTCTCTCTGGTAGAGTCTTAAACATATTTCAGTCTTACAGAACATGTACAAAATCTTTCTTAGTTGTGGTGGCTATAGTTCTGGGGTCCATGATGTTGTGTATGGTGTTCCATAAGTTTATATTCTAGACCAACTGTTTTTTTTTCAATCAACAGGCTCCTGTTATGAAAGAATGTCAAACACAAGGTGAACAGTCACAGCTATACAGATGACATGCAGCTTTATTTATCTAGAGCACCTGATGACCCTGAGGTCTGTGTCCTCTGATCTTGCATTTCAGAATGGATGGGTAGTAATTTCCTCAAGCTAAATAAGGAAAATACAGAAAGTATGGGTCTTAGAAATAAACTTGATCACTTCGAAATACTAGTCAAGGCAGACGTATGGAATTTAGGTGTTATTATAAACTCAAACCTAAATTTTAAATTGGCACATTAACCTTATTACTATGAAAGCATTTCTTCATTTTAAGGAACATTGTAAAAGTTAGACCTTTTATAACATTGTATGCTAAAAAATTAATTCACACTTTTGTTTTCAGCGGACTAGATTACTGTAATGCACTCCTAATAGAACTACATAAGAAAGTTATAAATTGGTTGCGATGAGTTCAGAATCTTACCTATAAAAGAAAATTTGAGCACATTTCACTGGTCTTAGCATTGATATATAGGTTACCTGTGATCTTTACAAATAAGTTTATATACAGCATTGTATAGAAAAGCTCTGAATAATCTTGCTCCTTCTTATATTGTGGAGTACTTGACCCTTATATTCATAGTCATAATCTTAGCTCTGCTAATAGTGGCTTTCTTATTATTCCAAGAGCTAAGTATTGAAGAAGTGGTGAGGTGGCTTTTTGCTCTTATGCACCAAGAATCTGCAATAAAGATATGTCAGACCACCACCATCAAACATTTTAAAAAACTCCAACAAATCCACTTTTTTTACTCTGCTTTTTTCCCAGATGCTTTTTAGTGCCACTTTGAAAACATTATATATGTATTGCAATATCATAATTCTGACTTTCTGCAGTGGAGTTTTGCACAACCACATTATATCAAGGCATTCTGCAGCCTTCTGTGATGTTAGACAGAATGTGGCTACTCAAACTGTCAATGAGACCCACTGCATCAAATCTTCTAGGAAGAAACATAAAAACAATAAGGAACTACTTAAGCATGTTCGGGTTGGTAGAGTTCCCAGTGTGAGCTTGGCAGTCATTTGGCCTTGCAACCCCTGTAGGTTTGTTTTCTCCAGCATCTCGCCTGGCCATGTGACCATAGCATTGAACTAATCATTATAATCATTAGAGACTGAATGAATTTAGCAATTAAATCTATAATTAAGGACTATGCTTTATCTGTTACTTGACTATCTGTATTATGTATGTGCATGTTGGTTTATTCTTATTTATTAGTTTTGGTATTTCACTTATTTATTTATTCATTTACACACTAATTACTTTAAAATTTATTATTTTTCTTTTTATTTGCAATTTTTCCTTAATATCTTTTAAAGCACTATGAGGTACATTTTTGTATGAAAATGTGCTATAGAAATAAATATTGTTGCTAATTCAGTCATAAGCAAAAAATGCAATGTAATTTAAACAGCATGCAAGAAAGAAATAGTAATGCTTAAATATAGATAATCTTTTTAAATTATGACATATAGTAGCATATGTTGCTGTCCTTACACAGAACAATCTTCCCCACAGTACACGTGAGGTAACAAATGGTAATGGGAGGAATGAAAATATCTGCAGGTGGGAGTGACTTTCTGTCATTTAAACATGTGTTTCTGACTTGCTTTTCATATTTTAATGTAACATTAAGATTCAATGTCTTATAAAATGCATTTATTCACTTATTATACACTTGTTTCATTAAATGAAGTTCATTTTAGCTTTCAACGCCTGTTTTAGATGGTAGAATTTGGTACATTGTATGTATGTCTTTAGTTTTGCTGTGTATGTCTTCTTTATTCAAAGCAATGAAGGGTGACAATTTTTTTTATTAAGATGATGGTTTTAACAATAAATAGCCTTTTCCTAAATGAATGCTATATCTATTGCTTGATTCTTCAGTTATTCTGTATAAGTGGGCTACCAACTTTAGACAGACCATGAAGACAGCAAATGCAACATCTTATTAAATGGTAAGAGAAATGGACTTGATTGTTGCACTGAAACACAGCTTTCTTCTTTAAAGTATAGGGCAATGTGGAACTGTTTTTTTTAATATTGATTCCTCCTTCTCTCTTGGGGTTTTTTTCAGCCACCACCCCTTCAAAATCTTAAACTCTTCTTTTCCTGCCAGTGGAACTAAAAATACATAAGGTCATCTAAGTTGCAAAGCACTACCATAGAAATGTATACATCTATGTGTCAATCAAGTGTTGTGTAATTTCACTGAATCTTTTGCTAAAGACCTAGTCTTATGGCTATTGAACATATTTTTAAAAATCCATCACAGCAAGCCAAAAGCAGCTTGTTCTTATTTCTAATTGACAAGTTTGAAAAATAACTGTCAATGGTCTGATTTTCCACCTGTCATTTTAATGAGTTTAAATTGCCATTTTTAATATATTGTCAATTTTACCTGGCCAGGAGGCCTTGATAAAGGAAGGTTAATTGAGGGAATGACAATATCTCCTTTGTGTGCCAGGACCCAGATATGGATGGTTGTTATGGCGGTTACAGCAGGGCTGGCGTCCTAACAGCCACTGAGTGACTCCCAGTAAGGACTTGGGAACCAGGAAGGACAGCACCTTGGGTGACTGCCTGCTATGGGCAGAGCATCTCTCTGTGCACTGGGTAGCAGCATCCCATCTGGCAAGCCACATTATAGACACCTACAGGGCAGCATGGGATTTGTGGTCTCATGAGCCTGCCCTGTCAGGTTCTGTGTGGGCCTCCAAGGGGAACTGTCAAATAGTGATGATACAAGGCCTGACCCAGAAGTGCTTCCTGGAGGCAATTGGTTAAGCACCGGAAGAACTCCTGGGTGTGAAGTTAAAAGACAGCCCTCCACTCGGCTTAGGGAGGCGGAGTAGGGAGGAACAAGGCAACACTAGCCTGGAGGAGTAAAAGTGGGACTAGAAAAGGAACAAAAGGAAGGAAGGACAGATGGAAAGATTGTAGTATGGTGTTTGGAAAAACAACACCTGTGGAAGGGTACTTTGTTTAATACAAATACCTTCACTTGAACCTGGACTGTGTGTGTGTGTAGTTGTATCTGGAGTTTTAGGGCTCAGTGACACCCCTTACAGGCTACAACAGCTACATGTACCTTAAAAGCAATTGTTCACATTTAAGCAGAAACTGAAAAAACAGAAACATTTACGATATTTTACAATGCTGAAATGCAATGCAAAAACTGAATGCAAACACATTAATTAAATCAAATTTTAAAAAATCCATTATTATTACCTTATTTTTTTTTTACTATTAAAGGATATTTCAATGTTGCATGGTTTTAATAGCATGATACATTGAATAAAAAATGTGTATATTGTATCCATTATTTAAAAAGGAACTGACAACAAAAAGTGCAAATCTTGGTTGTACTCACAGATATGCCAAGACTTTTTAGATGTTTTAATTAGAATACTAGATAATTTCTGGCTTTCAAATGATAAGATAAATTTACTACTGTTTAATTTAGTTTTTAGATTATTAGACCATTGTTTTTGTACTTTTAAAATAATATTACAGTGTATTCCAGATTTGATTTTATGGTAATTAATAACAGCTTCATTAATCTGGAAGGCACATTAACTACTAATGAAACATGTCCTGTTAAGTTTGCTAAAAAGTGACCACAGAACTCAGTTTATTAATTGCCTTTATCAATTGCATTGATACCATTGATCAAAATATTCTTAAAAATCACCTTAGTCAATGGGTGGGCCTGTCTGGCAGTGTCTTAAATTGGTTTGAATCCTACCTGACAGGCAGAAAAGTCTTTGTTAGTTGTAGTAGTTATACGTCAAAGACACATGTTATTCTACTGTATATGGTATTCCAAAAGGCTCTATTCTGGGTCCGGTGCTCTTTTCGAATTACATGCTTCCGTTAGGTCAGATTATCTCGGGGCATAACGTGAGCTACCACAGCTATGCTAATGACACACAACTGTATTTATCAATAGCACCTGATGACCCGACTTTCTTGATTCACTGACACAAATTGCTCACTTGTGTTTCCGAATAGATGAGTAGTAATTTTATCAAACTAAATAAAGAGAAAATAGAAATTTTAGTGATTGGCAATAATGGATATAATGAGGCTATTAGAAATAAACTTGATGCAATAGAATTAAAAATCAAGATGGAGGTAAAGAATTTAGGGGTAACTATTGACTCTGACCTGAATTTTAAATCATATATTAATCAGATTACTAGGACATCATTTATTCACTTAAGAAAAATAGCAAAAGTTAGACCTCTTATAACATTGCAAGATGCTGAAAAATTAGTTCACGCTTTTGTTTTCAGTCGGCTAGATTACTGTAACGCACTACTCTCAGGACTACCAAAAAAAGACATCAATCGATTGCAACTAGTGCAGAATGCAGCTGCTAGAATCTTAATTCGGAAAAGAAAATCCGAGCACATCACCCCAGTTTTGATGTCACTACACTGGTTACCTGTGTCATTTAGAATTGACTTTAAAATACTGCATACGGTTTACAAAGCCTTAAATAATCTCGCTCCATCTTATATTGCGGAATGTCTTACACCTTACACTCCAGATCATAACCATAGATCTTCAAATGAGTGTCTACTTAGAATTGCAAGAGCTAAACTTAAAAGAAATGGTAAAGCAGCCTTCTGCTGTTATGCACCTAAAATTTGGAATAGCTTGCCAATAGGAATTCTCCAGGCTAATACAGTGGAGCACTTTAAAACACTGCTGAAAACACATTACTTTAACATGGCTTTCTCATAGCTTCATCTTAGTTTAATCCTGATGCTCTGTATATTTAATTAATTATCATCATTATTCATGGTGGTTCTAAAATCCATACTAACCCCTACTTTCTCTTCTGTTCTTTTTCCGGTTTTCTGTGGCGGCGATCTGTGCCACCACCACCTAATAAAAGCACCGTGATGTCTCTACATTGATTAAAGGCCAGAAGTCCACATGACCGTCATCATCAAATTCTTCCTTGAGAACCCTGAATACAATGAGGACTGACTTGAGGTAATTTATGTTAGGTAGAATGCCTAGAGGGGGCTGGGCAGTCTTGTGGCCTGGAACCCCTGCAGATTTTATTTTTTTCTCCAGCCGTCTGGAGTTTTTTTTTTTTTTTTTTATCTGTCCTCCCTGGCCATTGGACCTTACTTTTATTCTATGTTAATTACTGTTCCCTAATTTAAATTCTTATTTATTTTGTCTTTTTTCTCTTTCTTCATCATGTAAAGCACTTTGAGATTCATTGTTTGTATGAAAATGTGCTATATAAATAAATGTTGCTGTTGTTGTTTAAAGGTAAACTAATATATAAAAATTAAAACTACATTTACTGTATTATTAAAACTTACTTTTCAATTTAACTAGAACTTATTTTTTAATATAACTAATCTGTTTAAGTATAGTACAGATAAATAGTATTGGTTGCATCACAATGAAATGGGTTTGCATAATATTAAATTGAAAATCTTTGTTTATGTAGGATTTGTGTAGGGGCTGCACCTATTTTTACTGTTCATTGGTAATTTATATAAATTGTAATTTATTAGGTATTTCAGTTTGCAGTACAGAATGATTTATATTACCACATATTCTGATATCTCCAAAGAAATGCTGCTAGGTTGATTGCTGATTTTGAATTATTCCAGTGTGGCTGGGCGAGACTGTGAAGGTATTACATCATTCACTGACTAAGCAAAGTATCTGTTTAGCATCAAAATTTTCTTATCCTTATATTGGGATATTTTAAAAAAATATCTATATATAATTTGTATTTCAGATTTTACCATTACCTAGTTGCACATTAAACATCATTTTAGTTTGACTATACATCATTATGCATTTCCATTGATGGGGAATAGGTGTTTAAAAAACGTCTGGAAAGAATATCCAATATACTGTATAACAAATTGTTCATTAACTTATAATACTTGAAACAAAGAACGTGCTCAAAAAAACCCACAAAACTACTACCTAGGAAAAAAAAAATACCTTCCATATAATCTTTTTTTTTTTTTTAAACAGATATTGTTTTGTTTCAGCAGTTAATATTACCATCCCTGATATCAGCTTTATCCAAGTATTATTTAATACACAGCGGGGCAGGAAAATATGTCCTGGTCAAAGACAGAAAAACAAAAAGTACAGCATTTCGGTGCACTTTGAAAAGATAATGTGAGACCTGGCCCCCAGATGCTGTGACAGAAAAAAATAATTAAACTGTACATGAAGCAACAATGACCTTATTTCAGATTTTCCCAATTTTACTCAGGATATACTGTAAACCTTCACCAAATAATGTAATGTATGTAATTATTGTAAATGTTATGTGATTCTTCTGTAGAAAAGTACACGTATGGAAGGAGAATGGTAAATTATTCAGTGTCTGTACCCCTGGGGAGACTAGTAACATGGAGACCCAACACACTGAGATGGTAGCAAAGATTTATGCCAAGAATGTAGATGGTGTTTATATAGGGATGAAAACTTTTTATTTCAAAAGATTCTTATGGTCCTGGTTCAGTTAAACAATTTCAAATCCAGATGAAAGAAAAACACTAAAACAGCTAAAAAAGTGAATTATACTCCTTTAAGCACCATACCATTCTCAAACCATTTAATTAAATTTGGGTAATGAAAACTGTATGCAAGACAGGGACCAAATAAGGACAGCGAGCCTGTTCATTTTAGGACTCACACTTGTACACTGATACTCATAAACCATTACCCTAATGAGTACATCTTTGGGAGGAAAACCACTGTACACAGAGGAAGACCAGCACAGACCAGTCGCATAGTTTATAGCAAATGTACATTTGTTTAGGTTTGATTTCTGCTTTTTATACTCTGTCCTTCCATAGTGTGTAATGCAGAGGTCTCTCAGGAACATGAGCAAATTGTTGACTGGATTATAAATATTCAAAAAAGAAATTATTACACCATATATCATTACTGACAGTTGATAGCAGGGAGTGACTAAACGTGCATGCATATGTTGATTGTTTAAAGTTGATTTGAGATTTAAAGGCATGTAGCATATGCTACATTTTTTTTTTTGCAAATATGCCATTCTTGCCTTTTGAGCATAACCCACATTTTAGTATGAAGTCTAAGCATGATTTTATACTTGAGGCCTCAGGTCTCCAAGGCAGTATTGCCACTGTCTCACCACTTAAAGGTCAATTTTGTCCTAGTCCCTGTCGACAAATAAATCCGTTAACCTCCACCACAGTTCACTATTGCTTCACTTTCTCATGTCAGAGGCTGGGGCATTCTGTTTGCCTTACTTGGTCATTTGAACAGGGAATACCATTGACGAGTGCCAAAGCCCCACTGCAATTGCTTGTGTACTTCCTAAACAGCCAAGATGACCCAAAAGACCTCCTATAACCCAACATGAGTCAGCGCCTTCCTAAACCTGTAAATGAAAAATGCACTCTGGTGTAATTGACACAAAACTGACACACTGATGCACATTACATTTTCCCCAATCACCTAAACAGGGTTTTCTCATTTAGAACCCCAACTCTTTGCAACATTTCTATGTCTCCTTAGTCACACTAATTATAAAGAAAAATGCACATCTTCTAGTATTATGGAAAATCATTGATCACTTTCTCCAAAGTCACCCTTCTGGGTCTCCTCTTCCTTGATGCCTGTTTCTGGTCTTTCAGAGTATCCAGTATATCTACAGGAAATACTCCTATCCCAATGATGTCCTTTTTTCAGCACTTCCATTACAACCACATTGTCTCAGTCAGTGCATGCTTCCTTCTCTCTCTTAGGATCTTTCTCGACCTTGCCTTTTACTGTGTTACCATTTTTTGTCTAATAAATAACCTTTAAACTTTTTTTCCTTTGGAGATGAATGCTGATGCAGCCCTTTATTAATTCATATATATATACTCAGCAAAAAAAGAAACGTCCCTTTTTCAGGACTGTGTATTTCAACAATAATGTTTTAAAAATCCAAATAACTTTACAGATCTTCATTGTAAATTGTTTAAACAATGTTTTCCATGCATGTTCAATTAACCATAATCAATTAATTAACATGCACCTGTGGAATGGTCGTTAAGACCTTAACAGCTTACAGAAAGTAAGCATTTAAGGTCACAGTTCTAAAAACGCAGGACACTAAAGAGACTTGTCTACCGACTGTGAAAAACACCCAAAGAAAGATGCCCAGGGTCCCTGCTCATCTGCGTGAACGTGCATTAGGCATGCTGCAGGGAGACATGAGGACTGCTGATGTGGCTAGGGCAATAAATTGCCATGTCCACACTGTGAGACACCTAAGACAGCGCTACAGGGAGACAGGAAGGACAGCTGATCATCCTCGCAGTGGAAGACCACGTGTAACAACACCTGCACAGGATCGGTACATCCGAATATCACACCTGCGTGACAGGTACTGTATGGCCACAACAACTGCCCGAGTCACACCAGGAACACACAATCCCTCCATCAGTGCTCAGACTGTCCGCAATAGGCTGAGAGAGGCTGGACTGAGGGCTTGCAGGCCTGTTGTAAGGCAGGTCCTTACCAGACATCACCAGCAACAACGCCGCCTATGGGCACAAACCCACCTTCGCTGGACCAGACAGGAGTGGCAAAAAGTGCGTGAGTTTCTGCATGACAGCAATGTCAGTGTTCTGCCATGGCCAGCGAAGAGCCCAGATCTCAATCCCATTGAGCACGTCTGGGACCTGTTGGATCGCAGGGTGAGGGCTAGGGCCATTCCCCCCAGAAATGTCCAGGAACTTGCAGGTGCCTTGGTGGAAGAGTGGGGTAACATCTCACAGCAAGAACTGACAAATCTGGTCCAGTCCATGAGGAGGAGATGCACTGCAGTACTTCAAGCAGCTGGTGGCCACACCAGATACTGACTGGTACTTTTGATTTTGAGCCTCCCTTCATTCAGGGACACATTGTGAAACATTTTTAGTTTATGTCTTATGGTGTTGACTCTTTTAGTGTTCATACAAATATTTACACATTAAGTCTACTGAAAGTAAAAACAGATGAAAGTCAGGGGACGTTTCTTTTTTTGCTGAGTATATATATATATTTTTATATATATATATATATAAATAATTATATATTATTATATATATATTGTGAGATATGGCTGGCAGTTTATCCCGGCCAATACCCCCACACCGCTAGATGGAGTCCTCCCTGCAACATGGAGGTGCCCCGAATTCCAGAAGGGCATCATGGACAATGGAGTTCGGCTTCACAGCCCTGCTGGATACCGTGGGGGCCGCCAGGGGACACTGCAGGGAGACATGAACATTGCTTCTATTATAGCCCGGAAGTACTTACAAGTCACGGGGATGGAAGAACTAAAGTACTTCTGGGCTGAAGAAAAGGAGGGTTTCCATCTGACCCGGAAGTGCTATGAAATCACATGGACTGAGGGACAGAAGCACTTCCGGGTCAAGGACTATAAAAGGATGATGGGAAACCCTAGCAGACTGAGCTGGAGTTGGGAGGGAGTGCGACAGAGCTGCTGGGTGGAGAGAAGAATTACTGATTGTGTATTGTATTGATTTATTATTGTTATTGTTGTATTATTGAGTATAGTGGAGGTGCTTTGTGCACATTATAAGAAATATTAAATTAATTTCTTGGACTTTTACCTGATGTCTGGATGTGTTGTCTATGGGTGTCACAGGGCAACAGCGACCCCTGCTGTTACAGGGGCATAGCCAGCAGGATTTTGGCACTTAAAAAGGCAGAAAGGCAAGACTTCAACAATGTCTTATCAAAAATTGTGAGTGAGCTGCACACTCTAAAACTGTAGATGGGCGAAACCTGAACACAACTGGCAGAGTCCCATGCTCGTGCAGCAGCAGTTCGGACAGATACCGCTCGGTCATCACCAACGCAACTGACTTATCTGACAGAAGATGACGACATAGAAACTTATTTCTTAGTTTTTGAACGCACCACCAAACAAAACGCATGGCCGAGGTCGGAGTGGGCTTACCTCCTGGCTCACTACTTAAAGGGGATTGCGCAGAGAGCCTATTATGACTTAACTGAGGAGCAGGCTGGCAACTACGAAGTTCTCAAAACCGAGGTGTTCAAACACTATGGCATATATCCGGAACAGCAGGCAAGAGAATGGAGGGAGTGGAAATTTGACCCAGAAAGGCCACTCAGAACACAGGCATTCGAGGTGTGGAGCAAGGTCTGTCGCTGGCTACGGCCAGACATTACAAGCTACCAAAAAATGGCCAAATTGCTAGTCTGTGAGACCTTTGTACATGCCCTCCCTGATGAGATCACCCAGCAAATCCGGAGACAAAATTATGATAATATGGACACCTTGATAAAAATCGCAGAGTGTCACTGGTCGGCTTGCAAATCGGGGTGGCCAGAAAGGTTCTCTCGCCGTTCCTAACAAGTACGTGGAGCAGCCCCTGAGCCCTCCCGACAACCACCCGTGCCTGCCATCCGGAAAAGGGATAAACAATACAATATGCCACGCTGTTTTAAATGTGGCGAACTTGGTCATCTATCCCCAACATGCACCAACGAGCCTATGGACTGCTCACTGATGAAATAGGAAAGGTATTGTGCCACTGTGTCAGCAGGGGTCACTGTTGCCCAGTGACACCCATAGACAAAAAAGTAAAAGTCCAAGAAATTAATTTAATATTTCTAATAATGTGCACAAAGCACCTCCACCTCCACTATAGTCAATAATACAACAATAATAATAATAAATCAATACAATACACAATCAATAATCCTCCTCTCCACCCAGCAGCTCTGTCGTACTCCCTCCCAACTCCGGCTCAGTCTGCTGGGGTTTCCCATCATCCTTTTATAGTCCTTGACCCAGAAGTGCTTCTGTCCCTCAGGCCATGTGATTTCATAGCATTTCCGGGTCAGATGGAAACTCTCCTTTTCTTCAGCCAGGAAGTACTTTAGTTCTTCCATCCCCGTGACTTGTAAGCACTTCCGGGCTATAATAGAAGCAATGTTCATGTCTCCCTGCAGTGTCCCCTGGTGGCCCCCATGGTATCCAGCAGGGCTGTGAAGCCGAACTCCATTGTCCATGATGCCCTTGCGGAATTCGGGGCACCTCAATGTTGCAGGGAGGACTCTATCTAGCGGTGTAGGGGTGTTGGCCGGGATAAACTGCCAGCCATATCTCACAATATATACATATATATGACATATATACATTGTCACACATGTGCGCATGGGAGGCAGCTAAAGGGCTTGAGTAAGGGCAGTTCCGAAGCATGCCTGGATGTGGCAGAGTGCACTGACTCTTTTTCTCCCTTTCCTGTAGACCATTCACGGGAGATCCCACCTGGCTTTTTTGACGTCACTTCTGGGACCAAGCCTATGGAAGAAGACCTTGCCGGCCCCGGCCCCTGTGATGTCACATCCGGACTTGAACCAATGGCTGAAGACCATGAGCCCGATCCATATGATCTCACTTCCTGTCTTCCCCTTTAAAAACCTGCACCTTTTCCCTATTCCCTCAGTTCTATTTTGGACTCGGTTTTATGCACATCAGTGCTGTATTTTGCTAATCATTACTGCAGCCAGGATACCAGATTATATGGGTAGCTGCCCCAAACCTTTATATGACTCTCTCTCATATTTATGACAACATTTACATATATTGTGATCACCAGGGGGTATTGCAACACCCCAAACTCCAAACACAGCCTCCCACACACACACACAAGTCCCAATTTAAATAAATAGTTTATTCTTCCAAAAACATTGCACAAAGGCTCCAGAAGGGCATAAACTAAACAAAATACAATTCTTCATCTCTCTAAAAAAAGTACATATATTTATTATCCTCTATTATACAATAAAATTTTAGTCACGTAGTTATAAATGCTAAATGCTAAATACAAGCAAAGTGTAAAACAATAAAAAAACACACAACATTCCAGTGCTGCCAATTATATACCCAGAGAGCAGAGTACAATCAGCCCACAAAGCTCATACAACTTGACTGTCAATGAGGTTAAGTTAGTCCTCCACAGTGGATTTATGAATTTGATCAAGATCATCCATTTTCAGTTTCGTACAATTATATACAACATGCTCACTTGCTTTGTCATATTGCCATATTACATTAATTTATAATTCTGCATAAAAAATTAAACAAACACAGTACATTATTATTGCCTTTAAGTAAGTACTAAATTAAGTACACATTGTCATGAGCTATTGATATGCTCCAACAATATAATCAGTGGACTATTATTTGCATCATTAATTTTTACTCCGGCAAATGTATAGTTTATAGACTTACAAGAACTCAGTGGAACTTTGAAAGCTAAGGAATTTCTAAAAATGAAATAAAAATAGTAATAACATTTCCAGGTAACTTTCAGTAAGACAGGATGCTGAAGAAAAATTCAATTTTAGAAGATACCTTTGAATTAATGTAATAGGAAGCAAGAATAATAAACTGGGATCATAAAATAGTTTTGTGGTTAAAGTGAATAAATTTAATAACGAAACATATGTAGATCCAGGCTGTGAGCCAACTATGCCAATAAACGGATATTACTATGTTCAAGCCAGATGAAAGTGCAGAAATTCTTTAGGGGTGAAAAGGCTAGCAACAGAATAAAAAGTAAAATTATGTAAATTAGAATAAGAAAATTAAATGTATGAATCCACAGTCACAGTGGGGTTGCATTGATGATGCTCAGTTCCTGAATTCTGGGTTCAAATCCCATGTCCAGCCACTGCCTATGTGGAGTTCATATACTTTCCTCATGTTTGTGTTGATTTACAGCAGGTAGAGTTTTCCAATTTTCCTTCCACATTCCCAAAGATGTGTTTGTTAGAATAATTAGAGATTGCAAATTATTATACATAGCAGGAAAATAAGGATTTGCAATGGTGAGAAGACAGAAAATATTGACTATTCTACACTATGACATTCTATGACTATGTGCTATATTCCTACTGCTTTATTAGACAGTACTACAGTCTTCAATGTGATTCTTAAATTGGAAAAACAGAGACATGCTTTCTTTGTTAAAAGTTTTTGTATGGAGATAAGAAGAAAACTGGACTGGAAAAATAGGATTCAGTGAACTAAAGTTAAATGATTATTGCACATTGTACAGAAATAGGTTTGGTTTTTAATTTAGTTTCTAAAACTGATTATATTTACAAATTTGTTTTACTTACTGCAAAACCGAGATAAAAATTACATTTGAAATTGTTAGCAAATACTGTAGTAATGTTTAATTTGTAACATTGTGAAAAGTATTATTAGAGAATAAGGATCTTTTGAAATCACAGTGTTGCTTCACAAAATGTGAAAATATTATCATGACTGTGAAAGCCCAGGCCTGAAGCTTACTTTCATAAGTAAGGTGGATTCCTGAATAAATTTCTGACAATCTAGTTTAAAAGGATGAATGCAATATACAACTGTACACTCAATTACCCTGACAAAAAATGGTATAACTATACCTTCTACTATATAATAAAATGCAATCTAATTGGTTAGTATATCCTTGAGCTCCAGAAATCCAAGATGGCTGCCACATCATTACATATTAGGGCTTGTCTATGTTTTCCGTTTTTGCAACACATGTTGTTCATTGTATTTTTTCTTTAGGCTACACCTTGGTATATTTTGTAAAACTTTTCCTTCAGAGTGTAACACCCCTCAATCTGAAATGGCATAAGGGTGGTTTTGATCACTTCCTAAAATCAAAATGAAGAACACAATAGCATGTGTACATTATAAAGATAACAGATTTAATTTCTTTTTGAGATGTAAGACTTAACACTCAAGATAATGTTCAAGCAATGTTTAATAATGATCACAGAAGACAGTGACTTAAAAGAAAAAATGAATATTGTTGTTTTTAAGACATAGGTCTCTAGAGAAATTTTGCCTAATTATGTTTAAGCTCTATAGTAGGTAGTATACCAATATGCATATTAAAAAATCTTGGAGCCACAGTATCCCGATCCATGCTTATAATGTATCCAGGAATGAATTTAATGAACAGCTGGCAATAATCAACATACAAATTGTAGTGTTATATAATATAACTCAGATGGAACATGAAGATGTTGAAGATAAATGGCCAAAGCAAAGGACCATAAAGAATCCCACAGCAGAAGGAATTCGCTAGAATGGTTTGCAGACTGCTGTTAGAAAAGTATAAACATATCCTAAAACAGCAGGTTAGCGGATTACCAGACTGCTGATCATCATAACTGCAATATTAGACAAATACCACTTTTGTCATATTTTCTCTAGCTTTATAGATGTTTACATATGTCCTGTATGCCTACAGACTATCATTACAAAGAACACAACTACATTTCCCTGTCCTAGCTTTTGATTCTGAACAACTTATTTATCATTCTTTCTTTCCTATCAAGAGATCAGTACCACTGTTCCTATATGCAACGTTGGTGTTAACATGTGAGAACCTAAATTGATCCCAAAATCTCAGATAAACAAAGGGAAAAAGAGCTACATATGCCAACAGTAACCCTGGCACAATGCTTAAACCATGGCATTTTAACTACATTATTGTATGCAAAGGGCACATTGGTAGTCACATCTCCCCTTGTAAAAGACAGAAGACACAGCCAAAAGCTAGAGGAATATGTTTCAGAGAAAAAATGAGACATATGCTATTTAGTATGGGCTACACAGAAAATTGTGCTGTGGGATATTTGCCAGATTACCAAGTAGATGTAAAGCTCATACTTGATTCATACAGAATCTCCATGAAACTATTTCAGAGGCAGCCCTATTTCATGACCTTTGGTGATCTATAAGTGACTAGTGTCTCAATAGTAGTTTCTTTGTCTTTGAACACCATCTAAATGGTTGAGTATCCTGTCACAATAAAAAGGGAGATTCTTTCTCACTGTCTAGAATCAAATTAGCAGCTCTAAGAACCATATTATGTACCCTGTGGCCAATCCTTTTGCTTAATTTCTAACCAGAGTGATCTCATTTGAGATGCAGAAACTCACAGTACAATTTTATTTAGTATTAAATATTGATGGTAACAAGATTGCTGTCTGCTTTGTGAACTGTCCTACTCCACTTCAGGGCTATTTCTTTCCTGAACTTCTGAGCAGATTTCTTGACCGTAGTGATGATCAAGTATGGATGTCACTATGACTCAGTATCTGTATAGTGATCTTTCACCACCCTTCATAAATTATGCAAAATATTAAAATTGTTCAGCAGTTTTAATTTGTTGAACTAGACTGCCAGATGATATTTTTTTTTTTTTTTTTTTCCATATAAAGTGCATTAGTTATTCTCACAATTCATGAAAACAGCACCACTTATTATGGATTCTAAAGTTTTAGCAGCCCCTCACTCTGACCACAAGCTTCAAACTTTACACACAGACACTGACCTGGCAGGAAGTCACATTCTGAAGCAGTGACACCGCAGAACTAGCACCCGTGCTGCCCTTGTGTATATATATATATATATATATATATATATATATATATATACTAGCAAAATACCCGCGCTTCGCAGCGGCAAACTGCTGCCTTAAAATTTTTATTAAGA
This sequence comes from Polypterus bichir lapradei, assembly GCA_026402145.1. NCBI lineage: Eukaryota > Metazoa > Chordata > Cladistia > Polypteriformes > Polypteridae > Polypterus > Polypterus bichir. Next base: position 43,837,414 of record JANRMT010062835.1, read on the forward strand.
AGAAAATTAAACCTTTATAAACTGAGGGAAAATATACCAATAATTATTTGTTAAGGATCTCTTTGTATACCACATTGTCATTTCGGCCCTCCGGTTGTAATATGACCAAGCTGTGCGCTGAGCTTACTCTTGAGCATGCAACGTACAGTTGGCCATGTGAAAAATAATCTTGTTTCAAATCTCACAGCTTGGATTGCTGCTGTCACAATCGGTTTGAGTTTCATGGTTTGTTTCAATTACGACAGTATTTGCAGGACTTGTGCTGAAGTGACATTCGGCATCTGTCAAGCATTGTAAGCATACAACATTGATAATTTCACATCCAGCTTTTGAGAGTTTAAACATTCATAAACATCAAAGTGTCCAGTACTGAAATCGTCACCTGTGAATCTAAGATGTTTAAAAGACATTGGCGGTTGTTGAAAGGTGTAAAATATTTGGCCATTTCGGTACACTTGAAAGCGACAACCTAACAATTCAGCGGCAGCCATCAACTCATATGCAGAACCATAGGTGAAGGGCTTAAGCATTTCACTCTTATATGTCTCCTGTGTATTATAATTATCTCCTGTACCGTCATCAGTCCACACCTTGAACCTGTCCCAGTCATTCAAAACATAAAGACACAATGTTCCTCCAGATATCAGGAGTGAGCCTGATATAGCCGTGCAATATGTAACAAAGAGAATGGAAAAGGTAGGTGCCATCTCCGGGCATGGAAACCACTCGGTAAGTGACAGTTCTTTGATCGATGGTGATCACCTCGATAGACATGTTAATAGGGGTATGGTTGGAACGATAAAGGAAATGGGTACCTGAACAATGTAAAGTAAGTCTAAAATACCTACACAATAACTATAATCGTAATAAACGAACAATAAAACAGCGGAGAAGCCGTGGATTAAATAAAAAGGCTGTAGTTATCAGCAGGGAGACGTGAATCCCGTGGCGAAGCAAGGAAGGGAATGTAGAGACCGGAGCGACGGATGGCCCTATATAGGCAGGCAGCCAACAACGTGGGAGGCATTGGGATGGGGGACCCAACACCGCCTCACATGGTGACCGAGCTGCAGGCTATGGACGTATATATGTATGTAAGTAGGATTCAGTTAGCGTTGGGAACCCGCATACCAAATTTCTTGAAGATGGGCCCTAAGTAACAAAGACCATTGGAAAGTTCAATATGGCGGCTGACAGTGGCGTTATACCACCAAAATAAGTACGTACATCAGTTTCAGTTGGTGCAGTGAAGCCGCCTACCAAATTTCGTGAAGATTGGGTCAGCCTTCTACCTACACGGGAAGTTGGAGAATTAGTGACGTTGGAAAGTTCAATATGGCGGCCGACAGTGGCGTCATACCACCGAAATAAGTATGTACATCAGTTTCCGTTAGCGCAGGGAAGCCGCCTACCAAATTTCGTGAAGATGTGGCCATAAATAAGAAAGTTCAAAATGGCAGACGTTGTCAACCGTTATGACCGCTACACGTAGAATTTCGGAACGAAACCTGCTTAACTTTTGTAAGTAAGCTGTAAGGAATGAGCATGACAAATTTCAGCCTTCTACCTACACGGGAAGTTGGAGAATTAGTGATGAGTGAGTGAGTGAGTGAGTGAGGGCTTTGCCTTTTATTAGTATACTAGCAAAATACCCGCGCTTCGCAGCGGAGAAGTAGTGTGTTAAAGAAGCAATGAAAAAGAAAAGGAAACATTTTGAAAATAACGTAACATGATTGTCAATGTAATTGTTTTGTCACTGTTGTGAGTGATGAGTGTTGCTGTCATATATATATATATATATATATATATATATAAATATATATATATATATTTACACACACACACATAAACATATATATATACATATCTATACATATACACATATATATACACACACACATATATACATACATATATATATATATCTACATATATACACATACATATACATACACACATACATACATACACACACATATATACACACAAATACATATATATATATACATACACACACACATATATAAACATATATATACATATACATACATATCTACATATATACACACACAGCTATTTCGTATCAGTGCAATACGCTGCTTGTTAAAACGGATAACTCCCACTCTTACGTGCAAGTCTGCGTGGATATTATGAACTATCGTATTTGTTCAAGTTCTATTTAAATTTTAAATAGAAGGAATTTTTATTTAGTCGACCGAAATATCTTTGGTAGGAATGGTAAAAACAGACAGGAATATTATTCCTGAATAAATCAACTCAAACCTTAACTTATAATATTTTGCTCTCCATAAAAATATATCATGTCTAAATTATACAAGTTAGAAATAAAGTAAACGTTAAAAGAACAAACATTCAAATTTCTTTACTCTTATGTAATTTTATATAAAAAATAAACTTAGATTTTAAATATCCCAAAAGATTTTGCTCTCCATAAAAATATATCCTGTCAAAATTATACAAATTCAAATATGAACATGCTACATAACAAAACCTGGAAATATAAATAAAATGTGTTCTTTTCAGCAATAACAAATCAAATCATTCAGTTGTCTTTGCTCTTATGTCATTTTAGAGCTGGACGCCTGGC
>JANRMT010062835.1:43845021-43925963 GCA_026402145.1 Polypterus bichir lapradei
ATGTGTTTGATGATCAGAAACATTTTGTGTGACAAACATGCAAAAGAATAAGAAATCAGGAAGGGGGCAAATAGTTTTTCACACCACTGTACATCAACAAGATAAAAGCTGCATGTTATGCTTTGAACCTTCTAAAACTGCTGAAAATTATATTACTGTAGATTCCAGAATATACTGCGAAAATTTCATCCTAGATTTTTGGCTTGGAGTTTGGGGGTCGGCTTATACAACGAGTATCGTTTCAGATTCAAGATTTCCAGCGCAATGCCGGTTTTGCCGATGAATACAGAAACCACAGCGCCATCTTTCAGATGAAGAAGTAAATTTGCATGCCGGTACTTTAAATTAAATAAAGAATTTATTCACAAAAGTGTTTTAGTTGTTGATTTTGTTAATAAAATTTATAATAAATTATCGGGAAGTTTAAAATAAAAATTTTTGTTTTGATTTACGACCAACGACCCGAATGCGGTCACGTGTATCCGTTTGCGCGATTGTAAACAAACAACCGAGAGCGTTAGTGAGCGTCAGTCGGAGCCCAGATACATGTGTTTGTGGATGTAATTTCGGTCATTGAAGTGATTTACCTATATATATATAATTCACTTAGACCATGCAAGCAAGACACATAATTGCTAAGGAAGGAAGAGAAGGTAATGTAGGTAAAGAAAGCGATCACAATCGAAACGAAGATGGAAATTGTGTGGAAATATGAGAGTGCTGTTCGTGTGACCGATCTCGCTAATATGTACAGCATGTCAAAATCCACCATCTCGACAATTTTACAAAGAAAAGATTTGCATAAGGAGGCTCCTTCTAAACAATAACCACCTTCCGTTTCATTCTCCTCCTCCTCCCTTCCTGCAGCCCAAAGATGTCAAATTAAATGGTGAGTACAGTATGAAATTGTTGTTTCTAGGATAGAATAGAATAGAATGCCTTTTATTGTCACTATACACAATGAGATTAAAAGCAGCTCCTTCAGTGCATACATATGTGTAGAACACAACAAGTAAATAAACAAATGGTGTGAAACGATGCAAAGTTCTGTATAGGGCTTGTATGGTTGTTTCTTTAGCATTAGCATAACGCCGGATCTGCGGCCCCGCTTCTGCTTTCTTTCCCTCCTCCGTCTGCATCGTCTCCTAGACCTGACAACAATCCACGGAGAGCCTCCTGGTCTCGCTATGCTGTCTGGGATGTTGTGTGTGTGATGAAAAACACTCGAAACAGATGCCTGACTCTGGACATCGATGTCTCTTAGGTTCTGACGGGTATAGCGGATGTTCGCCGAACTGATCGTGCACAAACAAGCAAAAAAAAAAAAAAAGTACAAAAACAACAAAAAGTGCACTGAAAAGGAGAGCCCTGAGCCGCTGCGACCATGCGTGCCGCCATGCTCAATCTAGCTTAATCTAGCCTACTTCTGGTAGGCTAGGCACTTTTTATAACTTTTTGGTTAGTACATTAGAAAAATTATTGGTGGTTTGGTAAATTACGCACATTATACAACCCTTTTTTATTACGAAAAGGTTAAGTAAGTGTTGCAGTGGGAGGTTCGGAACGCATTATGGGTATTTTCATTATTTCTTATGGGAAAAAAGTTGGTTGTAAGTCAAGACTATGAGTTACAACCAGCCCTCACGAACGAATTAAGTTCGTAAGTCAAGGGTCCACTGTATTGCGTATTTAAGTTAATCAAATTTATAACGAGTCTCCGGAAATCCACTCGCCGATGTACCGTATTTGCGTATATAGTTTCAACACAAAGGTTTCATTTTACCAAACTTCTCCGCAATCACTTCCTGGTTTCCATCAAAAATGCCAGCAGTCTCAAATTCTCGCCGATAAACATGATAAATATACCTGAAGAGACACTTTTAAGGAAATTTAGAAAATTTTGCTTGGAGAAGGGGGTCGGCTTAAATACCGGTCATCGGCAAATACATGTAATTTTGTAGGTAGAAAAGGGGGTCGGCTTATATACCGGGATCTACGGTATTGACTTTATTAGAAAATTGGGAAATATAAAAATCAGAAATAATTTTATTTAAACTATAAGATAAATGAAGAATTTTTTTACTTAAAGATTTAATTTAATAGAACTACTAATCTCCATTAAAAAGCCAAAGTCAACCAGCATTGTTTGCCTGCATTATTTCTGTACTTGAGAGGTTTAAAATTTCATTATTTAACATACTTAAGTAAAGCAATATAAGGCAACAGTAGCTGAAACATGCTGCACAATTGCCTTGTACTTTATTTTTAATAACAAACATACTAAGCAATTTTAAACAGCTGTTTTAACTTTGTAATTGATGTATAAATGGTTTTCTACAAATTTTATAATCCATATTGATACAATAAAATTTGTAAGCGTTAATCAGCAACAAATTTAGAGTTAATCCATTTGTTTTTATTTAGTATGCAATAAACAAGTATATAAACCACTGCAAAATGTACAGCATATAAACAACTGCAGATGCTCAGTCATTACTCCACATTACTAATACAATTGCTCAAGTTGTTAAAAAGTTTAATATGCCTACATTTTAAACATATGATGTGTCTGGCTGTAAAGAATTGAAATGAATGTAATTAGTAATGAAAAATATTGCCTAAGGTTTAAAAATAAAAAGAATGGTAATTACTAATTAATAAGGTAGCCACTATAACAGTTTCTGTTTTCTAATTTTTGTTTTTCTCTTTAGTTCTTATGAGCTTAGACAGAAGAATTAAATCTTGTATAAAGAAAACAAACATACTTAAAACTAACATTGTCTTGCATAAAAATATAAACAAATAATATATACATAAAAATAGTGTTTTCTCAAAATAAGTTATTTGTTTCATCCAATGCTACTGTTATTTATGGTATTATTTACATTACCTCCATTTATGCTATCCATTTTCCTAGAACTGTTTATTCAAACAAATTTGGAAGATGCCAACACGTGATCCTACAGTAAAGCACTTAAGGCAGGAAGCCAACCAGACCATGCTCAAATACATACAGACTTATTCAAGCTGGAGTAATTCAGTGCCTCTACACAAATAGCATCTTTTTGGGCTTTGGGAGGAAACCACATGAACACATAGAAAATGGAATTTCATACAGACCTTAACAAACATAATTCTGATCCCAAGTGCTGTAGGGCAATAATACTACGCACTGTGTTACAAGGCATCCATATTTACTACATCATCAAAACCACAATCAGATTTATTTTAACCTATTACTCTTGCATCGATTGGGTTATTCAGTGGTTCAGTTTTGTATTGTAAACTATTTGCTACTGTTTGAAAAGTGCCATACAAAAAAAATTGACAGATGAAATTGTTCCTGTCTTACAACATAATTCTTATACTTCTACTACCTGGGCAGTTTCCAAAACAAGATTAAACCCTTTTTTCATTCAGCAGATAGTCAGTTATCATAAAATCGTTCCCTAATTAAACAATTACTGGCTTTGGACAAAGTAAAAAAAATAAATATTTACAGTAAATTATACTCTCACAATCACAATTTTCCATGTAGTGATTGGAAAATGCTTAGCAAGTCTACATCATTGATGCTGCAATTTTGGGAGTAATACTTTTAATTCTTAGTCTGTTTAGATTAGTTTAGATTAGATTGGATTATTTCTAAATGGAAAAACATAACAATCTAAATAAAAAAAAATAAATGAGAGTATATAAAACTAAGGTATATGATACCACTCCGGAACAAGAGGGGATGATGTCGCTAGCTGTCTTGTCTCTGTTTTCCCTCACAACTCCAAGAAATCTCACATTTAGGACAATGGAGCCAAAGAAGCCCCGCACCTTCTAGTTCAGCCCATATAAAGGACAGACATCCTTGAAAGGTGGCACCTCATTTGGACCTGAGAACCTAACTGTCAGGGACGACTCCAGACCAGCCTTAAATTGGAATAACATTAGAGAGCAATAAGAGGGTATTGGTCGATTATGTATTGTAACGCCATCTGGCACATGGTAAGTTCTTTTTCTTTTTCTATTCGAATAAAACAGGGTTTGCCTGGTTGGCACCCCAACTATTTTTTACTCGCTCTGCATTATCACTTGCCCCAATAAAATATCCATACACACCAAACAGCCACAACATTAAAACCACCTGCCTAATATTGTGTAGGTCCTCCTAAGTTACCAAAACAGCTCTAACCCACTGAGGCACAGACTTGGCAATACCTATGAAGGTGTCCTGTGGTATCTGGCACCAAGACATTAGCAGCAGATCCTTTAAGTCTTGAAAGTTGCAAAGTGAGGCATCCATTAATTTGACCTATTTTCTAGTACATCCCACAGATGCTTGATCAGATTGAGATCTGGGGAATGTGAAAGCCAAGTCAACACCTTGAACTGTTTGTCATGTTCCTCAAATCATTTGTGAGCAATTTTTGCAGTGCAGCATGGTGCTGTATCCTGCTTAAACAGGTCACTGATATCAGGGAATACCATTACCATGAAGGGGCATACATGTTCTGCAACAATCTTTAGATAGGTGGTACATCCACATAAATGCCAAGACCCAAGATTCCCAGCAGAACATTGTCCAGAGCATCACTTGCCTTCTTCCCCAAAGTACATTCTGCTTGCCTCCTTATCATAACGCATCCTGCTATCGTCTCTTCCCCGGGGAAACAACACCACATACCCAGCAATCCACATGATCTAAAAGAAGACATGATTCGTCAGACCAGACCAGGCCATCTTCTTCCATTGCTCCATGGTCCAGTTCTGATGCCCACGTGCCCACTGTTGGCACTTTTGGTGGTGGATAGAGGACAGCGTTGGCACTCTGACTAGTCTGAGACTATGCAACCTCATACACAGAAAGCTGTGATGCACTGTGTGCTCTGACACCTTGCTCTCACGGCTAGCTTGAAGTTTCTCAGCAATTAGTGATACAGTAGCTCTTCTGTAGGATCAGCCCGGGCAGGCTAGTCTTTGCTCCCTATGCTTATCAATGAGACTTGGGAGCCCATGGCACTGTCACTGGTTCACTGGCTGGCCTTCCTTAGAACACTTTTCTTAGGCACTTGCATATCTACCACTACATACCAGGAACATCCCACAAGATCTGCCATTTTGGAGATTCTCTGACCCAGTTGTCTAACCATCACAATTAACTTTTTCAACATATTTGAAAAGGTAAACATTAGATCTTTATGCAAACAACATCTACAGGTAAACGTGATTCACTTGAACAAATAACACATAAAATTGACATGGTGTATCCATTCTCATAATCTAAATAACAAAAATGCAGATTTGTTAGTTGGGAAACGTAAGTATAGATAGATAGATAGATAGATAGATAGATAGATAGATAGATAGATAGATAGATAACTTTATTAAGCCCAAGGGGAAATTCACATACTCCAGCAGCAGCATACTGATAAAAAATATATATTAAATTAAAGATTAATAAAAATGCATATATATCAGAAAATACCTTTGCATAATGTTAATGTTTACCCCCACCGCCCCCCGGTGGAATTAAAGAGTCGCATAGTGTGGGGGAGGAATGATCTCCTCAGTCTGTCAGTGGAGCAGGACAGTGACAGAAGTCTGTCGCTGAAGCTGCTCCTCTGTCTGGAGATGATACTGTTTAGTGGATACAGTGGATTCTCCATGATTGACAGGAGCCTGCTCAGCGTCCGTCGCTCTGCCACGGATGTCAAACTGTTCAGCTCTGATACACTTATACATTTTTCACAAATTCAGATCCATACACATTGAACCAGGAGTTTCAGATTAAGTGCCAATGATTAAAACGTCTTTATGCAGTATGCAGGTGGAACTTGTCTTATTTAAACTGTAGATACTGTATCTAGGGTTTGCTATTGACACGTGTGGTGTCATCATTCCAAGATCAAAATAGATCTCTAAGACTGTCTGCAAGAAGGTTTTGGGTGCTTATGAGACTGACAAAGGAATTAAAATTATTTTATCATTTGAAATCAATCATTTCACTGAAAGGAAAACATATGACTCTTAATTTGTACAAGACTGGCTGGCTCAGCAAATTCAGCCCAAGAGCTGACCATTTGATACTAAAAGAATTCTCCAACAACACCAAAATTTAATTACAGGATCTGCAGGTAACAGTCAGAAAGAGATTGCACAGATTTGACCTGCATGGAAGACGTGCCATGAAAAGGTGTTTGCTGTCCAAAAACAACATTAGAGCAATGTTATAGCTTGCCAATGAACATAAAGGCTAAGACCAGGTCTTCTGGAACAATGTATTCTTGACAGATGAATCAAAGATAGAGATGTCTGGTGATAGTAACAGTAGTTTGGCACACATTTCATTCCGACCAATGTTATGGTTTGGGGTTATTTTGCTGCCTCAGGGCTTGGGCAGTTTGCAGTCATTGAGTCAACTAAGAATTCTACATCGTATCAGAGTGTGCCTGAAGAGAATGAACATTAGAACATCAGAAAAATTTAGATGAAAACAGGCCATTCAGTCTAACAAATTTCACCGGCCCTATCCACTTATTTCCTCAAAAATAACTGGAATAATAGTTTTCAAAGTTCAACTGTCTACCACACTACTTATTCCAATGTGTCTGTGGTTTTCTGTATGAAGAAAAACCTCCAAACGTTTGTGTGAAATTTACCCTTAACATGTTTAGAACAGTGACCCCTTGTTCTTGTTGAACTCATTTTAAAGTAACAGACTTGATCCACTGTACTAATTCCCTTCATAATTTTAAACACTTCAGTCATGTCACTTCTTAATCTCCTTTTACTTTAATTGTAAGGGCTCAGTTTCTTCAATCTCTCCACATAACTCACGCCTTGTAGTCCTGGAATCTGCAAGTCCACCTGGCTTGGTATCATCTGGAAATTTAACCAGCTTGTTATTTATATTTCTATCCAAATAATTTATATAAATTAAAAATAGCAGAGGCCCTAACACTGGCCCCGGTGGGGCACCACTCTTAACTTCATCCAATTTTGATAAGGTTCCTCACACAATAACTCTGTGCTTCCTGTATTTTAGCCAATTCTGCACCAATCTACACACTACACTGTGAACTCCATCCTCTTTTGGTTTGATACCCAACTTCTCATGCGGGACCTTATCAAATACCTTATAAAAGTAAAGATAAATAATAGCATATGCACCTCTCTTATTGTATCCTTTTGTTGCTTTCACATGTAATTCCAGCATATACAGTACATGTAAGTAAAATATGACCTCCTTCGTCTGAATGCTTGCTGACTGTTCAGCAAAACACATGTTCTTGTCATGTGTGTTGCTTAATCTTAACCTTAATAATTCCTTCCATTAATTTACCTGTGATGTATGTTAAGTTTACTGGCATACAGTTACTTGGATCAGCCTGATCACCGTTTTTATAAAACGGGATAATATTTGTCATTTTCTAGTTCTTCTGTGTTTCCTTAAAGCATATATGCCTCAAGGGTTGATACACATACTCACTAACTTCCTTTAAGCACTGAAGGATAAATAATATCTTGTCCTAGTGATGTGTTTGATTTCAGCCTATTTATTGTGAAATGTAAATCTCTCTCTACAAAGTTAGTAGCCCTTGTTACCGCTGGAAGGTTATCCATTTCCTCACACCTGAAACTCAAAAGACTGCACTAACCAATAATAGGCTACGAGCGTGTACAGAAATTTATAAATATAATTTAATAATACAGTAGTATAATGTACTACTACACCACAGAACAAAAAAATCATATTAAGATAAATTAACAGAATTGCACCTCTAAGATTAATATATCATGGCAATATAATACTGTATGTCTTTAGCAAAATAATTGACATATGACAGGTTGGAAATGGTGGAGAGTAAAGGAAAAGTCAAATCAATGGCATTTCTGGGGAAAAATTAATGTGGATGGGGGAGTATAAATGATTATCTACAACAGACAAAATCACAATTATGATGACCTCAGCCAAGTATTTTTCCTCCCCATCCTGGGCATTTTACAATATTGTCAGTACATTTTAAAATCTACAACTGAAAAAACATGTTGAGGAGTAGACTGAAACTCATTGAACCTAAAGGCTTCTGATATCTAATAGTATAATAATAAAATAAATAGTAAAATAATAATAATGCAGTACTGATACCAAGTGCCACAGCAGGCTGCTGACAGTAAAAAAAGAACAGAGGAGGGCCAGAAACATTTCAGAATGATTGCCAAGCTTGTATTTCAAGCAAATTACCAGCAAAAAGAGTTGCAATATGAACAGGCTAATCAGCAGTTCTAATCAGTGAATGCTAGACTAAAGCACTGAGTCTTTGGCCTGCTGATATACTGTAAATGGGTATCCATTTCACAAGTTGCCAGATCTTTGGGGCCCTGTAGCTAAAGGCCCAACCTACCTCAGTAGTTTTATTTATCCTTGGAACCAGCACTTTGAGACACTATGCGCTGGAATGTAGGCACTGATAAGTTCTATTAGGCAAACTGTTTTGAAATTGGTCCTAAGCTTAACTGGGAGCATAATTATTTAAGAAAAGGAGGTATATGACTGTACTTCCTAATTTTAGCAGTGATTCTTGTTGCAAAATTCCAAATTAACTGCAAGCAACACTTCATAGTAGTCAATTCAGCTACAAAGATATGTATCAATATAATTCTCTGTTTCCTGAATGCTAAAAATATGTCTTAATTTTGTTTACTTTAAATGACAAAAATCAGGTGTAGTAATGTTTATTGTAAATGATAGAATAATGTAAAACATAACATCTATGACTACATTCTGATTCAGTAAAACTACAGTAATGCTCAGTCCTTCTGTGATTGTTGTTTGTATTGTTCCTAACATTTAATAACATTTATTTTTTTATATTTAACACTAGAATTACCAGAGCCTACGAGAAAACTCGTAAATCCGGCCCACTTTAAAACCTTTCTCCCCTCTCCGTCAGCGTCTTTTGTCCTGTAAATGTGTCGATAAGCAGCAAGCAGCAAGGTATCCCATCCCCCCACCCACCGCCGCAGTTCAATTCACAAAGAAGCTTCTCAGTGCTCAGTGTTTATCTTCGAGTGAAGTGCTGATGCTTTATAGGGTAAAAAAGTACATCGTCATTTGGAATACATACATTTCATGTGTGTTCAGTGTCATCAACAATCTAGGTAAAAACGTCGTTAACACAGAAACGTTTTTCATGTTTTAGTAATAATTGACAAAATGTAGACATGATAATGTATAATGTGTGAAGCCTGAAATACAAATATGAAATACAGTAATCCCTCGCTATATCGCGCTTCGACTTTCGCGGCTTCACTCTATCGCGGATTTTATATGAAAGCATAACTAAATATATAACGCGGATTTTTCGCTGCTTCGCGGGTTCTGCGGACAATGTGTCTTTTTACTTCCTGTATATGCTTCCTCAGTTGGTTTGCCCAGTTGATTTCATACAAGGGACGCTATTGGCGGATGGCTGAGAAGCTAACCAATCAGAGCACGCAGTTAAGTTCTCCTGACTGAGAAGCTAACCAATCAGAGCACGCAGGAGCTATGCAGTGTTAACCAGGAAGTCTCATCTCGCTCATTCAGCATCAACGTGCTTCGCTGTGTAAAGAGTTGTGCTCTTTAGTGTTTATCTTTGTGCATAGTCAAGCCCTTCATTATGGCTCCAAAACAATCTGCTACTGCTTCAGGTGCCGTGCCCAAGCGCAAGAAGAAGATGTTAACGATTGCCGAAAAGGTAAACGTTTTGGATTTGTTGAAGGCTACGATTCTTTTTATTTAAAAAGTAGGAAAGGAATATAAGATCTACGGCTGCAGCGTCCTTTTAACCAGGGTGCAAAACGAGTTGTAAGTGGATGTAATAAGGCAGTAGTCTGGATGGAATCTGCTTTAGGGATTTGGATTGAAGACTGCCAGAAGAAGAACAACGGCAGTGCTACACAATCGCCTGAAGTGGCTCCTTTACAAGGGCTGTAACGCTCTCCTTTGTTGTGCAGTAAAATTAAACTCATTGTTATCGGACAAGTCATCGTGTCATTGTTGGTGAGTAACCATAATTAATTTTCTTCTTACAGTGCTTAGTACATGTATGTACGTTTAGTGTCACTGTACACACATTTACTGTATACTATTTTTCTTGCAATGTACGTATTTATTGCTGGTGACCTGTCTATCGTAATGGCTGTAACATATGTGATATCGGAGACGCTCAATATCTTTAAAATAATATTTAAGTTTTACTGAATATAAACAGTGTGTGTTTATATACATAATTTCAATGAATCTTACCTAATATCTAAGAGAATACAAAGGGATTATGCTGTATAACGCTGCGGGGAATATTTATAAACAGTGCGGGAAAGTTTATAAGGGCTTAAAATATATAAAAATAACCATACAAACATATGGTTTCTACTTCGCGGATTTTCACCTATCGCGGGGGGGTCTGGAACGCAACCCCCGCGATGGAGGAGGGATTACTGTAAACACTTTCACAAAAGGTACAAGTATAACAAAACAATTGCACTTTTATTCAAGAATATAACCGAAGAAAAAAGAAAGCAGGTTACGGTAGGCGGTTGATACGACAGCTTGCGTTGATTGGGAGTCAGAAGTGTAAAGTAAGATTTATGACTTTCCTTCTTATGGCATTCTCTGTTTTAGAAGTAGGCAGCATGGTTAAAAGTATTTGTTAAATTGTAATTGAGATAAACAATCTAATAATCCACCCCTTCTCCCATTTCCATGATATGACTAGAATTAAGAACAAGTATTTTGATTCAGAAGAAATTATAAGTGAAAGGAATGTACTGTACTATCTCCTAAGTGACTTAAGAGTGGTCTCTGGTATCCTGTCTAGCTAAGATAAGAATACCTTTATCACAAATCAACAAAAAAACATATCAGATGAAACATCCTTTATTAAACTTCTAAGATGCACACACTGTTTGTGCATCCAAATAGCATAAAAATTTTGCAAGGTTTAAATTATTTTTTCAGTATCTACATAGTAACACTGCAGTATTATTTATATCATCAAAGCGATCTGACTCAGCCATCAAAGCCCATTTTTCAATCCACGTTCTTTACCGCATACTGAACCCACACTTGACAACCGAGTTATACTTCCTTTCTGCTGGAAGCAAATTATTTCCCCAGATATTTGTCTTACGCCACAAACTACTTCCACCCTGCTTCCTAGCATGGAATGCTGTCAACATGTGTAGCATCATTTTTTTGCAATTGAGGCCCAAAAAAAAAATTCAAAAAAGTTTCAGAGGTAAGCCTGTGATGTCTCTACAGTAAATGTGTATCTGTAATGCATTTTACTAAGTCTATCTCTGTTTTGATAAATTTATTCTAAGCATTAGCTTTTTCCAGTCTTTTCCCACATATGAATTTCAGCTGATTTTGATTAAAACATGTGCCATGCATGATTACTTCTTTCTGAAAGCAATTTACAACTAATACAAATAGGCTGTAAACAGAGAGCAGACGTACAGTTTTTGAAACAACAATTTTATGCTACAATTACACATGGTTAAATGAGTGTGGGAGAACATTTTAAACACATATGGTCCAAAGTTAACAAGGAAGAAAAGCTTTACAGTTCATCAGTAAAACCTGCTACTTCAAAAGAGCCATAATTATTCTTTTGTGATAAAACTGAAAAATACATATTGAAGGAAACTTGGCAAATTTACTTGTACTTCTTATGGAATTTCTTGATCATTCCTATATGACCATTATGAATAGATTTGTTTTCTGAATGGACTGGACTGTTGTGTTGCTTATTTAAAAATGTGTAATACAGTTATCCAAATGTACTTCAGGCAGATAATTCTACAAACATTTTTATTTGTAATTATTTCATACAGAAAAGTTAACTTTAAGTGGAAAATTAATCTGGGCAAAATGGCTTATCCTCTTCAAAACTTATGTTCTAAATTAATTACATACATACAATATAAGATACCTACTGTATTATAGGAATCAGAAACAGCTGGCTCATAGATGGCCATGTTGTTTTTATTACATAAATTAAACTGAATTAGTTCATCAACTACTGTACTTTGCTTCTGTTCTATGTGTCTTTTTCAAGTAGAATTCTACTCTTTGGTCTTATCTGTGTTTTTGAATGCATGCAAGCTCAAAGTTCTAGCTCTATATAGACTTTGTCCCAAAATAGCTAAACAAACACTTAATGATCCTCTTTAACCCATGCACTATAAATTTCATTTAAGTTTAAAAAGTGATGGAATTCCACAAGGCTCTATCCTGGGTCCGCTGTTATTCTCAATCTACATGCTTCCGTTAGGTCAGATTATCTCAGGGCACAACGTGAGCTACCACAGCTATGCTGATGACACACAGCTGTATTTATCAGTAGCACCTGATGACCCCGATTCTATTGACTCACTAACACAATGTCTGACTTGTATCTCAGAATGGATGAATAGTAACTTTCTCAAGTTAAATAAAGAGAAAACTGAAATCTTAGTGATTGGCAATAATGGATACAATGAGGCTATTAGAAATAAACTGGATACATTAGGATTAAAAGTCAAGACGGAGGTAAAAAGCTTAGGGGTAATTGTTGACTGTAATCTGAATTTTAAATCGCATATTAATCAGATCACTAGGACAGCATTTTTTCACTTAAGAAACATAAGTAAAGTTAGACCTCTTATATCACTGAAAGATGCTGAGAAATTAGTTCACGCGTTTGTTTTCAGTCGACTAGATTACTGTAATGCACTCCTCTCAGGACTACCCAAGAAAGACATAAATCGTTTGCAACTAGTGCAGAATGCAGCTGCTAGAATCCTAACTAGGAAAAGAAAATCCGAACACATTTCTCCAGTTTTGATGTCACTACACTGGTTACCTGTGTCATTCAGGATTGACTTTAAAATTCTGCTTATGGTTTATAAAGCCTTAAATAATCTCGCCCCATCTTATATATCGGAATGTCTGATACCCTATATTCCAAATTGTAACCTCAGATCCTCAAATGAGTGTCTCCTTAGAATTCCAAGAACAAAACTTAAAAGAAGTGGTGAGGCGGCCTTCTGCTGCTATGCACCTAAAATCTGGAATAGCCTGCCAATAGGAATTCGCCAGGCTAATACAGTAGAGCACTTTAAAACACTGCTGAAAACACATTACTATAACATGGCCTTTCTATAACTTCAATTTAACTTAATTTAACTTAATCCTGATACTCTATATGTTCAATTTCCTCATAATAACTATTCAGGGTGGCTCTAAAATCCGTACTGACCCCTACTCTCTTTTCTGTTTCTTTTTCCGGTTTCTTTGTGGTGGTGGCCTACGCCACCTCCACCTACTCAAAGCTTCATGATGCTCCAACAATGATGGATGGATTAAAAGGCAGAATTCTATGTGACCATCATCATCAAGCCCTTCCGTGAGAACCCTAAATCCAAAGAGGACTGTTTCATCTATGTTAGGTAGAATGCCCAGAGGGGACTGGGCGGTCTCATGGTCTGGAATCCCTACAGATTTTATTTTTTTTCTCCAGCCGTCTGGAGTTTTTTTTTGTTTTTTCTGTCCCCCCTGGCCATTGGACCTTACTCTTATTCGATGTTAATTAATGTTGATTTATTTTGTTTTCTTATTGTATCTTTTATTTTTCTATTCTTTATTATGTAAAGCACTTTGAGCTACTGTTTGTATGAAAATGTGCTATATAAATAAATGTTGTTGTTGTTGTTGTTGTTGCTGCCTCGCAGTTAGGAGACCCAGGTTCGCTTCCCGGGTCCTCCCTGCGTGGAGTTTGCATGTTCTCCCCGTGTCTGCGTGGGTTTCCTCCGGGTGCTCCGGTTTCCTCCCATAGTCCAAAGACATGCAGGTTAGGTGGATTGGCGATTCTTAATTGGCCCTAGTGTGTGCTTGGTGTTTGTATGTGTCCTGCGGTGGGTTGGCATCCTGCCCGGGATTGGTTCCTGCCTTGTGCCCTGTGTTGGCTGGGATTGGGTCCAGCAGACCCCCGTGACCCTGTGTTCGGATTCAGCGGGTTGGATAATGGATGGATGGATGGATAAATGCTGTCTGAGTCCTCGAAACTGAGCAATCTTTTTTCCAGCATAGAGGAAGGTTGGAGATGAGGAAAATCAGGCAGGTTCTGTTTAACAAAGTTTCTAATTTGAAGATAATGAAAGAAATGTGTTGCTGGAAAGTTAAATTTGGAATGTAAGTGTTCATAGGATGCAAAGATGTTTATATAAAGATCTCTAACTAATTTAATCCCAAATGTTTTCCAGATGCCTCACAGTTAGGAGACCCAGGTTCGCTTCCCGGGTCCTTCCTGCGTGGAGTTTGCATGTTCTCCTTGTGTCTGCGTGGGTTTCCTCCGGGTACTCCGGTTTCCTCCCACAGTCCAAAGGCATGCAGGTTAGGCGCATTGGCGATTCTAAATTGTCCCTAGTGTTAGCTTGATGTGTGGGTGTGTGTGTTTGCGCCCTGTGGTGGGCTGGCGCCCTGCCCGGGGTTTGTTTCCTGCCTGGCGCCCTGTGTTGGCTGGGATTGGCTCCAGCAGACCCCTGTGACCCTGTAGTTTGGATATAGTGGGATGGATGGATAGATGTTTTCCAGATATTAAAAACTGCATATGTTTGCGAGGGTTGAAAAAGGTGGTTCTCATGCAGAGGTACCACAGATAAAAGATTCTCCATCTTAAAATGCTTCCTACATTGGTTCCATATTCTGAGTCAGTGAAGCACAATTGGGTTATTAGTATATTGGCGATAACTTTCCCATCTTGGAGACATAGATTCTGAATTTTTGATGTCATTTTGTAGTCTTAACCGAAAGTGAGACAGCTTTGACCTTAATTTCCAATTTTTCCAGGGGTTATTACCATGCAGTCTATTGTTACATTGGTAATTATAATTATAAGTGTTAAAAGGATAGATCACAGATAGCTTGCTCTCTTTCTCTCCCCACCAGACCCACAACCCCCCCATTTTGACCCCACTTCACAAAGTCCCAGTCCTCTGACATACCTAGAGACAGAGCACGTCCAAAACAAAACAAGCCCCCCAGCAGCGGCGTATGAGGATAACAATTGAGATATCTATTGCCAATGCAGTATAAACGATATAAGCATAAAATATAATCTTCAACAGTCTTGAAATATTAAGATAGTAGACCCAGGGAATGGTGTTAAAAAGTGGCCCTGGATAAGCATAGTAAACCCTAACACAGTAATAACAACAACAATAAACCAAGGGTAAGATGGTTAACAGTCTCCTTTAAAACAGTAAAAAGAGAAAAAAAAAGGTTACTAATTGAATTTCTTCTGCACATAAATACATAAACGTGTATAATTGTAATTAAAACATTAACAGAATCAGACCGACAAGGGAAAAGGATGTATAATTATGGTACCAGTATCACTTCAAGTGGATCAGACAGCCGGTGATATCTTCTTTATGATGCCATGACAGGGTGCGACTCATGATCATATTTCAGGCAAGTGTCGGGATCAGCTTCCTTAACTCTTTATCTGCTTCCTCCGTAGTGGTAAAGATGTAATGCTTGCCTTGAATATCCACTTTCAGTTTGGCAGGATAGAAGAGGCTGTATCTGGTATTGGCTTTCCATAAGTGCTGATTAATATTATAAAAAGAGGCACGTTTAGCAGCTGTTGAGGGTGAGAAATCAGGGAACATACAAATTAGGTTATTTTAAAATATAATCTCTTGTTTCTGTCTGAGAAGTGACATTACATTTAATTTAAATTGTAATTTCTCGAATCTCACAACAAAAGTCCTAGTTTTAGAGGTATTTGATCCCTGTATAAGGTAAGCTGCTGCTATCTCTGTGTCTGATTTAAAGTCCTCTCCAATTACTTTGGAGAATAGTTCAGCTACGAATTTCACTGGCTTTGAACTTTCACAATTCTCAGGTAAACGTTCGATACTAATATTATTCCTTCTGCATCCATCTTCCAGAGCAGCAAGTCTGTCTCTGAGTTTTTTGCATTCGGAATTTGCAGCTGTTGCTTTTCCATCAGCAGTGGATGCTAAATGTTCGGCTGTTTCAATTTGAGTCGTGAATGTCTGCTTAACATCTTCCAGCTAATCGGCAATTGCTCTCAGTTTAGACACATTTTCCTGAATGGGCGCCTCAATTTTTTCCAGCATACCTTTAAAGGCATGACTGAGGTCACTGAGGTGGTCAAAAAACTCTTTAGTGGCAGGGCCCTGGGGGTGGATGAGATATGCCCGGAGTTCCTCAAGGCTCTGGATGTTGTAGGACTGTCTTGGTTGACACATCTCTGGAACATCGCATGGACATCGGGGACAGTGCCTCTGGATTGGCAGACCGGGGTGGTGGTCCCCCTCTTTAAGAAGGGGGACCGGAGGGTGTGTTCCAACTACAGAGGGATCACACTCCTCAGCCTCCCAGGAAAAGTCTATTTGGGGGTCCTGGAGTGGAGGGTCCATCAGATAGTTGAGCCTCGGATTCAGGAGGAACAGTGTGGTTTTCGTCCTGGTCACAGAACAGTGGACCAGCTCTACACCCATATAAGGGTCCTGGAGGGTGCATGGGAATTTGCCCAACCAGTCTACATGTGTTTTGTGGACTTGGAAAAGGCGTTCGACCGTGTCCCTTGGGGAATCCTGTGGGGGGTGCTCCAGTAGTATGGGGTACTGGACCCCCTGATAAGGGCTGTTCGGTCCCTGTACAACCGGTGTCAGAGCTTGGTCTGCATTGCCGGCAGTAAGTCGAACCCGTTTCCAGTGAGAGTTGGACTCTGCCAGGGATGCCCTTTGTCACAGATTCTGTTCATAACTTTTATGGACAGAATTTCTAGGCGCAGCCAGGGTGTCGAGGGGGTCTGGTTTGGTGGACTCAGGATTGGGTCACTGCTTTTTGCAGATGATGTCCTTTTTGCTTCATCAGGCCGTGATCATCAGCTCTCTCTGGATCAGTTCGCAGCTGAGTGTGAAGCGGCTGGGAATCAGCACCTTCAAATCCGAGACCATGGTCCTCCGCCGGAAAAGGGTGGAGTGACCTCTCAGGGTTGGGAGCGAGATCCTGCCCCAAGTGGAGGAGTTCAAGTATCTCAGGGTCTTGTTCACGAGTGAGGGAAGAATGGAGCGTGAGATCAACAGGCGGATCGGTGCGGCGTCCGCAGTGATGCGGGCTCTGCATCGGTCTGTCGTGGTGAAAAAGGAGCTGAGCTGTAAGGCAAAGCTCTCAGTTTACCAGTCGTTCCTACCCTAACCTATGGTCATGAGCTATGGGTAGTGACTGAAAGAACGAGATCGTGAATACAAGCGGCTGAAATGAGTTTCCTCCGCAGGGTTTCACTTAAAGGTAGAGTGACAAGCTCAGTCATCCGGGAGGGGCTCAGAGTAGAGCCGCTGCTTCTCCACATTGAGAAGAGTCAGATGAGGTGGCTCAGGCAACTGATCAGGAGAGGCCCCGGGGAAGACCCAGGACACGCTGGAGGGACTATGTCTCCCGGCTGGCCTGGGAATGCCTCGGGATTCCCCCAGAAGAAGCTAGAAGAAGTAGCCGGGGAGTGGGAAATCTAGGCATCTCTGCTCAAGCAACTGCCCCCGCGACCCAATCTCAGATAAGCGGAAGAGGATGGATGGATGGATGGATGGATGGATACCTTTAAAGGCTGCATCAAAGCAATTATATACACGTTTCTCCAAGTCTTTATTATCTTGCCGCAGCTCTTGCAGCTCCCTCTGCAGCTTCTCGCTTGTCTTAAGCATACTATTTATTTCTTTCTTTATCTCTTGCTTGAGGTCAGCGACCATTACCTTCAGTTCGGACATATCATTTCTGCTTTCGTGCACCGTAGATAAAGTGGCGAGCCCTATTACACCCGATGCTCCAGACTCGCAAGGAGTAGATGAAAGCGAGGATTGCAAGGCCTTTTCCAGTTTTAAGCGATCTTCTGGAATCAGTGAGCTATCGTGACCTGCATCACTTGCACATTTGTTCCCATTTTTGCTCTCAACTGGAGACGATGAAATGGACTGTGGTCCCGAGAAGTCTGGGCTTTCGCCTGTCTGTTCCAGGTCAGTCTCTGAAAGGCTGTACCTTGAACTTGGACCTGCCTAGGCTTGTATGTAGCTTCAGGTTTCTTTTCTGTTTAGTTCTGAGCCCCTTTCTTACCGGTCATGTTTATATATGCTTGCATATACTGAAATAGAACCTCCTCGGGTTGGGAAAATACAGGATACGTCGAGATAATAAGAAATAATAGAAAAAATAACACCGCTGCAAACGGAGCTCCGCTTCAGACTTTTATCTCCCGCAACGGACGAGACCAAGTTTTTCAACTACCCAACATTTCCAATCTTACATCTATGTAAACCCTGAGAAAACATTGGTTCGTCTTTATGTGGATTTAGACATTAACTCCAGACAATATAAAAAATCTTAAAGAAATTATTCTTTAATGGCCTAAAGGAAAGACAGGGAAATGACCTCTCAATTAAAATTTTAGAAAAGGAATGGAATTTGGGTATCCATAAAATACATTCAAGATCATTATGTGCCAAACATGCCATAATTCAGTTAAACAAATTTTCATCAATCACATATTCAGTATGTCAGCTAAAATTGTCTAACGTGTAACCAGGGCAAGGCTCAACCTGTAAGAAATGTTATCAAGTGCATACTGTACATTTTAGGCTACATGTTCTGGTAAATCCTATACTGTGTCACATGCGTGCATATGGGAGACAGCTTATGGGCAATAGTAAATGTAATTACCAACTGTGCCATGAGTTGGCACTGTCCATGATCCTTTCTCTCTTTCTCCCATTGCAGACCAGGGGCCTCATGCATAACGCCATGCGTACAATTCACACTAAAACATGGAGTACGGACAAAAGCAGAAATGTGTGTATGCACAAAAAAATTCAGATGCATAAATCTGTGCGAACACCAACTTCCACGTTCTTCCGCTCCATAAATCCCAGTCTGCATGAAAAGTAACGCACGTGCACGTGCCTGCTGCCCCACCCCAACTCCTCCCAGAACTACAACTCTTTGAATATGAAAATCAATATAAATAGCCCTTAAGCTTAGCGTTCTGTGAAAAGGCAATGGCAAAAGCACATGGGAAAATAGAAGGATTTCAGCGAATACCAAGTGGAGGCAAGAAAAAACATTCTATTTGTTGGTTTAAATAGTGGTATAAACAACAAAAGGAAGTTGATCGAGTAACATACAGTGTTGGAGAAACTTAAAAGCTCAAGTTCACAAAGTCAAACAGTGCTCGAAATAAAAAAGAAGTTGTCAGATATCAAAGTCGCCGTGAATAGGTGAGTCGTAGCCACCATCTCAGTGTCATATAAAAGCTTATTAGGGTACAGAGAAAAGAAAAAAAAATAGGGACACAGTGTCATTAAAGTAGAACATCATAAACTTCATCTTTAAATCGTTTAATTTACTAGTTTCTCAAATACCGTCGTAACTAAAGTAGCACGTTAAATGATTTGTTTTGCATGTGTTCTGCTATGTGCTCTATGTGTGTGAATCACTACGTTCATCTTAAACAGGCTTTCTCTTCCTCCAACAGGACACAGAATCCATTACATTCGTGATATTACAGCTCCCTGGATAATTAAAATACTGAGATGTATATTTGATATCATTTTCATGATGATAGGAGTTAAAGCACGTTATTAAACATGGGAACATGGTGGCGCAGTGATAGTGACAAGCTGGCGCCTTGTCCAAAGATTGTTCCTGCCTCCCACAAGATGCTTGCTGCGCCGTGCGCAACCTTCGATGAAATAATTTATTGCAGCAGTATTGTCTCTTTCAAACGTACTAATCTCCAATTCTTGTCCTTCCTTTTCTTTCTCCAAGTAACCAATTGCCACACAATCAGCTCTGTAATAGACGTTAAACCAACTGTAAGCTTAGAACTCCAATTCTTTAAAACTTCTAAGGAACATTGAAATATCTTCGTAGTACATGTTTAATTATTTTATCCATCTATCCTTCCAGTGTCACGCCAGCCCCAGCAAGAATACAACATGAGGCAGGAACAATCCCAGAACTAGCTAGCGCTACGACACAGTGTCCTCACATGTTTAACTATTAACGATATAGATTAATTAAATGATGTTAACATTTTATATGTATAATGTAATAAACATATTTTGCTGCATTTCATCTTAAAAATATTATATGTAAATACACGCTTTATAAAGTGGCTCAGCTTGTGAAATATTATAACTGTATCGCAAGTTTACAGTGAGGTAACTGTACTAATAAATACAAGCAATTCTACAAGGAGTACTTGATGGACTGATTGAGTGTGTTTATAGTTCTTGGGATGAAACTGTTTCTGAGCTGCGAGGTCCGTACAGGAAAGGCTCTGAAGTGTTTGTTGTATGAGAGCAGTTTAAATAGCACATGGAGGCAGCATGTGCTTGATGCTGTATACTGATAATTATCTTTCCGATCAGCTGCTGTAGAGCTGTGATTCCACACTCAGATACAGTGGAATAAACAATCTGAGTGGTGCACTGAGAGGAACAACGCTAAAGCAGCTATGGTATATGGAATAGTTTGGCCATGCTGTGGACCATTATATTGTTAAGAGTTAATTACAATCAGATACCTTAAACTAATAAACAATATGCGGTTAATTTCAGTGTATTTGATAAAGCCACATCAGGGATGTGGATCTAAAAAAAGAAAGGTAAACCATACTGGAACAAAAGCACTGCTTTGACGCTGGGTGCCGCCAGTTTGCAAAGCAGAGAGGAGAACTTGCATACGCCAAGCATTTAGCTGGCGGGAAAATGTGCGTGGCTTTACACCAAGTTTAGTTTTTAAACATCGCGATTTGAGCATGGAAAAGGGAGTACGCAACATTTTTGTGCGTACACGCCATCCATATATGAGGCCCCAGATGATTGATGACTCTACCATCACTGATGTCATCTCGTGTCCATCATCCTGCACCCGCCCCTTCCTACCTTCTCCCTTCATGAACCGGCAATCCAGTTACCTACTTCGGTTCTATCTGGACTTGTGTCTGTAAAGATATCACAACAAATGATTGAGAGTTTATTCTTCAGAGCTGTCAAATTATATGGGGTTACCAAGGTGGTACCCCAAATCTTTGTTTTTTGTGTCATTTTCAAGGCAAAAATGGCTATATATTTATTGGTTAACCTTGGATTTAAAATTACTCGCAAGGCATGAATATCGGCATTTGGACTATTACCAGATGTAATATCTTATACTCCATTATTTGCATGGAGACTATTCCACTCAATTGAAACTGTCCATCTATAATTTAATGAGAAATCAATACTGTATTCTATGTTCTTTCAAATTGGAAAAAATAAGAATCTCCCTATTAGGATCAGTTCAGAATTTAGTAAGAGCTCATTAAAGTACAGTTTAAAAGTTTGAAAATGCTTGAAAAGTTTGTGAACCCTTTAGAATTTTCTATATTTCTGCATAAATATGACCTAAAACATCATCAGATTTTCACCAGTTAAACAAATGAGACAAAAATATTATACTTGGTCATTTATTTATTAAGGAAAACGATCAAATATTACATATTTGTGAGTGGCAAAAGTATGTGAACCTTTGCTTTCAGTATCTGGTGTGACCCCCCCCCCTTTGCAGCAATAACTGCAACTAAACGTTTCCAGTAACTTTTGATCATTCCTGCACACTGGCTTGGAGGAATTTTAGGCCATTGCTCCGTATAGAACAATTTCAACTCTGGGATGTTGGTGGGTTTCCTCACATTAACTGCTCGCTTCAGGTCTTTCCACAACATTTCGATTGGATTAAGGTCAGGACTTTGACTTGGCCATTCCAAAACATTAACTTTATTCTTCTTTAACCATTCTTTGGTAGAACGACTTGTGTGCTTAGGGTCGTTGTCTTGCTGCATGACCCACCTTCTCTTGAGATTCAGTTCATGGACAGATGTCCTGACATTTTCATTTAGAATTCTCTGATATAATTAGAATTCACTGTTCCATCAATGAAGGCAAGCTGTCCTGGCCCAGATGCAGCAAAACAGGCCCAAACCATGATACTACCACCACCATGTTTCACAGATGGGATAAGGTTCTTATGCTGGAATGCAGTGTTTTCCTTTCTCCAAACATAATGCTTTTCATTTAAACCAAAAAGTTCTATTTTGGTCTCATCCGTCCACAACACATTCTTCCAATAGCCTTCTGGTTTGTCCACATGATCTTTAGCAAAGTGCAGACGATCAGCAATGTTTTTTTTGGAGAGCAGTGGCTTTCTCCTTGCAACCCTGCCATGCACACCATTGTTGTTCAGTGCTCTCCTGATGGTGGACTCATGAACATGAACATTAACCAATATAAGAGAGGCCTTCAGTTGCTTAGAAGTTACCGTGGGGCACTTTGTGACCTCACCGATTATTACACGCCTTGCTCTTGGATTGATCTTTGTTGGTCGACCAGTCCTGGGGAGGGTAACAATGGTCTTGAATTCCTCCATTTCTACACAATCTGTCTGACTGTGGATTGGTGGAGTCCAAACTCTTTAGATTTGGTTTTGCAACCTTTTCCAGCCAGATGGGCATCAACAACTCTTTTTCTGAGGTCATCAGAAATCTCCTTTGTTTGTGTCATGATACACTTCCACAGACATGTGTTGTGAAGAGCAGACTTTGATAGATCCCTGTTCTCTAAATAACACAGGGTGCCCACTCACACCTGATTGTCATCCCATTGATTGAAAACACCTGACTCTAATTTCACCTTCAAACTAACTGCTAATCCTAGAGGTTCACATACTTTTGCCACTCACAAACATGTAATATTCGATCATTTTCCTAAATAAATAAATGACCAAGTATAATATTTTGGTCTCATTTGTTTAACTGGTTTCTCTTTATCTACGTTTAGGACTTTAGTGAAAATCTGATGATGTTTTAGGTCATATTTATGCAGAAATATAGAAAATTCTAAAGGGTTCACAAACTTTCAAGCACAACTGTAATTCTACAGTAAACATGCCAGATCTGTGCTCAACTTTTTATTGTTATATGTTTTTGTATTCTATGTAAAGAATCATTTGGAATGGGGCTCAGTAACCATCTGGCTCTCTTCGTTGGGTGGGGGTTTGTTGCTGAATTTCATAAAGTGTCTTTGGACCATATTATTAAACTTGATATGTTGTTTTCACTTGATGGAGTTGTGTTTCATTTCTATGTTTTGTTTCTTAATTAAGCAAATAATTCCTTTTAAAGTTTATGCACTTCCCCCTAGACTGCAGAAATAACCCTCTGTTAAAATTCCTCAAGTTTACATCTACAGCTGAATGTCCAATGTTTTTGATACTAATATTTCATATATTTTATTTTGTAAAGCAACTTTCCAATATTTTGACCCAATGATTAAGTTATTTGTGCCAGTTTTTAGAAATAAAAAGCATCAGCATTATGTATTACTTAAATATTTTCATGTTACTTAGTGCAAAAGCAGTGGTTTATAGCATTCTTTTCATTTGAAGAATACTAACATTGAACAGCACAAATAGCATGTTGATCTTATAATATTGCTTTATTCCCATAGCTTTATCACTTTATAATATCAAATTAAGCTTAATATGAATGTAATTGTCAATACACCACTGTTGATTTAGGAACTTACAAAACAAAGTATCCTAGCCATGTGGAATCAAGAACACAGATATAATGGCAACCTCTGTGAAGGATGGAGCAAAAGAAGAAAAAAAGGATCCTCTTCTGTACCTACAGTCATTTCCAAATATAAACACACTTTCTTATTTGAACCCTTGTCTTTGTGTTTACGTTACCTAAGGCAGCGAGCTATGAGCATGTACCATGACAGAACATTTCCGTTGTTTCTAGCTGGTTATCTAATCTAAATTACATACTTCAGCTCTGATATATACTTAACTACATGTATTTTTGTAACTTAAAAGCTTTTAGGACTTTTATTTGAATATCACTGATAGTGACACTGACTTGATTGTTGTTTCATTAAAAAACAACCTCAGCAGATGTCAGAATTATTTTTTCACCTTCATGCCATGCATCTTTTTGCCAGAAACTTGCACTGCTAAGTTAAGCTAAATTTGCAATAACATTAACTTACAACTCCAAATGACTTACATTTGTAGCCAATATACAGATTGATACTTTAACTGTCTTATTGTCAAATAGGAAACAAAAGGCGCAAAACTACTAAACACATGCACTTTTAAGCCAACACAGTTTCTGTATACTTCTGATTCACATTTAATATGCTCAGTATAAGTAGGCATCAGTGTTGATTTCATAAAAATTTAGTTTTGTGAGACTACTCCATCTTTAAAGAAGTTCAGCTTCACTCTTCAATTAATTCTATATATTCCAATTCTTATATGCAAAACACCTTTACAGCCTAATGGGTAACTAGCCTTATGAATGCAATCATAAATTTTTGGGGTATTTTCTTTTATTAACATCTATACAGGCTACTTCTTATTTTAAGCTACTGATGTTTGCTACTATGAAAATCAAGAAAGGTTAAAGTTGGTGAACCTTATCTGTTTGAGTCACAATACACAGATAAAGTGCTAAGACTGATCAAAAATAAAAGAAAAAAAAGAAAAAACTAGAATTGGTGAGACAGAATTACTAAAACTTATAGCCTGTTGTTAAAGAGAAACTGAGGGAAACGGGTGACTGGTAGTGCACACCTGTTACAATGAAAGCCATCCACCCACAACAGTCATCATCAACAAAGAATATGACACCTATCTGAACTTAGAAAAGATAGGGTCAAAAATCCGTAATAACAATGATTTCAAACCTGATTTTGTTGTCATAAGCATAACTCTGAAACACAAAAGATGTTTTCTAAAACCTACACTTTTGTCACTTGAAAAAGGATGTATTCTGTAAGCTTTAAGGCATTTTTCACATTTGTTCTGGTGCCCTAAGGGCCCTGATTGCAGTACACTGGAAAAGACATGTCTTTAAATATAAAAACAGCTTCACTTAACAATGCAAGTATATAGGGCATATGAATGTATACAATTACTGTGACAAAAATAACTTCAGCTTCAAAAATGCCAAAGTCAGTCTTTAAACCTAGCTGCTCAATAAACCTTATTAAAATGCAGCTAAGTTAAGGATGATTACTGACTTGTAGCCAGTGATGCCGAAAGAGGCTGTAGCTACTGTACCTGTAACACGTATCTACAGAAAATGGTTAAATGTATTTTGATGAAGTCAACAGTAATAGGCATTTACATGCCTTTCAAAAGCTAGTATCTGTTCCCAGTGTAGATTCAAAGAGGCATACCTCCAATTTTTTCCTTAAAAATTAATCATAATATATGTATTAATATATATAGCCCTTTGGAGTCTGTAGTTGCCATTGTTCAAAATGAGGACAAGAGCTGTGCTAATGAAAATCAAAGAAGCCATTATGAGGCTGAAAAACAAGAATAAAACCATTAGAGACATCAATAAAACCTTACAGTTACCTAAATCAACTGTCTGGAATATCATCAAGAAGAAAGAATGCATTGGTGAGGTCAGTAATCATAAAGGGACTGAAAGGCCAAGGAAGAACTTCACTGATGATAGACAGACAGACAGACACTTTATTCATCCCCTCATGACATAAGAATCCCCACTATGGTAAGGAAAAAGTGACAGAAATGCATGTCTGACAGATCAGAAGCATTCTTCAGGAGGTAGGTGTATATGTGTCAGAGACTACAATCCATAGAAAACTTCATGAACAGTAAAACAGTCACCACACTGCAAGGTGCAAACTACTAGTTAGCCACAAAAGCAGGATAGTCAGGTTACAGTTTGTGAAAAACTACTTAAAAGAGCCTGCACAATTCTGTATAGGTGAGACAAAAATGAACATGTATCAGAGAGATGGCAAGAGCAAAGTTTGAAGATAAAAAGTAACTGCCAAGATCCAAAGTATACCACATCATCAATGCTTCAGAACCTTTCCTGCATGGACCTCAAGGCTCAGAAACAGTTTCATCCCAAGAGCTATAAACGTACTCAGTCCATCAAGTGCTCCCGGTAGAGCATGCACATAATTACAATTAACTCACTGTAAACTTACACTACAACTGTTAACATTACACAACCTGAGCCACTTTATGAACCATTTGCACTATCTGCACTGTATGTACATGTTTATTGGGCAAGGACAGGTCGTATGTTGTTTGAGATGGACGTGTAGCCGAGTGCAGCTGTGGCACAAATTGAGTGGCACAGGCTGAAACCTGTCTCAGGCAGACGTATAGCAATACTGTGGAAAACCGTTCTAAATAATCTGGCTCAATTTAATATGGAAATTAAAAATGATAATATTTGGCAATGGGCAGCAGAGTAGTGCAGTGGCTAACTTCACAAAATTATTAATTGGTCATTGTCGGTGTGGAGTATGCACATTCTCCCTGTGGCTGTGTCACTTTTTTCTCCAGATAATCCAGTTTTCCCCCCATATTCCCAAACATGTGTAAAGAAGAGTAACATGTAACTCTAATTTATACCCAGTGTGAATGTGGCTATGTGTGTATGTGTGCCCTCCAATTGGGCACAGTGGCAGTGTCCAGGGGTGTTTCCTACCTTTAATCTATTCCTGTTGGGATAAGCTCCAAAACCCAATGATTGTGAATTATATTAAATAGAATTTTGAATAGAATTTACATTTCTTTCAAGCAGAAAATCAACTCATCAATCCTTGTCATATAAAGTACACCTAACATTAAGTTATGCCATATAAAGTTAAACAAAGAATATGGAGGTTACAGTTACTTTAATGTTCCAGTTTATTTTATTTTTTCACTTTCCACTCATTATTACATTATTTCTTTGTTCCAATACGTGTGTGTGTGTCTGTATGCAGAACAGGGAGAGAACAGTACCTGTGAGTGAATGAGTGAGTGTGGTCTGAATCCTCTCCCTTGCTGTGTATTCCCTTGCTGCTGTTAACAAGAGCTTAGAAGATTAATGAATAGATGGAACTGTAATAACTATAGCATCCCACATCCTCAAAAAGATTTAAGGCAGAGCACATAAAGGAATGGCTGGAATAATAAAAAAGAAGAAAGATATCCTCCAATTAAGCTGGAAATGTAACAACACAATGTCTTTCACATTTTATAACACATTTTCAGTACACCATATCTTACATTTCTGGATACAGCAACTTAAAAATGTATATCAATGTCTAATTCATGCATAAAAATACTATTATAATAATAATACAATAATAAAGCCCAAATTCCTCAAGACAAGCATCCTGCAAGACAAGGCCCAAATTGAGACCAGCTACTGGAAAATTGAGGAAATGAGCAGGATTCGTTTTTAGTTCATTTTTTAATACATAGGTTTAAACAGGATATGCATAAAGCTGTTATCAATATGTGTCCACTGTCTTTTATTTATATTACCTTTCTAATATGTTTGGGAGGCTTGAGCTGTGACATTAAACTACATTTCACAGGCTAGACAATGGGTGAGATAAACTGATGTTTCCATAAAAATGATACCACTATGATTATACCAATAATGTCTATACCAGAATCTTGCTAATTAGTTCAGGCAGTTCTCCCTACATACAGCCATCTTTTATATTGGAAATGTAATAATGTCAGACACACACAGAAGTTTCAGAAACATGTGACCAGCAACAAATGTTTTTCTAACAAAAAGATGGAGATGCCAAATTTGGCAGTGCCCGTAAGAAAACAATCATTGTGACTTGATGCCTTCAACCTAATAACAATAAAACATTTTAAGTTTGGTATCAAAACAATGCACAGAAAACTTAACAAAATGAATCACACTGGTCTAAAACATTTCTAACCATAAACAGTTTATAATCAAACACACACAGAACAGGCAAATAAAAACAGAGACATTTATTTACATACATTTTCATTTGAACTGAATTTTTTGTTGCAATTCATTCCCCATAAAAAGAGATAAAACTATTAAAATTATAACTTCCTTGAACTGAATATATTGGCTAATTGATATGTAAAAAACATAAAAACAAATTTAAACATTCACTCATATTTTATACTTTATATTATAATGGTTAACACTGACATGCCTTATTTTGCAGTATATTGAACTGAGTATTAAGATTGATTGAATAGCCATAGTGCAAAGAATATTAGTAGTGAATTCTTCATGATACAAACCACCCTAATATCAAAACAGTTAATTAAAGCAGATCTCAGATAGTCTGAAAATAAGATGATTACAGATTGGATCAACTTCATTGACGGAATCTAAATTTTACATATATTCAATAAACCAAAATGCATTTGCGGAATTGCAATCCACTTATAAAAGTTTAATTTATTCCTTAAATATAAAGGCATGTAGTTTTCACTTCTCCACTGTTTCATAAAGCAGACAATACACCAATAATGCTACCAATTCCTTTTCTTCCTTTGTAATTCTTCTCATGACGATCAACTGTAAATCAAGAATATTTTGCTCAAAACCTAATCTCCTACCTCAAAAGAAATTAATTCTGAGATGTTGCCAGATTTTCCTAATTAAATACCAAGAAAAAGCAGCTTCTTTTTTTCATTTGGAACTTGCCTGCACAACTAAGGCTTCAGATTTTATTTGTTAAATTACTTTGCTTCATTTAAACTTCCTTGATTTGGATTTCTTGCAGAAATTACCTTATTGGATAACTTCATCCATTTGTGTGAAAAGAGCTAATAATTTTATTCCAAGTAAATAACTTTGAAATTATGTTTTATGAATAAATATAAACTGTCATGTTCTAGTAACAGCTTGATACTACAAAAATAATGAAAACTTCTAATTTGTAGATGGAAATATCAGAAACCAGTTTCTTGATTTTCTTATGAATTTAAAAACTACAAGCAGTGTATTAAGACTAAGAAACTTTTTTGTGTAACACTGTACAATTGCCCTTTTGTACACTTGTATTAATTGTCAACACCCTTTCACAACTAAGTGTCAAGAGTAGCTTTTTGTGGTGTAAACTATGCAACAAGAAGGCAGCATCTGATTAGCATTCAGGACGCTATCTCCTTTTTTATTGCCACAGGTGCAGGAGGCTATTCAGCAATCAGATCGTAGAAACAGGCAATGTTAGTGTTAATTGAAAGAAATTCTTTTTTAAAACCTGCACTTATTAATGGATGCAGAAAAGCAAGCTAGAAGGAAAAGAAAAAGATGAAAAAAGACAAGAGCACTAACTAAAGTACTGAGAAGACAAATAAACTGAAAACAAATCCATAGAATAGCAAGTTTGCCCATAGAACGTCTTTCGTAACTGCAGGTGTTCAAAGCAATTTATGGTCTGTTTATGGCTGGACCTCCATAGTTGTTTAACTACTTTCCCACAGATAAAAACAGAAATGTGTACATAAAGGGTGCTACTGTTAGATACATGTTGAGATGGCATGATTGTCATATATTTAAGATTTTCTTTTCAATCCTAAACTAATGTTTACAAATGATAACCTTAGTTGCATCAGACATAACTTATCTTTCAGCAAAGGTGAGAGCTCACATTTAACAAAAAATCAAGAATAAATATTTATTTTTACGATAACAGTTAAAATCTTAAAAACAAAATTGTTGTAACTGAAATCAACCAATTATTTAAACAAAAACGAAAGGCAACAGAAATAAAACTACACAAAATTAAGCATATTTTCAAATTATCCAAAAATGTCTAAATAATGCAAAAACTTTCCTTAGACAAACAAAACATACTCATATGTTTCACACTTGCAGATGACAACAGTAAATAAAATTAAGCTTTAAATAAGAGAATTGGACACAGCATACACTTTGGGTCTCCTTGACTTTTAGAAGTGGATACATGGATAATTTCCTTCATTAGGGCTGGACAACTAAAAACTAAAGACACATAATTTTCACATCTCATTAGAACACAGGAAAAAAAACTCTGAAGAAGGGACATACATAATAAAACCTTAGCTGTCCAGCCCTGATAAAGGGATGAGTCCCAAAATGCATCAGACCGATGGATTACGAT
This sequence comes from Polypterus bichir lapradei, assembly GCA_026402145.1. Taxonomy (NCBI): domain Eukaryota; kingdom Metazoa; phylum Chordata; class Cladistia; order Polypteriformes; family Polypteridae; genus Polypterus; species Polypterus bichir. Next base: position 43,875,082 of record JANRMT010062835.1, read on the forward strand.
GTGAATATTCGCTAGCAGATGTTTGATTCTTGGACATTTTTGGTTATCTTGACCCTCTAGGTTTTGTTACTTATAAGATGTTTTTCATGGTCATTTACCTGCCCTTCTTACTGTTGAAAAATTGTTTAAAATGGTAGAAGCCTTTATGCTCAATTTATAATGATGGAAGCCGTAGTACATTTTTTTGTATTTAAGTAAAGATAATATCTTTGTGAAATGGAGGTTAGGTAAATTTAATAATAATATTTTTTGAGAAATAAACAAGTTGTTCTTTAATTTGTATCTTTATAGTATTGCAGCTGGTTTTGTATAGTTTAGGTGGTCTTTTGATTAAAGGATCTAGTGGGCATTCAAAAATCATGCATCTTTATGTTAAGATGGCTTAATGAAAATTGCACAAGGCAAAAGTATAATGAATGCATCCTGAAGAGAACTGTGAAAGTCTCTTAATTGAAACTAGAAGAATAAAAGTACAGACATTACTCATGGCTATAAAAATATTTTTTTTGCCAAGTAATAATTAATATAATTTATCAAAACCATTCTTGTTATAGTCTACTAAGAAGTAATACATTCCAACATAAAAGTCACATAAGAAGATATGGAAAACAGAATTTCATATTTCAGCAAAAATATTTCCATTGTCAAGTTGCTCTCTCTGGAGTTTCTTCATTCTAGGCTAAGTTGTGTTCTGTGATGTTGTCTATCAGCTTTTCTTTTTTTTTTGGTGATCAATTCTTTGTTTATTCAAGAAATGTAACACACTTAAAGAAGAACGACTGAAAGGGGGATCAACTGTATACCCCAAATGGCACCCGGTATTGACCCACAAAGGCCCAACACCATATTCCTCACCACTCAAAGCCTAGCAGCAGGGTTAAAATCAACAAATACATAGGTAAAGAAGAGGAAAATAATTAGGTAACAGAAGCATCAGGGACACCACCAAATTAACTTATGTGAGCTGTTAACTGTGATGTCAATAAGCATCAATTAATGAAGTTTTTTCTTTTTACTTATGTAAAATGCAGGTATCACTTATGTGTTTTACTAGTAGGAATTATTGTTTGGTTTCTTTGGGAATAAGCTGCCTTTGTTATGTGCCTTGTGTTTTGTAGGTGGATCCCTAAGAGGCAGGACCACCTGCCCATCACCTTCACGGACTGCCCTCAGCCCTTTGGGATGCCCACAGATCCTGATGGTTCATTTGGATACACCAGAGAGTGGTGAGTTATTGTGCTTTTTGTGATTTATTTGTGCTTTCGTGATTTTCTGGATTTTTCATCTTCTGCTATGTTGATTTTTTTTTTTTTACCTTGCCTTGGATTACTGTATTGAGACTTTGTTTGCCTTGGATTGCCTTTCCTGGCAACTCCTGTAGTCATTTTGTGCTCAACAGTGTAAAAGAGCATTATGTGAGAGTAAACTTTTTATTTTATACATATCTGGCACTTGCTCTTATATCTAGCTTGGGATTGATGGGAAATGCCTTCCAGCGGGCATTTCTGGGAGTGTTTTTGATGCTCATGTGCTCTGGATCTACTAGTCGTAACATGATACATTTTGTGAGATTGCAAGTGCAGCACAAGGCTGGCATAGGGCAGTGTCAAGACAGAGCCACAGTGGAAACAGAAGAGGTCCTACATAATGCTAGTATAAGAGTGCAAATTCTACTATGGGGCAGTGGGCCCAGTGTGTGCACCTTTTTGGTCTAACCACTGTTCACACATTCTGCTTACTAAGTATACTAGCCAAATTAAAATAATTTAAAAAAGAAAAAGTTAACATTTTTAAATGCAGCATTGGAAAAAAGTATAAAATAATTTTAAAATCAGTACTCCTACCCCAGTTCATTGGCTCTGACCTTAATTTTATATTTGTAGTCACACAATGGATTGGGCCAAACTCACACATTTAAAAGTAAACACACATGAAGGGTTCAAAACCAGAAAAGAACTATATTGCATGCCATGATGGATTAAAGTATTATAGGCCTGAGAAGGGTAGTTTCAGTTTCACTGTATAACAATATTGCACTATAGTTAACCCGTGCTCCTTATCTGAATAATGTGTTTGCTTAAAAGTTTAAGTTTCCATAAAATGTGTTTAATCAAAAATGATAAAGTCTGCTACTTTTTGAAGGAAAGGCAACTATATTGAGATTATACAGTATTTCAAACTGCACCATTCAATGTGCTTGCTGTCCTTTTCTATTTTATATATGGGTCAAAGCATTTGTACTGAAGGTGTGAAATTTATTAGGAGTGCTCAACAGGATGAAAATCCTAACATATTTTATGAAATCTGAGTATCTTGCTAAAGGTTTCATATAAATATTTCAGCTTCACCAGTCAATGTATTTTACGCTAATTTGGTCTCCAGAAACCAAGAAATCAATGCTGACAGAAGTTACACTAAATAAATCATCCTTTGAAACAGAGAAATAAAGAAGCACAATTTTTAAGTCACTATATCTAACAAAACTATAAGATCATATGCTGAACATAATTCATGCAACAACCTTTTTTGTCTAGATATCAGTTATATCTAAAACTCAGAAAAAAAATTAAATATGTTTTCTTGTATTGACCAGTAACAAAATATGCTGTATAATTGTTATTTGCATGTTTCTGGTAAGAAGAAAGAATAAGTCAGAACATTAAGACGTACTTTGTGAGTAGAAAAACTGTATTACATAATCAGAATCCCAGATGTGTAAATGATGGTGAACTGGAAATAATGGGAATAAAGTTGGGGCAGGTCCAATATTGACACTGGTAAGTAGCTCTTCTTCAATCCAAGAGTAAGGGCATACATGGGGGCACACTGCCAATTTTTTTGGAGGAGTGGAGGTTCACTGCACACAACCAGCAAAGAAGCATAATTTATTTGCCTATTAAGGATTAGAAGGAAGAAGAAGAAGGTGGATTCTGGGGCAAAAGCATTTACTAGCAGTGACAGGGAGCCAAGATACAGTATTTTCTTGGGTGCCTGACACTGTTGGGAATTAAGGGTGTAATGTGTCCTGGTTCAACAGTAGGCAATGCTAGTCAGGCTGAATCCCAAAACCTGACTCTAAATATGATTTTAGTCTTGCCCTTAAGCTATCCCACGATGACGAATAAATAATTGTGGTATCCAGCACAATTAAAGGAAGGCCTAGTGAGGAGAACAGCTGCATTAATGATTTGTCACTGTTGTTTTTTCTATTAGCTTTACCCTGCCCTGTGTAAATAAATGTCTTCCTTGGTTGGAAAATCTGCTGCTTGTCTACACATGGCAGTTGAGGGTTGCAGTAATTTTTTATTTTGTCCTTGTTTACTGCAACAGTATATACATCTACATCAGCTTAGCAAAATATATTGCTTCAAAGTCTTTTTTTTTTTACATGCTACCGACATATCTTTTAAGTTTGCACAACCGACTAGAACAGTAGCAGTAAATATTCAAATTATTCTCTAATTCCAGATTTCCGATTTATTTGAAATAGACTACTGTAATTTGTTCACTGCATTTCACGAGTAGCACAGGCATATACTTTCACATTAGAGGTCACTTGCTAACATTTGGGGCACAAACTAGAAACATTCTTCTAGTCAAAATTCCATAAAGGGCTTCATAAGGAGTCTTATATTTCTTTCAGAATATCATATAGAAAAAGGATCCTGAAAATAATATTTTTATTGTTGTTGTTATATTGATTTTGATCACAATCACAGAAATGCTGTACTTATTCATTACTTCAAACCCATTACCGTTTCAAGCAGCAGCACAGTGCTTAAACATATAAAATTTGCTGCTTATTTGAAAGGTTACATTATTTCATGAGCTGAATAGCAGTCACTTCTACTGCTCACAAATATTATCACTTGCTGCTTGCACCATGATGGACAACAACAACATTATTTTTAAGACCTTGTTATTATAGGCATCATGTTCTTGTGTTTTAGCAGTAGAAAAATTGAAAAATGTCTTTTTTTCAGAAATGACACAGTTATCTGCAATAAAGAATAGATTTGTTGGATCCATTTTAATTTAATAATTTGTTTAAGGATATTAAGGTAACAGCAGTATTGGACATGGCCACCAGGATGAGAATGAAGTTCAATCCAAAGAAGTCAAGGTATATGGTGTTAAGGAAAAGGTACGCCAACCAATAAATTCAAATTTCCAATAACAAAATGAACTGGTTCCAGTTTCAAGTAGATGACTTAGTAATTGGTTTGACAAGAATGTATCCAACAAAAATAATATCATAAATATGGTACCGGAGTTAAATAAGTAGCGTAACATGACTGACTCATCATGATTGCAAAGAAAATTCGAGGCTTATATTTACCAACATGGACTGTTAGCTAGACTTCTGTGGCTAATAACAGTACACAAAACTGGTCTTTCTCTCCTTGGAATGAAGAGAAAGATTAACATTTAATTCCAAAAATGGCTGGGATTCTCTCCAAGCTTAACTTTAGTGGTGTTGTATGTAAATTCAGGATACAAGTAGCTGCAACTCCTTTTATCTTCAATTGTAAAAGAAATTAAGGAAACAAAATGCAGGATGGAGATATGCTTAAGAAATTCTAATAACTACATGTCATAAGAGCATGAATTATCACTAGACACTCACACCAGGACTCTGCACAATGAAGAGAAACACTGCTGTCAACAAGGCCTTGATTGCCTGGATCAAAATCCTCATACCTTATATTACAGCAGATTTTTAATATGTCATGTAAATTACACATACATAGGTACAAGATTAACACCATCCAATTCAGGATGGTGGTGTGAAGTCTGGGCATATCCTAACAGCACAAAACACAAGGTAGGAAACAGCCTGGACAGCGTGCTAGTCCATTTCCGCACATAAACCTACTTACACGGTGCCAATTTACAGTTGTCAGTTCATGTACCACACTCATATTTGGCATTGGAACTGAACCCACAACAATGTGCCTGTGAGGCAAAAGCCATAACCACTACGCCACCAATTCAAATACCCAATCAAATTTGGACTTTAAATGAAAGGCCCATTTCTTAGATATTCATGTTACTGCAAGGCTCTTAAAAATAACCTAATATCACAATATTGTCCTGCTCTATCATTGAACCCGGAATCTTTTCCTCTCATACATACTATATTAGATTGTACGGCTGTGTGTTAACCTTTCTCATACAGGACAAGAGAATGAAGGGTGTTTGTTTCACATGTTTTTCATTTAATGTTATTTATCTTTTTAAACATTACAGCTCATGCACTATGTAGTTTATTATGCATGTGTTTATCAAGGAGAGGGTTGTCAGTTAATGTCTTCTGTATCCTGATATTGTGATCCAATGTTTCTGCTTTATTGTGCCCCATCTTATCGGATTTAAACCTAATATTAAATAAAGGATTTATTTACCACTGACGGCTGTGGGAATTATGGAGAAATTCCTGTTCTGACAGAGAGAAAAGGAGTAAGCACCACAACTACAGTAAATAGACCTTATAAAAATGTGCCATTTGCAAGTATGAGAAAATTAGTGAAGCTACAGAGTGCACTGTGATTTACAATTGGAAAGTTTCACTGGATGGATGGTAGTTTCAGTTTTCTTAAACAAGTCACTCTGCAGAACTCCTAATTTCTTCCCCAATGAAAAAACTACTGTAGACTGTAGATGTTCTTGAAATGCACTTGAAACAACGTTGTGCTCTGTTAAATCATGTGTACACTTAATTACAATAGAATGAATTTCCAAAGTAATGTTAGATTTTTAATATGCTTTTTCTGACATATTTATGCATACAGCCTTTATACTATATGCAAACATTTTTACTGTTACTCACACCCTACATTTGATCAATCAACCCAGAAAACTGGCAACTTTTTCATAACCTGTCGGAGCTGTTGGGATGTTCCTCTGTGAGGCATCTTGTAACCAAAAGTTATTTATTCTATTCTATGTCTACTAGGAGTACTCTGTTTTAAAGTGCATTATGCAGTACCTAATCAGATATACTATGCACTGTGGAAAATATATTTTTTAATAATTTTTAAAACATTTCTGAATTACTCTTTCTTGGTTACATAATAGTGTAGTTATTTAAGGCCATATACCTGTGATTGTGAAAACATATACTTGGCAACCTAACACTTCATTGCTGGCAGAATTTCTGTTGAGTTCCAAACTATTTTTTAGTGATTCACTCAGTATTTGTTCCACCCTGTGGGAGTCCCAAAAAGCTTACCTGTGCGGACAGATTATTTACTTCTGCTTTTATAGGAATGGGGCAGCAGTGTTATAGGGTGGATATTGCTGGATCTTATTTTAAAACCAGACCAGAGTTATGCCCCTTGACCTTGCCCTGATCTTTACAAGAAGTGTCTCAGATTAAGTGAAAAATTTTAATCAATTGCTTCAAAAGATAAGAAACCACTGACAATTATGTCTTATAAAGTATAGATCAATCTCAAAAGTAATAATATGTCTGAAAATGTTCTAAATTGTCAGGCCATAGTATTTCTGTCATGTTCAGGGTAAGTGAAAAATAGAAAAAATACTAATTTGATCTTTACAGTTTCAAGTCTACAAATAGCCACACATGAACAAGGAAGTGTAAGCAAGCCAAAAGTCAACTGCACATTCAACTGCAACTGAGACATTGCAAAATGGGAGAAGACAAATCCTGGAAAGATCAATAAATAGTTAATAATTATTTATTTGTGCGATAGTTTCTGTCTTATTTTGGCACTTTATCTGTGCCTTATCTGGTTTTCTAATAATGTTAGTATCATTATACAAATATGTACCATAAACAATATAGTCCATCAACCCATCAGTACTACTTGTATGATACAATAAACCAAGGGCCCTATATAAGAACAAATACTATGGAAATGCTTAAGAACCATTTTAACATGTGATAGGAGGGAGTCAAGGCAACCACCCAACCCAGAACAGAGCAATGATTACATAATAATCAAAAATATCCTTTCTGAATTTTTTACTGCTAAATTATATAAACATGTCAATGTCATTCTCATTTTCATTGTCATTTTTCTGTTTTAGATTTTAGTGTTTTCTCACTTAATTTCAGTTGAACCTAGTCAATCATTTTGTGTATTTTTTGTCACTAGCTTTAGTATAAATCTACATCATGAGTAAGCTTCCCATCTGTGAGAAAAAAAGGTGAGTGAGCTGTAGACTACTAGTACACATTCAGAAAAGAATGTTCCTAAGCATCCCTTTTAATTTGCGTACTTATAAAAAATCTTCATGTCAAATTTAGGCTTTACAACTCCAGAGTTACACATCCATTTTAATGTAAAATGAAATTCATGGAATTTAAGATCAATTCTGCTCATGTGATCATTTACATACATATAGCCTCTGATCTCCAAAGCAGTTACCTTGCTATCTGCACTGTTTGAGGGGACACATTGTCCCATATACAATGGATTCAGTATTCAGACAATTTCACTTGTTTTCACATTTTCTTATGTTGAAAACAATATATGAAAAATTTTCGCATTATCGTTCTAGGTTATTGAGAAAAAAATTCAAATGATTTTAGCTAAAGGCTGTAACACAGCAAAATGTAAAAAAAGTGAAAGTGTCTGAATACTTTCTGAATCCACTGTATTCCCTTTGGGGGCCATGTGTGCTATACTGGGCAGAAGGTAATTTTCTCCTTGGCCTCACTCTCTCTGGAGTCAGAGAATCAGGCAAATATGCCTACTGCTACATTATCGGCAGGGTTCAGTTAACACAAAAACAAACTACTGCCTTATAGTGGACCCTGTGTATCTACACTGGCATCTGCAGGACCTCTCCTGTTGTCATTATGACTTCCTCTCTCATCGGGAGGTGGTTTGCCATCCTGTTAGTACCCTTGCTTCTGATCACCTCTTGATGGCAAGACATCAACTGACAAACAAGGAAATAACAATTAAGTTCATGCAACAATTGAAATAAAACTCATTTTACACCTGTAGAAGGAAATGCCTGGATGACATGTAAATGCATCTATCAATTATTGCCACATTTAGGATGTTAATAGGAAATCTGTATTGGCCAACTCTTTGTATTCATTGTGGCATGCGGCTGGGGGTGGAGCCCAGCCGGGACACCCAGGAGGACCAGAGGAGGGTTTGTGCCTCCTCCAGACCACGAGGGGGCGACCGCCCTGGATGTGTTGGGGGCTTGGAAGCCAGAGGGCTTGGAAGCCAACCCTGTAGGGATCCGTGGCCACCGCTAGGTGGCGCCCCGGTGCCTGAAGAACCCTGGACCTCAGCACTTCCGCCATACCAGGAAGTGCTGGGGGGAAGAAGACTGGGGACACCCGGAGGGCTTCTGGGTGCGCAGCCGGCACTTCCCCCACACGGGGGTGTGTCCGCGGGGGATTGCCGGGAAACAGCTGGAGACCATCCGGGCTGGTATTTAAGGGGCCGCCTCCCTTCATTCAGGAGCATGAGTTGGGTGGAAGAGGACGGAGCTTGGAGAGAGGGGTGGAGGCATTTAGAGACTGTGAGGCCTGGACTTTGGGGGATCGGTGCTGGAGGCACTAGGTTGCACGTGAATAATTGTAAATAGTGTATATAATAAAATGAGTGTACTGGGTGAGAAACCGTTGTCCGTCTGTCTGTGTCCGGGTCCAGTTCCACATCATCTGACCTAAATATTTTCAAAGTGTGATTACTTTTATGTAGTTAAGCAAATGTTTTCATAAAGGCTACAGAACTTCTTTAGATGAAAGTCTACATTTTTGAAATCCTGCCATGCTGTTGTGCATAGGAACAAAATCAAGTAAATAATATCAGCAACTAGCTTTTAGTGATTATGAAACATTTTTGAATTTGTAGAGAAAACATAATCAGAGGTTAAAAAGGTCTAATAAGCAAACACAGATATCCATTAAAATCACATAGTACAAATAGATAACAAAAAAACAGAGAAAAGTAATGATTAAATTAAAAATTTCAGTCTAAACATTATAACCTCCTTCATAAACAATAATACCAAAAAAACATGGATCCAATACTGTTACACTTGCTGATAAATATAAAGGAGAATTGTGGGAGAGTTGAAAATGTTATCTGAGAAAGCGGCCTGTAGGAGAAGATATGCATTGATATTTACTAACATTGGCTCAAGTCTATGTTTTACTTATTGTTTGTTCAAGTTTATTCCATAATAAATATATTATTTGAAATGACTAATTGTTAAGGCTACATCAAGATTACATACAATATATTAAACAAGCTAAAAGGTCTGTTTTTCTTCAATAGATATCACTAAAATAAAGTACTATGGTCATTAACAAAAGCCTGTTTATTATTTTGGAGACTCTTCAAGTCAACTTACTTTTGCTGATTTCTTTTAGAGAGCCTGGAGGCCTCTGCAGCTGCTTTTCTTGCCTCAAATTCTTCCCTCTTCAGTACCTCTCCGCTTCCCCTGTACCCCAGCTCCACCAGCTGGCGGGCCAACTCCTCATCCTGAAGGAGCAATGAAAACTATCTGGTGAGCTAAGAACATTAATAGTGGAGGTGGCAGTATAACACTCAATAGAAACATGTTTATAACTTTTGGCATATAATAAGTAATAGAGACGTAATGTTAGGTAATTAAACAAGAGCAGATTTCTTATTGTTTTTAATCCAAAACATTACTATACTCAACGTAAAGATCATTCGCTTATAAGAACTGGAACATAAATTTATGCCAGTTACTGAGCTACAAGCACAGTATAATACTTTATAGAACTGGACTGTAATTGTGTTGGCAGTCTTGTTGCTTAGTGGGTACAGGCTTTTCTTAACTTAACGTTAATTCTCATGAAGTATGGACCTGTAGTCACTGCATGCTTAAAAACAGCTGAAAGATGAAAGTAAGTCTCTATATAAATCAACATAAACAACTTATATTTGGTCACTTGTTTTTCACCAGAAGATAACTTTCGATGTTTTATTAAAAATGTAAAAATATGTGTCCTTTTAGCAAATATTATATTATATTATATTATATTATATTATATTATATTATATTATATTATGTACACAACCCCACAGCTAAATAGTATCTCAATTCCAGGCAAGTCAGTTCTACTCCCAGCCCAGTCTGTGTACACAAAAATATAAATACATTTACCTACATCTGACAAAAATGATAATGCTGAAAGATTACCCATATGCAAGAAAAGGAACAAAAATCCAGAGAAATGCTATTGTACTGTCCAATATCCCCATCTAATGGTGATATAATAAACTGCATCCTGAATAGAAAATCTGTAGCACCAAGGAAGCGTTTTGTTTAGTTCATGATAACAAAAAACTAAGTGTAATTCAATTTAGACAATAAAGAAAAAACAATTAAAATGAACTCTGGATTTTATTTTAAAATGTGAAGTTTTACAAAATCAAATAAAAAATTCAATTTCATTAAATGTCATAGAAGACATAAATATCACAGAGTAAAAAATTACAGTAATTTCTAAAATACCTTTTCCAATTTAGAATGGAGGGACATCAGAGGCTATCCTTAAAGAAAGTTTTGCAAGGCAGGCAGGAATATCAGTCATTCGCAACATACGTCATATCATACATACTCCCTCTCATCAGAGCAATTCAGAGCCGGCGCACGCCATTCTGTCACTCCAGGCAAAACGTAATTGTACTGCTTCATTTGAATTTCCAACAAAACAACCATTTAGCAAGAATACAGAAGGGATAAATATTGTAGTATTGTACACCATTCACTTTCAAATCTTATTAAGTGACAGTTTAAATCCTCCAAGATTTCATCAGATTTACTGATAGTTCAATACACACATCCTGTACCACTGCAAATCTCTTGGTAACGCCCCAAGTCTTGCTCTCACTCTCAGTCTCTATTAGATGTCCACTGAACAGAACTTAAACAACAATGCCACTGACTTACACTCAAACCTGCTACAATCTGCCAATTTGAAATATTAAATGTAAAACATCATTTTGGTTTTCTCATATTTTTTCTTGATTAAATTAATTTTTCAGTGAGGCTGGATTTTTCTGGGCTTGCAAGTTCCAAGAATTTGTTGTCAGTCAATCAGTGAGTCAATTAGAGACATGTAACTTTATATACTTTATATATATTTACTGCCTCTAAAAAGATTTTATCCTCTTGGAAATATTCATATTTTATATTTATACAACATTGAATCACAATGGATTTAATTTGGCTTTTATAACACTGATCAAAATGAAAACAGGTCTAAATTAATTACAAATATAAACTGCAAATTAATTTCTCACATACGTATTCACCCCTTTTAATATGACACAGCTAAATCATCAATAGTCTAGCAAATTGCTTTCAGAAGTTACACAATTAGTTCAATGGAAGTCAACTGATTGTAGTCTAAATGCACCTGTACAAGAAACGTTTAATTTCTGGTTAATTAAAATCATGGCCTAAACAACATAACAAATACAAAAAGAACACGCCAATTAACTCCATGCAAAGGTGATTGAAAAGACGGGAAATGGAGACCAGAAAATATTTAAGTCACCGAACATCCCTTGGAGCACAGGTAATTCAAATAATACAAAATGGATAAATTACAGCACAGCTGTAAATCTTCCAAGAGATGTTCGTCCACAAAAACTGAATGACCATGCAGGAAGATTAGTGAGGGAGGCCACCAAGAGATTTATACTAATCATGAAGGAGTTACAAGCTACATTAGCTTTGAGTGAAGAGACCTTGCATACAACAACTGTTGCTTAAGTGCTTCACTAGTTACAGCTTTAAGTGAGAGTGGCAAGAAGAAAGTCACTGTTAAAAAAACACAACAGAAGACATAAGGTATACTCTGAAGATAGCTGGAAAAAGATTCAATGGCCTAGTTTTGATTTTGGTGTTGATAATAATAATAATAATAATAACAACAACGATAATAATAATAATAATAATAATAATAATAATAATAATAATAATAATAATAATAATACATTTTATTTATATAGCGTCTTTCCAGCTTCCGGATCTCAGTACCGGTATTGAAACAGTATTGAAGTAAATAATGGATATCTCCTGAACCAACGCTCCCCAACCCCGTGTCACAGAAGCCTTACAATCACATGTTTGCCTGCCTTTCTGCACTCCATAGATCAATACAAGGAACTCGGAGTCTCAAATTTGTTTATGGTAATAAATATGTTCAAATAGTGGTGTGGGGAGAGGAGACTGGTCCCCCTTGGTGAATCTAGCTACATGTAATGTGTTTATTTGATTGAAAACCGGAGGGGGAGGGAGTGATCTGTAATTGCAATTGTGCTAATAAATGACTAACATTTACTTCCAGTATCGAAATTAAGAAAATGTTGGTATCATACCATTTTAAAATTTAGATTTTTCTGTACTTTTTCAGTACCAGTATACCATACAACCCTAGATAAGTCTAAAATTGAGTTTGTTGGCCATCAGACTAAACAGCATATTTAAACACTCCACATTATCAAAAACACACCATCCCTACCACAAAGTTTGATTGGGTCAACATGATGCTGCAATGCATGATGCTGTGGAGATAGTTCTTTGCAGCAGGCACTGGAAAGCTTGTGAGGATAGAAAATTAGAAATATGCAGCAAAATACAAGGAAACCATGGAGAAAAGCTGATGTATTCTACAAGAAACCTGCAACTTGGGAGAAGATTTGTTTTCCAGCAAGACAAAGATCCTTAGCATAAAGCCAAAGTTGCACAGGAATGGCTTCAAAAAAAGAATGTTAATATTGCAGAGTGGCCAGTTGAGAATTTGTGACTGGAATTGAAATAAGCTGTTCATTCACAATCTCCCTGCAATCTGACAGAGTTTGAGTAGTCTTACAAAGAAAATGGTGAATAATTGTAGTATCCAGATGTGCAAGGCTTATAGAGACCTGTGTACACAGATTCAATGTTGTAACTGCTGCCAAAGGTGCATCTACTAAATGCTGACCTGAAGAGGTTAAATGCTTATGTGATTAATTATTTTGTGTTTTATACTTGTAATTAATTTAAGTTCATTTTGCAAAGATCTGTTTTCACTTCGATATTAAACAGTATTTTTCTTTTGATTAATGTAAAAAATCCAAATTAAATCCACATTTTTCAATTTTGTATAATAATAAAATGTGAAAACATTTGGTGAGGTAAACACTTTTCCTAGGCGCTGTATATATATTGTAGATACACAGCATATTGTTAGAATGGTAGTAATGTGATGCCCAGCATGGGGCTGGCAGTGTAAGTGGGTGCTTCTAGAAACACTGTGCAAAAGATATAGGTGTTACAGAAAAAAGGCAGTGCAGTTAATAGGTGGTCACAAATACAGTGATTTGTTTCAGGCCAGAATGGCCAGATCTACAGAATCTTTAGGGTGCTTTCAGGGTGTGATATAACACGTGTGTGTCTAAATAAGTACATGTACAACAAATATCAGTATTATTATTTGGTTGATGTCTTTATCCAAGTTGACTTAAAAAATTTGGGAGTTACAATTAGCTACATTTCTTTTGGTTTTACAATTGGAGCAGAGGTGAAGTGACTTGCTCATGGTCACATAGTGTCAGTTGCAAGATTTGAACCCGCAACCTCAGGGATTGAAAATCCAAGTCTTAACCACTATGACACGCTGTGTGCCAAGGATCTAGGTGCATTGACCAACAGACAGCTCTGTTGGTAGTAAAGATACTTTAGGAAGTCACCTCACTCCAGATGTGTCAGTAGCACTGGATACAAATAGCCAATTTGAACAGAGAACTGGTAGGAAGTAAATGAAATACAGAGAGAGACAAGGAAAACTTTAGGTATTGGAAAGCTTTGTGTAATAAATCCCTTGTGTAGCAACGAAGTATTATTTTTTTCCTCTGTCTCTTTGCCTTCATGCTTTCACAGCCTATTTTTATTTAGTTATTTATTTTTTCAACAGAATAGGAAGAACTATGAGATACAGTATTGAAGAACAATCTTACAATAAAGGAAAGCAACAAGTGTGAAACTTTCCTTTGCCTAATCTGTCACCTGTGGCAATCAGGACAATAAAAACAATGGTCTAGTTAGACAGCAAGCAGTTAACTTCAATTGATATAAAAAGATTGCATGCTTCAACTGGAGCAGTATTCATTACTTTGAGGAAGGAAGAAGCCATCTGGATTTCTGAACTGTGGTAGTTTGCTTAATTGCATGACTTTAAACCAATTCACATGCAAAACTGGTTTACTTTTTCTCAAAATAAATTGTTACACTGGTGAAGCTTACTTTATTTAAATCTTTCACTGTAGGGCTGTCATCATAATATATAACATATTCACCACAAGGAAGAATATATGGTACACTACTATTAACTCTTGGTTGAACTCAAATGATAATCACACAATTTTAAAAATGAAAAACATTCATTCTTTTTTGCAGCCTGCACCTGCAAGGGATCTGAGTGAGTCTGGATTTAAACACCCTCTTTAAACCAGAACCTATCATTTTACAACCCAATCAAAACACAACATGTTCTTTATTATTTTGCTGAACAACCAGCTAACCAACCATAGCCTCTTTAAGACATTTAATTTTGTACATGGCTGGGCCATCATAGAATTTTGTGGAATTTGCTTATTCATATCCTTAGGTTTTTTTTCCTGGTTTGACACCACTGTGACACAAGATTAGTTCAGGACTTGGGCTACAACGGCTGATACCCAATAGATGCCCAGTGGAATGTACATTGATGAAGGCAACTCATGCAGTTTTGAATACAATGCTGAGCTAAAACTAGCAGAGGACATTGTTGCCTCTGGTAATGTTAGGTGGCCAGAGGAGCCATTCAGTAATGGTGCCTTCAAAGCCAGAGAAGGTATGTATCCCAGAGGGTGTAGGAATGTCTATATCCAGGACACTGGTGGTAGTCAGTCAAACAGCAAAATAGATTGCTGAGTCTTTAAATAGTAGGTTGCTTCAAATTGGGAACATTACTCTTCTTAATTGTTTTGGGTGTTTCTGTAGTGACAAGAGCTGAAGTTGCAGTATTAATAAAGTCAGTCACTGGTAGCCAGTCAGTGTTGCTGTATCAGATTTATGGTTCCTTGCTACACATCATTATGGGCAGGTGACCTGGGGGGATCCTCATCTTTTAAATGGGTGCAGAGATTAAAGACTGCAAGGACATCTGGAGCTGCTAGGAAGAGTAGTAGCTAGATGGCCATTGCATTTACAGAGGTCAGTCCTGACCCCTGAAGCAGTTTTGGAAACCATCCCAAAAGCAGTTCATAATATGGGAGATCAGTGCCTCTGAGACAAACATGTAGTGGATGTGAAGCCAGAAGAAAGGATTAAGAAACAAATCAACAATTGGAAAGAAGAAAGTTTATTGTGAAAAGAAGAAAAAAGAAGAACAAGCAGGAGACTGAGTTAAAGGTACTGACAGCTAAACTTGTGGGTAGCAGAGACATATTTAGGTTGGCCAAGAGAGGTTATTTATCATTATTTGTTGTTCTGTATCTTTCAAATCACAGCAATGTCTACCCTGTTTTTATTTTTTATAATACATATCCTTTTCACTTCAGCTCATAAGTGTTTCCTGCTGTTCAAACCATTCATACATGACAGTCCGAGGTAAATGATTATGACAACCAATGTTCCAGTCGTTTTTCTCCAAAAGATTGCTGAGTGATGAGCAGAAGTGTTGAAGAGCCAAGCTTGTATTTCCATACATAATTTGTTTTTGTGCAATGTCCTTATAATCATAAAGGTTCATTTGAGACATGAACAAAATGCAGATGAGAAACAAAACCACCACAGCCAAATACAATGCAGCAAAAAGATCTGCACTGCTGGATACTGCAGTGTTTCTAAAAATTGCTTAACTGTACTGATTTTGTTGTACAGAGAAAATAATTTTTAAATACATACGTAGATGGCTGTAAAATAGAGTACTGTGTACTCTAATAGTGTACTGTGCAAATAAAACAACTTTTTCCTCAAATTTAGAAGGACAGTAACAACTTTATTTCACATTATGTGTAATTTACTAACTTTTTTCTAATAGCTATGACCATAATTTATTAACATTACATATAGACTAGAGTAATAAATGTTATTCTCAAGAGACACCAACATTATTATTGTCTTTTGTTTGTGTTACACTACATTCCCAATAACCCTACTAAGCCTCATCCAGGGAAATTGGTGAGTTAAGTTTCATGAGATAGCAAATTTACCTTGTCTTCACATATTTGTCAGATGGGGCAGGTACTGGCAAATCCCAAGGATAGCCTATATTTATGAAAGGGATAACAAACCCCCCTCCTCCAAATAATTTTAGTTAGATTTACTTTAGATGTATTTTGGCAATGTCACATACCAAAGTGAAAGTACAGTATATACTCAAGGCAGTTTTGCTAAGTAGGTGTGTGCAGACGTGTGTTTTGTGATGGACTTCCAACTTGGCTAGGACTACTTCTTAATCATTGCTGCTGTGTTTGGCACTGGCTTCCTTAAGTACTAAGCAGAAAAAGGAGGAATAAGAAAGGGATGATAGCAAAGAAATGTCATGTTGGCATTTTCAAGATTAATAGACATAAAATGCATCTGCATTTCAGTTCATTTAACAGCTGGATAAAAATTAATATTAACAGATTTAAAAACTTATTCTTTTTAGTTAGGGACTAAAATAATTGATTTGAAGCTAATATGAAATTTGATCTTATATTTATCTAATTAAATAGTAATTTTTAAGTAGCATTTAGGAGACTTTTTTAGTCTAATTTATAACAGCTTGTTTACCTACAAAATGCTGGAATCTTTTGTTAACATAACCAGTATGACTTTGGGACTTAGGGAATGGGGAAGGAAAAGACTAAGAGGTGTAAACTATAAATGAAAAATGACCACATGCAAGATTTGAACGTAAAATGATCTGTGAGACAGCAGTGCAGTGTACTACCATGTTGTCCAAAAAAAGTACAAAATTAAAAACAAACCTGAGAATTACAATCATCTTTGAGCATCTGTCATAGCTGACTATAACTTTAGGAGCAACATAAGTAGTCTTAGCTCTCACATTACAACACACTCTTTCCTTTTCCAGAAATACACTGTTTAAATATACAGTAACTGAAAGAAAAATGCAACTGATCTTACAAAAATCCACAGCAGGTAGATAAATTCTGTTTAACTTTCAAATGATCCACAGTATAAATGATGCATATTACAATAGTGATTTAATCTTTATCATATACTGTTTCTCCATAAAAAAATTATATGAAAAAAGTATAGAAATTAAGCGCAAATAATGAAATCAAAAATGCAAAATTTTCATTTAAGACAATATTTTTCAGCACTGTATCAGAAGATTCAAGACAGCACTGAATGCATTTAAGAGTAAAATGAAAAAATGGACTGACAAGTTGCACCACAAAGTAGACATTCTCTAAGCAAATATATAATTAGTAAAATCACCCAAAGAAACAAATAAAGTAATGGAGTAATGGAAAGGAAAAAAGGAACCAATTAATCTTAAATAAAATTGTTGTTTTGAACAACTGTTTTTATATATAGTAGCACTCTTCATATAGCTATCCACAAACCACAAAGTTGTAAAGCAATTAGACTATCATATAAGACTATCAGAACAAAAGCTGAAAAATACATACAATCATACAATGTAAATGAGCTATTTGCCACATAGAGGTTTTTAAAGCATTTGCAAATTGGGCTGAAATACACCTCTGTTTAATGACTCATTTATGGTTCACCCGCTATAACTACACAAAACCATATCAGCATTCTCAAACCCAGTTTAGTGACACAGGAAACTGGAACCTATCATGGTAGGCCTAGATGCAAAGTAGAAAGACAGGGTTTGTTCAGGCACGCATCCACTCTCACATTGGCCTAGTTTAGTGTTTCAAATAACCTAAAAGATTTTGGTATATAAGAGTAAAATTGGAGAAAAGCTACAGACAGACAGGGACTGGTTGCTCATTTGAACTAAGAATGGTGTATCTGCAAGGCAGAAACATTACCACTGTTACACCTTGCCTGATGAAGGTGTCTTAGCTGCGTCGAAAGCTTGCATTTGTAATCTATTTAGTTAGCCAATAAAAGGTGTCATTTCACCCTACTTTCTTCTGTATCAATCTATGACTAACATGGTACAACACTCTATTACTACGACACCACAAACAAGACAATGTGTTTTAACAAAGTTCAAGTTTAACTTCAAAGTTTATTGTCATGTGCACAGTAAGGAAACATGTTTCCCTGCACAATGAAATTCTTTCTTTGCTGTTCACACCAAATGACAAAACCAATGTATAAAGATAAACATAAATAATAAGTAGCAGATAGATAATAAGTAACAGAGGCAGCATAAAGCATAAAAACAGAATAGAAATGTAAAGTGTAATTGTGCAGGTAGGTGTGTGATGGACAAGTCAAATACAGTTGTGTGAGGTAGATAGAATGAGGTGAACCATGGTTATGAACTCCAGTCAGTTATTTAGGAGTCTAATGGTCTTGGGAAAGAAAGAGTTCTTTAGCCTGAAAGTCCTGCATTTCATACTTCTATACTTCCTGCCAGAGGGTAGAAGTGTGAACAGTTCGTGATGGGGGTGGGTGGGATCCCTGAGGATGAGGCAGTTCTCTTGCGGACTCTGCAGTTGTAGATGCTCTGCAGAGAGGGCAGTGGGGTCCTGGTGATCTTCTCAGCAGTCTTTACCACTCTCTGCAGGCGGTTGCGGTCCATAATAGGGAATGTTACTGTACTAAACAGTGATGCAGCTGGTCAAGATGCTCTCAACGATGCAGCTGTAAAAGTTGCCGAGGATCTTAGACAACATACCAAACTTCCTCAGCCTCCTCAGAAAGTATAGCCGCTGTTGAGCCCTCTTGACCAGCTGTGTGGTGTTAAGTGTCCAAGTGAGGTCCTCACTGATGTAGGTGCCCAGGTATTTAATGCTGCTCACCCTCTCCACTTCAAGCCCTCGGATGAACGGTGGCCGGTGAGGTCTCCTCTCCTTCCTCATGTCTACTTTCATCTCCTTCGTCTTGTCTGTGTTGAGGGTGAGGTTGTTGTCGTCACACCATGATGTCAGACTGTCCACCTCCCTCCTGTAGGCCACCTTATCCCCACCAGTGATGTGTCCAATCACTGTGGTGTCACCTGCAAACTTTACGATGATGTTATCTTTGTGGGAGGCGACACAGTCGTGGGTGAACAGGGTGTAGAGGATGGGGCTGAGGATGCGTCCCTGTGGGGTGCCTGTGTTTGTGATAATGGTGGCTGAAGTCCTATTATCAATCCTGACAGACTGGGGCCTGCCAGTCAGAAAGTCTAGGAGCCAGTCACAGTTACTATAGTAAACATATTTAAAAAGCACATATTTGCTAGTTTCAGCACACCACTATTACTATGTACATATGTGAGATAAAAGAAAAGACGGTTGCACAGCAGTAGCGCTGCTATCTTACAGTAAGAAGTCCAGGATTTGTATCCCAGATCCTCCCTGTGTGGAGGTTGAATGTCCATAATGTCTGTGTTGATTTTCTCCAAGTGCTCCAGTTACCTCCTACAGTCCAAAAACATGCAGGTTAGGTGTATTGCCCATGCCAAATTGGCCATAGGTTGTGTGTGTGGGAGTGTCAGTGTGGTAACCCTGCGATGACCTAGTACCCTGTCCAGGGGATTATTCCTGTCTTGCGCCTATATGCCTTTTGGGATAGGCTCCAGTACCACATGGACCTGTTCGGAATTAACCGTGCTTAGGAAATGGTATGGTATAATATGTTCAGAACAGTGATATATACAAGCATCTGAGTGTTCAAATAACTAATTGAACAAAATCCAGGGCCGACAAATATTTTTAAAATTGAGCATTTCCTACAAATTATTAAAATAAACTAAATGCAATTTAAGTATATACAGTATAATATACTTTTTTGAAACTATAATATCATTAAATTTGGAAATGTGTCACATGAAATACACCTACTCTAAAAACACACCCCATTTTTCATCAAATGACACTACTGCATGCAAGTCTCCAATATTCAAAAAGTCAAAGTTATAGCAATGATTTGAATGCATTAAATACCAAAAATAATATTCAGATATATAGTACTCATAACAATCATCCATAATACATGTGAAGTGGAAATCTTCTAATTAGCTGCTTTAAATAGGTCTCTGAATTTGAGAGTTTAAATAGAGATAACATTCGGCAAACTGGCCGCCCCTAGGTGTCATAAATACACCCATTTTTGATGGAAAAAGTTTTCACGACCTACATTAAAACACACTATTTTTTTTTCTTTGTGAACTGCTATATTTTGCTTTACAACACTTGAGCATATGCATTAAAATTTGAACTTTTGTTGCTGCATTGGCAGTTTAAAGAAAAATAAACCACATTGACTTTGGCACTGCGGAAACCCACCCATTATAGCATAAAAAGTATTCATCCATAAAAAGGTTTTCTACCTCACTTATTCAGTTCAGGGTCACAGGGAGTTGGTGCCTGTTTGGGTAGCATCGAGCACAAGATGGGAACCAACAACTGGAACCGATTCATTACAGAGTACAACCCATCAGTCACATAACATACACTGCATCTAAAACTGGTTTTTATGTCATCCACTGTAAAAGGAGAGATTCATTTGTTATCTGATTAACTGTTACTATTGTATATATTTTAAATACTGGGAGTTTATTTTGACGGTTAGCACTTATGACATCTGCTCTAAAACCACAAAATTTTGGCTTTGAAAGGAAAAGAAAATGCTCAGATTGGGCAAAATTGCAGCTGCTAATCTAAATCATATATTGAACACAACATGATTAACTAGTAGGTTGTAATTGATATTTATCACAAAAGGAAAGCAGGGATGTACAGTATGCTGTATTATAGTTTTGTGAATAGCACAGAAAAAAATCTTATTTGTTTTGAGCCCTGCTCCTGAATATTATTAAAATAAAATTGCTGGAACTCCAAATCAAAAATCATTTTAAGTCAAAGTTCAGCCTACATTTTGGGTCAATAGAGGGTTCCTGTCAGCCCATGATCTAATTCACCAAGAACTAACATATGGTTTTAGTTTTAAACATAAGACCAGCCTCACTATTTGCCATTAAAACAGATAAACTTATGCTACAAATTGTTGACTAATCTTTGAGATGAACTTTCTGATTCACTAGAGTCTGAATAAAAGCATATAGAAAATATAGAGTACAGTTTTTTTATTTTAACAAGTTGAACTTTCTTTGTAGGAACTGTAGTTTAAAAAGTTTTCATTAAGTTGTTTCAGAGACACTGCAAACTTTAAAATAAGTCTTTAACCATTATAAATATTCCATAAATCTGCAATACAGATCTCGAAAGGAAAAAAATGTGAAAATGAAAAGAGAATTATATTGAGAGGGACAAAATATCAGTGTTTCACAATAATATCTTAGAAAATAGCAAAACATGGCAAAAGTGCTAGAAAATATTTTTTAATTTATGCCATTGCTAAGAGATATAAATATACAGAATGCGTATGAGTTGCTGATCAATAACTAAAACTTTAAATTATCAAAACAAACATTAACACAAATATTACAGTATAACGTAAGTGTGGGATGCTATGTAAATGTGTGAATGAAACTATTCTACAATTTCTAGAACATAATTATATTTAGCTGTATGTAGAAATTCTATAGTTCTTACAGTGTTTAGAACTAAATGCAATATTCTAAAGGTGCACTATAATGCATTTTTAGATGTTGCAAAAATGGTTATATTACAAGCCTATTTTTTTGTAATTATGCAGTTGTATTCAAAACAACTATTCAAAAGAGGAGAACGTTTGCTGACTGGACACCAGCCCATTGAAGAACACACTTACTCACACATCCACACACATTCATAAAGGGTAAGGAGATGCTGGACTACCTGGAGACAGAAGGAGAATTTGCAGACCCCAGTGAGACAGAAATAGTTTGCATGTCTGAGGAATATGCAAAAGATATTTCAGTCATCTATCCGTTGAATATAGTCATACACCGATATTATTCTTTAAACTAGTTAGAAATTGCAGACTTTAACCAAAAAATGAACCTTAAAGATGCAAATGGTTCCTACAAACACAATATTCTTCCAATTATATATTTATCATAATAAATCATTTGTAAATCAAATCAAGAAACACTTGGTGACTTCAGTATAAAACTATAGCCAGTTAAATTAACTCTTATGGTATTAAAGTATCTTTTTGAATTGTATATATGGGGAGAACAGACCCATATGTACAATTAAAAATGTAACTTAACACTGGCTACTTTACTGTGATAATTTCTTACAATATATTGCGTTTTGAATGCACATCTTTTTAAAAATATTATAGCTATTAGTATTAATAACAAGATCCACTATTTTTTCAGATTTCCCAATTAATTAAAATAGATGTCATCCTGTTAAAGTACAGGAGTTATGTATCAAATGCTTTGTCATCTGAGCCTTTGCCATCTGCCCTTTGAAATTCATGGACTTATTTATCTATAAACATATAGATTTAGATTCTTCTAATAACTGTCCATACAGATTTGTTTTGGGTATTCTGCAGCATTAAAACCATTTAAATACTCTCCACTTTCTTGTTTTTATATAAAGGATGCTTTCCTTATAATAATCACTGTGCTCCACGCTGACTAGCATGCTCTGGTAAACAATCATTACAGATATACTTTTTTGGAAATGTGCACTTCCTAATCACACTTTTTATTTTGTAGGATATCAGGGGAATTAAATTAGGTATAGTATAAAATTAGGCAAAACTATCTTATAAACTCAAATGTTACCATACATTCCTGATCTATAGATCATAAATCATGAAGGGTTTTAAACAGTATTGGGTTAATGGTTTATGAGAAACTCAGATTTAGGTAGAAGACCACCATCTTCGCATAACATACTTGAAAAAGTGGAATCATAAAAATGAATGACTGAATTAGTGCAATGTCAAAATGAGTGTTTCAAAAGCCTGAAATGGTTATTTGTGGCTATTTGTGGCTATATACATAACGCATCTCTCCTGCAAAGATCTCACTGGAATTTTAAATGCATTAGCTACAGTATCTGTTTTAGTCATCTGATGTTGATTTACATTTTTTCAACATCACCAAAGACCAAACAGCAGAATGGACAAACTATGTCTCAGTATTCATTTTTCTCATCTATAAACATACTTAAAGAGATATAATTGGAAAATTCATAAAAATAAAACAGTGCTACAGGAGAAAAAGTTGCGTTTTGTAAAAATGTAAGCTGAACTATATATTGATTATTTAATGTGCATGAATGACACATTTAATATTTTGCCTTAACATTCAAATTATTTGCACACTAGCAAGTAAATTATATCAGTATTAAAGATATTTTAGGTAGTTGTACAAACTTAGTTAGAATTCCTTTTCTTTGTGAAATACATACATACAACTTAAAATCAGTACTCTACAAATAAAATTCAGTAGAAACCTGGAAATTTTCTTTCTTGCTCTATACATACATTTATTCACATATAAAATGTAATGATTAATCACCTTATGAAATACCTATCAAAGGATTCTAAATACTTATTGGTCAGTTTTATCCTCTAATGTCCATTTTCATTAAAGCTTATGAAGAGTGTTTTAGTTTTGTTGAATTTATGAAAGACTTTAGCCCAGCCAAGCTGTCCAATGTCTAACAATGAACTAAGCACTTTTTATCTTATCTTTGGAATGTTTAAAATGTATAGATACAAATATGAATTTAAAGTTAAGAGTCTGAGTATCCTAAAATATATTACAATTTTATTGTCCTAATATATACTAAACTATACTTTTCACATCAAATTGTATGGCCTTACATCAAAGCCACTTGCATCTTCCATGTGCTATAACTGCAATCATTTTGAAAAGAACTTTTTGACAGAATTCAACATTTTGAAATGCACTATATGAAATAAAGTCTAATTCACTGTGATGATCTGTTTATTATAACACTTGAATTTCAACTGTGTTTAAATCAGCTGGTAGAAAATTATGCTGCTAGCATTTTCATAGATGATACTATCCATATGGCAGCTATAAATGTGTTTCCTGCTACAGTCACAAAATACTCCATAATTAGACTCATATGTAACAACAAACGTATCACATGTTTGTGCTTAAACACCCCATTAGAGTTAAGCATCACCAGCAGTGGAAAAGCCTGCTGTAGTGCATACCTACTTCATGATTTACTGAGTGCAATGTAAATTGTTGAAAAAGTATGAAAATTACTGTTTTGGACTTCTTTTTTTTTAGTGATAAGACATTCATTTTAAACTTGAGCCACAATCACTTCCAAGGTATAATAGAGCCAGAGATATTTTCTTTTTTTTCTTTCAAGTACTGAGAACTAACTTGATATTTCCCCATGGATCACACATATCTCATACAAAAAACAAGAACTGACATAATTGAAGTATTGACATTTGACCTCTAACCCTACATTTCAGTGACTAAATGTACACAACATTGAATCGTACATTGCCTCAGATCAGGTAATACATCTTACTTGTGTGGCTGCCTGCTTATCAAAGTAAAGTAGACTGTAACGATTACAGCACAGTGTTTAGAAAAGAAAAGAAAAGAAAAGATGATCAAAATCTTTACAAGTACTGTACACTAAAAAGAAAGTGAAGTGATTTATTCACTTAAGAAAGCTAAAAATATACAGTTTATTTCCACATTTTTTAAATGAAAACACACAGTCATCTATTTCCAATTTAATACACAAAATATCAGATTATGCAAAAAATTAAAAATAGGTAAAAAATATAGAGAGCTAATTTGAAATAAAAACTATCAGTCATCTAAGCCAATCAAAATAATTGAAGATTCCCCGATAAGTTAATAAAAAATGTATTTTATTCTCCTATTTATTGTATTTTACCTTTTTTGTGGTACAACAAAATTACTTTTTTATAAGCAAACACCTTGAAAACCTTAGCTGGCTTTGCTAAACGAACTTTAGATCACACTAAGGAGTCTTAAGACCTCATCTAAAGAAAATGTTGATAGATTTGGAAATATACTGTATCTGAAAGTAAACATGACTTGGTGCTTTTGTGTTTTTTGTAATGAAAGGAAAAAATGAGAAAGGAAAGTGTAAATTAAAAATAATAGAAGGAGGATAGTCAAAGACTGTTAAAACACCTCCAAGATTTAAAATGATTGAGTATGGTAAATATTTGAAAGACAGCTACAGGTATTTCAGGATTGCATTAAAAATTGCTGATATGTACTGAGGTAATTATTCAGTAATTTGTTTTATTGTAAATAAAACAATACATATGTATTCCATTTAAATATCTTAAATGGGTTATGTATTTTCCAAATGTGCAAAATGTGACTATGAGCTAGGAAAGTGGTGTATCTTGCATTATCCTAGATGGACCAGAAACTGCTATTAACGATTACAATTTACTGGCAGATGCCATATTTCACGTTTATTAGTTATACATATTGGAATGGTTTTCATTTAAAAATTGGCTGATGTGTTTAATTTCATGACCATCACAGTTTTTAACAGTGCTATTTGATCTAAATGTTTATACCATAAAGCCATGGGTAGCATGGTGGCACAGTGGTAAGCCAAGTCATTGTTAATGTGGAACTTCCATGTTCTCCATGTATAATAGTAAGTTTTCCGCTTGGGTTTTTCATTGATATCCCCAAAAACATGCAGGTTTATTTAATTAAAATCTGTAAATTTGGTCTACTTTGTGTGAATGAGTAAGACACATGATGATGGCCTGTTCAGGCCTGGTATAATTGAGAATGTTAGGTTATGGTGCCATAAACCATCACAGTAATCCATCCATACTTGCTATCGAGGTAGTTTAAGTTAGTATGTAACTTCACACAGTCAGTTCCGAGTAACACACTAGAATGGAACTTAAACCATCCATAGTGCACACTTTGTTAAATATGTTGTGAACAGCAGGATGTGCTACTACAGTGTTGCCAAAAATAAAACCAAGAAAGCTTGGTTATATCAAAATGGGTACATTTACTAAACAAAATAAAAACACAAAGAGGTGCCAAACACACACAACAACCAACATACCAGTTAAAAAAGGTGCAAATATTCTATTGCATCTCTGGCCCTTCGTGGCAAATCTAATAAAGGCCTGTCTAGCTGACAGATTGGTCTGTCCAAAATGCTACATCCAATCACCTCTTCTCATAACTCCATTTTGTCTATCTCAGTCATATTTCTGGACCTCTTCCTTCCACCATTCAAGCACTTGTTCTTTTTTCTTGAGAATCCACACTCAATTAACACCTGGTGATGGACTGGCTTTAAACACCGCTATGGGTCATGTCCTGTTGAATCCTGTAACTACTTTTGGTTTCAACATCGGTTCTACAATTGTAATAGAGATGCCAGACTAAATTGTTCTCTGTCATTCTTTAGTGTTCCTGTGCCCCGAGACATCTGTAGTCTGTAAAGAGCTGGATCTCTGAGAAGGACAGCCTGGACCCCTATGTCATCTTCTGGGACCATAATATGCCTTGTAGTAACCAGAACTTGTGTTTACTTCCTTATAAATGCCATCCTATATAAATGCCATCTCTAGCAATCTCCTGTATGATTGTCTTTTTCTTCATGCAAGTTTGCCACTAAACATGGAATAATGCGTCTTCTTAATATTACAATTGGTCATCTAACTTGTGAATACAATTTTGTAACAATAAAACAAGTTTTAGAAATTTAGATAACATGTAAAAGTAAATAAATAAAATCATGCTTCATTCTTAATTTTTGATCACGTCACATTTTTAGGATGTCACTTTCACTTATAAGTTTTATGCTTTGCTCTTTGTTCTGTGTGGAACAACAATACATCATATCAGGCATTATTTATACTTCCAAATCTATGTTAGGAAAGTTCAACAATAACTTCCTTGTTAAGTTTCAGGTGAAAGCTAATTGCAGAATGAACACTATTTCTAATGCATGCAAACCCACTTAATTCAATTGAAGATTGAGGGGGATAGGAGTCCATTTTGACTGCATCAGAAATCAACGCTGAACAGGGAGACAGTCCATTGCATGTCCCAATGTTGCACAGAACAACACTAACATAGGAGCCAAGCTGATACTGTCGATCAGCCTAACATGCACATCATTGGAATAAATGTTGGAGCAAAACTGGATTACCTGAACAAGAACCCCTCGTATAGACAATGATAGGACATAGTATTTAAACCTCTGATGAATGATCCATGAAGCAACTGCACCAGCCACTGTGTCAACAAAAACCTAAATACATCACCTAATTTAACAAAGCACAAACTACAAGTTAAATGTAATTTTTGGCTTTTTTAAAAAAAACAGCAGCCACAGTGTTGCTCTAGGGTTGAAAACGGATCTACAGCTATGGCACTCAATATTATACCCTGATAAACATTATGGTTACATGTTTCTCATTTCAAGTTCTAAATTAATAATAATAATTCTTTACATTTATATAGCGCTTTTCTCACTAATCAAAGCCCTCTCCATGCAGGAAGGACCCGGGAAGCAAACTCACAATCTCCTTACTGCAAACTTCCTGTGCTGTTTTGTTGTATCTGACAACATTGCTGCTTGAGTGTACCCTTAGAAACTGCAGAACATCAGACTGACCAAGGAATTTGGGGACCTGGGACTAATAGTTTTGATGCTTTAAGATTAATTTAATTAGTATTTAAAATTATTTAAAAATTACCTTTACTAGAGTTTTAAAATATTATTTTATTTAATATTTTAATTTCGTCTAAACAGCATAAATAAAGAGCATGTATTGGTACAAACATACTTTACATATGTGTTTAACAGTAAACAGAATGTCCAACCAGTGGAATTAAAAAATTTAAATGTCAATCCTTAATAGGAAACATCAGGAAAAATAATTGGTTTCTGTGTATAAAATAAGTAAATGTTTGCTAAATTCCTTTAAAAAGTAAACAATTTCTTTTGTATGCTTTTGGTTTCATACAATAACAGCGGAAAACAAGGAACAAACAGGTTAAGTTTGAGGTCAAATTAAAAGCTGGAATTGACCTTTGATTGCAGCCACATGGGACCCAACAACCATGTTGGCAACCACTGGTGTAGTGCAAATAAGTAAAATTATTCAAGGCACACTCACTCCATTTACTATATGGTGCCTTGCAAAACTACTCAGACCATTTAGAAATTTTCAAATATGTCAAATATTGATGATTCTGGCTCTCTGATCCAGCATCTTACTTGAAAGGATGAGTAGTAATTTCCACAAGCTAAATAAGGAAAATAATTAAAATCTTAGTTGTTGGTAATAATGGAAATAATGATGGTATTAGAAATAAACTTGAATACTTTTCATTTAAAGTCAAGGTGGAAGTATAGAATTTGGGTGTAATCATGGACTCTGACCTAAACTTTATATCACATATTAACCATATTACTAGGACTGCATTATTCCATTTAAGGAATATTGCAAAAGGTATATCTATTATATCATTGTAAGATGCTGAAAAAATTAATTCACTTTTTTTTAGTTAATTAGATTACTGTAATGCATTCCTAACTGGAAACCCTAAGAAAGATATATATCGGTTGCAGTTAGTTCAGAGTGCAGCAGCAAGAATCTTAACCAGAAAAGGAAAATCTAAGCACATCTCACCAGCCATAGCATCATTACATTGGTTAACTGTATTCTTTAGAATTTACTTTATAATGCTGTTAATGGTATACAAAGTCATAAACAATTTTGCCCCTTCCTATATTTTGGTGTGCCTGTCCCCCTACTATCTAAGTCACAAACTTAGATATTCTAATAGTGAGCTGCTTATTATTCCAAGAGCAAATCATAAAGAAGTGGTGTGGTGGCCTTTTACAGTTATGCACCAAAATGGAATGGAATACTTTTAACATTAGAGATATGCCAGGCTAACATGGTGGATCATTTTAAAAAAAATATTAAAAACTGTTCTATTTTTTCTTTTACATAGCTACATTTCGTCCTACTTTTACAGTTATGCACCTTTTACAGTTATGCACCAAAATGGATTGGAATACTTTTAACATTAGAGATATGCCAGGCTAACATGGTGGATCATTTAAAAAAAATATTAAAAACTGTTCTATTTTTTCTTTTACATAGCTACATTTAATAAATCACATATGCATAGAACTATCTTATTATTCTATGAATTAGAAATCATTATTAATTTCAACTTTTTCAGCTCAGTTTTTTCTGTAGTGGTGTTCTGAGCCACCAGTACCTGATCAAAGCATTGAGCAGTTTGTAAAGTTTGAATGAAGGCGGAAACTACCCATGAGAGCAAAGGCTAGACAAAGTCCAAAAAAACAACAAGGAAGTACTTAAGAATATTTATGCTAGGTAGAATGCCCAGTGGGCACTGAGCAGTTTTTTGGCCTTGGAACCCTTGCAGATTTCGTTTTATTCTCCAGCTTAACTGAAGCTTTTTTTTCTGTCCTTTCCAGCCATCTGACCTTATCACTGAACTCATTTTTTGAGACTTAAAATAGATTCTACACATAAGGACACCACCTCTCTATTAATCATATATTTATTTTAGAAAAAGTATGTATTTATTTTGTATGTTATTTATTCATTATTATTCTTATCTAATTTCAATTTGTTTTGCTTTGCTTATAAATATTTCCTTGACATTTTGTAAAGCACTTTGAGCTACCTCTTATGTATTAAAATGTGCTATAGAAATAAATTTAGAAATCCAGCAACAACAGATATTTACAGAGCTTGTTCCAATTTTTATTTTTTACAAACTCACATGTGCAAGAACCTAAATTTTAAAGACAAAATAAGCTATCTGTCAACTGATATTGTCAATAATCCTAATTCTCCATCCTGGAATAGCTGTGTGACTTTATCTTTCACTGTATCTTAAGCATATGCTGTTTGCTAAGTATTCAGGCCATACAAATTAATATTTGACTGAAATGATTTTTGCTTCAATAACTGCTTCAAGTCTTTTTAAGTAGATGTATGCACAAGTTTTTCATGATGGTTTTCCTTCTATTCTTGTCAGCTTTGCTTCAGTTAATTTGTTTCTAAGATAGTGTTTTTGAACCACCATTTTCAAATAATGTTACAGATTCTGTCCATTTTTTACTCTTAAGCCCTTAAAATACTGCTTTCGCTCTGTACTTGTTTTTTTGCTTCGCTGAAAGGTTTGGCTTTTATTGGCTAAACTCAAACAAGCTTCCATGTACAATATCCAGTACTGTGCACCACCTGTTTTTCTCTACATATTAGCTAACTACCTTGACCCTACACGTGAGAAGCATCAAAAAGTATGACACTGCCATATTTTATACCTGGGATCGTGCTTCTTGGAGTATAAGCAGTGTTATATTTTCATCACACACAGTTCTTTCAATTTTTGCCAAGAAGATGTCTTAATGATCAAAAGACCTTCTCCCAAAACCTAGCTGGCTCACTCTAAATGTGCTTGAAGAAGATTTGTTTTGAGTAATGGTTTCTTATTGTCACACTTCTTTAGAGGCCAGTGTTATTTGGAACTCTTTATCTGAACTCTTTACAGAACTAATTGTTAGTCCCTCAGTGGTTTTCCTCACATGTCACATTCTTGCCTCTTGGCATCATTTGGATAATGTGATGCAGATCCCATTGCTTGAATGTGAAGTCCCTGGGACATTCAATTTTAATACAATCTTTACCTTTTTCCTAATATGTGCATTTTTACCTCCTTACATACTTCGACAGAAAATGTGACAGTAACTACAGGAATGCACAACAACAAAGCGAGTGTACCTTATTAGGGCAATTAGTTTCACATGAGAAAACTGCCAGCAAGAGTCAGAATAGTTATGCATTAAGCTTTTTGCATTTTTTATTTAAAAAAAATTCCCACATCTAAAAAAGTATTTTCAAAATATTTGTAGATACTGCCATATAAAAATATGAACTTTTAAAATACTAACTACTTTATTATTTATCATACCAACTATTCACTATTTATTAACTTTTATAGTTATCATATTGTCTCCCTTTTAAAATACAAAAACATTGTACCTAATATCAAAAACAGCACCATTTTCTCTATAACATGATCACAGCCAATTAAAGCCTTGCATTTTATTGTAGTAACTAGCATATTTTCACTCACTCTTTGGATTTATTTTTCAATCTCACTGCTCACCTGTATTTTGACTTCTCCCTTTATAAGACCAATACTTTGCCTGATATTTCCTACTTTATAAAATATCATTTGCTTACCCTGTTTGTCCACATCCCCTCTCTTGCTTTTGCTATTTTTGGTGTCTGGTTAAAAACCCAGGAACTTGCATGGTAACTTAAAGACCAAGGTGTTAAATGCAAACACTCCAATAACTGGCAAAGAGATAGTGTGCCAATTCAACCAAGTAATCACTTGATATTAAAATATCAAAATAAATCAAAAATAAAAAAAAATATTTGAATGTCTTATTTTCATGCAATCTAGATTATTATGTTCACAAATGAAATATTCTCTTATGAGCTCATTTTTAAGTGTAGGAAATCAAAAAGTCTAAACTGAATAAGAAAAAATAAAATGCTGCCAGTTCTTACACTTGAATATACCTAAAATATTTTTACCAATAATTATGTTTTTCTTGTAAGTCTCTTTTTAGTGTTGACTGTCACAATTCTGACAAAAAAATGAACTTAAGAATTTCATTGTACTATGTACACATTAATTAACCGTGTAATGGACTAAATACAAAATTGTATAATAAACCAGTTATTAGAAATGTCAACCACCAGCAGCTGTTCAAAGCTCTGGACATAATAAGAAGCATAAATGCACTGATGATACAGAACATTATGACCACTGCCATATGAAGTAAATGACAACTATTCAACTATCTCATAACGATATGTCAAGATTAGTGATATATTAGATCACGGGTGTCGAACTCCGGTCCTGGAGGGCTGCAGTGGCTGCAGGTTTTTATTCTAACCATCTTCTTTATTAGTGACCAGTTTTTTACGGCTAATTAACTTATTTTGCCTTATTTCTAATTAACTTGACTCAGGCCCCTTAGTTATTTCTTTTTCCTTAAATTAGCAGCCAAACAATAATGAGACACAAAACAAGCCGCCACGTGACCAGCTCGCCTGTGCACATCACACAATAGCTGAAAATAAAGAAAGGTGAAAGTCTCGGTAAGGTTGATCTCTTAGTTCACCAAAACATTTTGATGGTGTTCTTAGGAAAAACAGAAAATTAAGAGTTTTGGAAATGCCTGCTGTGGCAACGAGCCATGGAACTAAATAACAGGTTTAATTAACAGCAAGAATCAGCTGCTCATTAATAGATTGGTTGGAGTGAAAATGGTTGGAGTTTGAAATTCCACTTTAGCTGGTCATCAGTTGGCTCGTTTCACATCTCATTTCTGTTTGGCTGTCATTTAGTGAAGAAAGGAATCAATTCAGAGGACTGAATCCTTAAAAACAATGCTATTAAAATGAAGGGGAAAGGAGTTAATTATTAATGACTAGCAAAATACCAGCGCTTTGCAGCGGAGAAGTAGTGTGTTAAAAAAGTTATGAAAAAGAAAAGGAAATAATAATAACGTAACATGATTGTCAATGTAATTGTTTTGTCAATGTTATGAGTGTTGCTGTCATCAAGGATTTGATTATCATTATTTCTTTCAATCAGGTTCGTATTTGGATAGAGGATGTGTTGTGTTCAAGTTACATTCCGTGTTTATCAACCGTTGTAAAGATAACAGGTTTCATTCATCGAAGTGTTCACTACTCAAATTGGTACTCGTGAATCTAAGATGTTTAACAGGCATTCCCGGTATTAACTTGTGGATTTGCCTGTGAATATTTAGCGGCAGCGTGTCTATGAACTTGTGGAATTGCCTGCGAGTGTTTAGCGACAGCGTCTCTATGAAGTTATAGATTTGCCTGCGAGTATTTAGCGGCAGCGTCTCTATGAACTTGTGGATTTGCTTGCGAGTATTTAGCGACTGCGTGTCTATTAACTTATTGATTTTTTGGCGAGTATTTGGCGGCAGCGTCACAAAGTTGTTTTCGTCTAGCTGCATCAGAAAATGTACAACGACGTCTGACACGCCTCCTTTTTACTGTTTTCTCACAGCTTGGATTGCTGCTGTCATAATCAGTTGGAGTTTCATGGTTTGTTTCAATTACGTTAGTATTTGCAGGACTTGTGTTGAAGTGACATTCGGCATCTGTCAAGCGTTGTAAGCATACAACTGGCTTCATCGATAACTTCGCATCCAGCTTTTGAGAGTTTAAACATTCATAAACATTAAAGTGTCCACTACTGAAATCGTCACCTGTAAACCTAAGATGTTTAAGAGGCATTGCCAGTTGTTTAGCGGCAGCGTGTCTACGAACTTGTGGATTTGCCTGTGAATATTTAGCGGCAGCGTCTCTATGAACTTGTGGAATTGCCTGCGAGTGTTTAGCGGCAGCGTGTCTATGAACTTGTGGATTAGCCTGTGAGTATTTAGCAGCAGCGTCTCTATGAACTTGTGGATTTGCCTGCGAGTATTTAGCGACAGTGTGTCTATTAACTTGTGGATTTTTCTGCGAGTATTTGGCGGCAGCGTCACAAAGTTGTTTCCGTCTAGCAGCATCAGAAAATGTACTACGACGTCTGACACGCCTCCTTTTTACTGTTTTCTCACAGCTTGGATTGCTGCTGATGGATGACCTTATATGGGCAGGCAGTCAATTACGTGGGAGGCGTGGGGATGGGGGACGCAACTCCGCCTCATACGGCGACCGAACTGCAGGCTATGAACATATATATGTACGTAAGTAGGATTCAGTTATGACCGTTACGCGTAGAATTTCGAAATGAAACCTGCTTAACTTTTGTAAGTAACCTGTAAGGAATGAGCCTGCCAAATTTCAGCCTTCTACCTACACGGGAAGTTGGAGATTAGTGATGAGTGAGTGAGTCAGTCAGTCATTCAGTCAGTGAGTGAGTGAGGGCTTTGCCTTTTATTAGTATAGAAAACTGGTCACTGATTAGGAAAAGGGTTAGAATGAAAACCTGCAGCCACTGCGGCCCTCCAGGCCCAGAGTTCGTCACCCCTGTATTAGATGGTAAGCTGACACTGGGTACTTGTGGTCGACATCTTGAACATAAAAGACATGGGAAGTTGACTTTTAATAAATCATTATGGCCAGACAATTGTGTCAGAGCAAGGCTTGGGGGCTGCTCATAGTCAGCTGTGGTGAGTATCTTCTGACAATGGTATAAAAAAGGAAAAACCACAAAGCATTGATAAGGTGTTAGGCGGCCAAGATTCATCAATGTAAAAAGTTAACTACGGCTATCCTGTTTTGTACAGACCAGCAGAAAGGCTACTTTGGCACAAATCGCAGATAATTTTAATGATGGTTATGATAGTTATGTGTCAGGACTCACAGTGTATTGAACTTGGCTGTGTATGGGTATGCCCATAGGAATGAAAAATTGAAATGATTTGCATTGTGTGCCCAGTAATATATGGTGAAATGTATGGGCAGTTGTTTATGTTAATAAAACACTTTACTATAATTACAAAACTGTAGTTTTTGCTTCTGAGTAATACTATTAGTTGCTCAAATTGATACTGCTGTGCTCCAACTAGATCACAGTTATTCTGGAATAAAAGGCAGGTTTTGTGGAGTAGTGGTTAAGACAATGAATTTCAACCCTGAGTTTGTGGGTTCAAATCCTATGACTGGCACTGTGTGACCATGAGCAGGTCACTTCGTCTGCCTGGGCTCCAATTAAAAAAACAAAAATACTGTTACCTCATGTACCTAAAATGTTCTACATCACCTTGGATATCCTGGTGAAAAAATAGCATACTAAAATATATTAATAATGTGCTACAATTTTTAAAATGATAACAAAAATACATTTTCTTCAAGCACACTTCAATTGCAATTATGTACACTTCAAAAAGTATATTTTAAATGGAAATGTATTTTAGTGTACTTAAGCATACTTGAATTTAAGTATAGTTGTTTGAAAGTAAGGTTTGTTGTGTTTTTTTGTATATTTTCAAAAAATACATTATAAATGGAAATGTCCTTTACTGTACTTAAGCATATTTAAGTTTACTTTGTGAAAAGTACAGTTTGGTATATTTTTTGTATACTTTAAAATAATCTTTCTATATAATACTCTACCGTGGATGTTTGTTTGTCTGTCCAGGATTTTTAATCACCTGTAGCTCGCAAACCGTTTGAACTATTGACCTGAAATTTGGTACACAAATACTACGTGATGTCTACTATCCACTTTCGGGGTGATGATTTTTATTACTCTTTTTATTTTTATTTTATTTTATTGTAGAATCAACTCTCTGCAGTGTGCAGCAGGGCAGCCATGCGGCGCATGCATATGGGCGCCGTTCTTATTCCCTACCACCTTCGCTAATCATTCTTCAGGCAGATTGAAGACTTAAGTGCCAGTTAAGTGAAAAATGTAAGAAAACGTAATAAGTAATTGCAAGACACAAAAACTAACTTAATCAGTTTTAACGTGAAAATATGCCAATGAAAGAAGAGAAACAGCGGGCCGCTAAGGTGGAGAAAAGAAGAGCTGCTCAGGAAGCAGCAAGTGCATCAACCTCTGAGCAAACTAATGCTAAATGTACAGAGAAAGAGGATGAAAACTAGGAATGGTCAAGTCAAGTGGATTCACTGCACATTATCGTGCAGTGCGCCATTACTGGTATATTATAAATGTAAATTTCCTTATTTGTATATAAGCATTCTAGTTCACAAGTGCGTTGTTTACTTTGTATAAGATACATTTTAAACACTTTATTTCAAATAAGTTAAGGTATATTTATTAAGAACTAGCAAAATACCCGCGCTTCGCAGCGGCAAAGTACTGCCTTAAAATTTTTATTAAGAAGAAAAGTAAACCTTTTTAAACTGAGGGAAAATATGCCAATAATTATTTGTTAAGGATCTCTTTGTATACCACGTTGTCAGTTCGGCCCTCCGGTTGTAATATGACCAAGCTGTGCGCTGAGCTTACTCTTGAGCATGCAACGTACAGTTGGCCATGTGAAAAGCAATCTTGCCTCAGATCTCACAGCTTAGATTGCTGCTGTCATAATCGGTTTGAGTTTCATGGTTTGTTTCAATTACGATAGTATTTGCAGGACTTGTGCTGAAGTGACATTCGGCATCTGTCAAGCGTTGTAAGCATACAACCGGTTTCATCGATAACTTCGCATCCAGATTTTGAGAGTTTAAACATTCATAAACATCAAAGTGTCCACTACTGAAATCGTCACTTGTGAATCTAAGATGTTTAAGAGGCATTGGCGGTTGTCAAAAGGTGTAAAATATTTGGCCATTTCGGTACACTTGAAAGCGACAACCGAACAATTCAGCGGCAGCCATCAACTCACATGCAGAACCATAGGTGAAGGGCTTAAGCATTTCACTCTTATAGTGCTACAGTGTAGTATAATTATCTCCTGTACCATCATCAGTCCACACCTTGAACCTGTCCCAGTCATTCAATACATAAGACACAATGTTCCTCCGGATATCAAGAGTGAGCCTGATATGGCCGTGCAATATGTATCACAGAGAATGGAAAAGGCAAGTGCCATCTCCAGGTATGGAAACCACTCGGTAAGTGACAGTTCTTTGATCGATGGTGATCACCTCGATAGACATGTTAATGGGGGTATGGTTGGAATGATAAAGGAAATGGGTACCTGAACAATGTAAAGTAAGTCTAAAATACCTACACAATAACTATAATCGTAATAAACGAACAATAAAACAGCGTGGATTAAATAAAAAGGCTGTAGTTATCAGCAGGGAGACGTGAATCCCGTGGAGAAGCAAGGAAGGGAATGAAGAGACCAGAGCGACAGATGGCCTTATATAGGCAGGCAGTCAACAACGTGGGAGGCGTGGGGATGGGGGACCCAATGCCGCCTCACACGGCGACCGAGCTGTTAGCGTTGGGAACCCGCGTACCAAATTTCTTGAAGATGGGCCCATAAGTACCAAAGACCGTTGGAAAGTTCAATATGGCGGCCGACAGTGGTGTCATACCACCGAAATAAGTGCGTACATCAGTGTTGGTTAGCGCAGGGAAGCCGCCTACCAAATTTCGTGAAGAAGGGGCCATAAATAAAAAAAGTTCAACATGGCGGATGTTGTCGACCGTTATGACCGTTACGCATAGAATTTCGAAATGAAACCTGCCTAACTTTTGTAAGTAAGCTGTAAGGTATGAGTCTGCCAAATTTCAGCCTTCTACCTACATGGGAAGTTGGAGAATTAGTGATGAGTCAGTGAGTGAGTGAGTGAGTGAGTCAGTCAGTCAGTGAGGGCTTTGCCTTTTATTAGTATAGATTATACCATTTTCATTTTAGACAATAGTTTTAATGATTCTTTTAAAAAATCATTTTTAAAGTGTTAAAGAAAACTTTTAAAAAGCTAATAAAATGTGCTTTTAATAAATTAATGTATTCATTAGTATACCACTACAGAATGTATTAACTAATAATGTTGTTTCAATATGATGTGAACAAAACAAATTGTTTTGACAGCAGGTAATGGGCTTAAATTGGGCCACATTACCAGCAAAAACTGGCCATTGAAAATGTTTGAAACAAACATTTCTGATACTGCAAAGATTTCAAAAGTAAAGATATATGCATACTGATGTAAGATCAAGATTTTTAAATTACACTTTTTTTCTTTTAACAGGATCACACCAAATGTACAGTCCCACTGACAGGTCAGCTTCTTTACAACATGTAGGTTTGCATGTTCTGTGAGGCCTACTGCTCGACCATACACTATATTTTTTACAACAAACTACATATCAGTGTTTAATGAACAGTCTTATAATGTGTGAAGTAAACATTTGTCCTCCCATTATTGTATTAATGTAGTACACATTTTGTTTTTCAGGTTTAAGTTGCGCCTTATGGATCAAATGGCCAAAAAATGGAATTCACCTGAAAGGTAACTGTACACTGATGCCTGCACCCATAGATATTATAACACTTTCATATGCTGTGACAAAATATTTTCGAAATGTTATTTTATATAATTGTGTAACAAAGACTACATCAGAAAGCCACTGCTAATCTTGACATTTTGATAATTTCTCATTCAGGGCCAGAACCATGAATGCTGCCTTGAACACCAGGTCAGTAGTTTGTGACTAATGGACACATTTTCAAGACAAAGATAAAATAATGATGTCATCACTATGGCATTTGGGAACTTTACTTTCACTTTACTATAATTGTCAAAGTGTGTCATATTAATTTCTAAGTTATGTAATGTGGCTTTAACAGGTTGCAGGAGAACTGGACCATGAGGAATCCCAGCAGAACCTGCCTGATCAAAATGTGCTTGACAGTGAGTATTGTGTATGCATAACACATATTAGATACAGTAGCAATCTACTTGTACTTTAAAAAGTTTTGATATATCCCTTTTTCCATTACAGATTACTTCTGAACAACAATGGCAGTGATACGGAAGATACAGGAGGAGCTTACCATCAAACTCTCTAACATCACACAGAAACTGTGCAACATAGAGATGTACAAAAAAATACAAGATTATTAATATTATTACTACTTTTATTATTCATATTTTACATTGTACATAAGACTGAAATCAACAATGAAGTTTTCTAGAAAGAAGAGACTTTTTTTGTTTTAAATGGTTTTTAGTTTAGTTGAGCTTTCTTTATAAATGAGCATTTTTCAAGAAAAGGGTTAGACATGTTATCTTGAATTTTGATTAAATTTATGTTGTTGTGTTTTATATTGTTATTTTTTGGGGCTGAAGCTCAGGGCCCTTGATTTATTATAAATAAAGTACATTTTAATCAATAAAAGTATATTTTAAATCTATTGCAAGTACACGTAGATTTCTTTAAAAGTAAAAAGCAATACAATTTAATTATACTGAAGTATATTTAAAATGTCCCACTTTAGTACGTTCAAGTATATTTAACACAAATAAAGTTGATATTGTGTACCATTTTAATACATTTAGCACAAACTTAGTTGTTCCAATCTAACACTTTCGAAATTTTATTAGTCCTGGCCCAAGTATATTTTTTGTACTTTAGCACACTAGATTTTAATACACTTCAGTATACTTTTTTTCACCTGGGAAAAGTCATCAGTCCAATAATAAGTAAAAAATATAAGTCTTAAAAGTAATTAAAACAAGACTAGAAGAGAACACACAAAATATTCCATGCTTTTCAAACCAAGTTATCAATTTTATCTCCTTTTATTTTGTATCGTGTATCTCCTTTTTGTCTAAGTTATTTCTCCTAAGGAATTTTAGGAGAAACATCTAAACCAAAGTTGATTCTTAAATGAACAGAAGTGAGAATCTGTTTAAAGTTGCATGAGCCATCAAAGATAAAACTTTGAGCAGTAAACTTTTCCTATGGGTGTGTAACCAGTGCCCACGCTAATGCTGAAAGCAACATGTAGCCATCATATCCAGTAATAGGAATACTGTAATTCAG
Source organism: Polypterus bichir lapradei (assembly GCA_026402145.1). NCBI lineage: Eukaryota > Metazoa > Chordata > Cladistia > Polypteriformes > Polypteridae > Polypterus > Polypterus bichir. The sequence goes on from JANRMT010062835.1 coordinate 43,914,689, forward strand.
ATAAGTTACTGTATGATGTATCACCTTTGAAAAGTGAACTTTTGAAATGGATAAACACATGCTCAAGTCATATTTAAACTTCCAAAAATCAATCGTCGTGTCTTTTTACTGTTTGGGGTTTTAGCCCAAACGTCAAATAGATGGAATCGTTTAAATACTGTCTCTGTATTCTGCACATATTACATTATTCTGCGATACCTCTAAGTCATGTGCAAAGACGTGCTCCACTGACAATGTATTTTACATCGTACGTTACCTCCAGGTAATATAAATCCATTGGTGAGATTTGCGAGTCCAAAAAGTCTTCATAAGTTTCAAACTCTGTTATTACATTGTCAAAAGCCGCGGTTGCCTTGTCTTCCTCCATTTTGGTTGTTTACTGAGCGGTAGCCGTACGGTACCATAGAAACAGAGACCTCCTCCAGGAACGAGACTGGGCGGAGAGGGAAACAAAGAGTACCCAGAGTGCGGACAAATACCCGCCAATCATTTTTTAGAGAGCCAATCATATGCAAGAGTTGGCGACACCGCGTTACATCGAGGGTTTATTGACCACGCTAATCGGTAGACTTTACTTACAAACTTCAGCTACCCCGTGACTCTGCATTGAATAAGAGTGTTAGGAAAATAGTTGGATGGGTCTACTATACCTGAGAATAAGCTGTCAAGTTCAAACCGCAACTTACTTATGACAAGCCGTTTTAGAATTAAATCACCTTTGTTATTATAGAATTTTAAATACTGATATTGTTCATTTACATTTAATAGCATCACTTTTAAACTTGATACCCTTTTGAAATATTTCATAGGATTTTTCAAAGTTTTATAACGTTTGGAATTTTTAATATCAATAATTTTAACTTTGATATCGAACGCAATAACTGAAGTTTTTAAGAAGAACGGTTACTTCAGCCAGTCGTTTTAAAGTAATATATGACTGGGCCGCTTTATTAAACAGCGCAGATGTAGATCGTTCAAAGAACAAGAAGACATTTAATTGTGTCAGGTGAGTCTGTAAGCAGACTCCAGGGGACTGAATGAGACGGCTGGAAATTTTGCTTTAGCATGCATACTAATACCTTTACAGAATTACATACTCCTAAAAATTAATAACTTTAACGCTAACTTTGCAGTTTCCGCAAAAATGCTTTTTGAAATCCATTCGATCTGACTAATCCTTATGCATAGCTGAAATTTGCATATGTTAAAGTCATTGTCAAGGAACTGGAGCTAAAATGAAGAGGAAGAAACCTGCACAGGGACACAAGAGTTGTTGAAAAAAGACTCAGTATCAGGCTTGTTATAAATGTGATATCAACTTTTTGAAAGCTGAAATCAAGGTTTCTGAATTTTGATACCAACATTTTGGAAATTTAATACCACCATTTCAAAATGTGACAGTATTTAGAAATGTGATATTGTGGTTTTACTATTTGATATTATCCATTTAATAACTCATATTCATGAGTTGATGTGGGTTCATGCTTGATATCTATCTCTGAAAAATTATTCAGTTTTTGAAATTTAGTAGCAGGTTTTTGGTCATTTTATATCAATATTTTAAAAATTGACATTTAATATCAGCATTTTCAAATTTAATATAAAGTTTCTCAAATTAGATATCACCATTTAATAAACAGATATTAACTAGTAGTTAAAAGTAAAGCAGATTAATCTATCAGCAGTGTTTGTGGTGTAGATTTTGTCAACATTTTAAAATATCTCATGATTTTTGAATGTTTATCAGCATTTTAAAATTCAATATCAAGATTTTTAAATGTGACATTTGATGTCGCAGGGCATGTTTAAAAGGTTAAGATTAAAATTGTGAATTTTGGAAATACATTTTTAAATCTTGGTATTTAACAAAAATACTTGATATCAAGCTTTCAATGGAAGAGATCACATTTTAAACACAAAATATCAAATTATAAAGGCTTTCTATAGTTGACAGCCTCAGGCACAAGCCAGAAAGCCACATCCACAAGGTCCACTCACATTGTTGCAATGTAGAGAAGCCAATCTCCCTAGCAATTATGGCTGTGGGTGTGTAATGAAAACTTAGGTCATAGGGGTAGCAAGTGCAAGTTTTATATGGTCTGTTATCCAGATGAGATTCGAAACCCACAATTATATAGCTTTGCTCTAACAACTGCCCAATTTTTGCATCTACATCCAAGATTATGCATTTGTGCCTGCAAGTACTGTATATATACTTCCCCGTATACTATCTGCTGTTCCTTGTTGTCATTGAGAGTTCTTCTGTGGAGTTTATAAAGAATGTTTGATGTTAAAAACTAATAATATACCCATCTTTCCACTCCATTGAATGTCTGTGGCATACCTGTCACATGTTACATACTGAAAACGAGTCTGTAATTCAGCTTCTGGTAGACAGGGCAGGTAGACCTTTGTCCTTGGCACCAACGGAGCAACTATGATGGTTGCATGACTTGTTCTTTCTATAAACAGAATGGCATTACTGTATTTGTCCATGAACTTCAACTTACAATGTAGAAATACGCTTTTTTAGTTCACAAGAAGCACATTAGGTATTACACCCTTTTATCTCATTTCACTTTTCTGATTTGTAATGTGGTACAATTTTACTGATTTGAAAACAATTAAGAATAAGATGCAAAAAACATTATGGAGCAGGCTGTTTAATACCTTTCACAATTAATTGTGTTTATCATAAAACAGGTCTTTGATGAAATATTTTTAAAAAGTGAGACCAAAAAGTAGAATTGAGGTGCATTCTGAAAGAACTTAAATTTACACTATCAATGTAGAGAATAAACTGTTCAGTGCTTGGTTCAATGGAACAGCTACAGAACTGAAGAGTGATCCTGAGTGTCCTTTAAAAACTTTCATTCACTTGCCATTCCGAGTTACTTTTAATTTGAAGCTCACTTGCAACTTGGAGAGTTGTGTCCAGACTCTGCCTGATAGGAGGGGGAAAAATGCCATGATTTTCAGTGTTTTAAGATTATTTAGGTATTTATTTGGATATATTTTCTCTTCTGGGTTTTTAAAGATAACCTATTATTAATTACAACTTGTTATTATTACTTGTTTTAATTAATTAATATATGTCTGGTATGCCGTATCATCCTAGATAATGTCATGCAGCGTTCGCCAGTTGGTTTTATGTGACAAACTTGTGACAAAGTTTATAGTTTTATATGATCCTTAATGTCTTGTATTCAGAGTAAAGTTAAGTAATTCCTGTCTGACCTTTATCCAATGTAAAGGAAAGATTATATCATGCAAAAGAATAACACGCTTAGTTGTGTTAACAATTTCAGGTTCCTGTCTAAAGCACTCTCTTGACTACTATTCCTGTTTTGCCTTATTATGATAAATTGACCCCAGCTTCTCTTAGTTTTTGATTTCTGCTTCATGTTTGTCAGCATCCACCACTCAAAAAATAAATAGTAACTCAATAATAAGTCATTTTATTTTTGTAAAGATTATATCATTGATCACAATGAAATAAACATGAAATACTCAGAGGAAACCCATGGGCATAAAGAAAACATCTCATCACCTCACAAACTTGTTCTCCAGTGCTACAGTTGAGAGGCAGCAGCACTAACCACTGCATCAGCAAGCCAATGTATATATCAGCTCAGTTTTACATAATGTATCATTCTCAAACCTCTTAATCCAGCTCAGGGACGCAGGGAGCTGAAAGTTATCATGGCCACCACACACAAGGCAGGAAGCAGTCCAGGATGGGGCAACAGTTAATCACAAACCCTGTGAACTACAGAGTACATATTATATTATATTATATTATCAAAATTTTCAGAATAAATAAATGAAAAGGGCAAGATTATTCCAGAGTTGCTGCCTTGTTTGATTTGGCCTTTACTGCATCAGTGTATGATCTGTGTTCCATCTAACAGGCTAAGCCATGATTGGTGGTAAAAGGCTACTAAAACCAGTGTTAAAAAAAGAAGCATTTCAGCAGCAAAAATCTGTCGGAAATGGCAGAAACCTTTAGAGGAAATAAAACTGAATATGCAAAAGGATGCCAAAAGCCCAGATTATTTGATTTAAAGAGATTAGACAAATCTGTCTCAAATGTTATGTTTATTTGTTATTTATTTTGATATGTTATCAAGGGTGGTGTAATACAGCACTTAGCTATGAATATGTACATGAAGTGTACATTTTTCCATTTATTTCTCAAATGGTAAGCAGAAAAATCTTAACTGACAACATGTTTTCATGACTTGATGCTTTGTTCAAAGTAGATATGTCAAGCACAAGTGCACAGACCAGATGCAAGATTTCATTTTTCTAGAGTTATGGCTCTGCATTTGAGTAGATTCACCTTCTCTGTGACCCACAAACAGAATTAATAAAAATCCATGTTTCTTTTTGCTGGGGGCTTGTTTTCTGGCAAAACTATACTATTGGGAAATTTTATGCAGCAGTGGGAATGTCACTGAAAATGGAAAAAGGACCACATTAAAACAATCTTGCTTCGAAAGAGAGAGCAATTTACATTTTCTAGTGCTGAATACAAATGAGAGAATATTTTAAAGGCACATTCCATTATGTCTAATTAAGACATTACTGTTATTATATATTGGACATGCAAAGTATTCAAGTCTACTAGTCTAATCCTCAATACATTGAAGAGTACTTTTAGAGAGTTCTCACTATGTAAGGTACTGTTTAAAACAAATATTCATTTAAAACATATTGTGCATTTCTACATACAACCAATATTGTTTACAATGAACTACTGGAAACGGGAAAGTACTTGATAAATAAATAAGCTGCACTACTCTAAATTTTGTTTTTCTTTATTCTGTGCAAATGGTAATTAAATGTAATAGGCATTTGATAAAAGATGGAACACAAAATACATCTGATAATTATATTTCTGCAGTTTTTGGATTACAAACTGTTTTAAATCTCTAGCTAAAATAGTTTTCTGTTTCATCTGCAGCTTTATATACTAGGGGGCATATTCTGTGACTTTATAGCACTTGGACCCTGCTACAGTCCCTGTTTAGGGTGACGTCTTCATAGAATTTGCACATTCTCCCTTTGTTTACATGGCTGTCCTTGCGCAGTCTAAAGTCATACTACAGTGTTTGGTTAATTATCATGTAGTCTAAATCATTGTTGTTTTGAAAAAGAAAATAGATGAATGGTGCTATATGTTTTTTTTTTTTGACAATTAATACATAAAATGGTTATTAATCTAATATTTTTCCTAACTGTCAATATTGGAGAGACTGTAGAGTTTAAATCAAGGCTAAATACTGCTGGTTTGCTCATATTCTTCTTTAATACTATTGACTAGCAAAACGTTTCAGCTGGTGTAGGCCCGAATACAAGCATTATTAGCATACTGCATGGTGGCAGTCAAAACAAACCTTAAGGGAGCTCTCCCGCTCCCACAGTCAGTAAATATGTGAGACCCTGTGATAATAAAAGAGAAAGATTTATTACTATCTTTTGTCTTGATGGAAGAAAAAAGTGCAAAGCATCTGTAAAGGTAAATTGGAAACAAAAGAAAAACATACCATTTGAAACGAGCAATTTCCACAGTACTGCTTCACAGCACAGCCAATTAGTGCCTCGAAGGTTGTCGATGATATACTATATATATTTGTGCAATATACTATATATATTTTAGGTAGAAATCCACAAAGGGAGACAATGAATCACATATTTTAAAATTGTTTTTTAAGCCTAAGCTTTCGACTCCTACCAGGAATCATCATCAGAGGAACATGATTAAACTTACGTCTTAGACTTATCATGTTAGACTTTTGCATTTGTTGTATTTTTCTTTTGGTTATCGTTCATCTGTGTCTTTTACTGTTTGAGGCATGGTGGTGCAGTTGTTAGCAGGGCATTGTGTCACCTTGATAGCTGGTGTAAAAGTACCAGCGTCTCATGAATCACATGGGAACACACATAAAAGAAATGGCTGTCTTCTTTGACTTAAATGATCTAAAATAATTTGACCTTGCAACTGTTCTTTTGTAACATATGGTGAATTAGGTCTTGTAAAACAAATGTTTCATTGCCACCATTTCCTTAATCAGAGACTAATGTTATTTCCAGTATATCTGAAATCAATAAAAGAATTTGTTGTAGGATTCAGTCCTAAAGCCTTTTGTCCCATTCCACATCTAATTTCTTCTCTGCTCCATGAACCACCTTTACTTTTTCTGAATCTTCTCAATTGCCACTTTTTTTCCCCAATGTTACTTTACTTGCTCCTTTCCCCTTTACCACAGCAGTTCTCCATCCCCTACCAGTATTTACATTCTCCATTAATTACTTACCGGTATTTATTAATGACTCATCACACAATTCCTTAATATATTAAGAAACGCTTTGAATATGTTTACATTCAATAGAACAATAGTAGCTATCACCCTTCTCCTTTGTGTTTGCCTCATACTTAAATTTAGATAACCACAATAGTAACTTTTTACACCTTTAGATTGATAGTTTAGTACTCAGTCAGTCTACCTTGTGGACGTACCAGTGCTAAATTCAGTTTTCATCACAAGAGGGCGTCCTTACTTTTCTTTGTAAATAACTAAACTGCACAGTTCCTGAGACGTATTGCTGACCTCTGAACTGACTGGTGTTTCAAACAGTTGTCATACATGATGTGTCTGCTGTATTGACTTTGCTTAATGTACTGTAGTTTGAAGATTCCAATGAATGATGAGCCATTCATATACTTGTAGCCTAGTTTCTTCATGTTTCTATTGTTGTAATCACTTTTTTAAATATCATGCTGTAATATGTTAGGAGGATGTAGTGTGACAGTGCTTTCTGTCTTAGTGAGGCTGCCTGACCTAGTCTCATAAAAAAGTATATTTTTAATATTAAGTACAGAATAAAGAAAATCCCCTGTATTGTTAGCAACTATATCTGTTTAAATGTTTGAAAATCATCATGTTAATTTTGCCATTAACAAAAAATTTAAAATATTTTTGGACAGTCCACTTCTCTTGAAAAGAGACAGCTGTGCATAAAGATTGGGCTTACCCTAATGATTCTGTGGTGGTTTTGATATTATTTGTATTCTCCATTCTCACATTTTAATTCTCTCATGAAAACAACATTTATTTCTATAGTAAATTTTCATACATAGGATGTAGCTCAAAGTGCTTCATAAAATGTCAAAGAAACAGTTACAAGCAAAGAAAAACAAATTTAAATTAGATAAGAATAGTAATGGATAAATACCATAATTTACAAAAAGAGATACAGAAATAATAGAAAAGTAAAGTTCTTATATATAGAATTGGTTTTAAAGTTTCTAAAGATGAGTCTGATGATAAGGTCAGATGGACAGGGAGGGCAGAAAAATAATAACAAAAAAATTAGTAATTGCTTTAAAATTTGTCACTTACTGGTAGTCATCTGTTTGCTCCTAATTTTTTTTTTTTTACTTGTTATCTTTTTCTGGGTAAATTGATAATTTTCTTTTTTGAATTAACAATGCATATGAATTTATTTTTTCCATGTACATAATCTCACTGAATACATTTTAATATACAGTACTCAATTTACATTATGTCATAAGAATGGCTACTTTTAAGAGATTCACACAGTAATCATACATACAAACACAGTGACTACTAAAAAAGTGATTTGCATTAAGAAGAAACCTTTGTGATCCTGGTAATAATATTAAAAATAGCCTAACTGCCTTAATTGTCACATATAGGTGGCTGACGTGAGTCTTACCAGGACCTGTTTAAAGGGAACACCAAAGAAAAATTCAGAGGTTGCAGCACAGCTGCGTATCCTTTGTTTTGATGGTTGGGAGGAAAAAACCTAAAAAAAACTTCCTTGAAAATGTCTCTGACCTTCTGCAAACTCCAATTCTTCTGACCTCTAGGGTAGATTGCCCTAAAAACATCTGAAATGCCCACCACCAGTGTGACCTCATCAAGGAGCCACCCACAATTCATTTTTTTTATCTTACCAGACATTAATACAGGTCTTTTTTCTTCTCTTTTAACTGTGGCATAGTCTACAGTATATCACAACAATATCTGATCCCAGAAGACAACTGTGAAAACCCAAGGGCACACAGATGCAGCAACTCCAGATACAACTTATGAGCTAACTAAATGCTAGGAATGCTAGCAGGAGTGACTCTGCAGAGTGCAAAGAAGTCGAGCAATATTGAGAAAATAGAAGGCAAAACCAGATGAAATGCTTTTGTCACACAAGGTGTTCAATGATATTGAGGTGTATTTACTGGTCTTTGAGCAAACAGCCATAGATTACCACTGGTCTCCACCAGATGGGGCTCACAAGCCTGCTTCCTTTCCTGATGGATCAGGCTGGATAAAAATGAGGCATGAAACCACCAATTCACATACTATTAGAACCCAGTAACACTGATGAATGGCAATTTGAAACACCTGCAGTCTCGGCAGCATGTGCACTTGATGAGGAAAGAAAAGTCTTAGGGTGTGATGATGTGGGCTGATTTTCTGGCAGGCCAAGTAAATGCATCCATAAATGCACCTCTGGTATCAACATCAGACATGCTGATGTTAGCACCAGGCAAAGACTCCTGTTACATTTCAGCCAGGGTCTTGTCCCTGGCACAAGTGTGTTTTCTATTCTTTAAATGTATTTCTTACATTTTAAACTGTTATGATTCCCAGAGCACAACAATGAAGGAGGCATCTAAATTATAGTCTAAAACAGGTCAGCAACCAGCCAAGCCTGCCCAGAAAAAAAGTTCACTTTCCAGTAATCCAAGTGACTGGCTTCAGCCTTCACCTGGCCAAATGGTACTGTGACTCCAAAATATTCCAAAATATCCCAACAGTCCCAGAAATAATTAGGAGAGGAAAAACAACAGCCTTCGGTTTGTTTAGAGCATAACAAAAAAGAATGTTTATAAAAGAAGGCATTTTTAATAAATAAATATAAAATTTCACAAAAAGCTGAAAAGAGCAAAAAGTACAATCCTAAAAAAACAAGTCCTAAAATATTGTCCAGAAATCAGAGTTCCAAAAACAATAGCAAAAGAGTCAGAAAGTCAGTAAATCCAGAGAAATAGCAATATAAAAACAAGGAAAAACTCACCAAACACCAGCACATACAATGTCCCTCAGAGGGACTGCAGATCCCATGAAATCTGATGGGGCTGGAAGCATTCCCTCAATAGAGTTTGACATGTGGACCCACGTATTTGGGAACCACCCACAAAACACAACGGACATGGCAGAACAATGATTCACACATAGGAAATAAACAATTAAAAAAGCTGACAAAAATACATAATTTTTTAAAGAAAATAAATAACAATGTTAAAAGAAACAAATAATTCAATAATTAAAAATTAATGAAAAAGACACAAAAAATGGCTCTTGACTTCTGACACATTTTCTGGCTTTTGATTAATTTAATATTTCTTTGCTTTTACTTTTGCCTATGTGGCAAACTTGACTTTGTTGCCCATTTTGCTCTTGCCTTTGATTGTTCTTGCCATTTATTTGAATTATTTGAATAGAATTACTCATTTAAAGAAGCTTTATTTTGTTTTTGGGCCAGCAGGGTTTTTTTTTTTTCGTGATTTTTCTCTTCTCCCTTTTGTGAGTAATTTGACTTTAAAAGCCTTTGCTCCAGTGTTGGGCTCATGCCTTAAGCCTGTCTCTTGAGTATGGGGCCAGGCTCTTTGAGGAGATGAGGTCACCTCTTTTAACATAAGCCCGTGGTGAGAGCCAGGCTGGTGTTTGTTTGTTTTTGAGGCCTGCATCCATTTTTTGAGCTTTGAGGTGGCAGGATCATAACAAGTCTGGTGTGGAACTTCAGTTCATCTGGACATGACACACTGGGAGTCAACAGGCTTTGTGTGGAGATTTCCACCATATACCAAACAAGTACTGTTTAAATGAGAGAACTGGCACAGTAATTTTCTGAAACACACATGAAACAAGACAAATACTGCACCCTACAGAGCATGTCATAGGGCAGCTTTAGTGCTTCATGGGACCTTCCAACATCTGCTCAGCCCTCACAACACCTATACTGCCACCTACATACAGTATATGATGTCATCATGTATTCCAGCACCTGGATTGTATACTTATGACACCTAGCAGCTGTTTTGATCTTCCAGGAAATGGTAGGTCTTACACATTACCACATTAGAGGCTAAAACTCTTGGGTATGTATAATGGGCCAGGGAAGAGTAACATACAGGAATGTACAAGGAATGTTTTTTCTGAAAGAGCCAGTCCTCTGGCTGACTTAATACAGTACAAGAAAGAGCAAAACACTGTGGTATAGTCTTCTGAAGTAGACATACAGTATTATTGAATGACTTCATGACTTGATGCCGTGCTTTTACTGGCAAACCCATCAATTTCTCCTCTCCTTTTATTCTTCTGACTGACACCTCCAGGGAAGGACTGGTAGAAGTGTTGAATAAGGGTATCAAAGGAGAGGAACATCTCATAAAGTATTTGAGCTTGAATCAGAAAAACAAGACTTGCAGCTTTTAAGAGACAGTACCCTGGCCTTCAAATGGGCTATAATACAGGGGAAGTATTATCTACTAGTTCAGGAATTTACCATTGCGAAGTAAATGGCAGGCTACAAGGTGGACAACACCAGGTTTACAGGTGGTTCTTGGACCTACGGGGTTTCTAGTATGGAACTACAGCACTACTGCAGATATTTCTTCTAGAGTCTACAACCTCACATCAGAATTGCTCCAACGTCTACGAGAAAGCAGTGAAGGGGGCTACATTATATGTAGGAGGCTGAATCAAGTCTTACAGGGAATGATTTAGAGTGGACACTGAGGAAGGATTTAGAGGTTGCACTGCAACTTAGACATTTCTCTTTTGTTTCTACAGGTGAGAAGAAAATACCCTGAAAGAATTTCTCTGAGCATACCCCTAGACTTCTGTTGACTCTTTCATTTTCCGAAGAAATTTCAAGTGGCTGAGGAAAACATTGGAATATAGCCAAATTCCAATAAACTGGAAGTCCACAGTGTATCTTTTTTGCTCTCTTTTGACAATCAACTGAGTATAATAAATACATTTTTGATTATTTACTAACAATTTCCATTAAATGATTTGCCCAAGATTTGTAACATTACATTGTTAAATGATGTTTCTATTCCTCTTACATCTGAAGTTTTAATATAACTATGAAGGGTCGAGTTAATAGCCTTTAGTTAATAAAGTATCTATCTATCTATCTATCTATCTATCTATCTATCTATCTATCTATCTATCTATCT